>OY770116.1:10668386-11919219 GCA_963669365.1 Verbascum thapsus
AGATAATGAGAAAATATAGCCTAAGTCTTTTGTAGTTTTTATTTATTCGTACTTTGGGATATTTAAACTCGAATTTTATGATTCGTAATTCTCTTTAATGGATTATCCTAATTTTCTTTTTCGCACACAATTTTCTTTTTAACTCTGATGAGTATCATAATTTTCTTCAATGGATGTATTTTGATTCTGCTACCTCGTTTCGTTCATATTATGTTGACAATGCCGCGTAAAATTAATGTTACCATCAAACATTTCATTAGACTCGTATGGGAAACCAATACAGTTCTTAAGCATAAAAACGACGTAGGTTGTTTACATTCCAAGGACAGGGTAAGTCTTTCCTTTCCAAATATTGAAATAATAAGTCATATTCTTTGTAACCTTCACAATTTTGTAAAATCCTTCCCAATTGGTTTCGACTTTTTAACAGCTTTTTGATACTTCAACCCTTTTAGAACCAAATCTTGAAATTTTGAACATAATTGAAATCTTGAAACAGTTATTTATTTTTCGTGTTTTACATAACTACTCCTAAATAAAAAAAATTACAATCTTAAAAAAAAGTTGAAATTCAGAGGAAATATTAATTTTCACATCGAAAATCTTATAATAGAAAAAATCCTAATCTATGGCATAATTTGGAAAATATTCTAGTGTTTCGAACATGTATTACTTTAATTAATTTATATCAAAGAAAAATAACTAAATAAATGCGTTGCATGTGAATCACACATGTGAATTTCAATAATAAAATAAATAAATTTACCATCATAATTCTAATTTTAATTACTATTCTGATTAATGTCAAATGTACTTTGTTAATTTGATAAGAAAACGACCAAGTTAGATTGTCAAAATTGCACTTTTTTGGTTACACATTTGGGTTCAATATTTTGTCGCGGTAGAAATTATTTATTCTATTATGCTAATATAGAAAAATGTATCCAAGTCTTGATATCATTTAGGCTCCGTTTGTTTGATAGGGAATGTAATCTAAAATGAGAAACAGATTTATAGTAATTTGATTACTGGTAATCTGATTTCTTGAATAGTGTTTGGTTGTTTACATAAAATTGGGCAAGTAAATAAATGTCATTCCTTTTTTATGTTTGGTTCAAACACATATGATAAAGAACTCGACTCAAAATTAAAAATTTTGACTTAAATACTCTTATTTTTTTACCATATTTGTATAATGTCATTATAAATTTCAAAGAATATTTGATATCATATTATTTTGATATGTGTGTGTATAAATATATATATATATATATATATATATTATCAATTTGGTTAAATAATCAAAAATAAAAAAGATATCAATTTGATTCAATTGCATTCCTCTTTTCGAAAATGGTAATTAAATTGAACATGCTTACCCTTTGACTCACATATTGTTTGATTTTTAAAAGAAGAGACACATAAATGGATTTTTCATATAACAATGCATTGATAAATATTTTTAGACGCAAACACATTATTCTTAATAAATAAAATACATTAATCGTATATTGTCAACAATCATTTCAAAGGAACTTTCACCAAAAACATATGAATAGTATTTCAATTTTATTCAAGAAATAAATATTAAATAAAATATAAATCATGATATATTTTTTGACAATAAAAATAATCAACTATTCTTCCATAAATAATATAAATGGAATTTAAATAAACTTAAATTAAATGCATAAAGAAATAAATATTTTTGTTGAATTCGAAATGTATTTGATTGAGGGGTAGTGAGGGTATTATAGTATTGTGTTTATGATTACATTGATATGATAATCACAATACCTTAATAAATAAGGAATTGTGATTTTCTTTTTTAGGAGAATGATTCCCATATTTTACGAATTAGATAGCATTCCTAAATATAAAAAAAAAATACCAAAAATGCTATTTGATTTTTAGAAATCATATACCCTGTTTAGATTCCATTCCTTTGACAAACAAACGAAACTTTAGAGATTTCAGATTTTGTTTTCCTTTATAGTCAATTGTAATGTGTTTTTTTGGCTATTTAAATTATTTTTTAGCCAATTTTTTTGTTGGTTGTTTATCTTACTCTTCTATATATGTCATGGCTCATGATATGTTATGAAGGTGTTTTATTCCAAATGCTTTGTTTAAATTATTAATTCTAGGTAAGCAAAAATTTGAGAAAAAAGTAATTATAAAAATCAACTCACAAATAATTAAAATACAGAGAAATTTAAACAAAGTACTTATTGTAAAAAATTGTATCCTAAAATAATTCATTGTTTTTTTTAAGTCAAGTTGGCTATTATCTCATTATTTTCAAAGTCTATGAAATCAATATTTCTTTTTTTTCTTTTTGTTAAGTTATGGAGCCTGAATTGGGCTGAGGCGTATTTTAGTCTTTACGTAATCATACTCATATTAGGGTTACGTATCTTGTATTATAAATGGCCTCCAATATCATTGTAACTTAGGAATCATGAACTTACAAAATATAGGAATATCTTGGCTTGGCAGCGGCCCCGGCCCCAGACGTAGTCAGATTCTCTGACGAACTGGGTCAACAATTCGTGTTCTTTTTATTATTTTTCTTTCGAGCGATTATTTTCATCATTGGCATCATATTCCTAACAACTGGTATCTAGAGCTCCAGGTCGAGTGGGAGAAGATATGATGGGTGAAGGAAAATCGTCGATTGAAAGGTTTGACGGGATGAATTTTGGGTTCTGGAAGATGCAGATCGAAGATTACCTGTATGGTAAAGATTTGTATCAATCCATTGGTGATAAGCCGTCGGATATGAAAGACGAAGAGTGGATGGTGCTTGATAGAAAGGCGATGAGTGTGATTCGTCTGTCTTTGTCATGGAACGTTGCGTTCCATATGACGAATGAGACAACTTACCAAGGGTATTCTGAACGTTTTAGCAGACATGTCCGAGAAGCCACCAGCAGCGAACAAGGTTCATCTGATGCGCCGTCTCTTTAACCTAAAGATGCCAGAGAGTTCTGTGGTGGCTGAGCATCTTAGTGAGTTCAAATTGATAACAACCCAATTGAGCTCAGTTAAGATTGATTTTGATGATGAGGTTAGAGCCCTAATTATGTTGTCTTCGCTACCTGAATGTTGGGGCGAAACGGTTACCGCTGTTAGTGCTTCAGCAAGGAAGGATAAGTTAAAATTTGATGAAGTGAGATATCTGATTAAGAGTGAAGAAATTCGTAGAAGAGAATCGGGTATAGCTTTGGGATCAGTTCTGAATACAGAAAATAGAGGCAGATTGGAATCAATGAATTCGAACTGAGGTAGGTCAAAATCAAGAGGTAAAAGTAAGATGAAGAAGGACCTGAGTTCAATAAAGTGTTGGAACTGTGAGCAACTTGGCCATTACAAGAGCAAGTGTACAGCACCTAAGAAGAATGGAAAATCAGCCTATACAGCAACTGAAGATATCGCTAACGCTTTGATATTAAGCGTGAGTAGTCCATTGGAATCGTGGGTTTTGGACTCTAGAGCATCATTCCATTCTTGTAGTGATGCTGATATAATGGAACATTACATTTCGGAGAATTCGGAAAGATTTATCTTGCTGATGATGAGCCTTTGAAAATCATGGGGAAGGGAGATGATCGAATTAAAACTTCGAATGGAAGCGTGCTGCAGTTGCGTGATGTGAGACATATTCCTGGTTTGAAGAGGAATTCGGTCTCTGTAGGACAACTAGACGATGATGGATACATTGTGACTTTTGGTTGCAGCACCTGAAAGATAACCAAAGGGGACATGATACTGGCTCGAAGTAAGAAAGAAAGTACATTGTATATGATAACTAATACCAAAGAATGTATTTCTCTTGTAGGAGAAAACAGTGATACAGATTTGTGGCATTGCCGACTTGGCCACATGAGTGAGAAGGGGATGAAGGAGCTTTGTTCGAAAGGTAAGCTACTAGGCCTCAAAATAGTCAATGTTGGCTTATATGAGGATTGTGTATTCGGAAAATAGAAAAGGGTAAGTTTTTCGAAGGGAGGCAGAATCTTGAAGAACGAGAAGTTGGAGTTGGTGTATAGTGACTTATGGGGACCAGCACCAGTTACATCTTTTGGTGGGGCATCATATTACATGACTTTCATTGATGATTCAACGAGAAAAGTATGGGTTTTGATGCTTTTAGAAAATAGAAGGCCCTTGTAGAAAATGAAACAAGTCTGAAAGTGAAGTGCTTAAGATTTGACAATGGTGGAGAGAATGAACTCGCTGAGTTTAAGGAATACTGTGATTTAAATGGTATTCATATGGAAAATACTCTAAGAGGAACCCCTCAATAGAATGGGGTTGCAGAACGTATGAACAGAACCCTGAATGAATGTGCTAGGTGCATGCGATTGAAATGTGGGTTGCCGAAGATGTTTTGGGCTGATGCAGTTATTACTGCTGCCTTCTTGATTAATAGAGGACCATTAACTCCGTTGGATAATGGCATACCAGAGGAAGCTTGGAGTAGTAAGGAGGTAAACCTATCGTTTCTTCGAGTACTTGATTGTGTTTCTTATGTTCATATTGGCGCTACTGCTAGGAGTAAGTTAGATGCTAAATCTGTCAAGTGTACGTTTATTGGATATGGTGGTGATGAATTTGGTTATAGATTTTGGGATGAACAGAATCGGAAGATAATTCATAATCGAGATGTCATATATAATGAACAGATTTTGTACAAGGATAGGTTGGGAGCACCACAAGTTGATATGCAGGTACTCAGACAAAAAATCCCGAGTTTATTGAGTTAGACTTCTGTAACTCGAGTGGGAGCAAAGTTGCTCAGAATGATCACATAGCTGTTGAAGTAGAACCAAGTACGTCGATACTTCCGCTGTGGAGATCTAGCAGACAACGTCATACACCAGATATGTGTTCGCTCTCTTTATATTACCTATTATTGGCTGATAGCGGTGAACCTGAATGTTATGCAGAGGCTAGTCAATGTGAGCACATGAGCAAGTGGAAACTTGCGATGGATGACGAGAAATTGAAGTTATGCATGGCTTCAATTGGCCTCAGAACCTGAGTTGAGAGGCTTGGCGCTGTCGTGTCCATTATGGGCTATTGAATGAGAAGATCGAGAGATGATTATATTGATTGTTGAGTTCAATCTCCATGTGGGAGATTATTGAGTTATGGAGCCTTAAATTGGCTGAGGAGTATTTTAGTCTTTACGTAATCGTACTCCTATTAGGGTTGCGTATCTTGTATTATAAATAGCCCCTATATCATTGTAACTTAGGAATCACGAACTTACGAAATATAGTGAATATCCTAGCTTGGCAGCGACCCCAGACGTAGTCAGATTCTCTGACGAACTGGGTCAATAATTCATGTTCTTTTATTGTTTTTCTTTCGAGCGATTATTTTCATCATTGACATCATATTCCTAACACTTTTGGCTGTTTGGTGACCTTTCTTTTCTTCATAGTTTGGGTTTGGTCATTTTTTGTGATAATAAACTATTCTTTGGCTCATTTTGTTCGCCTTGTTCTCTTTGATGACAATTTCTTTTTTGTTGTCTTATTTGATTATGTTTGTCTTTTGATTTCTCTTTGCAGTTGATTGTGGCGACAACAATTGATATGATCCATTTTTCAACTCAATCTTTTTGTCTAGTTTGAATAGGAATTTGTATATTTTAGTTTCATTTGCTTCCAAGTCTTAGATGCATTTCGATCATATGTCTTTCTGTAAATAAAATGCAAATAGCAATAAGGTACTTGTTTATTTGTTTGCAATTTTCTAAAAAAATATTCAGAATTAATTACATACCTGTTGACCTTTGCAATTTCATTATCAATAGACACTGTGAGTGTGATTCGATGGATGTGATTTTACAACAATAAGTTGATAATAAATATGATAAAGTATTAGAAGGTACTTGAATTATTATTTATACCTTAATGTTGCTTCTGTGCTTACTTTTTTTGTATTAATTACATGCTATTCCACTTTCGTTGATCATTAGTATTTATTGCATGAATCATACCAAGACGATGATTTATTTTCAACTCTATTCCTTTGAATCAATATATTTTTTGTTCTAGGTTAGTGTATTGTGTTAACAGCTAATATCAATATTTATAATTTTCAAGTAGTTCTTGTTTATCTCTCAGTGGTGATTGTATTTACTTAGTTCAACTTCTTGAGCTTGTTCTTATTAGTGAATTTTTCCATCGATAATTCTTCCAATACTCTTGGTTACATCATTGGTTGTAACATGTATTCACTATGTAGATCACTATTAAAAGGAAGATTGTTGTTATTGCTTTGACGTAATGCAAGTTGGATCTACAATTAAAATTGACATTGTTTTTACTTGGACTTGTCTGGAGATGGAACACATTTGTTATAGAACTATGCATCTTATATAACTGTAACTAAGATTATTGGTTTGTGACTGTATTGAAAATTGTATCATTTGATAGATTCCTCTCGAGGTTGGAAAATGCAAGAAATGGTGTTTGAGTTCCTACTTTATGTAATCATTGACCTTTATTGAGTTGTCATATCATCGCAAAGATTGACTGTCATTGCTAGAAACCTACAGATAACCTTATTATTTTGTCTTGAAAGTTGAGTTTGTAATTGCAATTTTTTTATACCCAATAAAATTGTCTCCTCTCTTGTAATCGAAACATCCATTCACTCTGTTTAGATATCCAACAGTGTATGTGCATAAGAGTTATACAGTGGATATTCACAGTATTATTTCAGTGTTTATTTAGAAATTATATTTAGAAAATTATAATTGTAAATAATAGATGTGAATGTTATGATTGAAAAATATAATCACATACAGTGGAATTAATTTATCAATAAAAAAATTCAAGAACCTGACTTAATTGTTGTTCCTAATCAATACCACTGAATTTAATAAACTGATGTGCAAATTTTGTTTTATTGAGGCTTCATTGAGTTTAAAGACAATCGTGTTAGATTGAATATTCAATTCTACTGCATATTCTTGAAGTCGTTATTTATCTCATTCACAGTTGCGTTTGTTATGAAGTAAGTTTTGTTTGATAATAACATGCCGCTGAAATCATGGGCTGAATTGCCAAAAATATTATCATTCAATATAAACTTATGCTTAAATATTAAGTAAAAAAAAGAAAGAGAGATATATAAGCAAGATAAAATTCATATCTGAAAAATTAAAACAAATACTTGAACATCGTTTTCTTGTTGTGTAATGAATGTTTATATGATTCTGTGTGGTGGAAGATTATGTATATACGAGATAGAATCTTGTATCTAACAGGTAGTTCAATTTAATTCTAATTGGTTATCCTTATTTATACCGCATAAGATTCTATTTAGTAAAAAATATGTTGTATGAATAAATATCTTGATTACATATTAGATTCGTCAGAAAGACATTTCTGATTTTTTAAGAAAATGACATTAGTCATTTCTTTACCTTGATATCGCCAGCCCCTTTAACGGCAACTACGATCTTTTGTGTTGATCATTTAACTGACCGTAGCCTACTGTTCATATTAGCATCAACTTGCTTTATTTCTTTTACCAACCATTTGTGACCATACAAATCTCCCTGTAAGATAAATATATAAAAATTAAATAAAATATATAAGTTCATAGTAGTACTGTTGTTGTGGGATAGTCCATAATTAAATAAATATAAAGTACGAGATAAATTATTGAAAAATAAGCTGACAGGATGAAATTGACGCCAAATTTTGTTGAAGGTTTGAACGATATCCGATTTAGGGGGCCTAGAGAGTGCATTTTCAAACTAAAATGAAGGTTTGATGGTCGGCTTCGACGATGAATTTTTCGATATATCCAGTCCCCCCGATTATCAAATCTTGTTCTTTCGGCCATGCTTATATATTTCTTTATGTTATATTGTGTCATATAGCACTTTATTCTCTATACTAAAAGTGGTGACACATTTCTATAAATTATACACAATCATCAAAATAAATTATAAATACATCACTGCCACCCCATAGTTAGAATACTATTTTAGGCAATTCAGATTAAATATAGAGATAGATGCATGAATAAACTGGACGTAATGTCCATCCTTATTCATTTCTCAAGAGATTTTATTTTTAAGAATTAGAAATGATTTTGAAAGCATATTTGGATGAGTGTTTTATTGAAAAAAAATCAATTACCTTTTCATTCCCTCAAATGACAATGTGTTCCTCGGAGGAGTGGCGTCTAGCTGCACTAGTGTTCTCACAATTGTACCAACAAACAAATGGTTAGACATATAAGTGTAAGAGGATACTTGTTGGGTATGGATATGGAGAATTTATTGATGGCTTATTTACCAAATAATTACAATCCTTTTATCCACCAATATTTTGACATATTCAATTGAAATTGAATAATTATATATCTTGATTGAAATCATTGTAACATGTGAATTAAAATCCACTTTACATATTTTTTGTGTCGTAGTATTTTACTTCAACATGTTTAGATTTTCTTATAAAATAAAAATCATGCATGTCCATACCACTTCTCACAAACAAACAACTTTTCTTAAAAAAATATCATATTGTACATGATCATTATTTATTTTTTCCAGAAAAACTCATCTAAATATGCTTTAAAAATTATATCCCCAATTCTTAAAAAAAAAAACTCTATATTCATATCAATTAATTTCTTAACTATGATCAGTTTAATAATTTTGTTTGAAAAACAAAAGATAAATGAATTTTACGGTAAAATTAGTAATTATGAGATCTCCACACGCTATCTACATAAATGTTGTTGGGGAAGACTTGTAATGAAGAAAAGTGATATCAAGAAAATATATGTCAAATATTAATAGCAAAATTCCTAACCAAATTTTGTACTGAGCTTATGTATAGCTAATTGATGTGATCAAGCATTCATTGTAAAATTCACGGAATCAAGCATCAGCATTTATGGAATTTTACCTTTAGACTATGGTTTTGACTTTTGATTGCTCGATGGCATTAGGGAAGATGAATTTTATAAACTAAATCAGATTGTGGTCTATGATGCTTGGACTCCTAATTGGTTTCCTGAGTTCAGATTATGCTAATTGAAATTATAATTAATTGGGTTTTTAAAAAGTTTCCTACAATTATTATAATTGAAATTCTAATGGAGTCCTAATTGGTTACTTTTCATACGTTACACTCGAATATGTCTTTACACATAGAGCGAAACAATTTTGTTATTTTCACTATCATATAAAACCTTTGGAACTATTTAAAACACTTTTTCTTTAATTCTTAATAATTATAATTTATTATCTAATTTCTCTCTTTCATCAGATTTTTTTTGCTGTGTCAAATTCATTGGATTAGTGAATTAGGCCCACGTAAGTGAATCATCTAACGTGAAAAATCCTTTAAACAAAGATGTTATGACCGAGTTAAAAGCAGTCTCGTCGATAATTATGAGTTTCTTAACCCAGAACAAATGCAAGAAAAGTATTTATAGTTGAAGAAAAGAAAAATGAAGTGAAAGATCGTACAAACCCTCTAATATTTAATTCTACCTATATTTATTATAATTTTATATTTTATATATGTTATTTATGTTTTATTTATTAATTTTTTAGCTCCACTAGGTATTTAAGGTAAAACAAAACTCTATTTTTTTTTATTTAAATAGTTGTATAATACTAAAAGGTCTTTAATTCCAACTATTAAAAAAAAATTATATTTGAATAAGGGTATGCTAGTCTTTTCACATAAAACAAAATAATTTTAAAGTATTAGATATTTAAGATAAAACAAAACTATATTTTTTTTATAATTTAAATAGAAACTAAACCAGATTTTATGATCTATGATGTTGGAATCCAAATTGGTTCCTACGTTCAAATTATGCTATTTGAAATTATGATTAATTGGGTTTCTAAAAAGTTTCCTACAATTATTATAACCAGTAAATAACACGTGCGTTGCACGTGAAACATATAATCTTATTATATGATTTATATGTGTAGATTCTATTCAGCTCGATACATCAAGATCTTAACCAATAAATAATTAATCAATAAACAATAATTATGAAGTGCATGAAAAGTTGCATAAATATTTAAAGAAACTAAACCAATTAAAACTTAATAATATTGAAACTAAATAAACTTTTAAATGAATTCATGCTCCATTTATGTAATGTTTGTTTGATTTTAATTGATTGGAAGCTTCCTTTGTTTTTCTTCTTATTGAGTTATGTGTACTTATAATAGTACATTTATTCTGGCTCAAAACTTAGATACTTGTTATATTTTTTTGTGTATTTTCTTCATTGGTGTGGGTTACGTTGATTGCCACTTTATCATGTCCTTTGTAGATGTATTTGTATAAATATTTTACCTATACTTCTAGAACCTATCTCCACATTCATATGATAATTATACCATGACAATAAATATAGATTGTAAGGTATTACCCATTGGTTGTCGGGTTTTAAGTTTTCCATTATAAATTTGTACTATTAGTCCATCTTTCCTTCTTCTATAGATCGGATATCCATTTTTCCTTGAATATTCACCCACACTGGGTCGCAGATAATGATATTTGCATTTTTCATTTACCATGATAATGATATTTGCATTTTTATTGCTTGGTGCAGTGACAACTGCAAATAGATGGAATAGTATAAGTGGTAATATTGAAATATACAAATTTGGCATGTTAAAAAGATGTGTAACTTATACTAAACACTACTTTGTAGTTGTTTTGAAATAACATCATCTGGATTATTATTGTTGATGAATTATTCATTGAATTTTTTAAATGCAAAATAATTTAGAAAGAAAGAGTACAGTTAACTAAAAGAATAAAATGAAAATGAACTATTTAATTTTTAATGTCTATTAAACTAAAAAATTAAGTAATAAGTGTATATTTTAACTAAAGAGTAGATACCTTCTTGTTCTTGTGGAGAAACATCAAAGAAGATCATTCTCTGGAAACATAACTGATAAACCTCGATTATACGTATTTCTAGCCTAAGATTAGTTATTTCTATATCATTTTATGTTATGATTTATACCTCATATGCGTTTAATAGTTTTGTTACATGTTTGTAGGGAAAAATCATTAATTTCGAGAAAGTAACGAAAAACGTATGAAAAGAGATACATGGGCGCTGTTTGGAAATACAATCATATCTTGGGCTACAAACCTCCAATGTTAATGAGCCTTATATGTTTGGAAAGTTAAGACAATTACCTAAAAGTTTTGTGAAGATGACAAGATCCGGTTCAAACGTTTAAAGGCCCGAAAGTTACAAATACGCTCTGTTCCAAACCAAATGTGGCAGTTTTGGTAAAACGATCATAACTCGAGTTCTACAACTTGGATTGGATCCAAATCAGTTGGGTTGAAGCTAAGACATAGATCTACAACTTTGTAGAAGACACTGAAGGCAAAAACAATCTTCCGCGCTTCAGATCCGATTATTACTTATTTTCGGTCTTTCTTTCTTTCTTTCTGTGGGGATATAAATACTCCCTCCAAACATTGTATTAGGGTCGAATTTTATTTTCTTGAATTGAGTTGAAAAGATTGGAGATCGAGAGACGAGATTCAAGGATTATTGTAAACAGTTTTATTCGACAACGGGTTTAATCGAAATTATTTTCTTTAATCTCTTTTATTCTTGTCGGTTTTATCATGTTTGCTTTATCAATTGTTGATTGTTTCTTCGCATATATGGAGTAATCCATCTTATTCTCGAACCGGAAATAGCCCGATAATATGTTATCGATATAGATTATAGAACCGTTGACGCTACATCGCACATGCTTATGATTTGAATTCTTTGTTTTTAATGCTTGTGAATTTATTGGCCACTTATTTGCATGATCATAGATATTAGGTGAAGATTCTGACAGGTGACATCTAGATCGGAACCCTAGAATTCAAACCTAGGATCCTAAATCACGAAAGTAGTTTTAGGTCTTTTGAGGAATCGATACACTATCATAGAGATTAATGAATCTGAGCTTAGTCTAATCATCACGAAAGTAGTTGATTAATTAACTTGGATAAATTGTTATGCTTCGACAGAAGATAGTGAGTACAATTGGATAGTGTCCTTCATAAGTAGCGATCGTGTTAAGTCGTATTTTGTGCATATTTTACATGTCCATATTTGGGTTGATTGTTACGATTACTCTCCTTATTTTGTGACTTTAGGTTGATAATTGGATTTATGAAGATTAGAAGGAGAAAGAATCAAAAGATACGAAAATAGGAGAAAAATGAGCAGAAATTGAGTTAGCATAAAAAGAGCAACAGCAGAAGACTTTCCTGAATTAAGCGTGCCCACGCTTAAGTCCCAGAACGCTTCTGCCGAGAAACGCGTTTTCAAACGCTTTTTCTGAAGATTCCTGAAGATCTTTTCAATAAAATTCGGATTTTATGAGATTTCTGTTGCCCGAATTTATGGGATTTATTCCCCTTTTATTTAGGATTTTATTTCCTTATTTCTAGATTTTGCAAGATTTTATTTTGTTAAGTTTGTTAGAGCCCTAATTAGTTTCCTTTTTAGATTAGGACTCTTTTATTATAAGTATGTGGAATTTTATTCCACAAGACACCTTTGAATTCTGATTTTAATTCCAGCATCGTTTTTCCCTTTATTCTGGAGCTCTCGATTTTTTTATTTTTTTTACTGTTCACGTTTGATTATGAGCGGCTGAGCTCATACTTCTAGTCAAGGATTCTTCAAGGTTTGATTCTTTAAATTCGTGAGATCGAATTGTGCCGTAATTTCTCTGTTATTAGGTATTTACTTTTTCCCTGAGCTTTGTTGATAATATGTTTCAATAGGTTAGATAACCTGATCAATTATTTAATCTTTGGAATCGTATTTAGCTATTTAGGACTAAATCCGTGACTGGTGAACCCTAATTTTGTAGTAGTTAGCGACGTTGATTATTTAATCGTTTTCGATTAGTCGTTATGAGAATTAGTAACTTGGTCTAAATAAACCGAGCTTATGTGTTTGTTGGCTAGAATTGGTGTCTTTCTAATACGGGAATGCTATCGATAGGCTAAATCCTAAGAGCTTGTTTAGGGTTGTCGAATTGGTAAGAGGAGTAATCAAAGAGCTTGTTTTGGTTATCGACGACTTAAGGAAAGACTAGGTTATTAGAGCTTGTTAATAACTATAGCCAATTTATCTATAAAAACATTGAATTATCATTGCATCAGTGATCGAATTAATTGAATCAATACCGCGAAAATCCGAAGACTAGAATTTTCCATCATATTGAAAAATCCGAATTCTATTTTATTTGCATCTTTTAAATCTGCGTTTTTTTTTTAATCTTGTGTTTTTTTAATTTACGTCTTTTGATTTTTATTAGTTAAAAATCTCAAAACCCCCCTCTTATCGATATTAGTAATTTAGGAACTAAATTGTACACCATTCCCTGTGGATCGACCCTACTTATCGCTGATTACAAATCTTTTAAAGTAGGTTTTTTTATTTTTGTTGGATTCGACACCCACCAAAATTTGGCGCCGTTGCCGGGGAACGGTGATATATATTTATTTCCGTTGTTGCTAATATTTTCGTTTTAGTTTTGTTTTGTTAGTTTTTGTATGCCTAGGACCTTTCGTGGAAGTGAATTCGAATACGATCCTGAGATCGAAAAACGAGCTCGCCGACTACGAAAAGAGACAAGGCAACGTCACTTCACTACCCCATCAGTTTCATCGTCCAGGACCGAATCTGCGTTTTCTTCTAGCGATTCAGAAGAGGAAAACGAATCAATGGACAACGCTGCTGATGATGCACCTGCTAATGGTGCCAATGCCAACGCTAATGGCAATACCAATCCCGACATCGTTGAAAGAACGCTGAAAGACATGGCCATGCCAATTCCGAATCAACAACCTCTCTGCATTCCTTACCCTAATCTTGAGGTAGATTTTGAATTAAAATCTGGAACTATTCACTTACTACCTATTTTTCATGGTTCTGCAGGAGAGGATCCACACACGCACTTGAAGGGATTCCATTTGATTTGCTCAACCATGAAGCCTAAAGACATAACCGAGGATCAAATGAAATTGAGGACTTTCCCTTTTTCCCTAGCCGATAAAGCCAGAGATTGGCTATATTTCCTACCTCCCGGCTCGATTGATACATGGAACGAGATGGAAAGACAATTCTTAGAGAGATTTTTTCCAGCATCTCGAGTCGCAAACGTAAGGAAAGAGATTTGTGGAATTCGCCAATTTACGGGTGAGACATTATACGAGTATTGGGAACGTTTTAATCAGTTGGTTGCTAGTTGCCCACAACATCAAATTCCAGACCAACTCCTCATACAGTACTTCTACGAGGGATTAATGGTCATGGATAGGAATCTGATAGACGCCGCTAGTGGTGGAGCATTGCTTTACAAAACTTACACCGAAGCAAAGAATTTAATTTCGAAAATGACATCTAACTCCCAACAGTTTAGTACTCGACAAGAACACCCAACGAAGGAAACGAATGAAGCAACTATAGCATTACTCAATCAGCGCATGAACGATGTGACTGCTCTCGTACAAAAGATGGCTATGGGAAACACACAACAAGCCAATATGTGTGGTATTTGTTCTGGAATCGGACATATGGCCGAGATATGCCCTACAGCCCAAAATCATACACTTGAGCAAGCCAATGCAGCTGGATTTTCGGGGCTCGTCCAAAGAAAATACGATCCTTTCTCGAACACCTATAACCCTGGATGGAGGGATCACCCCAACTTGAGTTATGCACCACGACCATCTTATCAAAAACCTCAAGGACCTCCATTTTCTCAGCAAAACCAAACCTCAGGTACATCTTTAGAAGATATGATGAAAGCATTGATTGCTAATACTCAACAATTCCAACAGGGCGTACAACAGAATACCGATCAATTCAAACAGGAAATTCAGCAAGGCATGCAACGTCTTCAACAGAATACCGAGCAATTTCAGCAGGGCGTACAAAAGGTTCAACAAGAGAATCATAACGCTATCAAGAATCTGGAGAAGCAATTAGGTCAAATGGCCACCGCCATGAACGAGTTAATATCCCAAAATTCGAATAAACTGCCGTCCCAGGTCATTATAAACCCGAGAGAGAATGTAAGTGCTGTTACGTTACGAAGTGGCAAAGAATTGAAAGATGCAGAACCGTTCGAAGAGTTAAGCGTGCCCACGCCTAATTCTCCGAAGTCTTCTGCCGAGAACACTTCAAAACGTGAAATTGAAAAAGAATTGGAAAAAGAAGAGGAACCCGTTGTCAAGCAGAAACCTATGAAATTTGTGATCCAACCACCTTTCCCAGGCCGATTCCTCAAGACAAAGAAAGAGGAGCAAGAAAAAAAGATACTCGAAACATTCCGAAAGGTTGAGGTAAATATTCCGCTTCTTGATGCCATTAAGCAAGTACCTCGTTATGCTAAGTTCCTTAAGGAACTGTGCACGACAAAGAGAAAGCTTAAAGGCAATGAGAAGATTTACGTAGGAGAAAATGTATCTGCTGTGCTTCAAAAGAAATTACCCCCTAAGTGTAAAGATCCAGGTATGTTTACAATTCCATGTAAAATTGGGAATATTTGAATTAAGAAAGCTATGCTAGACTTAGGTGCCGCGATTAATGTTATGCCACGATCGATATATGAATCACTTAATGTAGGAAAATTGAAAGAAACCAGTATAGTTATTCAACTAGCCGATAGGTCTAACGCTTATCCCGATGGTGTTTTAGAAGATATTTTGATACAAGTTGACAACTTAATATTTCCTGCTGATTTTTACGTGGTCGATATGGGTCATAATGATTTTGGTAATTCCGCACCTATTTTACTTGGAAGACCATTTTTGAAAACATCTAGAACAAAAATTAACGTCGAAGATGGTACACTTACTATGGAATTCGATGGTGATGTTATAAAGTTTAATATTTATGATTCCATGAAAGACCCTCCGGATGTTCATTCTGTTTTTGGTATAGACGTTGATGATTGTCTAGCGCAGGTTATGTTCGAGTTAGAGAACGAAGATCCCATGCAGGTCGTGTTAACAACCGCTGATTTCGAAGAGAAGGGACTGAAATTCGAGCTGAACGAAGAATTAGAAGATGCCAAATCAGCCATCGATTCCCCTCCTTCTTTACCTTTAAATGTTTCTCATGTTTCTTTACATTCATCAAGTTCTAAAACACTTCCATCTATTGTGCAGGCACCGAAGTTGACAATCCAAGAGTTTGAGGAAACTCATAACGAAAAAAACGAGAACTCGAAGATTTACAAAGATAAAATCGAACCTTTTCGTGATAAGACGACCTCAAGAAAGAACTTAGTCATAGGACAAAAAGTTCTTCTTCCCCATTCTCGCTTCAAGCTATTTCCGGGTAAGACACGTTCCCGTTGGATTGGACCATTTGTTGTCATTGATATTTTTTCCTATGGTGCAGTTTATATTCAAAATCCAACTACACGAAAGATTCTCAAGGTGAATAGACATCGTTTGAAACCTTTTTATGAAGGATTTCAATCTCACGATGTCAAAAACATGAAGTTGGAACCATCAAACCATGCTACATAACTTTGTAGCATCGTCTAGCCAACGACGTTAAAGAATGGCGCTGCATGGGAGGCAACCCATGAGTTTTTATTTCCCTTATTTATTTATGTTTATTTTCAGTTTTTTTAACAGAAGCGTTTCAAAAGTTAAGCGTGACCACGCCTAACTTACGAATCTCTTCTGTTTTGCACTTTCAATTTTAACAAAAGACTTTGAAGAATTAAGCGTGCCCACGCCTAAAACTTCAAAACCTTCTGTTTTGCACCTTCAATTTTTCAGTTCAAAAAAAAAAAAAAAAAAAAAAAAATTACGGCCACGGCTCGTTCCACCCCTGCTACTGCTGCCCGTGACTGTATTGCCCTCTCAATCGCTGCCAACTCGATACAACTGACGCTGAACTCGACACAATTATTACCCATCACAAGCTGCTCATTGATCACTTCGGCATCATGACCGAGTGATGCTGTAGGGAAGTCCCCCTCCTTGTCCTTTTATTATGATGCATTGCTTGTTATTTTATCGTATTTACATTGAGGACAATGCATGTTTTAAGTGTGGGGGGATGGTTTCTCGTGCTATTGTACTTCTTGGTGTTTTTGCTTGATTATGACTATGTGAAACAATAATTTTTTTAAATTTCGGCATTTTTAGACCACTTTAATTTGTGTTTCTTTTGAACGGTTAGACTTGGATAAATGAGCATGCTTTGATTGAATTTTTGTGCTATATGAAGTTTGTGTTATGTTCAATGATGAAAAGCGAGCATAGGAATGCATGTTTTAGTCGATTACCCTACCTTGTGAGGACTTGTGCCATTTGATCGATAATTCACGATATGATCTCTTTCTTCTTGTGTGACTCACGTGTTTTTGAAATTCTAGAACTTGTTTTGAACCTTGTCAAAATTACACGAGTATGTGCATGATTGAATATGATAAAGGCATTTAGGATTTAGCCACTTTACCAAATAAACCGTACCTTTGCATTTATCCCTAGTTAACCCACTTTGAGCCTTTTTATCCTATTTTCTTGGTTTACCCCGAATTTGAGCCCTTACCGTTTTTTTATGCCTCCTCGTTTTACCCGTCTAGAAAATAAGTCGAGCATAGAGGTTGTATATTATTTGGGGACGAAAAGTCAAGAAGATGATGTTGTTGAATAAGTGTGGGGAAAACTCGTGAAAAATACAAAGAGTACCCAAAAAAAAAAAAAAAAAAAGGGAGAGTAAAAGAGAAGTTCAAAAATTGATGAGGTACCGAGCCACCGAGAAAGATAGAAAATGTGTGGTATTTGGGTCCTTAATGTCGAATATACCCAATGAGATCTCGATGCTCGAAAAAAATTTCAGACTTAGCCATTTTTTTTCGACCTCTCTTTTCACTCTTACCCCGAACCTTAGCCCCATTACAACCCTTAATAAAGACCTTTTGATTCGATTGTGCACACTCTCAACCGTAGTGGCGACATTGGTGTATAACCAAGCCTATGGAATAACACTAACACGTTGAGATTTGAGCGATACACTTATAACCATACACGAGAGTTGGAGAGTTTTGAGCGAAAGTCGGCTGAAATTTTGTTTTTCTTGTTCAATGGATGTCGTTGTTCTAGCATGAGATTATTTTGGTATCGAAAATTTCGATTGATTACGTGTTTCGTGCTTTCGAGTTTGATTTTGTTCTTGAGATCCCAATTTTAGTTGGTTTAAATTGCCGCATGGTACTGTTTCGAGTAATTTTCACATAGTTAACTTTTGAGCATTGCCCGAGGACGTACAATGGCATAAGTGTGGGGGTATTTGTTAAGTCGTATTTTGTGCATATTTTACATGTCCATATTTGGGTTGATTGTTACGATTACTCTCCTTATTTTGTGACTTTAGGTTGATAATTGGATTTATGAAGATTAGAAGGAGAAAGAATCAAAAGATACGAAAATAGGAGAAAAATGAGCAGAAATTGAGTTAGCATAAAAAGAGCAACAGCAGAAGACTTTCCTGAATTAAGCGTGCCCACGCTTAAGTCCCAGAACGCTTCTGCCGAGAAACGCGTTTTCAAACGCGTTTTCTGAAGATTCCTGAAGATCTTTTCAATAAAATTCGGATTTTATGAGATTTCTGTTGCCCGAATTTATGGGATTTATTCCCCTTTTATTTAGGATTTTATTTCCTTATTTCTAGATTTTGCAAGATTTTATTTTGTTAAGTTTGTTAGAGCCCTAATTAGTTTCCTTTTTAGATTAGGACTCTTTTATTATAAGTATGTGGAATTTTATTCCACAAGACACCTTTGAATTCTGATTTTAATTCCAGCATCGTTTTTCCCTTTATTCTGGAGCTCTCGATTTTTTTATTTTTTTTACTGTTCACGTTTGATTATGAGCGGCTGAGCTCATACTTCTAGTCAAGGATTCTTCAAGGTTTGATTCTTTAAATTCGTGAGATCGAATTGTGCCGTAATTTCTCTGTTATTAGGTATTTACTTTTTCCCTGAGCTTTGTTGATAATATGTTTCAATAGGTTAGATAACCTGATAAATTATTTAATCTTTGGAATCGTATTTAGCTATTTAGGACTAAATCCGTGACTGGTGAACCCTAATTTTGTAGCAGTTAGCGACGTTGATTATTTAATCGTTTTCGATTAGTCGTTATGGGAATTAGTAACCTGGTCTAAATAAACCGAGCTTATGTGTTTGTTGGCTAGAATTGGTGTCTTTCTAATACGGGAATGCTATCGATAGGCTAAATCCTAAGAGCTTGTTTAGGGTTGTCGAATTGGTAAGAGGAGTAATCAAAGAGCTTGTTTTGGTTATCGACGACTTAAGGAAAGACTAGGTTATTAGAGCTTGTTAATAACTATAGCCAATTTATCTATAAAAACATTGAATTATCATTGCATCAGTGATCGAATTAATTGAATCAATACCGCGAAAATCCGAAGACTAGAATTTTCCATCATATTGAAAAATCCGAATTCTATTTTATTTGCATCTTTTAAATCTGCGTTTTTTTTTTTGAATCTTGTGTTTTTTTAATTTACGTCTTTTGATTTTAATTAGTTAAAAATCTCAAAACCCCCCTCTTATCGATATTAGTAATTTAGGAACTAAATTGTACACCATTCCCTGTGGATCGACCTACTTATCGCTGATTACAAATCTTTTAAAGTAGGTTTTTTTATTTTTGTTGGATTCGACACCCACCAGATCGTAATTTCATTGGTAAAATAATTAAGTCGATAATGTATGTCGTGGTAAACCCTGATTTTGGAATTTCCAATCATATATAACTCAAACCAATTTTCTTGCGTTCTGTTTAGTTTTCTTTACTACGTATCTCGTATTTTGTTAGGCTTAGATTACTGATAATTGATAGGCTAGTGCTTGATTATTCGGTCTTCGTGGGAACGATATCTTTTGTACTGCACCGAAGCCGTGCGCTTGCGGTTTAGGCACATCAAGTTTTTGGCGCCGTTGCTGGGGACTAGAATAATCGATATTAGTTTTTATCAGATTTTAGTGAGACAAGCTGTTTTATTTTTTTTTGTTATTAATTTTTTGTTTTTCGTTTTATTTCAGGATCTCTGTTTTCCCCTTGTATGCGAAGCAAGATCGATTTCGAACTAGATTCAGAAATCGAGAAAACTTTTCGTGCTAGGAGAAAACTACAAAGACTGAAATAAATTCAACTAAGAAGCATAGCAATGGCTGAAGAGAATGTAAACGCGAACATTCATGCGGATCCAAATGCAGGTGCAAACGGGAACGCGAACGCAAATGCGAGATGTCTTAAGGATTTTGCAGCACCTAATGCGCAGACATTTCACTCTAGCATCGCTAGGCCTACTGTAGAGGCCAACAACTTTGAACTCAAGCCATCCCTTTTGCAAATGGTTCAGCAGAATCAGTTTGGGGGTGCACCTACCGAAGAGCCAAACCTCCACTTGTCTATGTTTTTAGAGTACTGCGACACTCTAAAGATGAACGGGGTTTCCCAAGATGCTATCAGGCTAAGATTATTTCCTTTCTCACTAAGAGACAAAGCGAGAGCTTGGCTACATTCTTTACCATCGGGTTCCATCAGAACATGGGATCAACTGATGCAGTGCTTCCTAGGAAGATATTTTCCCCCGAGCAAGACTTCCCAACTGAGGAACCAAATCACAACTTTTGCTCAGCGAGATGGTGAATCCCTATATGAAGCTTGGGAGCGATTCAAGGATCTTCTCCGACTGTGCCCACATCATGGGTTGGAGAAGTGGCTTATAGTTCATACGTTCTACAATGGACTGATATATAACACGAGAATGTCAGTCGATGCAGCAGCTGGAGAAGCACTGATGAACAAAGGTATTGACAAAGCTTTTGATCTAATCGAGGATATGACACTGAACCACTACCAATGGTCAAGCGAAAGATCGATTCCACAGAAGACACCAGGTAAGTACGATCTTGACGCTATTACTTTACTTTCTGCACAAGTAGAAGCCATGTCTAAAAAATTAGATTCAATGAATGTGCATGTTAATTATGTCAATACTACACCTCCTATGTGCGAAATATGTGGTATGGTTGGTCATGTTGCATTAGAGTGTCAACTAGCTAGTGTACCTAACAATCCCTCTATTGAACAAGCCAACTTTGTGAATAATTTCAACTAAAAGAACGACCCGTTTTCAAATACTTTTAATCCTGGTTGGAGGAATCACCATAATTTTTCGTACAATACAAACCAAAACGCAGCTCCACATCCTAACTTTAGGCAGCCACCTGGATTGCAACAGAAGCCTTACATTCCTGTTCCACCACAGAAATCGAACTTAGAATCCCTTCTTGAGAGTTTTGTAGTTGCCCAGACTAAACAAAACGAGATAGTGAATAATGCAATTAAACAACTAGCAATTAAGGTCGACTCTTTAGCAACTCATAATAAAATGCTAAAAAATCAAATTGCACAATAGGCTAGCAAATCGAATAGGACTTCTGGTTCTTTTCCCAGAAAACCTGAGACAAATCCGAAGGAACACTGTAATGTGATTACTTTAAGGAGTGGAACCGATTATGAAAGTCTAAAAATGCCTACTAGGATTAGTGAAACAGAGTTAATTGATAAAGTTGAAAAGGAAAAAACGTCTAATCCCGATAGCTTAAAAGATAAAACGAATGAGGTAAGTGAGAAAGAGCTACCATATGTACCTCCACCGCCATATGAACCACCCGTGCCTTTTCCTCAAAGATTAGCTAAGGCGAAATTAGATAAACAGTTGGAAAATTTTTAGAAGTTTTGAAAAAACTTTACATTAATATTCCATTCACTGATGCACTTGCATAAATGCCTTCGTATGCTAAATTTTTGAAGGAAGTTCTTTCTAACAAACGAAAGCTAGAGGAATATGAAACTATCGCTTTAACTGAGGAGTGTAGCGCTGTAATTCAAAATAAATTACCTCCAAAACTTAAAGATCTCGGTAGTTTCTCAATTCTTTGCGTAATTGGTAATACGAGTTTTAACAATGCTTTATGTGATCTTGGAGCTAGTGTTAGTCTCATGCCATTGTCTATGGTGAAGAAATTTGAGATAAATGATTTAAAGCCTACGACCATAATTTTGCAATTAGCTGATCGTTCTGTTAAGTATCTGATAGGTGTGTTAGAGGATGTACCTATCAAGGTTGGTAATTTTTTATTCTTACAGACTTCGTTGTTCTCGATATGGATGAGGATTCTCAAATCCCCATTATTCTTGGTAGGCCATTCCTAGCTACAGCAGGAGCTATTATTGATGTTAAAAATGGAAGGCTTTCCTTGAATATTGGGATGAGAGAGTTGAATTTAGCCTATATAAATCTATTGCTAACCGCTCTCTCAAGAACTCTTGTTGCAGGATCGACGAGGTTAATCGAATAACTAAGGACAAGCTTGCTAAGAACCACTATAAAGATCTATTAGAAGCACGACTTATGAGTGGTGGCTCGATCGAGGATGAAGATGAAATTATCGCTGATATTGCTCGACTGTTTAAGGGAAATCCACCATTGACATCAAAATTCGATGGAAAGGAGAGGAAGTTTCGACTTCATGAACTAGATAAATCAAGGTTTGATGTGCATGAGAGTGCAGGGATTAACAATGAAGGTGCTGAAGTATTGCATGATAAAAAAATCCTTCGCCAAAAATTTCAAAAATGGCGATTTAGTTTTTCTATTCGACAAGCACCAGAGTTTTCTTTACCTAGAAATCGAGATTCTAAAATTGATTGGAGAGTTGCTAAGTCATCGGGTCCAATTCGGGATCTACAAAGCTGAGTTAACATGGTAAAGTCAAGCTAATAATTATAAACAAGCGCTTCTTGGGAGGCAACCCAAGTGTTTTCCTTTTTTTTTTTTTTGTTCTTTTTCTTTATGTTTTTTGTTCTTTAACACACGAAAAAAAAATATTTGCCTGCTTTGTTTTTGTTTTGTCATACAAGGTACACGAGTAGCTTACATTGAATGATAAAGATGATGCAACACCTTTACTTGGAACGAAAATTCTCTTTTGGTATTCGGGCATGTTTTTCAACATCCCGTTAGGTTAAGTTTTCCTTTCCCACTACTTATGTGTGATAACATTGAGGACAATGTTAGAGTTTAAATTTGGGGGTGGAATTTGACTTTGCATATTTATATTGTACGAGTTAGTTTCGTTTAAGTTTGGGGGTGTTAGAGCTATTCATGTGACATGCATAACTTTTTTTCTTTTATGAGTTCTAGCTTGTCAATTAGTACAAATTGCTAGAATTAACTTAAGATGGCATGACTTCAATATATAATATGGACTAAAGCATATCTCATTTTTTTTGCTCATGTCGGCCTAAGATTAGGATTAGCTTATTTAGATATTTATACACAATCTATGGTATAGGAGTTGGGTGGATGTTACATCTTGAGACACATAAGGAGTAATTTCCAAGGATATTAACTAAAGTTTTCACAAGGTATAAGGTTTCAAGTCACATTTACGCTTCTTGATGAATGCTTAAAATTTGAAAATATTGATGTGTCGGATTATTATGACAATGTGAAGCTAACTCAAATAAAAACCTAGCTTGTTTCGTGGCCTTTGACACTCGAGTGATTAAGTCCGAAAGGAGTGTCTCAACACTCAACGCTCTAAAGCTATCTAGATTCGGAGTCGTTGACCCAAAACTCGTTACATGGGTGTCATAGAAAGCCTAAAGGAACAAGCATTGCACATGGTCTAATGAGCTAAACAGAAATCCACACGTACTTTGTAGAAAGTCAAAAATTCTTAAAAGCTTTAGTTTTGAAGTGTGTATTTTTTCCTATTAAACTTAGTGCCTTTTGAATTTGAAAGTTAATAAATATGGAGATTATATCCAAAATTTGGTAAGGATGCCACTCGACTATAATGCCTATGATTGCATGCACCACTTTGGAAGTTAATTCGACTCTTAGTGTTAATATGTGGCAAAATTGAGAGATATGTACATACTTTTGAGTTTAATTGTTAATGATGTTATGACATTAGTCTTTTGTTAATTTTTATAAGTTGTATTATCTGGACATAGCTCAAATTTCATAGATTTTGTGGGTACATCTTCTGCAAACCCTCACGAGACTATAACTCGTCCTTTTTGGGGAACAAAAAGGTTTAAAGGCTTGTTGCACATGGTAAGTGCAATCGTGTACTCTACGAAAATGAGTTTATCTTTTGTTTTTTTTTGTTTTCTTTGCTTTACCATTTATTCGAGGACGAACAAAAGTAAGTTTGGGGGGGTTGATAAACCTCGATTATATGTATTTTCGAGCCTAAGATTAGTCATTTCTATATCATTTTATGTTATGATTTATACCTCATATGCGTTTAATAGTTTTGTTACATGTTTGTAGGGAAAATTCATTAATTTCGAGAAAGTAATGAAAAACGTATGAAAGGAGATACATGGGCGCTGTTTGGAAATACAATCATATCTTGGGCTACAAACCTCCAATATTAATTAGCCTTATATGTTTGGAAATTTAAGACAATTACCTAAAAGTTTTTTGAAGATGACAAGATCCGGTTCAAACGTTTAAAGACCCGAAAGTTACAAATACGCTCTGTTCCGAACCAAATGTGGCAGTTTTGGTAACACGATCATAACTCGTGTTCTACAACTTGGATTGGATCCAAATCAGATGGGTTTTGAAGATAAGACATAGCTCTACAACTTTATAGAAGACACCGAAGGCAAAAACAATCTGCCCCGAGCGCATAAGCGCACCGCGCTTAAGCGCGCGCTTCAGATCCGATTATTACTTATTTTCGGTCTTTCTTTCTTTCTGTGGGGATATAAATACTCCCTCCAAACATTGTATTAGGGCGAATTTTATTTTTCTGAATTGAGTTGTAAAGATTGGAGATCGAGAGACGAGATTCAAGAATTATTGTAAACAGTTTTATTCGACAACGGGTTTAATCGAAATTATTTTCTTTAATCTCTTTTATTCTTGTCGGTTTTATCATGTTTGCTTTATCAATTGTTGATTGTTTCTTCGCATATATGGAGTAATCCATCTTATTCTGGAATCGAGAATAGCCCGATAATATGTTATCGATATAGATTATAGAACCGTTGACGTTACATCGCACATGTTTATGATTTGAATTCTTTGTTTTTAATGCTTGTGAATTTGTTGGCCACTTATTTGCATGATCATAGATATTAGGTGAAGATTCTGACAGGTGACATCTAGATCGGAACCCTAGAATTCAAACCTAGGATCCTAAATCACGAAAGTAGTTTTAGGTCTTTTGAGAAATCGATACACTATCATAGAGATTAATGAATCTGAGCTTAGTCTAATCATCACGAAAGTAGCTGATTAATTAACTTGGGTAAATTGTTATGCTTCGACAGAAGATAGTGAGTACAATTGGATAGTGTCCTCCATAAGTAGCGATCGTAATTTCATTGGTAATATAATTGAGTCGATAATGTATGTCGTGGTAAACCCTGATTCCGGAATTTCCAATCATATATAACTCAAACTAGTTTTCTTGCGTTCTGTTTAGTTTTCTTTACAACGTATCTCGTGTTTTTGTTAGGCTTAGATTACTGATAATTGATAGGCTAGTGCTTGATTATTCGGTCTTCATGGGAACGATATTATTTGTACTGAACCGAAACCGTGCGCTTGCGGTTTAGGCACATCAATAACACATATGGTATGAATGTACAAAGTTATGCATGCGGATTCTTCATAATTTAGTTATAAGTAAATTAAAGCAACACACACCACGTTCTTGACCAATATTCCTTCTATCTATCAAGACACTTGGGTGATTTGGTTTCTTTGCAATCACTTTATTTATATTTTGATGTCACCATGGATCGCCTTTTGCAAAAAAAAGTTGATATTGCATAACATCCATAATATTTTTTAATTCTATGTTTGTGACCTGAATGTACAAGGACTATAATGTCTCTTTAAATGGTATATTATCATTATTCTCATTGACCCATATAGCGGCTACTTGGTCTGCAATTGGAGCATCATACACTCTATAATCAAATTTTACATCTTTTGCTATAAGTAATTGTACGTCATCATGGAATGATAATCCTATAATTTTCTGAATATTTTTTAGTATGAATCTATTTCTAAAATTTTCATAGTAGATTCACAAATAGGAGTCTAAAATTTTCATTCTATTCTCAACTTCATTTTCAGTTTCATGAAAATACAACTGAATGTAACTCGGACCATTTTCGTTGGGGGTTAAGCCTGAAAGGTCATGATAGACAAGGCCTTGTGCTCAAAAAGTGTAAGCCCTATGTTTTGCAAATGCATACTCTTTATCTAATTTTACCCCAAACGATGTAAAAGAGAATATGATATTAAATGCACATATATTTTTTCGAAATTCAAAAGCCTCCTTTGATTGGGTAGTATATAATTCGTACAATGATCAAGAACTTCTATGGATGCGAGGTTTATTTTTTCATTATCACAACAAAATCTCAAAAGCTCATATTCACATCTTACAGCTTCACAGTTAGTACAATTGGGTATTTTCACCAATTCATATTACTTTGAACATACAAGATCATATTGTAATGAATTTTAAAAAATTGTAAACATTGTATAACTTAGAAAAGTGAGATACTTTATTTCTTTCTATATTAAATTTCACAAAGAATTTTAAAATGACTAAACTTCTCAATACAAACTCATTTGAGCTCTCTAAGAAAACAATTTGGACTTTGCTTTTATTATATTACATACTTTAACTGTGTTATGTAATCAAGTTACTCTGTAGCATTTAGGCATGCATATATCTCTTTTTTAATTGAATAATATTTCTTTGTCGGCGTACATCTACTATAATATCATACATATATCATACATAATATAATTTTATACTATTATTCCTACTTTCGGAGTATCTAAAAATTAATATTTTCTATAAAAAAATCAAAAGTTCAATTGTGAATGAGGATTGTTGACGGAAACATTATTCTTGAGTAAATATATAAAATTCGATCAAGCCTTCAACAAATAAAGTTAGCAAGCTCTTGGAGTTCTTGCTTATTTAATTTCAAATGTTTGAATTTATTTAATATTTTTTCAGTATAGTGAGATTGACCCAAGGCATATCCCTCACTATGTTTCTTGACTTTAATACCAAGAATAGTATCAACTTCACCTAAATCCTTCATTTTAAATTTAGAGGATAGGTACTCTTTTGTTTCATTTATTTCATTCATATTAGAACTAATGATAAGCATGTCATCTATATATAAGCATACAATGACACCATACTCATCATTAAATTTGGAATATAACACATTTATCAGTATTGTTATATTGAAAACCAAAAGATAAAATTACATAATCAAACTTCTCATGCCATTGTTTAGAAGCTTGTTTTAAGCCATATAATGACTTAATTAATTTACATACTTTCTTTTCATTCCGAGGCAACACAAAACCCTCTGGTTGTTCCATATGTATTCTTCATCTAAATCACCATTTAGAAATGTAGTTTTTAAGTCCATTTGATGAACATGTAACTTATATATGGATGCTAATGCAAATAAAACTCTAATAGATGTTATACGAGCTACATGTGCATGTGTGTCAAAATAATCTACACCCTCTTTTTGTCTAACCCCTTTAGCAACTAACCTAGCCTTGAACGTTTCAATCGATCGATTTGTATTATATTTTCGTCTAAATACCCAGTTGCATCCTATAGCTTTAAAACCAGGGGTAAATCAGTGAGCACCAATGTATTATTTGCATCCTATAGCTTTAAAACACTTTTTCTTTAATTCTTAATAATTATAATTTATGATCTAATTTCTCTGTTTCATCAGATTTTTTTTGCTGTGTCAAATTCATTGGATTAGTGAATTAGGCCCACGTAAGTGAATCAACTAACGTGAAAAATTCTTTAAACAAAGATGTTATGACCGAGTTAAAAGCATTCTCGTCGATAATTATGAGTTTCTTAACCGAGAACAAATGCAAGAAAAGTATTTATAGTTAAAGAAAAGAAAATTGAAGTGAAAGATCGTACAAACCCTCTAATATTTAATTATACCTATATTTATTATAATTTTATATTTTATATATGTTATTTATGTTTTATTTATTAATTGTTTTTAGCTCCACTAGGTATTTAAGGTAAAACAAAACTCTATTTTTTTTTATTTAAATAGTTGTATAATACTAAAAGGTCTTTAATTCCAACTATTAAAAAAAAATTAAATTTGAATAAGGGTATGCTAGTCTTTTCACATAAAACAAAATAATTTTAAAGTATTAGATATTTAAGATAAAACAAAACTCTATTTTTTTTATAATTTAAATAGAAACTAAACCAGATTTTATGATCTATGATGTTGGAATCCAAATTGGTTCCTATGTTCAAATTATGCTATTTGAAATTATAATTAATTGGGTTTCTAAAAAGTTTCCTACAATTATTATAATCAGTAAATAACACGTGCGTTGCACGTGAAACATATAATCTTATTATATGATTTATATGTGTAGATTCTATTCAGCTCGATACATCAAGATCTTAACCAATAAATAATTAATCAATAAACAATAATTATGAAGTGCATGAAAAGTTGCATAAATATTTAAAGAAACTAAACCAATTATAACTTAATAATATTGAAACTAAATAAACTTTTAAATGAATTCATGCTCCATTTATGTAATGTTTGTTTGATTTTAATTGATTGGAAGCTTCCTTTGTTTTTCTTCTTATTGAGTTATGTGTACTTATGATAGTACATTTATTCTGGCTCAAAACTTAGATACTTGTTATATTTTTTTGTGTATTTTCTTAATTGGTGTGGGTTACGTTGATTGCCACTTTATCATGTCCTTTGTAGATGTATTTGTATAAATATTTTACCTATACTTCTAGAACCTATCTCCACATTCATATGATAATTATACCATGACAATAAATATAGATTGTAAGGTATTACCCATTGGTTGTCGGGTTTTAAGTTTTCCATTATAAATTTGTACTATTAGTCCATCTTTCCTTCTTCTATAGATCGGATATCCATTTTTCCTTGAATATTCACCCACACTGGGTCGCAGATAATGATATTTGCATTTTCCATTTACCATGATAATGATATTTGCATTTTTATTGCTTGGTGCAGTGACAACTGCAAATAGATGGAATAGTATAAGTGGTAATATTGAAATATACAAATTTGGCATGTTAAAAAGATGTGTAACTTATACTAAACACTACTTTGTAGTTGTTTTGAAATAACATCATCTGGATTATTATTGTTGATGAATTATTCATTGAATTTTTTAAATGCAAAAGAATTTAGAAAGAAAGAGTACAGTTAACTAAAAGAATAAAATAAAAATGAACTATTTAATTTTTAATGTCTATTAAACTAAAAAATTAAGTAATAAGTGTATATTTTAACTAATGAGTAGATACCTTCTTGTTTTTGTGGAGAAACATCATAGAAGAAGAAATTACTGATATCACACAATCATTCTCTGGAAACATAACACATATGGTATGAATGTACAAAGTGATGCATGCGGATTCTTCATAATTTAGTTATAAGTAAATTAAAGCAACACACACCACGTTCTTGACCAATATTCCTTATATCTGTCATGACACTTGGGTGATTTGGTTTCTTTGCAATCACTTTATTTATATTTTGATGTCCCCATGGATTGCCTTTTGCAAAAAAAAGTGGATATTGCATAATATCCATAATATTTTTTAATTCTATGTTTGTGACCTTAATGTACAAGGACTATAATGTCTCTTTAAATGGGGATAAATATAGTTTTCGTCCCTCAAGTTACATGCAATCGCAAAATCGGTCCCCCATGTTCCGCGCACGTCAATTTAGTACCTCAACTTACCACATTTTGACACAATTGGTCCCTGCCGTCAATTGACCGTCCAATTCTAACGGTTCGAGCATGTGCGGCGCACGTGACAAGCAGAATTGGGGGAAAAATCGATTTTAGACCTGGTTTTCTCTCAAATTAGGGTTTGTGACTCCATTTTCCACCCATTTTCTACTCGTTTTTTATATTATATTCTGATAATTCTCATTTAGAGTTGCCAATTTAAGCACACTGGTTATCAACAACATAAATGAATTTTGTCAGGGGTAATCTGCAAATATGAATAATAATGGGCATTAATTTTCTGCAAGTGCTATTTGTTACAAAACAGGCATGAAAGCAGAGGGTTGCTGGTATGGGTAGCCCCGTCTCAATGTCTATTATTCTACGTTCCCATATGCATAGTATAAAGAATTTTATAATTTTTTGGCCCCGTTTGAAAGTACAAAATTTCCTCACATGCTGTTGTGAATTTCCCATCAGTTGTTGTAATCTCTCTTGGTTATTTACACAAAAATTTAAAAGCTTCATAATCTAGCCCCAGTGTCCCTGAAAATAAAAAGATCAAATTGTTGTTTACTATGACATCCTTAATGATTATTCCATTCTCCTTTCAAGTTGCATTTTATAGTTTGTCTGAGCTTGATTTCTGAAGATTAACTTGATCCTGCTCATTCCTTTGTTAAAGACTCCATTTTACAGTGTATTTTAGAATGTAAAATTTGCTCTGTGGAAATTTCTAATTGGCTAAATTTTCAAACTTCATCATCTTTAATTAATGTCCTACCAAAGCTGTGAAGGTTACAGTCTAGTGCAATTTTAAACTACAACACTATCAACTGCGTATAATCTTTGGGCTCATATGGGAATGGTAGGATTGACATGTAGTATAGGATTGCGCCATTCAAGAATATCGTTTAATCTAACATAATTATAAACCATGTTATGACATGCTTCAATGTAAATATTGATATATTTAATTGATTTATCATATCTATCTTGTAAATTTCTCCCCCGGGCTTTTGACAGGCGTCTATGGTGGATAAGTACAAAAGGCTATTGCCAAAACCAAGGAACACAAATTCTGGCCGATAGCTCTCGGTTAAGCGAGACTGAAAGCTTTCTTCGCTGCATGAGAGCAAGTAAGCAGGTATATTTTGAATGGGCTAGTTCCGTTCCCCCTAGCTTTACCCTTTAGTCGTTGAGGGAAAAACCTTCTGAGTTCCCGAGGAAAATGCTCTTTCTTTTCCTTTTATTCGAGCGAGGGTTGCAGGTGGAGAACCGGCCTATGGCTTGAACGAGGAGAGGCCAGCTCCACCAGGGACCCTAAACGTAGCCCAAGTATGCAAAATTATTCTACTCCATCAAGGCAAAATTGGACGACCATGATGGTCCGTTGGATGCTCCACAAATCGCTGAAGGGTTCAGGCTCGCCCAGGTTCAAAATATCCTCCACTTTGTAAATGAGAATAATCAGAATATAATATAAAAAACGAGTAGAAAATGGGAAGAAAATGGAGTCACAAACCTTAATTTGAGAGAAAAACAGTCTAAAATCGATTTCCCCCCAATTCTGCTTGTCACGTGCGCCGCACATGCTCGAACCGTTAGAATTGGACGGTCAATTGACGGCAGGGACCAATTGTGTCAAAATGTGATAAGTTGAGGTACTAAATTGACGTGCGCGGAACATGGGGGACCGATTTTGCGATTGCATGTAACTTGAGGGACGAAAACTATATTTATCCCCTTTAAATGGTATATTATCATTATTCTCATTGACCCATATAGCGGCTACTTGGTCTGCAATTGGAGCATCATACACTCTATAATCAAATTTTACATCTTTTGCTATAAGTAATTGTACGTCATCATAGAATGATAATCCTATAATCTTCTGAATATTTTTTAGTATGAATCTATTTCTAAAATTTTCATAGTAGATTCACAAATAGGTGTCTAAATTTTCATTCTATTCTCAACTTCATTTTCAGTTTCATGAAAATACAACTGAATGTAACTCGGACCTTAAGCCTGAAAGGTCATGATAGACAAGGCCTTGTGCTCAAAAAGTGTAAACCCTATGTTTTGCAAATGCATACTCTTTATCTAATTTTACCACAAACGATGTAAAAGAGAATATAATATTAAATGCACATATATTTTTTCGAAATTCAAAGGCCTCCTTTGATTGGGTAGTATATAATTCGTACAGTGATCAAGAACTTCTATGGATGCGAGGTTTATTTTTTCATTATCACAACAAAATCTCAAAAGCTCATATTCACATCTTACAGCTTCACAGCAAGTACATTTGGGTATTTTCACCAATTCATATAACTTTGAACATACAGGATCATATTGTAATGAATTTTAAAAAATTGTAAACATTGTATAACTTAGAAAAGTGAGATAGTTTATTTCTTTCTATATTAAATTTCACAAAGAATTTTAAAATGACTAACCTTCTCAACACAAACTCATTTGAGCTCTCTAAGAAAATAATTTGGACTTTGCTTTTATTTTTTACATACTTTAACTGTGTTAATGTAATCAAGTTACTCTGTAGCATTTAGGCATGCATATATCTCTTTTTTAATTGAATAATATTTCTTTGTCGGCGTACACCTGCTATGATATCATACATATATCATACATAATATAATTTTATACAAGTATTATTCCTACTTTCGGAGTATCTAAAAAATTAATATTTTCTAAAAAAAATCAAAAGTTCAATTGTGAATGAGGATTGTTGACGGAAACATTATTCTTGAGTAAATATATAAAATTCGATCAAGCCTTCAACAAATAAAGTTAGCAAGCTCTTGAGAGTACAAAATAAATGATTATTGATCAGTAACATGTTAAAGGGTAAATTAAATATTACTCCTTTCACATTTGCTTGGTGTTTAGCAATATACAAAAAAAAAACGAAAAGAAATAATTTGGTTTTTGATGGGAAAGACAAATTATAATATACAGATTAATTCATTAAGATAAGATAAAACTATTACAATACATCATATGGGGGAAAATGAGTAAATATTTAATGAAATTATTTTAGGACATTCAAATCCAGATTAAAATTTAACTAAGGAAATATTTACTAATTAACTAAATTCATGACTTGTTAAAATAAGTTATGCATAACGATATTTTCCAGTTTAAAAATTGAGAATATACTAAAACTTAAATAATAACATGAGAAAGTGAATTACTCTTGAATAAAATTATTCAAAAAGTTAAATATTAAATTGACAAATTTCAGTTTTGTTCTTTTCGTGTTTATTTTTACGGGATCAAAAGTCTCTCATTTTCTTTCATTATTGAGATTCTTGTGTAATTGTAGGACTACTAATTGTGTCTATTCCATTGTAACTAACGGTCGTTTAATCCACGTCAAGCTAAGTCTATATGTGAGTGAGGCTGAGCTTGAGCTTATATACAAGAGTTTGATAAATTTATGAGATGAGCTTGAACTTTATTAAACTAAACCCCAATAGCCCATAGTGTTAAGTTCAACCTCTAATTTAATGTTTTCTTTCATATAGTAAAACTTTTTTTAAGTTGGCTTATTTAAAATCCATAGTAGATTTTTAAGGTATTTTTACTTTAGCAATGGTCTATAGCCGCAACCGTCCTATACTTTCAGGTTCTTCATCAAGATTTTTGGCTGTATAATTTACTTTTTAAGTTTGATTGTTTGTCATCTTGAAAGTTCGAAACCTTTTGGCGTCATGGGATAGAATTTAATGAAAAACCTGAGGTTTTATGCTTGATCTAAACGCCTAAAGTGAGGTTGGAATGTGGCATTACGCGGATTTGATGTTAATAAGGATGCTACTTGGCTTATGGCATTATAACATAGAATATATAATTTAAATATGATCTCCTATCTTTCCACATATTTTCGTCAATAATATATCATCAATAACATTGAATTTCAGTTATGAATAAAATATCATATTTATCTTAGCGATTTACAGCTATAAGAACTCATTCTAAACCCATTAATTCTAAACAATCAAAATTAATTAATATAAATTTAGTTGATCTAATATATTCAAACTAATATGGTTATTCAAATGAGTTGATAATGAAATTATCTTAACCACAGAAAGAAAAATAATATCAAATTAATCTATAAACTCATAAGAGAATTATCTTAATTGTTAGATCAAGCACGGATAAATTAAAGAGTAGAAAATACTAATAATAATAGTATGATAAAATTTGATGGGAGGCTAAAGTAAATGAATACACAATGATGAATTTTAATTATGATTTATAAACCTGATTATGATTATTTATAAAGGCTAATAAATCTGAAGACATATGTCTTAATTTGAATAGAAAGGCAATTTTTAACTGAAAAACTTTGTTAAATTGTCTTGATGATTAGAGATACGCATAGTTGTTAGAGGATCCTTATTCAGATTTGGATTATTAGATCCTCATGATAGGCTATAGCACTACATAATTGAATTTAATGATTCGGTATAATCTCGTTATCTTTTGATTGTATTCATATATGTTTTTAATTGTAGTCTTCCAATATAATTATATATTTTATTTAACTTTTTCTCTGTTGTTGTTAAAACATTAAATTACATAGAGATATTTTAGGTAGATCAAAAATGTTAAAAAATAACTTGCGTTTTATAATAGTATATGTAGATAGATAATAATATAACAATAAATAATATATATATATATAGACAGATAATAGTAAATAATAATAATAATAATAAGTATAAGTAAAGATTATTCTATTGTAATAAAATATAAAAAAAATCATTTATCATCATATTGAATATAATGTTATGGGCAATATAATTTTTCTAGCATGTTATCGTAAGAGTCGAATAATAAATAATAAAAATAAGTTCTATTTATTTATACTAATAAGGTGTTAACTATATTAGAATTTTATTTAATAAAAGTATATATAAATAATAATTTTGAACCCTATGCGAGAGATGTCAAAATTAAAGAATTATATTGAAGTTGGTAGAAAATGAACAACGAAAATTGAGCAACGGATTTAGTTAAAGAAATTAAGAACTTCAATATAAAACTTAGCAATATTTGTGCTAGATAAATAAACATAATTTCGACTATGACCAAAGTTGATATGAGATCTTATTTATTCTTATACTTTTCTATAAATTATAAACATCTGCTTATTCCACTTATCCCAATCATTGACCACCAAAGTTAATGTAGAATTTTTTTGACAAATAAAAATGAAAACAAATATATATACACAGCTGCTATCACAATAATTTTCCATAATCAGGAAACACACAGTTGCTGTTTGAAAGAATTAAGGCTTCGTTTGTTTGTCAGGGGAATGGAATAGGGAATATGATTCCCAAAAATCAAATTACCTTGTTTGGTATTTTTTATTGGATATTATGGAATGCAATCTAATTCCCAAAATATGGGAATTATCATCTCAAATAAGGAAATCACAATACTTTATTTATTGAGGTATTGTGATTCTCATATCAAGGTAATCCATAAATACAATATAATGCCCTTACTACCTCTATATCAAATATAATACAAAATCAACAAAAATAATTATTTATTTATGCATTTCATTTAAGTTATTATTTATGAAGAAATAGTTTCGTATTTTTAATTTATTTTAATATTTTTATTGTCAAAATAGATTGTGATTTACATTTTATTTGATATTTATTTATTGAATGAAATTGAAAAATTGTTATGTTGTTTTTGTGATAGTACTTTTGAAATGGTTGTCGGTCACATATGATTAATATATTTTATTTATTAACAATAATATGTTTCCGACTTAAAATAATTATCAATACATTGGTATATGAAAAATCCATATATGTATCAATTTTTTTAAAAGTCAAACAATATGTAAATAAAAAATAAGCATGTTCAATTTAATTATCATTTTTCTAAAAGAGGATAATGCAATTGAACCAATTGCTATCTTATTTATTTTTTATTATTTAATCAAATTAAATATATATGTGTATATACACTTATGTATATACATAATATCAAATATTCTACTATGATTGAAAATTTATAATTAGATTATAAAATATGGTATAAAATAAGGATATTTAAGTCAAAGTCTTTAATTTTAGATTACATTCTTTATAATATGTTTTTGAACCAGACGTAAAAAAGGAAAAAATATATATATCCTTGCCCAATTTTTTATAGACAAACAAACACTGTTTAATGGAATCAGATTTCTGGTAATCAGATTTCCAGAAATCTTATTCCCATTTTAGATTTCATTCCCTGTCAAACAAACGTAACCTAAGGATATTTTAGGATTCTGATTTTTCGTGTATCTAGTTAATGAATTTAGATAGTTATTTATCTATTTAGAGTCCAATGTAATTAAACTTCTTGTTTTTTACTCTTTTGCCATTAAAAATTGAATTTTATATGGATACTTTAGGTAGATCAAAAATGAAAAAAAATAACTTGTGCTTTTATAATATTTATTATTATTATTATTATTATATTATCTATTGTAGAGTCCAATATAATTAAACTTTTTGTTTTTAACTCTTTTGCCATTAAAAATTGAATTTTATAAGGATATTTTAGGTGGATCAAAAATGTAAAAAAAAACAACTCGTGCTTTTATAATAGCATAGATATAGATAAACGATAATTCAGTTTAAATAAATGAAACGTAAATGAATGAATCCTTGTCGGTATTTCAGTCGGTGTAGGAAGTCCGACGTCTCACAATAATTTTTTGCATGAAGAGAGTGAACTTTTATTATTTCACGGTGGTAATAATAAATCAAGATATCATAATTCTAGATAATCAATCAAAATTATTTATCATCTATATAGAACAATATAGTAGACAGAATTCATATTGAGGAAATTGTTTCTCTCACGTATAAAAAATTTAAAACTGTAAAATGAAAAATAAATTCTGAGATATGGTTACTATATGACAATTTGACATATGTAGCTTATTTTAAAAAATGAATAGTTGCAACATGCAATGCTTCTAAAATAAGGCTCACAATGCAAACTTCCACGAATACATTCAACATATATTTGCTTATTTGTTCATGCACTCACAAGTGTTTTCTTTTATGGCATCACATAGGTTTCAGAACGTACTGCATGTATAAAATTGTTCTCTTTAGTATGATGCTATTATGGATTATCAAATGACATTGTGAATTATATTAACTAAATGTTGAAGATGTATACAACATAACAAATCGAAAAAGAACTCTAATTCTTCACATCAAACAGAAATAAAGTCAAACCCACGCGTACATATTATACGAGTTGTCTCTAGATTTTGTTAACATAATTATGCCCTGCCCATATTATAAATACTTAAGAATAAGACTACTCTAAAGTTGGAAAAGAATATAAAATTATAATTTGTAAATTACATGAAGAAATACTTGTACCCGGCTCGACTGGATTAGTCGCATGTTGCGCGGATACCAGTGGTTAAAACCAAAAAAAATAAATAATAATAATGACTGCTTCCACGTCTTAGCCTCCAATTGATTAACTCCCCAGCGTGGGTTACAAGAGAAGTCTGAAACTATGAAAACTGCTTTGCATTCACCAGCGGGCTTTTGAGGAGCAGCAGAAAATGTTGGAATTCTATGAATAGTTCTTCCTTGCTTAGTGTTAAAGCTACTCTAAAGCGGTAGACTAAACTTTCTACTCTTGGTGACTGTAGTGACTGGCTTTGAAATTATACCGACGTTGGTTTGGGTTAATCCTAATGGATGAAATAGCAAACTGCTGTCAGAAATTTATAACTACATTAATATGAAGATAAATCCAAAATCAATAAAAATGATTATTTACTCTTTTAGCAGTCTTATGACCAATGTTCGGCAAACCCAATTAGTAGTCGAGACAAGTCCCCAATATCAGCCCTTCTTTAAGCATATAATATAATTAAGAAAATGGATAGGCAATTTGATTAGATACAGAGTCATTTGTTTTTGGAATTTATGGATAATGGAGATAATTTAATATATAATGACTAAGAAGTAATAATTACATACATTGAACAAATATTATACATTGCATAACTTTAGTAATTCTAAAGGTCATACATTCATTAGTTTGATACTAATATTCATTGATTGTAATTATATAATATGAGGGTATTTTGGGTGATAAAAAAATTGAAAGTGTAAATCATTTGTAGTGTAAATCATTGGTACTTTTAGAATAGACTAGTAAAAGGCACGTGTTTCGCACGTGACTGTATGAATGTATTAAAATAACTCTAAAAATAACTAAATTTGAATAATAATATGTATAATGAATATGAATAAAAGACTTAGAATCTTATGGAGTACAAATAAAAATACTTTATATAAATAAATTTTAATTATCTCGAAGCCAATTCAATTTGTTCAAGCTTGTATTGAAAGAATATGTACTCATATTATTTGTTGATTCCATAGATAAATTTCTCCATTCTCATTCAAGCTATTAAAAAAATATAATATAAATATTGTAACCATGAAAATTCAAAAACTTGGTGATAGATCATAAATAAATTAATGACATGCGATAAAAGAACTTAATCATAAATAACAGGCAAAACATAAATAATAAGGTTTAATTATAACAATGTTTGATTAGTGTTTTTCTTGTTTGATTTTGATGGACATTGTAAACTTATTTTTACTTTATTTCATGAATTAACTTTTACATTAATCTCTCAATTGCTTAATTTATCTTCATTGTCACTTAAGATTATATTTTACATGTCTCATTACTTTCATTGTCAACTACTTATTCTTCATTGCATACTTTTAATGTGTTGTCTTTGCATAGTTTCTTATTTGCTCTCTGTCACTCGTGTTAGCCAATATTTTTTATCCCTCCTTATTTTCATAACAATTTAGGCCTCAATTGGTTGGAAAGTTCATCCCCAAAAGAAAATATTTTAGAATAAAAACTTCAAAAATATTAATTGTTTGGTTTAATAAAAAATATATTCAAAAAAATCTCTCACAATTCTAAATAATTCTAAAATAAAAACCTTTCAAAGAAAGAGAAAATCATTCTTATTATTCATGAAATAATTTACACCACCGATTAATAAAAAAAACGCCTATTTTTCAATACCAAAAATCAAATTAAAACATATTTTAATACAAAATAACATAATGTTTAAAATAAGATTTATTATGACATTTTATTGACATCTAAATTAATGAGTTTTATTAAAAAAAATACTTAATAGAAACTATATATAAATATCAACCAACACAAACTAACTTCTTACAATAAAAAAATATCACATCAACCATAATTATTATATATTTTCTCGAAAAAACTCAACCAACGCATATCTCACACCATATTTCTTATTCTTAAATATACATTTTTCCTCCTTTTGTCATTAAATTTTTTTCTCTCAAATGGATATTTCATCCAATTGAGCCCTTAATAACTCCTTATATAGTCAAAATTTTTAGTTTTATTCACCTATTTACTCGCCACAACCAATGGTAAAATTGACTTGTTTCATTTTATGTGAATGAGTCTTAAACTTAGCACTCGACTTTTGTCATAGTGAATATATTTGTTCCGTTTGCTATCAATTGATCATCGTCAACCATGAGGCCAGCTTTCATGTTTGGAATTATTGGCTTGATCATCTTGAAAATTTCGTATTCAGGTTTTTAGCAATTAAGAATTTTATTAAATTAGGAGATTTTATCGTTGTGTCATTCTTGGTAGCTATGCAAGCACTATCATCTACCTTTTAAAAAACATGTTACTATAACTTTTTGTAATTTTGAACTCATTAGTTCTAATTCGTGGATTTCCTTAGGTTAGTTTAAATGACTTTCGTACTATGTTCTTTTATTAAATAGGTTCTTGTTTTTTTTTGTGAATTCTAATTCGGGCTTACTCTAAAATGTTTAATATTTTTCAAAATCTACTTTAAAAACTAATTGAACTCTAAAATTAAAGATTTTCAATGTGTCATGGCATGAGATAGATAATACAAATTTAGGCAATCAATTAAATTCCCATCTTATTATTTTTTGCTTCTACACCTTTTTACATGTCAACAAAATGGCAAGACCTAGTGCATCTTCTTATTCTTTCGCTATCACCACTCTTTCCTATTGTAAACTAAGAGAACTAATCACCTTAAAAACTTTCTTTTATATTTTGATGGATTGAGAAAGAGGACAAGACTGAGAAAAGGTAGATCAACTATCAATGAGTTACATTGCATTAGGGGTGGCAAAATGGATCTGGAACCACGGTTCCAACCCAATTAAAGTAATTTGAGTTGGGTTGGTTCCTAAAAAAAATTTATTTGGTTCTTAGTTGGTTTCTAATTGGTTCTAAGTTGGGTCCAACTAATTTCAACTTAGGCCCAAATCACTTGCCAATAGTCTAAATTATAAAGAACAAAATGTAAGATATTGAGTCGGGTTGGGCTTGGTTCCCTTTCGGTTTGATTTTGGTTCCATTTTGGGTTGAGTTGATTCGTCCTTAAAACCATTTAAGAACTCAACTCATTTAAGAACCAAACCATTGGAACCAACTCAACCCAAACCCAACCCAAACCGCCCATTTGCCACCCCTACATTGCATCAACCTTCCTTAAAATTTTGCTATTTGGCAAGAACTTCCTAATGTTTAAATTCTTGAGAAGAATACTCATTCCTTAATGTTTGAATAACCACTTACTTCAATAAGTTAGCTATTTCAAAATATTTCAATAACCACTTATTTTCACAAAGTGAGGATAAAATATTGTATAATGTAATACATTATTAGAAATTGCATAAATGATATTTTTTCGATAAATCTTAATTTATATCTCTTGTAGAAGATAATTATTGATCCTCTTCATGTGACAGAAAGTATACACATGCATTTTTATTTCAATAAAATATAATATAATACAATAATATGCTAATTTAAATTTTCAGATGTATTTTTAGAGATAAGTGTAAGATGTGATCAATTATTAATAAATAAATAATATATATATATATATATATAATTAATGATTTGCGCCAAGAAGTTAGTTGCATGATTTCAAATGACAGTATTGATGTAATGGCAAATAAAAAAAATGTGCTAATTAAATGAAAATTTTCAATATTCGGCGGAACCATTATCAAGATTGCAATTGCAGGAGCAACTACGTGTGGAATGTACTATTCCATCATGAAATGCATACTTTTAAACTCAAATTTATATGTAAGAATCATTACCTAGGTAAACATCTTATCTAAAATTTCTGCAACATTGAAAAAGAACACATGAGTGTACCTCAAATACAACCCTTTAACCAAAGTCTATATTATAATTTTTTTTCGAAAGAGACAAAATTTACATATATAATATTAATTATTCAGTATATATAAAGTTAAAATAATAATAATATATACATTAAACCCTCTTATTTATTATTAATTTGAAGTTCATGCACCCATTGATTATTTTGATAACATTATTAAATGATTACTAATAGAATATAAATGTATTGTGGTCTTAACTAAAAAGTGTAAATCATGATTTAGTAAATCATTCACACTTTTAGAATAGATATAGATATAGATTGAAATTCTAATGGAGTTCTAATTGGTTGGTTTTCCTACGTTATTAGTACTAATGACGAATATATTTTTTCATATAGGACGAAACAATTTTGTTATTCACACATTTCTGCCGAAATAGATACACTTTTCAGTCAAAATTCAAAAGTTCATTTTCGAGAATATACAATCATAGGCATCCTATAATTTTGGGTATAATTTGCATGCACAACTTCTAACTTATGGAATAATTATTTGCACCTTATTAAGACACATCTTGAAAAATAGGAAGTGAAATAATTATAATCATTAAGTGAGTCAAACTGTAACATATTTCATTGACAGGAGAAATCATGTTAATTTATCGAAATTAGCATCTCACAAAAGTGTGTATACGAAATTTATCCTTTTTATCTTTTGGGTCACAAAAAAATCTATTGTTGGCAGTGCAACTGAACTGGCTTGAAAACGATAAAACGAAAATGACACTCATATTGAATTTATATACATTGTTTAGATCTTTTTAAGGTTTTGTTTTTCATAGACCAAAACTTATAATTCTTTGTAGGCAATAAATAACATAGACCTATCTGTACAACGTTTTATTGATGGTTCAATAAATGCAAACAGATAAACTTTGCAAATTGCAACTGTCATCACGAGAATCAAATATGACATCCAACTGCTCCCAACTTTTCCTTTTCTGCATTTCTTTTCAGTTTAGTGATATGATAGTTTCTTGTGGACAAAATCTTTTGAGAGCTCGTTTTATTTATTTAATAGATGTTCAAACACAATCGAGTTTTGTTTGTGGTTACTGCATGAATAAGAAATTAATTTATAAATGCATAGTCCATCTCTATCTATCTATCTATTCTAACCTAAACTCAGATGAAGTTTGTTAAACTTACTACTACATTTCTATCATCACCTCAATTTTGTACAAATCTATGCAACATGGGATGTGTTGGATCCTCCTCCTCACATACAAAAGCAGAGGGAAGTGTTGTTAAGAAGAAGATCAGAAAGCCAAAGGCTTGGAAACATCCACAACCAATTACCAAAAGTCAGCTCATACAACTTAGAGAAGAGTTTTGGGACACTGCTCCTCATTACGGTGGTACCAAAGGTAATTTTACGTACAATTTTCATCGTTAAATAACAATCATAAGAATAAAATTTGATCCGTTTCCTTTAATTGAGGTAGAAATTTGGGATGCACTCCGAGCAGCAGCAGAAGCTGATCTAAACCTTGCACAGGCAATAGTGGATAGTGCTGGGATCATAGTACATACTCCTGATTTGACACTTTGCTTCGATGAAAGAGGTATCTATAATAACTTCCTTTTTCGTCTTGCGATTTTTAGATTGTTGATACTCTGTCTGTCTGTCACATGACAGGTGCAAGATATGAATTACCAACATATGTATTGAGCGAGCCAAAAAATTTGATACGAGATAGTCGAGATTAGAGACGGATTGATGTCTCCTGATTCATTTTCAGCATAAAAGAAGCAGGAATTCTGCACTGAACCCATTGTCAAGTTAGTCATCAACAGTAGTAATTTACATTTTGTTGTTTGGTTTGTAAGTTGTAACAGATGTAATCTAATTAACAACTATATCCCTCAATACATCTTCTCAAAGACACAAGAACGTAATAATACGAGGCAAATGCAACAAAAAGGTTTTAAAATTGGTTAGGGCAGTATTTTTGTGTGGTCCTCGATGATATTTAATCGCTTTTAAGTTATTTCATCAACTCAATTGAAACAACAATGGCTTGGGCTGGAATGTAGAGATCATCAAGGCTGTAATTTGTGCCAAACTGTGATTTTGATTTAAAAATAATAAAAAAAGTATGTGTGTGGACACTGATGAGACAAATCCACAACCCAATCCATTTCCTAGAACTACAAACCACAATCTCTACAAGCACTCAAATTCGACCAACTACGAAAAAGCTTTCTAAGAAGAATGAAAATTATAAGAAACCAGAAACTCGTACGTACATGAGCGTAATACATCATTTCCTCAAACCTTGTTGAAAAACGAGAGGATATTCCCTTTCTTAGGATCCTTATTTGTCGCCTTTTTGCTGGAGCATTGTTTCCTACAGCAGTCGACTTCCTAGCAAGAGGTGGCCTAAATCGCAGTCAACGTGGCAAAATTAAGTCAGTATCAAGAGCAGAGAGGGCATAATAAAAAAGAAAAAACAAGTGCATATTTTAAACTCTGAATTTATCAAGTTATATCTAGCATCAAAGCTTACACAATATGTATCGAATCCACTTAACACGTGTAACATGTAAGAAGGTTGAAGACAAAGAAAATGGCCAAAAACATGGGATCCGACCTGTTAATAGGATTGTTCACTGTATTGTTCTCAGCAGCCTTCACTGAATTACTATCAGATTTTGAATTTGGCTCCTCACCCTCCCAGAAAACCTCAGTAACTGGAGCCACAATATGAATAAATGCCGGGTCAATTAATTCAAAAATAACTCATTACTTGAAATAAAATTACTCATTAATTAAATTAACACCTTCTCTTCCACGCTCATCAATCCGTGTTTTTAAGACTTTTCTTCTTTTGGGTCCAGCATCAGCCGCTTTTGGAACATGGCTTGGGTTCTTCTCAGAAGTGGGAGATTCAGCCTTCTTGACCTTATTCTCGGCTGGAACTCGCTAGCCTTTACACCAGCTTCGTTCACTTCCTCGATCTTTGGTTTATTTTCCTTCTCCTAAAAACTTAAATTGCAGTTGATGACCGAAGCGTTTGAGATGTCTTTTGAACATGGATTAGGTTTTCTTACGCTAAACTTATTGAATTTTGGTATTCACTGTCAGTGGCTGCTTAAAGAGATCTTCAGCTTGGACAAACTCATGATTCCACAGGGTAAGGCATGCTTGTACACTATAGAGTATAGACTTGAACAGAGCAATTTCCATCAAATTCTTGCTTGGCATCTGCACATTTGAAACAAAAGTGGAAACTCGGACTCCTTTTCGCACTCAATCTCGGTTTTTGGTAGAAAGCAAAATCTATTTTCTCCAGCATTATTATATCCTAATGACCCATCTAACTTGAAACAAAACTTCAACTTATGAATTAGTTCAGCCAATTAAAAATGATGCAATCATGACTCTGTAAAGCCATGACATCCTCGTAAATGATGACACAACAACATATTCCGGGAATGCCAGGTTACTCAATTATCACATAATTATACATGGAAACCCCGAGAGGTCCACAACATAAGCTCCCAAGCCAGACAAAGTTTGTAGGTGTGAGAAATAACTGACATCATAAAAACTAATGGAAATCCTATGGGACTTCTTTCCAAAGCTTGATTAAATTACAGCCACAAAACAACTGAGTCACATAGAAGAAAATGGGAAAGAAAATATATTAGCAAATTGAAATATGATTCAAGAGCACAAATAATCTCTCATCATAGTCCCAATTCAACTAGCGGACAGAGTGTAGGGACGACCCAACATAAAGGAGGACGACTTTCGAGAAGGGCCGTGATAAATTGTCCATAAACAATAAAATCACCACTAGTAACAAAAACGTTATCTGTTAACTCCACTTTGACTAAACTAAAGATGCATATTATTAGCATGTGACTCAATTGCCTTGAACAGGAAAGCAACACACAGAATTGAGTAAAGATTTAGTAAATATACAAGCACACGAGACAAAATTAACAAGTGTGTACTCCTTCACTATCTTGTATGAAATATTTAGAAGGCTGCACATGGTAAAACCCAGTCCATTTATAAGCTTTTATTGGATGAAAACTTGCAGTTTCTATAACACATTCTGATTACAGAATCACCTGAGAGATTATTCTTGGCCACAAGCCTTATATGCTAAGTAGAAGGGTTGCTTTTCAACCAACCATATAAAGAGTAAATCACCTCTAATCCATTTTCTCAACACACTCTTGTAACAACCTACAACCCAACAGTTATCACTGCGAACAATAATAGCGTATGAAAGATGAAGATATTAATTCACTATGAGATTCTGATTACCTCTTTGCAGCATTGGAGGGTACCAAAAAGTTTCGACTCAGCCACTTGTAGGAAACCTGAACCAACAAAGAATTTACAACATTCTAAGTACTCAAGACAATCCACTAAAGAATAGGACTTCAGTAATTTTAGCTAAATCTTAACTGCAAGTTCTTTATTTTCTACTTTCATGTTTGTCTGTTTGCATATTATAAATATATGGTGAACATTTTCAGGAAGAACCAATGAACTTTAAACTTAATTTCCGCAATTGTTGTTAGGATCGACTAGACCATCGGGTGAATCGGGCACCTAACACTAACAATTGCGACAATTATGAATAACAGAAGCAGTAAGTCTGGAATGAAAACCCAAATTTTATAAATAAAATGATTGAGAAGTAGAGGGTTTACCACTTGAAGTCTATCGGCAACGATGGATTGAATCTCGTCGAGAATGCCTAGGGTTTCAATTGCGGCCATTTCATTTTTTTTTTAGAAACGGATGGAGGATTTTTTTTTTTTCTTTGCTTCCTCACTCAAAAGGTTCTTGATTTCCCGCCACTATACCCGCAATTTGGGAGTTTGCCACGGTTTTATCTCTGTTGCAAAGGCCTCTGGTCACGTGATCACCATTAAGCACGTGCTTGGAAACCACAATTTTATTTTATTTTACTTTTAATAAGATTAATATATAATGGGAAAGTAATACGGGATCAAATAGATGTCACGTGAACAACACGTGGAGATGGGATCCGACTCGGCTCACGACAAACTAGATTAGGGGTCGGCTCGTCTCAAACGAGCTCGGCTCGAGCTCGAGTTTTTAATCGAACTCAAGCTCACTCCCTTGTAAAAAAAGCTCGCGAGCCTTTTTTATTATTTTAATATAATATTAATTTTATTATTATATTAATAATATATATTAAATAATTAAAAAATATATATATTAAATAATTAAAAAATATTTAAAATTTTTAAAATTTGAATTTTCCCTCCTAAATTTCACGGGCTCGGCTCGAGTTCGAGCTCGAACCAAAGCTCACGAGCTCAAGCTTGAGCTCGAAAATTTTGGGCTCGTCGAGATCGAGCCCGAGCTTGTATAGTAAGGCTCGAGCTCGAGCTTGGAAAAATAGCCAAGCTCGGCTCGTTTACACCCCTAGACTAGATAGTGTTTTGATGGATTGGAGCGCAACCTAGTCTGATGGGATCAAGTATCTTCGTAGTTCTTAGATATTAATTATACTCCTCGATCTTGTAGACTCAGAGAGTATTCAATAATTCTATTTTTTAAAGTGAAAACTAGATAATGATCAATTTAACTAATTAAGATGGTATATATAGCGATCTTTGTTGGGCCATGGGCTCGTCTTATTGGGCCGTCGGCTCAGGACCCATGGGTGGCCCACAATAACAACGTATTAATGTTGCTCTTATGTCAATTATTTTATTAAATTACAGAAGTACCCCTGTTCAAAATTGGGGATCCATCAGAAAGTTTGAAATAAATCCATGCTTGCTATTGAAAGTTGAAATTAACAAACCAAAACCGATGGGATTATAACAATCTAGTTGCAATACATCTTTGATAATTAAAATATATATGAGTTGAGTAGTTCTTAATCATGACTATTCTTTCTTAAGAAGGAAATTTTTTTTCAAAAATTCTTTATAAACTATGTGTTGGAAATATTATAAATCAGAATGTAAAATTATGCGGATTTGAGGCGTGATTCCACTTTCCTTAAAGTGATAATTGCCCCCACTATAAACTTGCTAACGGGTTGAAATGACAATTCACTTCTAGGATACAACAAACCACCTGAAGCCTGCGAATAGCAATTTCAAAAACTTCCCTCACGAACTAAGAAGAAAGCTATAATTTGTTATGTAGAAAGGATAAATTCGAGATGAAATTGTTCTTTGGCTTTCATTGTACTTATAGACATTTTGAAACCATTTGAATCATTGCAATGGTTCGATCAATAGCTTTTCTCCAAACATTGCAAAGTTTGAATCCGAAAACAGATGAATTTTCACAACTAAAAGTCACAACTTTTCAGAATTAATTATTTAAATTAATTAAAATAATTAATTCGAAAATTAATAAATAAATAATTATTTTATTTTCTTGAATTAAAAATAACAAATAATTATTTTATTTTTCACATGCGTGTGCCACGTGCCAAGTGCCATATCTTTGATATTTAAATATGTATAAAAATATATATAATATTTGAATATTTTGGCTTCCCTCCATTTTTTCCTCCAAGCTTCTATTTAAACTTTATGTTGGATTTCTCCTTATAAAGTGTATCAAGCTTGTTTATTCTTCCTATGTGGGATAAGAGAATTCCATATTACAAGCTATTTCCACAATCCCCCACTTAGCTTGTAATATTATATTCTTTACATAACTTTTACCATATTCATGCATAATAGAAAGTGTCTTTCGAATTAAACTTTCTATTAGTGTAGATAACTCAAAACTAAAACGAAATCAAAGGTGGTTGTAGTTTAAACCAAGATTCCATATGTTTTAATCGAAAATATCACACACATGAATATATAGCTCTCTAATAACCGAAAGCTTAAGCACATTCATGGCCTTGCGCTCCATCCTAGAATCATGAACACTTATAAAAGCTATTTCAATCTTTTATTAGAAGCGGCACCACTTCTTGTGTTCACTTAGGTGAAGTCCGTCCATGTATCTTTGTAGATAGATAATGATATTTTCCTTCATTAACAGAAACTCATCCTCCTTTATATTCAACACTTAAGAATATAAAATTTCTAGTGTAAACATAATCACTCTACAGTAGCTTGTTATTACCCTTTAAACCTTCTGTCTAGTGTTAGTTCTAGAAAGAATGGTTGGGTTACCACTACTGGTGATGCTTTTATTAGAAATGTTTTAGTCCCATTGCTTTTGTGGTACTTTCGACCAAATCTTTTGAGAGTCCTTTTGTTAGCAGATCCGCTAAATTTTTTTGTGATCTAACAAAAATTATAGTAATAACACCCTCTGAGATTAATTCTCGTACATATGCATGTCTTAGACTAATATGTCTAGACTTTTCATTGTATATTTTACTAAATGCTCTTAACATCGTTGCCTCGTTGTCACAGTGTAAAGATATAGCTGGCATTGGTTGTGGCCACAATTTAATATCTAATAATAAATTTCTTAACCATTCTGCCTCTTTTCCAGCAGCTCCTAATGCAACGAATTCAGCCTCCATGGTGGAATGAGTAATGCATGTTTGCTTCTTTGAAGCCCATGAAACGGCTCCCCCACCAAGAGAAAAAATCCATCATGTCATAGATTTGTTATCATCCATGCTTGTTATCCAACTAGCATCAGTATAACCCTCTAATACCGTAGGAAATCGATTATAAAATAGTCCTAAATTTTGTGTATTTTTAAGGTTACCAAAAACTCTTACAATCCCTTTCCAGTGCTCCACATTAGGACTATGAGTAAATCTAGAAAGAGTACATACTGCATATGAAATATTCAGCCTAGTGCAATGCATATCGTACATAAGACTGCCAATTGCACTAGCATACTCAAGTTGAGCTATAGCTCTTCCTTCATTTTTTGTCAATTTATGCGCAGTATCATATGGAGTTCTTGCTTCTTTAATTTTCAAATGTTTGAATTTATTTAATATTTTTTCAATATAGTATTGACTCAAGGCATATCCCTCACTATGTTTCTTGACTTTAATACCAAGAATAATATCAACTTCACCTAAATCTTTCATTTTAAATTTAGAGGATAGGTACTCTTTTGTTTCATTTATTTCATTCATATTAGAACTAATGATAAGCATGTCATCTATATATAAGCATACAATGACACCATACTCATCATTAAATTTGGAATATAACACATTTATCAGTATTGTTATATTGAAAACCAAAAGATAAGATTACATAATCAAACTTCTCATCCCATTGTTTAGGAGCTTGTTTTAAGCCATATAATGACTTAATTAATTTACATACTTTCTTTTCATTCCGAGGCAACACAAAACCCTCTGGTTGTTCCATATATACTTCTTCATCTAAATCACCATTTAGAAATGTATTTTTTACGTCCATTTGATGAACATGTAACTTATATATGGATGCTAATGCAAATAAAACTCTAATAGATGTTATACGAGCTACATGTGCATGTGTGTCAAAGTAATCTACACCCTCTTTTTGTTTAAACCCTTTATAGACTAACCTAGCCTTGAACGTTTGAATCGATCCATCTGTATTATATTTTCGTCTAAATACCCATTTGCATCCTATAGCTTTAGAACCAGGGAGTAAATCAGTGAGCACCCATGTATTATTTGCTAATAATGAGTCCATTTCATCATTAATTGTCTCCTTCCAGAATGCAACATCTCTTGAAGAAATTGCTTCATTAAAACTCTTAGGATCATCTTTTATATTGAATAGAACAGAGAATTTGTCGAGAACAACTTCTCTATTCGCTTCAACAATTTTATAAATAAAATTTGGATCGTTTTTCTTTTCAATTCTTCATCTTTGAATTCTCCTTATTTCTTTATAAGTACTACTTGACCCTCTTTTATTTTTAAAATTAGGATCAGGAAGTATTATTTGTTGTGCAGTAGGTTGTGCAAAATTTTTACCGATGAACTTATTTTCAAAGAACTCGACATCCCTAGATTCAACTATTATGTTTGAATCTAAGTCCAAAAGTCTATAAGCTTTTGAGCTTTCTGCATAACCCACGGACACACTTTTCAAGGCTCTAGGTCCCAATTTCGTTCGATTTGGTTCAGTTACTCTATAAAAAGCAACACAACCCTAAACTCTAAGATAATTTAAGTTTGGTTTTCGACCTTTCCATAGTTCGTATGGAGATATCTTTAATTTCTTTGAGAGAATTCTATTATGCACATGACATGCTGTTAACATAGCTTCACCCCATAAATTTTTAGGCAAACTAGAATTTAATAACATTGCATTAGTCATATCAACTAACGTTCTATTCTTTCTTTCAGCCAAACCATTTTGTTGAGGAGTATGTGATGCACTACATTGATGTATAATTCCATTTTCTTCACAAAATATAGAAAATTCATTCGTAAAGTACTCGCCTCCTCGATCACTTTGAAGTATTTTAATTTTCTTCCCTAATTGGTTTTCAACAACTGCTTTATAGGACTAGAATTTATCAAACGCTTCACTTTTATGTTTCACAAGATATATACAAGTAAACCGTGAATGATCATCTATAAAGTAATAAAATATCTATTACCTCCACGAGTTAAAACACCATTTAATTCACATATATCATAATGAATAATATCTAATAATTCCGAGTTTCTTTCTGATTTTGGAAAAGGCTTTCTACACATTTTTGCTTGAATACAAATTTCACATCTTTCTTTATCTTCTTTATCATACGAAATTAAGCCATGCTTAGACATAAAATTTAAATAACGGAAATTTACATGACCTAGTCTATGATGCCATAATGAAAAAGAAGATAACTCAACAAAATAAGCAGAAATATTGATTTTATTCATGGTGGGTGTTGAATCCAACAAAAATAAATAACCTACTCGAAAATATTTGTAAATAGCGACAAGTAGGGTCGATCCACAGGGAATGGTATAGAAATAATTCCTAAGTTACTAATATCGATTAAAAGGGGGTTTTGGATTTGATTAACTAAATAAAATAAAAAGACGTAAATTAAAAAGCACGATTAAAATAGAATTCGAATTCAATATGTTGAGAAGTTCTAGTTTTCAGATTATCTCGGTATTGATTCTACGATTTGATCACGGATGCAATAATAATTCAACGTTATCAGATAAATTGGCTATAGTTACTAACAAGCTCTAGCAACCTAGTTTTTCCTTAAGTCGTCGATAACCAAAACAAGCTCTTTGATTACTCCTCTTACCAAATAGACAACCCTAAACAAGCCCTTAGGATTTAGCCTATCGATAGCATTCACGTATTAGAAAAACACCAATTCTAGCCAACAAACACATAAGCTCGGTTTATTTAGACTAGGTTACTAATTCTCATAACGACTAATCGAATACTTGTCCGTAATCAACGTCGTTAACTGCTACAAATATTAGGGTTTACCAAACAATTACGGATTTGGGCCCTAAATAGCTAAATATGATCCCAACGATTAAATAATTGGCCAGACTAAATAATCAATTGAAATATATTGTCAACAGAGCTCAGAGAAAAAGTAAATACCTGATTAACGAAGAAATTAAAGTACAATTCGATCTCACAAATATTAAGAATCAAACCTTGATGAATCCTCGACTAGAATTATGTGTTTAGCAACACATAATCAAAAACTTCTACAAAATAATAAAAATCGAAAGCTTTGATAAAAGGGAAAAACGAAACTTGAATTATGAAAATAAAGTGAAAGTTGTCTTGTGGAATAAAATTCCACTTATTTAAACTAGTATAGTCCTAATCCAAGAAGGAAACTAATTAGGGCTCTAACAAACTTAACAAACTTGGAATAACTAGAAATAAGGAAATAAAATCCTAACAAATAAAAGGGAATAAATCCCAATAAATTCAGGAAAGAGAAAATATTAGAATAAAATATGAATTCCAGTAGAAAAGATCTTCAAAACGTCCAGCTGTCCCGTCCTTAGCCGAAGCCTTTGTGGAATTAAGCGTGGGCACGCTTAAGTCTGCAAAGTGTTCGCTGTCCAGTTTTTATGCCCACTTGATTTTCATTCCTTTTCACCTCTTTTTGTCTCTTTTGCCTTCATTCGTCGTATGATCACCTAGTAATTCAATACCAACATAATTCCATCAAATATAAAGCGCAAATATGACAAATAACATGATAATGAGCATGTAAAATACGTACAAAATACAACCTAACAAATACCCCCACACTTATGCCATTGTGCGTCATCGGGCAATGCTCAAAAGTTGACTATGTAAAAACTACTCAAAACAGTATCATACGACAAATTAAACCATTTAGCATTGTGATCAAAAGAACAAAATCAAACTCGAAAGAACGAAACACGTAATCAATCGAAATTCTCGATACCATATTAATTTTATGCCAGAACAATGACATCAATTGAACAAGGAAAACAAAAATTTCAGCCGACTTTCGCTCAAAAACTCTCCAACTCTCGTGTATGGGTAATATGTGTTTCGCTCAAGTCTCGACGTGTTAGTGTTATTCCATAGGCTTGGTTATACACCAATGTCGCCACTACGGTTGAGAGTGTGCACAATCGAATTAAAAGGTCTTTATTAAGGGTTGTAATGGGGCTAAGGTTTGGGGTAGGAGTAAAAAGAAAGGTCTAAAAAGGCTAAGTCCGAAAATTTTATCGAGCATCGAGATCTCATTGGGTATAATTTGACGATAAGGACCCAAAAACCACACTTTTTTTTTATCTTTCTCGGGGGCTCGGTACCTCATCAATTGTTCATTCCTTTTTCGAACTTCTCTTTTATTCTCCCTTTTTTTTTTCTTTTTTTTTTTCGATTTTTTTTTTGGTACTCTTTGTATTTTCCACGAGTTTTCCCCACACTTATTCAACAAAATCATCTTATTAACTTTTCGTCCCCAAATAATATACAACCTCCATGCTCGACTTATTTTCTAGACGGGTAAAACAAGGAGGCATAAAAAAAAAACGGTAAGGGCTCAAATTCGGGGCAATTCAAGAAAAGAGGATTAAAAGGCTCAAAGTGGGCTAACTAGTGGATGATGCAAAGGTACGGTTTATTTTGGCAAAAGTGGCTAAATCCTAAATGCCTTTATCATATTCAACCATGCACATACTCGTGTAATTTTGACAAGGTTCAAAACAAGTTCTAGAATTTCAAAAACACGTGAGTCACACAAGAAGAAAGAGATCATATCGTGAATTATCGATCAAATGGCACAAGTCCTCACAAGGTAGGGTAATCGACTAAAACATGCATTCCTATGCTCGCTTTTAATCATTGAACATAACACGAACTTCATATGGCACGAAAACTCAATCAAAGCATGCTCATTTATCCAAGTCTAACCGTTCAAAAGAAGCACAAACACTAAAGTCTAAGATTTCAAAAGCGTAAAAAAAATTTGTTTCACATAGTCACAATTAAGTAAAAACACCAAGAAGTACAATAGCACGAGAAACCACCCCCCCCCCCACACTTAAAACATGCATTGTCCTCAATGTAAAAACGATAAAATAACAAGCAATGCAACAAAATAAAAGAACAAGGAGGGGACTTCCCTACGACATCACTCGGTCGTGATGCCGAAGCGATCGAGGAGCAGTTGGAGCTTGGCTTCTATCGCGTCGAGTCGGGAGAGCAATGGAATGGGCAGTAGCCTCGATGATGGCAGAGTGCGTGGTGATCAGAGGTGTGTGTTCGAAAGAGGCTTCGGTCGGGTTGGATGAAGCAGGCGGTGGCGATGGTGAATCATCGCGGTGTTGTGCGAAAGAAGACAGTTCTTCGCCCATTGATGCGAAAGCGACGGTGGATGATGATGATCGGAAACCTACAAATCGGAGCGAGCGAGAGGTGAGTGACGGCAGGTGTGAACTAGGGTTCATGATTTAGGGAAAGTGAATAAGGCTATTTTTATTTTATTTTATTTTTTTTAAGGGAAAGAAAACAAAAGAAAAGCGAGAAACCAAAGTGATTTTTGCCGAAGGGTTTGAACTTTTAGGCGTGGGCACGCTTAAATATTCAAACGCTTCGGTAAAATCACGAGGGTCAAGGCCGAAGGGTTTCAGAAGTTAGGCGTGGGCACGCTTAACTTGTGAAACTCTGCGTAAAAAAAAACAACAGGTCAGGCCGAATGGTTTCGCATTTTAAGCGTGGGCACGCTTAATTTTTGAAACTATTCGGTCTTAACAAAACAAAAAGCACAAAAAACATAAAGCATGAAATAAAAGAACGCATGGGTTGCCTCCCAAGAAGCGCCATTCTTTAACGTCGTCGGCTAGACGTAGTTATGCCTCAAGTGGCTTAAGTCGGAGGTTCAAAGCCATCACTATGCCAAGCTACCTTTAGTGGATCATCATCATTAAATTCAAAAATTCGCTGCATCACAAAGTTAGTAGCATCTAAACCAAACATAGAACAATCATTAGTAGAACACTTCATGGAATCATATAAATTAAACATTACAAATTCATCTTCAAATTCCATAGTAAGAGTTCCATCATGCACATTAATTTTAGCCCTAGATGTTTTCAGAAATGGTTTCCAAAGAATGAGAGGGGCTAACTTACTAGATTGATCTTCATCCATATCAACAACATAAAAATCAGTAGGAAAAACTAAGTCATTAACATGGATTAATATGTTCTCAAGAATGCCATTAGAAGATGCATTAGACCCATCTATTAATTGTATAATCATGTCCGTTTTTCTCAATTTTTTCACATTCAAAGACTCATAAATAGAACGGGACATGATATTTACAGAATATTCAAGGTCTAACATAGTGTTCTCGAATTGCACATCACCTATTTTACAAGAGATAATATACTTACCGGGGTCCTTGCATTTTGGAATTAATTCCTTTTCGAGTGTTGGAGATTCATCTTCCATATCCTCTTCTTCATCGTCACTAATCTCATCTTCCCCAAAAATCTCATATTCTGTGACTTTATTCTCATATTTTGGAGGAGTGATCTCAATAACCTTAGATTGCTCGGTAAGTGTTTCCGTTGGTTTTGTGAGTTGATGGTCCATATTTTTCTCTCTCGACTCACCTTCCACCTCTTCATCGTCACTGATCTCATCTTCCTCAAACATCTCATATTCTCTAAGAAGCTCATATTCCCCAAAAATCTCATATTCTGTAAGAATCTTATATTTTCCAACTTCCTTCTCATATGTTGGAGATTCATCTTCTATATCCACCACTTGTTTACAGTTAGCAGTGTGCAAAACGACCAGGGAATGGAGGAGGTATCACAAATGTCATCGGTTTCTTCTTGGTAACAGGCTCCTCTTCTTTTTCCAGCTCTTTCTCATCCTCGTGTTTTGAAGTATTTTCAGCAGAAGGGTTTTGAGTTTTAGGAGTGGGCACGCTTAATTCTTGAAACGGTTCTGCTTCTTTCAATTCTTTCCCACTTTGTAAGGTAACTGCATTGGCATTCTCCTTCGGATATATAATGACCTGGGGCGGCGTTTTACTCGAATTTTGAGACATTAACTCGTTCATAGTGGTAGACATTTGACCTATTTGCTTCTCCAAATTTTTGATAAAGTTTTGATTCTCTTGTTGAGCTTGTTGCAAGCCCTGTTGGAATTGTTGAGTGTTAGCGGTCAATGCTTTAATCATATCTTCAAAAGACGTCCATGAGAATTGGGGTTGTTGAGGAGATTGAGATCCTTGTTGTTCGTAATAGCTAGGAGGTCGTGGAACGTAGCTCAGATCGGAGTGATAACTCCATCTTGGGTTGTAAGTGTTGGAATATGGATTGTGATTACTCTGCGGAACACCCCAGAATCCATCATAAGCTTGTCCATATGACTCTTCTTGAACACGGAAGGTATAGGAGAATTTCTCTATGAATTTTGCTTCCAGTTAAGTCCATGTCTTGATTGAACCAAAAGATAAATCGTAGTACCAATCCCTAGCATTGTCTGCTAAAGATAAAAGAAAGGCTCGAAACTTGATTTGATCTTCAGTGACATCCCTTGGTTTCATTACTGAACATACCGCATGGAACTCATTTAGATGCTTATGAGGATCATCTCCTACAAAACCATGAAAAATAGGAAGTGAGCGAATAAGTTCATCTGTTAATTCAAAATCATCTTCAAAAGTAGGATATTGAAAGTAAGAAGATTGCTCGTTAATGTTTGGCATAGCCCACAACTCCTTTAAAGTCCTCTCGACTGTAGCCATGGCATCTAAGAACGTTGCAAGATCTCTTTTTGTAGACGTTGAGCTCCTTTCTCAATTCGAGTTTCACCTATATGAAGAGATCTAATAATACAAAAAAAAAAACTAAACAAAAATATTAGTAACAAAAGAAATAAATCTATTAGCACCAATTCCCCGGCAACGGCGCCAAAATTTGGTGGGTGTCGAATCCAACAAAAATAAATAACCTACTCGAAAATATTTGTAAATAGCGACAAGTAGAGTCGATCCACAGGGAATGGTGTAGAAATAATTCCTAAGTTACTAATATCGATTAAAATGGGGTTTTGGATTTGATTAACTAAATAAAATAAAAAGACGTAAATTAAAAAGCAAGATTAAAATAGAATTCGAATTCAATATGTTGAGAAGTTCTAGTTTTCGGATTATCTCGGTATTGATTCTACGATTTGATCACGGATGCAATAATAATTCAACGTTATCAGATAAATTGGCTATAGTTACCAACAAGCTCTAGCAACCTAGTTTTTCCTTAAGTCGTCGATAACCAAAACAAGCTCTTTGATTACTCTTCTTACCAAATAGACAACCCTAAACAAGCTCTTAGGATTTAGCCTATCGATAGCATTCACGTATTAGAAAAACACCAATTCTAGCCAACAAACACATAAGCTCGGTTTATTTAGACTAGGTTACTAATTCTCATAACGACTAATCGAATACTTGTCCGTAATCAACGTCGTTAACTGCTACAAATATTAGGGTTTACCAAACAATTACGGATTTGGGCCCTAAATAGCTAAATATGATCCCAACGATTAAATAATTGGCCAGACTAAATAATCAATTGAAATATATTGTCAACAGAGCTCAGAGAAAAAGTAAAAACCTGATTAACGAAGAAATTAAAGTACAATTCGATCTCACAAATATTAAGAATCAAACTTTGATGAATCCTCGACTGGAATTATGTGTTTAGCAACACATAATCAAAAACATCACCAAAATATAAAATTCGAGAACTTTCATAAAGGGAAAAACGTCTGCTTGAATTAAAAATAAAGTGAAAGTTGTCTTGTGGAATAAAATTCCACTTATTTAAACTAGTAGAGTCCTAATCCAAGAAGGAAACTAATTAGGGCTCTAACAAACTTAACAAACTTGGAATAACTAGAAATAAGGAAATAAAATCCTAACAAATAAAAGGGAATAAATCCCAATAAATTCAGGAAAGAGAAAATATTAGAATAAAATCTGAATTCCAATAGAAAAGATCTTCAAAACGTCCAGCTGTCCCGTCCTTAGCCGAAGCCTTTGTGGAATTAAGCGTGGGCACGCTTAAGTCTGCAAAGTGTTTGCTGTCCAGTTTTTATGCCCACTTGATTTTCATTCCTTTTCACCTCTTTTTGTCTCTTTTGCCTTCATTCGTCGTATGATCACCTAGTAATTCAATACCAACATAATTCCATCAAATATAAAGCGCAAATATGACAAATAACATGATAATGAGCATGTAAAATACGTACAAAATACAACCTAACAATTCATCATAGTTGCATCAATACAAAGTTTTAACATTCCATCACAATAATAACCCTTTCCTACAAAGTCACCATTTTTAGTTAAGACTAATTTGTCCGACTCAAGTACAGCCTTCAACCCTTTCTTTTACAGAAGCGAAGCCGAAACCAAATTCTTACGAATTTCCGGAACATGAAGAACATTAGTCAAAATTAACTTCTTCCGAGAAGTAAATTGCATTTCAATATTTCCTCTTCCGAGAACATTTGATGTATTTACATTTCCCATCAGAACTTGTTGTCCTTCAACATTTACATAGTTTTTGAACAAGCTCTTATCATTGCACACATGTACAGTATCCCCGAAATCATACCACCAATCAAATGACTTGACAGCAGCAGCCATGTTCAATTCAGTGACCATACTTATGTGCCAATCTGAAACCATAGCAATCACTTCTTCAACTTTTGCTTCAACCACTTGAATCTTTGGTGTCTCTTGTTTCTTCTGTCTTTTCCTGTTACGACAGTCTTTCTTGATGTGCCCTTTCTTACCACAATAATAACAAGTGACACTTTTATACTTGATAGTACCATTGCCATTGCTAGTGCTAGTGCTCGAAAATTTTCTTTTCTTTCCTCCATTATTATTATTTTCTGAAACATAATTCACTTTAGCACTAGAATACATATTTTGGGTTTTATCTCGAATATAAGTTTCTTCCTCAATTCGCAAGTGTTTAAGTAGCATATCTACATAATAATCTTTTGCAGAATGCAAAAGTTTCTTTCTGTAGTTATTCCAACTTGTAGGGAGTTTAGAAATTATTGCACCGACTTGTACTGCTTCTGGAATTTCAACTTTCACACCTTTCAATTTAGACACATAACTTGCAATTCATGTACTTGATTCATAAAAGATGAATTATCATGCATCACAAATTCAAAATACTTTAAAAGAAGAAACTTATATGTGCCTTGTTTTTCGTTGTTGTATTTATTCTCTAGAGCATTCCAAATTTTCAGTGGTGACTTCACTGAAGCATATAAATCAAACAGGCAATTCGACAATGAATTCAGAACGTGTCCATGGCACAACACCTCATCTTCATCTCGTTTTGCACTTGTTGCCTTTACCGCATTAAAATCGTTATCACTTGGTTGTGTAGCAGGCTGATTTGCGTCTAGCACATAATCAATTTTCAAGAAAGTGAGTAGGAACATCATCTTGTCCTTCCAACGGGGATAGTTAGTCCCATCAAAGCAGTTCAGTTTCACGACCTCTTGATTCATCATTTTCGAAGCAGAATTATCACTTCAAGATTGCTAGAAATATTATAAATCAGAATGTAAAATTATGCAGATTTGAGGCGTGATTCCACTTTCCTTAAAGTGATAATTGCCCCCATTATAAACTTGCTAACGGGTTGAAATGACAATTCACTTCTAGGATACAACAAACAACCCGAAGCCTGCGAATAGCAATTTCGAAGACTTCCCTTCCCTCACAAACTAAGAAGAAAGCTGTAATTTGTTGTGTAGAAAGGATAAATTCAAGATGAAATTTTTCTTTGGCTTTCATTGTACTTGTGGACATTTCGAAACCATTCGAATCATTGCAATGGTTCGATCAATAGCTTTTCTCCAAACATTGCAAAGTTTAAATTCGAAAACAGATGAGTTTTCACAGCTAAAAGTCACAACTTTTCAGAATTAATTATTTAAATTAATTAAAATAATTAATTCATAAATTAATAAATAAATAATTATTTTATTTTCTTGAATTAAAAATAATAAATAATTATTTTATTTTCCACGTGCGCGTGCCAAGTGCCATATCTTTGATATTTATATATATATATATATATATATATATATAATATTTGAATATTTTGGCTTCCCTCTAATTTTCCCTCCAAGCTTCTATTGAAACTTTATGTTGGATTTCTCCTTATAAAGTGTATCAAGCTTGTTTATTCTTCCTATGTGAGATTGAAGAATTCCATATTACAAGCTATTTCCAACACTATGCTACATCAAAACTGAGATAGTTATTTTTAGAAAATCCTAACGATAAAGGTGAATTTTTTCTTCTGAATGTGAGAAAAAAGATAAAACAGATAATTAATCCAAAGTTCAATTTAACACCCATGTAATGAACCTCTTTGGTTATTAAGATGTAGAATATTGGTACGAGAGTGTGATAAAAGTTTTCAAATCAGTCTCAATTAAAATTTCGAAGGAATGAACTCCCTAGCTCCTAATCTAAATTTAATCTTTTATTAAACCTTCTTGGAATGAACTCCCTAGTTCCTAACCTAAATTTAATCTTTTATTAAACCTTCTTCTCCACTGCTTTTCCGTTCCCCTTAACCATGAATCCAACTGTATATCGGGACAACCTCTAGAGTTGGTCAAACAGATGAAAATTTTGTGATTTTGGTCACATGTTAGATTACCTTGAAAGATCATTGGCCCATCTACCATCTCTTCTATTAGCCTGACACTGACAGCAGCTATAATATGATGGTTAACCTCTTTTATATGATTAGCAGACTATCACACAAAAGTAAAGTTTTATCCAGTATGATTTCTAATTATAAGGCTGTGTTTTTCTCTCATCATAAAAAAAAATCCAACTATATAGATTTTTAGTTGTGAAATCCCGGAAAAAAATTATTATTAGTAATAAAGACACCCTTTAAATATAAGTTACCATTATACATTATTATATTAGATATATAATCTACCAAGTCGCATTTGGTTATCAAATGGATAAACCGCTAATTAGCGACTTTAGCACTACTATTATTTCCATAAACCCTCCACCCCGGCTTAACCCTCATCTTTCTACACTTAGCAAATCTGCCATGGTGCCTTTCACGGCCGCATTCCTGCCAATCTGATGTCCGGATTTGTCGGAAACAAAGATCCCTGAAATGATATTACTCAAAACCATCGGCCATCGCCATTTTCGCATGCTTCTCAAACTCCAAACCCCCTCAAATCACCTCAAAAACCCTCCAAAAAACACCTACTTTTTAACCTCTTTAATTTATTCAAATTCATGTGATTATTCGTTTCTTTCATCAATTCACTGCAGGCCCTTTTCACTTTCAGCTCAGTTCGCGAAAAATTCAGAGGAAAAGAGCCAGAAGAGTAAACAACCGTTGAGTGTTTTCTTCAAAGAAGCAGTTGGCCTTTCAGAAAGGACCGAGAATACTGTTTCTGAAGATGAAGATGACAGTGAAAATGCAGATTTGAAGAAGAAACTTAGAAAATTAGAGGAAGAAGTGAGAAATTTGAACAACAATAGGCATGAAAATGGGGAAGCTTTAAAGCCACACTCTGGAAAGGGAAAATTGGCTGTGAAAGACGAGGAGAAACAGAGCTTGTGGGCGTTGTTTGCTGATGATAAGAAAAGGCAGGAAGTGAGATTGATTGAACCAATACCACCAACTGATTTTGGAAATGAGGATCCCATGGTTCACAAAAAGCTATCTTCGGATATGGAGATGTTCGCACACCATTTGTACACAAAAGGATATTTTAAGGATGCGAGTTTCATTCCAAAAAATAAATTTGATCCGGCTTGTTTTGAGGTCAGCTATGCTCGTGAGTTTTTGAAGTATGCAGCGGTGTTGTTTGGGAAAGAACACCAGGAGATTTCCAAGTAAGAATGCATGTTTGTGCTGTATTTGAATGACTATTAATTGTTGTTCTGCTTTTGGAATGTGCTGATATGTTGAATGATATTCTTCAGTTGATGCTAATTGGTTGATTTTGTATTTCTGTATAAGAACTTCAGAGATGGATTTAGTATAGAAGGAAGAATTATGGAGTTACTAAAACTTATAAGGAGTTTTTTGTTTGTGTGTGTGTTTTTCAATAATGTGTATAAGCTGCAAAATAGGATCATTTTGCTAATTTCCTTAATATAGGGTCCCCATGTTGGTGTTAATTGTATTATTGATGAGTTACTGACTTTTTTCTTGATATTCCTATTGAAATTAAAGAAGTGAGGACTGAGGTGACCTGAGCTAAACCCATTTCACTAGTTTACTAGGATTTAAATTTGACGAAGTTTCATTGAGAGAGTCGGGTTTGTGCATTTGTCACTAGGCCATAGATAGATATCATGCAGGGAAGATTGACTAAAGTTCATTAACACTTATCCAATTTCAATTATGGGTGAATGATACTATTGCTTTTTAAGGATTAAGCTAGCTCCTACTTGTGGTTATCCAGATAGCACGTATTTCCAGTTGGTTTTCGGCCTCCTAAATGAGGAGGTTACACATCTAATGCAGTTTCTTATGTGTTAGCTTTCCAGTTGATTTGTTTTTTGCTAGAATATTAAATATAGCAACGATAGTGATGTTTCAGTTGCCTGGCATTAAACTTTGAGGCAGATTGGCTCTAAGTGCTTATAAGTTTAACGCATGACGTATAATGACAAAAAAAAATAAGTCGAAATGTTCCTGATTCGTATAGCCCATTTGGCATATATATATCTGTGTGTGTCTGTGTATAAGTTATGGTATTTCCTGCAATTCATAATATGAGCCATTTTGCGTGGCAAAAGTATCATTTCGTATAAACTTTTATTACATTGGATGAAGTGTTTTAACTGTATGGGTATTTTCTTGATAAGAAGGTATAATCAATCGGAAATTCTCATAATTAAATTCCCTCATTCATTTGTTTTGTGAATACACCAGATGGTTGTCGGCCAGCGATCTGAGGAAAGTAGCGGTTTTGGGGTGTCCATCCCTTGGGCAGAAGAGCATATATGCTGCTAAACATATGCGCAGATTCTTTGAAATAGAAGAACACAAGGCAAGTAGTCTCTTCTTACATTGGTCTGTAATGTATTATATTGTATTCTCAATTTGAAACGAAAAATGAAGTTTTTTTTATCCAGGTTTGCCAAAAATGCACGATGAAAGAGTGGTGCAAGCATGCAAATATTGTACCTAAGAAAGCTCATACGGAGTTGCATTTGGGCAGTGTGACACGGGTTCTTGCTATGTATGCTCTACACTCCGTTCCTCAACACTTGGTTGTGCCTCAAGAGGTCAAGTGTTCGGTTAGTCAATTGCTGAAGGAGCTCGTCAATCTTAGTCAAACCGTGCCCTGAGGCATTTTTGGGTAATTTCAGTTTTATTTTTGTATTATTAGTGTGATCCTTATAATGTTAATAACAAAGAAGTATTTAACTAGAAATTAATATGTTTCTGGAAGAAGAAAAAAGGATTATTATATGAAGTGTGTAAACTGATCAGAGTAGAAGTTTGCTAAGCTTATTCTCACTTTGATTCAAGAATATTGGCGAGAAAAGAAAAGGGAATGAATTTTATTATTACATTAGTATTTCTTTTCCTTTTTGTTTTCTCTAGTAATAGGAATAGGATGAGAGAAAATGACTTTTCTTGTGTTTCTTTTCACTTTATACAGTATTTTTTTCCCCATAAAATAACTTCATTTCAAAAAATAAAAATAATGATCAATACAACTACTCCCCAAATGTAGGGAAACAAGGCAAAACAGTGGGAAAATCCTTGGGAAGAGTTACATCATCCCAATTTATTTAAGAGTCCATTTAGCTAGGTCATTTGCTATCACATTAGCATGTCTACGAATTTTAAATTTTCCATCTTGGCCATTTTTTCCAAAAGTGAATGAAGTCCTCCTTCAAATCTGTTTTTGATTGCCATTCAATATCCTTCTTGGCATAGCTTGTAGAATTGAATTCGATTGTGATCACATGATATCCAAGATTTCAGCTCCACTAAAGCCCCAGTTGATTGATTTTCCATTAGCAAATGCAATGTTTGTGTTAACCTTGAGAAGTTTTTCCGCTATGAGGTTTTATTCAAGTTGCATCTTGGTTAGAACATTGATTGCTACATCAAATGGCTTGAGCTTCTTTATGTTCATTTAAACTCCTTGATGCTTCTCGTTTCATCATTTACACCATGTAGAAGAGCATTCATATTCCTCTAAATCAATGAAAATTTAAAATAACGATTCGTAACATTTTATGTTACAATTGTGCTATTTACTGTTACTCAATAATTTAGCCTTACTATTTCATATAATAGAGAATAGGTAATTGAGTCACCATAAAAATTGAAAAGTTGCTACTCAAGTGTGAAATGGTGGTCAAATACTTGGGAGGATAATTTATGTTGGATTTCTAATTAAGTTTGTGATTAAAGGTGGTAAATTGGTAGGTTGTGTTTGGTTTGGTTTTTAAATGTCTTGTGTTATCTATCATTTTAATGTGGAATTATTTTCAATCCAAAAGAATCGTGTTCAGCAAAGCAAAGGGGAATCAAGCTAATTCAATCTACCGCTTTGCTTGTTTTTCCTAATAGCTTGGATTTTTAGCAAATTTCTACCTACTATGAGACAAAATAATTTGGGCCCATGTTAGAATAAAATCGAATTTAAAACAACATTTTTAATCATATTCAACCCAAAACTAATCTATTTGCGTTGGAATAATGGATTTTTAATTATATTACCATTCTTGTAACTGTGAGATTTTTGTCACATGAGCAATAATTATTATATGTTTTTTCTTTCTAGATAATATTACACAGTACAGTTCCTCTAAAATTGTCACACTGAGAATTACGTTATCCAAATCATTTCTAGATCTTTGAAATATGTTTTTTTCCTTACTTTGTGATCCAATTGGTCGTTGGAGGGCTTGGACCACTTCAGGAGATTCGTTTTGATATTATGACATCTTGAATTAAAGACCAATCACAAAAAAAAAAATTATGTAGTAGAAAATGAGAGTTATTAAATTTACATGGCCCAATTGAATGAACTATCATTTTTAATCTACATTTCTCAAAGATTTATTTCTTCAAAATAGGCATGTTTGAGACATCTTAAAATATGAATATGAATATTTATTTAGAAATGAGTTTGATTTGCATTTATTAAAATTTTCTAAAAAAATCAGAATTTTTTTTACATATAAATTCAATCAGATCATAATTTCCCTTTCTTTTCCAAAAGAAAAGTTACAATCGTGCTAGGTGCTAACATGATCATGTAAGAAACACATAATCCGGTTGAATCACTGGAGGGTATTTTTGTCCAAATACATGGGCCAGTCAGTATTCTATTTTCAAAGGCTAAAAGCTATATAAGCCTATATATAGGGGTCACGTGATACTGCCGGTGTGCCCCACCACCCACGCAGATAGCGCAACCCGTACCCGGATATTCTCTTATGCCCGGTGGTCCTCCGCCGCGTATCACGGTGGCTGTAGCCAGCTCCGCCGTTGCTTGCGTCGACTGCCGTCAGCTTAGTCACGCGTCCAGAAGTGGGCCCCCCATCCACTTACTTCTGTCCATGTTCGGTGGTCATATGGTTTTAAAAGATAGAAATAAAGAAGGAAAAAGAAAAGTTAGTTTGATGCCGAAAATGCCCTTTAATCTGATGGGGTTATTTCTTTTGGTCACTTTTTTGACCTCATGAAAATTTGATGAGGGTTTAAAGGGTTTTGTGAACCCCACAAGTTGTTACCCTTTATTTCTTTTTGGTTTGTTGTGTGTGACAAAAAGTCTCTTAAAATCTACTTGTGACATGATTCTTACACCTTTTTTTTCAAAAAAAAAAAAAAAGAGTAATATTTTTGGTGTATTATATGGATTTTGTTATACTTTTGGGAAAAATAATTATATTTAGTTCATTGGTAATAAAAAAGCAAACTAGATTGAAATGTAGTGACTAATATTAATTGTGACAAAGTGCATTATAGGGAGGGTTAAAGCCAATTGCATTTCACATCTTGTATTATACTATTGTGTAACATTCCTTGTCATAAATTGTTTTTTAGATAATTATATATATATAAGTGGTTAAAGTGAGTGCATTAAAAATGTAGAAAATTATTTCTCCTCATTCTTTATTATAATATAAAAGTATTATTCGATGTTACTTAAATTGCCATGGTAGATCACATGATAATCATATCCCCAAAATTATAGCATAACAATACTTGAATTAGGGGGAAAAATATAAAAGACTTTTCAATCGATAATTGATATATATGAAATTTGTGACGAGCCTAGCTATTTTTAGTGAAAGAATATGCGGTAGCTCAGAATCATTTTCTTTGCAAAACATTATTGCAATCGCAAGAAAATGCTCATATTGTTGCATCTTTCGTGCGCCATGAACTAAAACTAACCCGATATAATTTTTCACTATATTAATATCGTTAGAATTACTAATTAATAATCCGAAGGATATGATTAATCTGTATACAAGTCGAATAATAAGTTTCATTATTTAAAATTAGCATTTCACTGGTATATAGTCTGTATATATATAGTTAGATATATATATATATATATATATAATGAAACATGTGTATGCATATAGCATCTATGTAAACAATGAGTCCCCTACCTTGGAGCTCAGTGAAGTTAATCAATCATATGTGCAGTGTAGTAGCCCACTACACTACATAGCTCAGGCTATGGTCTTCTTCTCCTACTCTCTGTTAATCATTACTAAACCCTCATTAATCCCAATTAAATTCCCCCATTATTAAATTGACTAGTTTTCCTTCATTAATCATCAACACTAGTTGGATCGAGGATGACAGGGGGAACGCGGATGCCGACATGGAAGGAAAGGGAGAACAACAAGCGCCGTGAGCGGCGACGCAGGGCCATCGCCGCCAAGATATTCGCCGGTCTCCGCCTCTATGGCAATTTTAAGCTCCCCAAACACTGCGACAACAATGAGGTGCTTAAAGCCTTATGCAATGAAGCTGGATGGACTGTTGAGCCTGATGGCACCACCTACCGCAAGGTTATTTACTCACTTCTCTGTTTTTTTTCTTTTTTTTTTTGGTTCTAGTTTCATTCTCATTTCAAATTGAGCCTTAAAATGATGAGAATCCTGTTGGGATCGCCAACACTAACAAATCTCAATTAGTTCTTGTTGTTTTTACGGACGGATTTTGGGTCATCTTTGTTGTTGGGTACTTGGGTCTTTACTCTTTTTCAGTTTTGGAAGGTAAAATCACTGCAAATGGCACATGGCTGTTGGTATAAAACTTTTAAATGCAAGATAAAGTTACCAAAATATATGGATTAATCTTTTAAAGATTACCAAAATAATATTGCATTTTCTGTTTCTGAATGATCACAAGAACTTGAATTTAAAAAAAAAAAAAAATCTGCAGAATATTTGATAAATTAAATAATTTTAAGATCTGAAAATTCATTAAGAATCAATTTATTTATAAATTAAATGGTTAATCAGTTTCATTCCATGCAGCAATGAAACATAATTTAACATGCAGGAAAGATTAGTACTTCCTCTCCTTTACATTTTAAATGGTGGCTTTTCACTTAACTTCTACATCTTATAAAATCCAAATAATATTTTGAGTGTATATTTGCCTTAATCGAAATAACGAACTTGTTCTATTAAGAATACTTCAGAATTGTGTGAATTTGGACTGTCTATATGGTTCTTTCTTGAGCTCTACATGCTTCAATGAACTTAATCCTCATATGATTCGACAGGGATGCAAACCAACGGAAACAATGGATATGATTTGTGGATCTGCATCAGCAAGCCCATGTTCATCTTATCAACCAAGTCCCTGCACTTCCTATAATCCTAGCCCAGCCTCATCCTCCTTCCCAAGCCCGGTTTCTTCCCATTATGCACCCAGCATTATTCCCGATGGCAATTCCCTCATACCTTGGCTCAGAAACCTATCTTCGTCTTCATCATCAAAGTTTATAAATCACTATATGCACAGTGGCTCAATCAGTGCCCCTGTTACCCCTCCCTTCAGCTCCCCAACTGCCCGAACCCCGCGAATCATAAATGACCAGGATATTTCTTTTACCCGGAAGCAGTACCCTTTCCTTCCTTTCTCCACACCACCGAGCCCGGGCCGCCCGTTTGAAATCCCAGAAAGTGGGCCCACTTCTCCGACATTTAGCCTTGTTTCTTCGAATCCATTTGGGTTACGGGTAGAGGGTATTTGTACTCCGGGGCAGAGTGGGACGTGTTCCCCTGCTGTTGCTGATATTCCAATGGTATCGAATGAGTTTGCATTTGGAAGTAATTTGACAGGTCTGGTGAAGCCTTGGGAAGGGGAGAGGATTCATGAGGAGTTTGGTTCAGATGATCTTGAGCTTACGCTTGGAACCACAAAAACCAGGTAAAATTCCCATAGCCTATAATATATCACCTGGAAAATTGAAAACAGTACACTATATTCTGATTTGTGTTATTGCAGATGACAAATTAATCTGGGGAACCCTTGACACGATCTGGATTGTTATTACCAATTAAACGTTGTTCTTCAAGATGAGGTCACTATGTGATGAATGCTTTCTGTTTCTTGCTGTAGACAGTGATTATTTAGTAATGTGGTATATTATTGTTTCAAATCAAATGTGGTTCTCTTAATGTATAAGCTCCTATTTCTGCTTTGAAGGAAATTTTATTGAAATGATGTGAACTTTGCCGGGCTCTTATGTTTTTTTCCTTACAATCTAGGCAGTTACGATGTATGCCTGTTGTATCCTTTGTATAAAGTCTCGATGTGAATGATATATGATGAGCCTGTATCCTTTAGAAGAGGAGATTATCGTTTTCTTAAACTTTCTTCTTGTTTTTCTCATCTTTATGATTTTGTTCCTGTTCAATATTATTTTTCTGTCTCGTTTTCCCTAACTAATGCCAATTAGAATAACATCGCATTCATTAGTGTTTAATAGCATCATTGAATGCTGAAAGTCTGGTTTTTACAAATCCATACTGCATTATTTGCACATTTTGCCACAAATTTGTATTTTTTTACTTTTTCACTTATTATATATTCCACAAGCATGCATGTAGCTATTCAAAGTTAAGAAATTGTTAGAAGTTGAGAATTTCAACATATAATAAAACTATCGTCTCTGAATTTTGAATAACTTTTAATTATAGTTTCATTCATAAATTTGTATATACATATATAATATATCTCATAAAAAAATATTTGTATCCATCATAAGTTTAGTATTTGGAATTCAACTTCTTAAATGAAATTTTGACATCAACTCGCCCCTCCCCCAGCCCCCACAAAAAAAAAAAAAATAAGTTAATTAAATAATAAATACATAGCAGAAATTTAAAATTATTTTCTAATTTATTTGTTTAGACTAATATATGTTGAAGTAATATGTGGAGTAACAACTTCGCCTGATGTAATGCATAGTATATCAAGTGTTGAATACTAGGTCCCACCCACTCGACTATCTCTTAATAGATGTAACATAGGTGTTTTTGTCAAATTGTGTAGAAAAAGGATTTGAATGAAATATCCAATTTTATAGAAAATGACCATGCTTGTTTAATAATTCACAACTTCGCACCATTTCTTAATTTTTAATAGCTATATCCACTTCTTACAATATACTTTGTAAAAAAAGATAATAGAATAACAATTATGAACAACGTTAATGCTACAATCGACTTTGTATAGTTATTCAAGTATTAAATTATGAAGAGAATCCTAGAAATAATTATAATAAAGTGAAAGTTGTAATATTAATATATTAAAAGATATATGTATTTAAATAATTCATGGGTACTTTCGTATAAAAGCAAAGAAATTTTGAAGTGTGATTATATAACTTTTGCGAGTACTAATATCAACTTAAAATAAATTTTAAAAATTATGTCTTGTGGTGTTATTTTTTTTATATAGGAAATAATTGTATCGACCGTTGGACTATGAGCATTTAGCATTTATATTCACACCTTTAATTTTGTAAGGATTAGTATATCCTTCATTTCTGAATTTAAAAAGTAATTCTCTCTTGTGTTGGGAAAATATCATTAAAAAACATAATAAAAAAAATTGAGTCATTCACAACTAAATTCTACAAATATAACTCTAACCTTTTACAAATTATCATGTTAATTGACGTGAATTTTCTTTGTAATTTAAAATCTTTGTTTAAGGATGTAAATGTAATTCAAACATTTCCATGAACCTAAAGATTTTTTTTAATTTTAAAAAATAAAAGTATAAAGATAAAAAATTAACAATTTTTTATATACTTAACTATTGATATAAATATGTTTTTTCCTAATAAAATTCAATAAATTCTTTAATATGATGCTACTTTAGCAGTATATTGAGTTTGGAACAATAATATTACGAGAAAACAATTGTGTTTCTTATATATCACCATGTTTTTATTCTTAAATAGATAAAGTAAATGGCAATATTTAAAAAATGACATCAATTTATGACTATTTCATAAAAATAATAGTATAATTTATTAAATGTAAGCTAAAAATGACATAAGTAAGTCTCAATTGAAAAATAAAAACAATCATATATCAACATAATTTTTTAATTATGAATGTGAATTTATACTAAATACAATATAAAAAAGATCACGTTGAAGATTGCAATATAGTAAGAAAATAGTTTAACAAATCAAGTAAACATATTTAAAATGACACAACACTTTTGTCTTCCTAAGATTACATTGCTTGTACACTAGGAGACTTAAATTTAAGTAACAATTTAACAATTAAAAGGTGTCTTTTATTACTTTAACAAGAAAACTCTATTTGTAATTTATTCGAGGGGCTTTTTAGTATTTTATTAGCAAATATAGTGAAAATTTTAAAAATTTGAAGTGTATGTTAATATCTAAACATGAAAGAGTATGAATGTATAATAATCTAAGGAGGTTGATTTAATTTTTCCTTTTATATATTAATAGTCCATGTAGGCCATGGTCAATGGGGTTCATTTGATAGGAAAGGTTGACGCATAAGAAGAAAATTTTGAGTTAAATTTTGGTGTGATTGAAAATTTATTCGAGTTTTTCGCAATGACTTCTATAGTTTCTTGAATAACTTGATAAATCTTGCATTAAGAGAAATTATGGTAATTATATCTAATAATATTTCGACTGATTTAAACTTAGCTTAAAATATTCAAAATTTCTTAGAATTGTTTTGGAACAAGTTGGCAATTCGACAAGGAATCTATCTTTTGTACCCAATTACCATTCACAAAAAATATATTTGTTTTTTATAATTATTCACATAAATAAAATATTAATGAAAATGATTGATAATTGACCAATTCCAGAATAATTTCTTAATATACCAAAAACTAAATGGAAAAATCAGCCCACAAAATTTTAGGCATACGTTTTGTCCCATCAAAAATTCATTATCTTAAATTTTTTATTTTTGCAATCATCCCTCTATTTATTTCTTTTACTTAATTCAGTTCAATTTTCTTTTATTCTTCTTCTTTTTTCTATTTTTTCCTTTTTAATCTCCAACCACTTAAATAATTAAAATCTTTTGTCAATTTTCACAGTCTTTTTTTTTTTTTTTTACTTATTTTTAATTTTCGTTACAATTTATTTTATCCTAGAGCTTGTGTCCGAGAATCAGTTTTCGGGTCGGGCCACAGCGAGATCCGAATGCGTAATTCCTATCTTCATAGCCAACCACAACAAAGGTAAAAATTAAAATTCCTTCGACCACCAAACAGACTTCAATGAAACGGTGTGCGCACTACGCACCCCCCTTACACCTTTCACAGTGAGTACATAGCATCTCCTCTTTGCTCGTTTTTCAACTAAACAGCTTTAGGGATCAGATAAGATTTATCCATATCATATATTCATATATTGAATTTTGTTTGATTTCGTTTCGTATTTTTGTCAATTTCTAGAGTTAAGTATTGAACTTTCTATTGCTTACAGGATATTGATATCTGTTTGTATTTTGGTATGGTGTAGTGAGTAAGTTTTTGGGGATTGCTTTTTCTGCTTGATTTTGGAAGCGTTTCATGTCTGTTTTTTCGGGACTTCTAGTTTATTGACCGGATGCTGTTTGTTTTGGGATTATTTGGTGACTGATAAGCTGAAGTTGAATATTGGGAGCTGTGTTTTCAATACTGTAACTTAGTCAAGATGATGTCTGTGGAGAGATCTTTTGAAGCATGGGAGGAGGTGCAGCGGCACGGGCAGGATTTAGCCGATAAGCTTGCTCATGGTTTTACAGGTCTAATTCAGACTCATATTACTCCCCCCTCCTTCCCATGGCCAAATCCTCCAACACCGAAGCTATTTGAAGTCGATTTCCTGCCTCAAAATTTCATGATGAAGGACTTTGGACTCGCAGTTGACAATTCAGGGATTAATGGGGTGACTGCTATTGCTGATATTGGGAACAAAATAGGGCAGGCGGGGGCTGATTTTGGGGCGTCTTTGAATGGTTTAGTTCAACAAATTTTTAGGCATTTACCTTTGCCATTCCGTCATGATGAGAACACAGGGATGTCGATAGGAACAGAGAGTAAAAGCCTGATGACAAATGTAGGTATTGCAGTGCAGGAGGACTTGGGATCGTTAGCAGAGCGGTTTAAGGATTATGAATCCCCTGGAAATGGTACTTTAGTCATAGAGGGATCTACAGAGGATGAGACTTATGGTGTTAATGCGAAGGCATTGAAACATTTGGGTCGTTCTCAGGTAATTATTCGAACAGTATGAACCTTGATTTGTGATTAATATATTGGCTTTGTGTATAAGTTCCTAAGAAAATGTGGAGGACAACATTCATGGTAAAATTGTTTAGAGCGCAAATGGATTGAGCATGTGTCAGATTTTTTCAATTATAACTTCTAAACAGTTATGGCATTTTATTGTTTGTTGCTCCTTAAGAATAGTAATAAAGTTACTATCACTTTCTTGACTATAGAATCTTTGACATAGTGATGCAAAAGCAAAAAGTCTTCTAAAACTGCCATCCAGTTACTGCTTTGTCATCGATTTCGAATACTGACCTTGATGGTCATCTTTCATTGTGCGCTCATGTGCACCCAAACCTTCTTCGGATGTTTCCAAGTAAACAAGATGTTGCTACCTTTGGAAAGCAGTGAGATTGCAATTCAGTACTTTCTAAAACAATGCACTTCCTAGATTTGGCCTTCGTGTATAGTTTACCAAATCTCCAGCATACAATAGTTTACTAGATTAGGTTGTTGTGAATTATGACTAATTTGCTCCAGGTCACACACATACACACATTCGCACACGGTTATTGCATGAAAAATCATCATGTGTAACATTTACTGCACCTTTTCTATTCAACACTCTCCTATTTTTCGCATATTTTTTGCCATTTAAATTCCCCATTTCTCCTGAAGCAGGGTACTCTAAATGTCACATCAACATATGAGAGTCGAACTAGAAACGTTGAAAGTTCTCTGGTTGCTAGAGGTGATTTGTGGAGAGTAGAGGCATCACAGGGAAGTTCATCATCTGGAAATGAGAGTTCGTCCTTGTTCCTTGTCCAGCTTGGTCCTCTGCTTTTTGTTCGTGATTCTACGCTTCTTTTTCCTGTCCATTTGTCAAAGCAGCACCTGCTTTGGTATGGCTATGATAGGAAGGTATCTATTACTTACTATTGACCTTTGAGTAATTGAACAGTAATACTGAGCTTTTTGCTTGTTGTTTAAATCAAGTAGTTATGACTGTCATACTTTATTGGCCCTCCTATACTTGGCACTCCATCACTGTAACCGGCAAAAGAACTACCACAATTCTTTTAATGAGCCCTCCTTTGTGATGATTGTATGGATGGAATGGATGTGCTTTTTATCTGTGACTGTTCGCTGTGCAAAGGAGCCAGTACGCAATTGTGTAATAGGAATGAATTGTTTTAAGTTTTGGTCATATTATTGCAAATGAGCCTTGAATTTATAAAATCATTAACACTTAGGATTAGTAGCCGATATTGCTTTTTCTTGCCAAGTTCGTGCTGGTACATAATGTATCTTTGTTGAGTTCTTCATCTTTTATGTTTTGCAATGCAAATCTAAACAGTTTTTTCTATAATTTTGGACAGAATGGAATGCATTCCCTTTGTCCAGCCGTATGGTCAAAGCATCGAAGGTGGCTGTTAATGTCAATGATCTGCCTCAATCCATTAGCTTGTGTAAGTGCGGAACCATCATTTGTGTAGTTGGTGTCATCTTTAAGTGGGATTTTCTTTTCTAACACCTCTTAAGGTGTTAAAATTTTGAAAATCACAATGCATTTGCAAATCGTAAGACATTTTTGTTAAGGTCCCTGGATTGCTTGACGAGAAAATGAGGGAGCTTGAACTTGGAGGGAGAAATAGTTTTCAACTTGAAAGAAACATTTTTTCCTTTTGTTTTGTTAGACACATAATAAAAAAAAAAAAAACAAGTGAACTTCAGAAACTGCCGGAGAAAAATTTAAATGCTAGATTAGTTATTACTGGGCTCGTATATTTCCTTACAGTTGTGGGAAAAGAAAGGGTATACATCACTCTCTGCTGGTTAACGCCTTGGGAATTTGCCTTAAAATAGAGATATACAAACTCTTTTGATTGTTCTTCATGGATGTTGAACTCTTCATTTCAATTTTAGCATTGTTAAGACTTTATTGACAGGCTTTAAGTACGATAGTTTAACTGCTAAAATTCATTTCCCTTTTTTGTTATTCAAAACTTCAAATTTAATAAAATCTTAGTCCGGGATAGCTTCTAATGTTTTGCACTCCTCTACGTGCAGTCCTTCATGGACTTGCAGTTCCCTAATGGCCAGCTTACCTATGTATCTGGTGAGGGTTTATCAACCAGTGCTTTTCTGCCTGTTGCTGGGGGTCTACTACAAGCACAGGGACGATATCCAGGCGAAATGAAGTTCAGTTTTTCCCATAAGGTGAAACTGCAATAACCAGTGATATTTGAACTTATTTTCACTTTGTTTCTTGTGCATGACCACTGATTAAGTTGTATAATTTATGAAGAATAAGTGGGGAACTCGCATAACACCAACATTGCAGTGGCCTGACAAATCATTTGCCTTGGGCCTGGAGCAGGCCCTGGCTTGGAAGAGATCTGGCCTCATGGTGAGGCCAACTGTCCAATTCAGGTATTAGTTACTTTTAGCTTTGTTAAGATAAGCTGTATTAATACTAGTTACTTGTCGCTTCTTGTGGGATTTGTTTTGTTGGGCATTGCTGAGTGATAGCTTATCCCCGTTGTAGGTTTATAAATCTCTTTTCCTTTTCATTTAACTTCCATCTGCTCACAGCTCACTTGTTTGTATTGGTCAGTGTATGTCCAACGTTTGGCGGAAGCTGTCCTGGATTGCGAATGGAATTCACCCATTCTGTGAAGGAAGAATTGAATCTCATTTGTGGTTGTGCACTTGTGAGACATCCCTCTGCATTTGCATCACTATCTGTAAGTCAATCTTTTATGATGTTGGTGGTTGGTATTTTGTTTGGCACTATCCACAAACAATCTGACTTAGTAAAAAAGAAAAGGAAATGCATTTGTTTAACGCATGAAAGTCATTTTATGCTTATAATTAGTTCTCTCTTGAGAATTAACTAGAAATTGAATTTCTTTGGTGTATTATTTCATTGCTTGATCTTTTCCACTTGTCTTGGGGGTTCTCAAAAGTATACCTGGTTTTCATTCAATCAATGATTTTCCTATATTTGTTTTGTAAACTTGCAGGTTGGGAGGTCGAAGTGGAATGGAAATGTTGGGAGCACAGGGGTAGTTGTAAAAGTCGAAACTCCTCTTGGCAGTGTTGAAATGCCTTCTTTCTCTCTTCAGTTAAATAGTGGTATTGAGTTTTAGCCTTTAGATCTATCTCTGTGCACTCAACTGTATATAAATATGTGATCAGTGTTGTGACAGTTTAAGCAAACTCTTATGTAATATTGTATGATCATTATTATGTGGATCTTTGCTTATATCTATCTGCCCATATTTTTTCATACTTCAACGCAAACACTTGTTCATCGAATTTTAATTATATATATTAGAGCATTATTATCTTCTGTGCTATCACCAAGTGTTTCTTTGTATCGGTTAATTCAAGAGCCATACATTACGGGGTGATCGCCAAAAACACCTGCTCGTAGGGTCCAAGGATAGCGTTGAAACGAGAGCAACAGTAGAATTGCCCATTTTTCAAGGCGATCATGTTTTGTGATAACTAGATATACAATGAGTGTTTGTTTGTAAAAAATATAAGTTGGCCAATAATAATGTTATGACTAATTTTAATGATATTTTCGTATTGCCCGATAATACTAGATACGGTGCAAAGTGCAAACCATGCAAAACAGAACATTCAGGTTTTACCAACTTTGAACCATAATAATACCCAAATGGAACAGAACAGGTCATTCATTGAGATACATCTAAAAGCAATATCAGAAAAAAACTTGACAATAATTTCAAACAGTCTTTTTCCATGGAATTTTGCTCAACCTGATTTTCTTGTCACCACTAGTGACAGCTCCTCCTAGAAGAACAATGGGTCTGCAGAAGATTAAAACAACCATCATTTCACCAATGAACGATCCGATTCCAATCCAGACGAAGATCGTACGCCTCCAATTCCACATGATTCTTTTGAATTGAGGCAGATCAGATGTAATATCCAGTGATGCAGCATATATTTCTGGTACGCCTGAACCAGCTGCTCTCTGTTCCAGAATCACCTTAAAACTCGATGTTGGTTCATGTCCTTGGCTATGGCTAAACTCTCCCATCACAATCTTCAGATTCTGAACTTCAGATTGAAGTCCAGTGATAAGTGGAACGCTTTTGAACAAGGTTTCGATAACACGAATTGGTTGGCTTTTGAAGCGTAGCATCGTTGGATAACTTGAACCCACAATCACTTTACCGTTGGTTGATACCCTTTCTACTCTCACCTTCACATAACAAAAAACACCAAAATCAAAACAGGGAGTATATTTATTCCATTCCGATAGAACACTGGTGGAATAAAACTGTACGTACCTGGAAAATACCAAGTTTTCTGTTGTACTCTGATTCGGGCAATGTCAATGAAACAGTAAGATGCATTTTGTGGTTGTAAGGGATAGCCCTTGCTGGTGTATGTTTAATAGGCACAATAGCATCAGGGCTAGTTTTCGTGTAATCAAAATTTAAGATTTCAGTAGCAAGTATTGGTTCTTCTACCAAATTCCTTATCACAAGACCACCTATTGCTAACCCTGAAGCCAGCAGCCCAACAAGCACTAAAAAGACGTATAATGAGCAGAAAACAGCCTTGCTCAATCTTATCCCCATTTTAAGCCTATTCATTAGGAAGGATATCAGCTTTTCGGTCATATGGGTTCTGATTCGTGTTAGAGTTTGAAACGGGAATGTTAACCAGAAGGCAAATACACGAATGGGAAATGTGAAGAACCTCACGAATAGGCTTACTTGAAAACCGACAAGTTTAAGCACTAAAACAGTAAAGAAATTGATAATGTTGAATGGGAAGTGATTGTCATAGCTTCCTGAACGATAATCCACTGATTTTGAGGTGTCGAGATTCTCATCTTTAGAAGTTGATTGAAGGGGATACGGTTTGTACTTTTTGCGTACCTTGTTGTTATGTTTCGAAGCACATTTACCTTTAGATTTTCTTGCATTTGAAACGTTTACCTCATTAGCATCGAAACTAGAGTAATTCAATGGTTTTCGAGCCATTAGCAGCTTCTCGGCTCCAAGAAGCAAAGAATGCTTCATTAAGTTGGCAAGAAAATGCAGTGAAGTTAAATTATGTTGGGTATTAAATCCAAGGAAAGTGTAGTGATCATCAAACATGGAGTTATCATTCTCATCAATGTTTGTTTGAGATATTGAGTCATCATCCATTGATGATTATGAAATGGATTCAGGGTGTTACATGCAGTGAAGAAAAGAATACTTGTGATTATTTGTATCGGATATTTTATAGGGATGCTAAATACAAGTGGACAGCTAGGATTGGCATTGGCATTGACATCATAACCATAGGTTTATCATGAAACTTTATGTAAATTTGTTTGAGAGCTCTTCTTAATATGTATGACCTGCTAATTGTTACATGCATGTGAAGTATAGAAATTGGTTACATATTTTGAGGATAAGTTATTTGCAGTAGAATGACACACATCTCAACACAACCCATTGCTCAACTTGGCTAACTGTACAATATATAAGAATTGGTTGTTGATAAGGCAATGTGATGGTGATTGGCACACAATCCTAATAAATTCCAACTTTTAAAAATGTTTTGATTTTATTACCATGTAACTGTCTGAAGACTCATGTCTATGAAAAAAATACACTTTATGATGTTACAATGTCACCTCGTTGATAACGTGACATAAAGACTAATAGGAGGTTTACAATGTGTTGTTGCCTTTAAACTTGTATGCCAGTTTTGTACATTAAGTGAGTCATGAAAAATCAACCTTATTCATAACTAACACGAGTAAACACTTATTGTATGTCCAAAATTAATGTGGGGTTTGTTATAAATTTTAATTGAGTAAATTGTGTTTAACACGATTTATCTAAAATTAAAGTGAATTTCGTATGTCGAAAGCGGAATGTCTTTGGCTCAAATTATTCTACTTTTCGAGTAGATAAATTTAGAGTATTTAATTACTCAAGCGAATTTCGGGTGAATGAGAAATTAATTAATAAATTGTGTCACTTAAAACGTTGTTCATAATTGGAATCAATGTATCGATTGATACATATCTATAATGTATATTTATATCTATCTATAATCTATAACTATTATAAAAGTGTGAATGTTATGTGAGTCACTTACATTTCTTAACTTTTTTGAATGACTAAAATACCCCTATATGAATATTATACTTGAAAAAAGGTAAGGTCAATTGAGTAAATTTGCTATACTTATAATTAATTTTATTCATTTAAAACTTAGTATCAGTTCATTGAATGCATTATTTTGACAAATGATTTAATTAATTCATTGTATACATTCAAAAGTGATTTATATCTATTTTTTTTATTATAATGTTAATTAATTGCATATATTTTAATTATAAATAATTTAATTTGTTCATTATATATTACATATTATTATTATTATTATTATAAATATACATATATATTATTTATTTATATTGATATTTAATTTTATTTATTAAGTGTGAATCATTTGGAATTATCTACATAATTTACATTTCCTAATTTTTCTAAATACCAAAAGACCTTCTATATTAATAATCTAATATTATACTAAAATATAAAAAAATAATTTTTATTGTTATTGTTATATAAATGTGTATGAACTTGTGATTAATAGTAAATAAGGTTTTATTAATGTATATCTATAAAGCTTCTGCAGTGTATGTTATTAATTTGAGTGGTCCACATAGAATATAACTGGGAAAATTTTGAGGAATCTACAATTTCCTTTAGCTTGCTGCAAATTCCATTTTATAATAATCTTCAATTAAATAAATTACTGCGATCACTATTTACGGATGTAGGAAGCATCTGAATAATATATAATTAATTTTCATTTCAATAAATTAAAAGAAATACTGCAATCACTATTCACGGATGCATCTGAATAACATATAATTAATCTTTATTTCAATAAATTAAAAGAAATACTGCAATCACTATTTACGGATGTAGGAAGCATCTGAATAACATATAATTTGATGGTAGGCTATGCATGATCTCCATTTTCTATGAAGCTCACAATGTGAAGTTTTCACGCCCAAACTTTATTCACCCACATAAGTGATGATTATGTGCTTGATTAACCACATAAATGAATTTAGTTGAGGCACATGATCGGAGTTAACGGGGAGATAAAACTATGACTAATATATTAATTCTCATATGTGTGATTTAGAGAATCGATTCTCAACTTATATGTACATAACGAACAACACAGTAATTTCACCACTAAAATTCATAGTTTTTCTGACCGAAGACTATTCATGGATTCAATTTTAGTTGAAGTATTGTTTTATCAATTCAAATTATATTTTAATCCTGTATTTTTCATGATTTAATATTTTTAAATTTTTCTTAATCCATGGCATTATGAAATGATTTTGTTTAATGATAAACTCTTTATAAATCAAGATTTTTAGAAGAGTATAAACAAATCAAGTTATTTGGATAACTATGTCCCATTAATAAAAAATAGTTTTTTAATTAAGTTAGTAGGGGATTCATAAATATGTAATTATTAATAATCCTATATTAAGTATCTACTATTATCATTAAATTAACAATAATATTTTTATTATTATAATAAATAAATGTGTATAAACTTCAAATTTATTGATAGAAAGCAAATATTTAATGTATATATATATTATTAATAATATGAATGATTCACAAAAATGTGAATGAGTCAAGTCACAAATAATTTCATTTTGCTTGGCTTCAAATTTCGTTTAATAATCTTCATCTTCACGATAAATAGAAAAAAGTGTTGCAAATACTACCGAACACAAAAAAAGCCAAGGCGTACTATTGAAGTTGATTTTCTTTGAGAGACAATGTCATTTTCAACTACTAATATGTGAAGTTTATTACTATTTTCACATTTTAGTTTCAATCATGTCTTTCTCTTTAATATTTTTACAAACATCGACCGTGTACATATTTTGACATGTTAGATATTCTTGTACTAACAAGATTTAATTAATTTTCTATTGTTGAAGCCAAGATTCAATTCAAAATATTGAGAGAAAGAGAGAGAGAGGAAATACATTTTATGTAATGTGTCTTTCATCTCTTTGTGGTAGATTAATTATTTACATAATTTAATTAAATTATCATATTTTATTAAAAAATAGTATATCATTAGTCTTTACTTAACCTTCAACAAAGATGTAATTTTAGCATTTAGAAAGTATTATTTTAACAATAAAAAATACGAATCATGAATAGTTATTTAAATTATTTAGATTATTGATAGTCTTCTGATATTCAAAAGAAAATAATATAATTAGATTATAAAAAAAATACTAGCATTCAAAAGAAAATATCTATTAATAGTAACCGAAAAATTAATATCAAATTATTTTTCATTTAGTTTATTTTTATAATATTATAATCATATTTTATTTTGTATTTAATTGAAGGATAACTTATTTAATTAATTATACATTACATCAACTTTGGATCGAGTTATATGTATATTTAATTGTAGAGAAACCGTTATAATTTATAATTGCTCGGAGTAAAGTGAAATTATAATTTTACATAAACGAATAATATTTTTTTATTGGCTATCGATACTCAAGATGTGTGTAAATGATTTTTTTAAAGTGGGAGTGCATGAAGGTTTTTGTTATATACGAGGAGTGTTTGATGACTTTTCTTTAGTACAAACAGACAATAAAATTGTTACACTAATAAAAATTTAAGTATTTTTTTAACTTTGAGTCATCTTCCTTCCAAGTTTTTATCTATATAAAAGTAAATGAAGTTCAAAGAAGTACATCCTAAATTAGAGGAGAAAGGGGGAGGGAAAATAAGAATGATGCTGCGAGGAAAATGAAGATGAAATTCTTAATGTTTCACACTTGTGAAATTCAGAATAAATACATAAAGATTCTTAAGAAGATAACAAAACATGACAACTAACAATGAGCAATATTGAAGCGCGCATTTAACAAAAACAATTAAGCATTGATATAGAGATAGGATGTAACTAGAACAAAAAATACGAAAAAATATCATGATGTTGAGTGAAAAGAAAGTTGCGACGTCCATCAACACCAAACACGATAAGAACTAATGAGACTTTTAAATAAGATTAAACATATTTACTTTTTTTTTCTTTTCAGTATGCCATTTCAAATCTAATCATTGTAGATTACTTAATTTAATTGTTAATATTTTACCTAAGTAAAAATTATTTATTAAAATATTGAGAATATTGATACATTATGTAAAATTATTTTCTCTTAATCATTTATGATTTTGCAGGTGAACTTAACAATGTGAGTACTAAGAAATCATGATGTTGAAGAGAATAGCACTATTTCAAGATAATAGATTTGCTTTAAATATCATACAGACGATGGCAACATGCAATAGGATGTTTGAGGACAACAACATTATGTATTGGATACCATGTAAATGAATATATATATATATAACATATATGGAAGATGTAATATTATAATATTATGCAGGTTTCCTTTAGCTTTATATATATATATATATATTTCATATATGTTGTCCATAAAGTGCTATTTTTTAATTTTGTTTATATATTATCTTTTTTTTTTTTCACAAATGATAATCAGTATGTTATAGATAACTGATTCTATAAACATAAAATGAATTTCGGTTTCTCATCGCACTTAATAGAAAATATAAATATATAAGGGAATTTTTTTGTTGAATCGGATGCTATTGAAAGAGTGCAACCACAAAATAATAAAGAAAAAAACAAGAATGATCAGGAAAAGAATACAAGTGAAAAACTTGAAATATAGTTTCTACATTATTAGATGAATTTTAATAAACTCAAGCCTATGTTCTTAAATAATGACTCAAACAAGATAACAATGTTGACCACAAAATAATGAATGAGACATCAACAACATATCAAGTGATATAAAGAAAAAAAAAAGTTACAAGATACATCAAGGCGCAAGAGGAAGAAATGACTAATTGGATTTATAAATAATATTAAACTTATTCATTTATTTATTTATATTATGTAATTTACATGTACCCTCGTAAAATTTTAAATTTTTGATGAACTATTATGAGAATTTAAATGTTTTGATTTAATGTTGAATTTACATTTGTGCATGCAGAACTTCAAAATCATAGAAATTCTTGCTTGTTTGCTACAATATATGATAAACCTCGATTATACGTGTTTTCTAGCCTAAGATTAGTCGTTTTTATATTATTTTTTAATCATGATTTATACTCCATACACATTTATAAGTTTGTTATATGTTTGTAGGGTAAAATCATTAACTTCGAGAAAATGGCAAAAAAACGTAAGAAAGGAGGTAAATTGGATATGTTGGAAAATATAATTATATATTGGGATATAGACCTCCGATTTTGATGACGATTATATGGTTAGAAATTTAATACAATTCCCTAAAAATTTTGTGAAGAGGACAAGATTCGGTTCAAACGTTTGAAGGCTTGAAAGTTACAAAATATGTTCTGTTCCAAACCAATATGGCAATTGTGGTAGAATGATTATAACTTGAGTTCTGTAACTTAGATTGGATCCAAATGGGTTGGGTTATAAAGCTAAGACGTAGATCTACAACTTTGTCGAAGACTCCAAAGTCAAATTCAAACAGAAACATAGTCAAAAAAGCCATCGAAGACAATAGTAAAACTGCCGCCATCGTTTACACGTCCCGCGTTTAAACGCCAACGGCAGAAACATTCTGTTCTGTTCGTTTAAATGCCAGCTCGGCCCCACTTTCGGATCTCTTTCTTTTCTTTTCAGATATAAATACCTCCTCAAATATTGTATTAGGGTTCGAACTTTATTTTCTTGGAATTGATTGTTAAGATTGGAGATCGAAGAGCAAGATTCAAACGTGATTGTAAACACAACTTTCGACAACGGGTTTTATCGAGTTTATTTATTTAATATCTTTTAGTTCTTGTCAATTTATCATGTTTACCTTTATTATTGTTGATTGTGTTTTCAATTTATGGAGTAATCCATTTTAATGCTTGTGAATTTGCCGGCCACATATTTAAATGTTCATATATATTAGGTAAAAATTCTGAAAGGTGACATCCAAATTGGAACCCATAGTTTTCAAACCTAGGATCCTAAATCACGAAAGAAGTTTTAGGTCTTTTGAAGAATCGATACACTATCATAGAGATTAATGAATCTGAGTTTAGTCTAATCGTGACAAAAGTAGGGGATTAATTAACTTGGGTATATTACTATGCTTTAAAAGAAGGTGATAAGTAAGGATGGTGTCCTTCATAAGTAGCGATCGTAACCGAATTGATGATATGATTGAATTGATAACGTATTGTCGTGGTGAACCCTGATTCCGGAATTGCTAATTACATATAATCAAAACCAGTTTTCTACGCTTTGTTTAATTTTCTTTACATTTTATCTCGTAATTTTATTAGGCTTAGATTACCGATACCTGAAGGAACTGGTGCTTAATTATTCGGTCCTCGTGGGAATGATATCTTTTGTAATACACGGAAGCCGTGCGCGCTTCAGTGTATTACACACATCAATACAATAACCTGAAACAAACTGGGATGCTTATCACATCCATAAGAAAATATTATGAACAAACATTTGCAAATTTTATAGCATGAATCCTATGTAGGACATGTCTCGTGTAGACAATTATAATTAAATAAGATAGCATAACCAGAGAAAATATGACTTTGTACCATCTTTCTCAACCCATAGTTTGCACAATCAAACTATTTTTTCAAGATAATTTGTAATATATTTGTATAAATTATTTTAGTGTATATTATTATTAAGAATGAAACGTCTCATATTCATAATACATATTAATATTTATTTTTATTTAAATTGTGTATTTTCTTAAATAATAAGAATGAATCACGTGCAACGCACGTCTCATTTACTAGTACGATTAAATAATCACAAATCATACAATCGACGGTCGCGATTGTATGAGAGAAATTTTATTTAGTTAGCGGACTAAAATGTTCAAATCGAAAAAATGAGAGACCAATTTAAAAGGACATAATTGTTCAAGATTCAAAATTTTGGGATCAAAATATAATTTTTGAAAGTAATGGATTAATTTGCATAGTTGGTGGTGCACTCGGATGCATGTGATTAGCTCTCATTTTAATATAATGCACCATCCACACCAAATCATTTCTAACTGGATGCTTTTTGGATGAGTGTAACTATTGGGGCTAAAATGAAAAAAATTTAGGGGGTGTTTATCCAAAAGACACACCTTTTGGCCCTCCTGCAAAGAACGAAAATGCAACTTTTGACCGAAACTCTTCATTATTTATAAATAGACCCTCCATTTATGGAATTAAACACACCAAAATCATTTTCTCATCTCTGTTTTTCCTAAATACTAATATGAGTATATTTTAGAATTTTTTAAATATTATTTTTAATATTTTAAGAATATGGTTGAATATTGGATTCTAAGTTGAGCATTAAAAATATTCCTAAAGTTATTAAATATTATTTTAAGAACTCTGTAGTACTAATTTGAGTACTCTGAATATTTTTAAATATTAATTTAATATTTTAAGAATAAGTTTTGCGTATTAAAAGTCTAGAGATAGAGATGCATTTAATTCATACGAGTCCATAAAGAGAGTTTGGAATAATATTTTGTTAGATAGACTTGGGAATTTGTAGTAGTACTATTGCCAAGACGCCGTCGTTGTATTTTGGGAGATAATTGCCGTATTCCGTAACCACCAAGAGCGGGGCAATATTGTAGAAAGCGAGTCTAAACCACCAACAGGTTTATATAATAATTTGAATATATTAAACAAACTGTATACAACAAACAATAAGATGAACAGATTCTGGAATCTAACATGAGAAGATCCAATGACTTAAAGATCCGGAAGAAGCCTACTCTCCGGAAGGGAAACGGACGAATCAATCCAGGGTCCATCCTGAGAGGTGTGTGTTTGGCTATCCACTTCAAATGCTTTAAATCTAATTTCCTCATCACGCTTCACAAGAGGCGCTTGTACTGGAATCTTCCCTTCAAGCATCCTCAATGCGGCTGACATGGACGGTCTCAGAGTTGGGGACGGGTTTGCACACAATAGCGCCAAACTTAGCATCCTCATTGCCTCCTTTTTCGAGTAGTTTTTCTCCAGACTTGGATCCACCAGCTCTAGTAGATTTCCTTGCTCTTGTAGCACATAAGCCTGAATATATATAATCCATATGAAAATGTAACAAAAATGCAAAATCAAGAGGAGACTGAAACATAAACAAGTATACCCAATCAAGAAGGTAGACAAACTCCTCTCTTGGTCTGTAGTTAGTGTTACTTTTACCACTGACAATTTCAAGTGCAACAATTCCAAAACTATACACATCCGCTTTGTCCGTCAAGTACCCCCTCATTGCATACTCCGGAGCCATGTACCCTCTGAAACATCCTCATATTACTAACCTCCTCGATGTTTATATATATATCAACAAGAAAGGTGAAAATAGTAAGTCAACTTACATAGTTCCTGCAATTCTCGTGCTTATATGAGTATTCTCTTCTTCATCAAGCTTAGCCAAACCAAAGTCTGATATCTTAGCGTTTAGATCTTTATCCAGAAGAACATTGGTAGCCTTTATGTCTCTATGGACAATTTTCAACCTTCATTCCTCATGAAGATACGCAAGACCTTTTGCTATTCCTATGCATATCTTCTTTCGTGTTGCCCAGTCCAGGTTTAATCTCTGATCCTCACGACCTAAAATAACAAACCGATGAGGACTCAAAGACTATAATACTAATAGTAACTAATTTGGAAAAATTGAAAATGTATTTTTTTTACCGAAAAGTGCTCGAGCAAGGCAATTATTCTCAAGGTATTCGTATATTAGGAGCAATTGGTTTCCTTCTATGCAACAGCCACAGAGCTTGACAAGGTTGGGATGTTGTAGAGCAGATATCATTCCTATCTCATTAACAAATTCTCTGTTTCCTTGCTTTGACTTAGCCGAGAGCTGCTTAACAGCGATTACAACACCGTCGGGAAGTACACCCTATTACAGGAACAATTTATTTGAGAAAGTGAAAAAGATTGTAATTTTAGGAGTAAATGGAAAATGTGTAGCTCATTTACTTACCTTATAGACCGGCCCAAATCCTCCTTCGCCAATCTTATTTGCACTGTCAAAGTTATTTGTAGCGGCTTTGATCTGTTTTAGACTAAAATAACCTGTTTGTCTTTCAAGTGTACTTCGAAGTTCTGTCTCATGGTGAAAACATAAAAATAGTTCAGTAACCAAAGGTCTAAATTCTATCATAGTTCGTTATAACTAAAACGATTTGGTGTATATGTGTGTGCATGTGAAAGACATATTCAAGAACTGGATAATTAAACATGCAAACCCCTCATTTATTAAGTAATTACCATGAGACCCTTGAAGTTATGCAAACTATCAAGTCACCCAACTCAAAATACAAGGGATGAAGTTGTACTCTACTACTTAGATACATGGGGTACAATTGTTATATGTTGTTACTGATATTGTTCTACAATAATTTACCTTTATCTTCGAGATCTTTACGAAATATACACCCTCCGCACCACAAAACAAGTAGAATGAAGAATACGAGCACGACACATGAAGAAATGACAATTCCGACAATAGCTCCAACTGAAAGCCCTGAACTGACATCAAAGTCTACAAAGAAAGAGAGGTCTCGTGATTAGGCAATCAATAAGGATTAAGGAATGAAACAATCTGATGATATATAACACTTACTTGGTGTAATAGCAATAGCTGATATCAAGGGTCCGTATACACCTCTATCAGGAATAGCCGTAGTCCCCTTACCAGTCCAGTATAAGTGAATCTCTAAGGTGCTACCATTCACATCAACGTCAAATACTCTATCGATACCTCTTCCAACACCATTAGCTTCTCTCACTACATCAAAATCTGCCAAAACCACCCTCCCCTGCAATGACCCTCAATTAAATGTCGACTATACAAATGTGATATTGGACAAAAGAGTTGGTATAAACTTACTTGGATTGCCACATCGAATATCCTCCTTCCAAGGCTGCTGAAATTGGCAGTATCCGTAAACATAATCTCAGCAAAATGAAGACGTACTCTATAATTACCACTTCTCAAGCAAAGCCCGTAAAATTTGAGCGAAGAAGGTGAAAGGCGGGCTGTTCGGTAAATTCCTGGATTACTTGATACCATTGAAGTATGGTTTGACGTAATGTATATGCCTCCAGTTTGCCTTCCCATGTATATACCCGTGCTGCTATATCCCCATCTATTATCATAAGCTTCAAAGTGTGATGGGCCTTCACCACTTGAGTTCTCTTCAAACTCATTTCCTTCATAGTTAATCCTACTTCCTCCACAGTTTATGAACAACGTGTGACCTGCAGACGTAATTAATTACTTTTAGATCAAAGTAAAACATAACTTTTTGAGTTAGTAATATAACAGAAGAAAAAGCCTTACGGTTGGCATTTGTCGGACAAGGCAGGTCCGGTCTCAAACACCAAGCAATTCTATTAAACAGAAAGTGTTAGAACTATAAAGTATGATTAATGAAAAGGGACAAACCCCTTCACTTATTGGTTAATTACCAACAGCACCCTGAGGTTATGAATATTATCAAGATGCCTCTGTCACATCTTAGCAACTCGAAAGACAGGGTGAAATTGTTACAAAGGGTGAAATTTTAATCTATTTTTTTCTGATAGGGCAAAGTTACAATAATTTCTAAACCTCAAGGTGTTTTTATAATTGGGGTCCTAAAGGTGTCTAAGTGTAATTTATCCTCAAGAAAATGTAAAACAAATGAAGAATAGAACTTACGAGTTGCTTGGCGAAGCTGAATGGCTGGCAATTAAATTGCTGTAAAGATAAAATAGTTTTGAGTAGCTATGGAAAACAAAATTCAACTCAAATGTGTAAAACATAGAAGAAACTTACACGTTGGTGCTTTGGCAGCCAGTATTTCGAGACTGCGTAAAATTGTTGTACGATAAATCCCTGCAGTGAGTTTGGCATGAGTTCTTCATGGAAAGCTGATTTTCCTTTTTTTATTTTTTCAAATAGTATTGTCTCTATGAAATTATTATGTTTTTATTCAATGAATATTTCATGGAAAAGAAAACGACAATATCGATCAAAATGCTTACACATTCCTTCCACTGTCCAGAACCCAATTCGGTATCTCTCCAGTTAGTGAGTTGTGCGACAAAAGCCTAATCGTAAAATATAAAGTTGGTAAATGATAAACCTTCTAAGGAAGAAGTAGAATTAGAACCGTCATTTATACATACAAGAAATTAAAATCCATGGGTCGAAAGCTCTCTGGGATACCGCCACTCAACATGTTGAACGTGAGTTCTCTGCAAACAAGTATTTCAAATCTTTAGCTTAAGTTACATGAAAATTTTCAAGTCAGTGATAATGCATAAATTACAAACGACAAAAAAGGCTAAAAAACAAGCACTTACAAATTTCTTAGTCGACTCAGCTCAGCTAAGTATGGAGGAATAGGACCAATAAGTGAACAATTTCTTAATACCCTGCATCACAATGATGGGAAATATCACATACAATATCAAAAAGAAAAATATTTAGTGATAGTAGAAAAATACTTACAACGTGTCGATGGCTGTCATGTTTTCCAAATTAGGGAACGTGCTCGTGGTCGGTCCTCTCAGATCAGAAATCCGCCTGACAAACACAACGGTAATGATTTTAAGAAAAAAAAAAAACTCTTTTTCTTTCCTTTTGTTTGGTTGGAAGGCATGGATTACCAATAGAATACTTAGCCTTACAAAAATCGCAAGTTTGTCAGCAGAGATATTGTAGTGGGAATCGGACCCTCCATTGACGTGCCTTGCATATCTCTGCAAAGAATTGATCAAGACTTGTAAGATAGGCTTGTGAGCTTGCAAAGTTTTAAATGAATTTCATGAAAATGTGAATATAAATCAGACTCACAGTCTAGTAAGTCTTGTCCAGTTTCCTATAAAATCAGGTATTCTTCCAGATATTCTGCTCCCATCGATCCTACTGCAAACAGTAGAATAAAAATGTATGGTAAATAACCAAGTTAAGTCTAATCTTTGCACATATTCAGTGTCCAAATACTAATATTTAGAAAGTGTATATTACTTACAAATCTGTCAAGTTCCTTAGATTGCCATATCTCACCGGTATCGTCCCATTGAAATTATTCGATGAAAGCAATCTGCAGGGAAAATCCACATTTATCAGCAACTTAATTTATCTCAAAGGACTGAACAAAGTAATGCATTGATAAACGAAACACAATGCTAAAATTAAATGGTTAATAGCAATCTTACAGCCTATTCAAATTCCTCAAATTTCCAAGGTTTTCTGGGAGATTTCCTTCAAGCAGGTTACTATCCAAAACTCTGGAGGTTACATAAAACACAAACAATCAGGTAAAACTTTCTTCCAAAACTATTTTTTCATAGTATTTAATCACTTACAGATTCTGGAGAGTGGTAATGTTACCCATCTCTTCTGGGATTATACCACTTAAACGGTTTCCAAGAAGTGATCTGTGATAAACAAAATGCCATATAAGGTTTCGGGTTTCACTTAAATGAAAAATAATGATAAAAATAGTAACAAGAATGTACATATTAACAACACGAAGCTGTCCAAATGCTGCTGGAATTGATCCATTGAGGTAATTTCGAGACAGTTCCCTGCAATCATAAAAATTTGTAATAAAAGTGAAAAATTGTAAACTTGAGAGTGATTTCTATACGTTGTGACTTACAATTCCCGAAGATGAGTAAGGCTTGCAAGTTCTGGAGGCAATGTTCCAGTCAAGTTGAGACCCTCCAACCGGCTAAAAAAAGTGCAAAAATCAGATGACATTATACTATAGTACACTAATAATAATAATAAGTATTAAAAAGAAGGTACATACATATTAGTAACATGGCATATGGTGTTGTTATTAAAGGAACAGTCGCAAACTACAGCGCTGTATACTTCATTTTCCCACCAAGTCCTGTTAAATGCAGTAGCCTCAATGCAAGCCCGTCCGCTAACATCCCAGTAACTGTTCTGTAACGTCCTGGATATTGTTTGTAGAACTCCAACTGTAACCAGATGCATAAATCTTAGATGAGAAATATAATGTGATTATTATAAAATTAAATAATGAATTTTGCATAATTAGGAAAAAAAAAAAAGGATTTAAAGCTGTTAGCTGTTAATGACTATTATCATTTCTGCCAATTTAACATGCTTGAGTTTTTATTCCCCTGACAATAAAATGTAAAGAGAGGAAAAAAGCTCACCATTTTTTGGCAAATAAAACTTTCTATTACCAGTTATTCAGTCATATTAAATATTTTAGTAAAAATGTTACATAATTAGATATATGTACATGAATTTACATGTCTGATATTCATCTATTAAAGTTATTTCTTATTTTCCCACCAAAAAAACAAAAAACAATGTTATTTTAAATTTTTATGTAAAATAACTTTAAATACAAATTAAATTTAGGAATTGAATTTAGCTGGAATAATTCATGATTGCTGCAAAAACTCAATGGGTGATTTGAATTTACCAAAAAATAATATGGGTCTTTTGAAGTCCAAAAACAATACAGTTGGAAAAAGTCAAAATATCTCATTTTCAAGATCTAAAGTAATCTTAGAGTGTGTTTGGATGAGTGATTTGGATTTGGGGAGGGGATTTGGAGGAAGTATTTGAAATGACACTAAAATGTAGTCATATAGGTCAAAATGAATGACAATGGATTTGAAATACATCCAAACGAACTTAAATGGATTTGTCGCTGAATTTAAAATCCATGGATTTCAAATCCTTCAATCCAAACACACCGTTAATGTTCATACATATAATACTCCATTATTTCTTATTTTATTTCTTATCATGACAGTATAGAATAACTGAATAAAAACAGCAAAGTGCAGTAATTGCCACTTGATGACAATCTTCTTTACCTTTATGATGTTAGACAAATAACAAAAATAATTGAAGGAGAACATCTACTAGAAATCGACAGATTAATGGTTTAAAATACTCATGAACATTAATTAAACAGAGGTAAATTGATGATGATTGCTAAATTGAACAAAAAAATCGTAAGACTCATAAACTATTAATTTATTCCTAAAAAACATGAAAATCACAAAAACCTAAAATCATAAACCAGTACAGTATAAAACAGATTCAAGTTCCCATTTCAGTAGTAGTCAGCATAATGAATGGCAGAGTGCGTTTGGATCGATGGATTTGAAATCCATGGATTTCAAATCCATCGACAAATCCATTTAAGTTCGTTTGGATGATGATGGATTTCAAATCCCTCGTCATTCATTTTGAGCTCTTTTCTCCACAACTACGGTGGATTTCAAATGACACCATTTTAGGTGTCATTTGAAAACCTTCCTCCAAATCCACTCCTCAAATCCAAATCCATCGATCCAAACGCACCGTCAATTTACTTTAAATTTAATGTATTTTGCCCTATTTCTACAATAAAATTTACTGGGAAAAACAAAAATTGGTTTAAAGCAGCATAGCATAGCATACCTTCATCTTCAGGAAGAAGTTGAGCAAAAGATAGAGTTGCAAACACACTGGCAAGTAACAATAATTTCACGAAATTCGCAACCCTTTTTGCCGGAAAATACCCCATCGAAATTAAAAGAATGGAATTTAAATAAAGTGTGGTTCGAATTAATGGCGGGAGAGAGAGCAGTTGAGAAGTAACAGAAAAAGATTATGATATTAGAAAGAATGAAATGAAGGGGTCAAATTCTGGAAATGGAAATAAAGCAATAATTGTTGGTTTAAGTCATATAATAATAATAGCATGCAAATGTAAATCCAGAAGAAGATGTGTACCAAGAGATGTTTTGTAAATGTACAAAATTAGTCGTATTATTGAATATTGGGGTTGCGAGAATATTTTAAAACTTATATATATATATATATATATATATATATATAATAGTTGGTTTGAAATTGCTAAATTTCACATTATGTGACTCCTCTAAACAGTGTATTAATGTCGGCCCTCATCTATGAGGTATACAAGACAGACTTAAGATCTTCTAAGATAGTAGGGGTATCACCCCTTATGACCGACCATGTTCTATTTGGAGAAATAACTTTTTTTTTTTTTTTTTACATTGCTTGTTTTACCCTTGTAATTATTTGTTTTCTATCTTAAACTATTTTTGGTGTAGTTTTCTCTTTAATCATCCTAATTCTCAATTCCTAGCCATCCATCCATCTTCGTTGCCAACTTGACAGAGGGTGGTTTTTTGTAGAGAGAAAATGATATTTATGAATTCTGTTCACACGGTTTTGAGTTTTGACATATCTTCCCTGGTTTGGACTTTTTGGCCGGATTGGGGACCCAAACCAAGTTTTGGATACTAATTTAGCAAGTGGGCTATAGAAAATAAAATAGACATTTAATGCAGAGATCATTGAATTAAAGAATGTGGTCCTATTTCCCTTGCAAATGGATATTAAAATTAATGGGAGTCAAAAACGTTGAGCTGGGCCAACGCAACTGTACAAGCTCTTCATGCATGGTAATTTCTGGAAAAGTATTGCTCTTATACTACAAATTTACATATATAATTTCGTACCGATCATATATATATCTATTATTTTACGATCAAATTATTTGTTATAATCATTATGTCTCTTTCTAATTTTTATTTATTATTTTTTAGTACCACTATTATTATATAAATAACTAGGGATGGCAATGAGACGGGTTCGAAACGAGTAAGGCAAGACTTGAGACCCGTCCCGTTCATAAATATAAGACTCAGACTTGTCCCGAACCCGGTCAAGACCCAGACCCGTCTCGGACCCGATGTGTCTTTGACGAGTCCGGGTCCTACCCATCCCAGACCCGGACTTGGACTCGCTCCCGTTTTTTAGGACTCATTCCCGATCCCATTGGGACGAGTTCTGTGCGGGTCTTCACTTTTCCTGTTACCATTGTCATCCCTATAAATAACTATCACAATCATTCAATAAATTATTTATCAACCTATCACTATTAATTTAATAGACTCTGCAACTCTCAACCAATTTTAAAAATATACATACAGTAAAACCTCTATATATTAATAATGTTGGGACCGGAGAATTTTATTAATTTATAGAGATATTATTATATCGATAAATTAATAATTTATTAATTTAAAGAGGTTTTAACGTATATGCACAATTGACCTTCAAAGTTCCAAATTCTTTGAATAACTTTAAGTATACATGCATAGTTATTGATGAAAATTAAGTTAAAATACAAATGTACTAGTAGAAGAGATAGTGGCCGATGTCACGAAGTTCAGAGTCTAGAAGAGATAGTGGCCGATGTCATTCATAATCCAGAAGATGATGAAGCAGAGGATGATTCAATAGCTTTGCAACCGGTCACTCTAAAAGAAGCATTGCAAGCATCAACAACTTTTCATAACTTTTTGTTGCAGTACGAGAAGACAACACCACAACTATTGGGTGCAGTAAGGAGATTTAAAGATGAGATCAACATAGATTTGAAGTTCAAGAAAAAGCAAGTTACAGTAGATTCTTATTTTACTAAGTTGTCTTAAGAATATTCAAGTGCATCATATATATATATGGATTATTTTTAATAATTATTAATTTATAGTTTCGTCGGGACCAATATATATACACTGGGATCTCAAAAAAATTATTATCTTATAATTTTATTGATTGGGTCCCAAATTTGTATTGGTCCCAACTTGGAACCGGACAAATTATTAATTTTAGCGAGGTGATTAATTTATCGAGTATTAATTTAACGAGGTTTTACTGTAAATAATATTCTCATATTAATCTCTGTAATACACAATTTTCAAGAAATTGTAAGTCAAAAACATTTTGTTTAGCATTTGATTTCCGTCTTTGAATTGAATTTCCAAGTGTAGTCACTTAAAATTGCATCATGGAATTTAGGAATTACTATGCGAAAATGGAAAGCACAATTTCAGTTATATATACGTACATGCAATTACATTTATTTATAGTCAAAATCTGAAAGTAGCCGCAAAGACTAGATAATGTATTTATTACTCCCACAGCTTTCGCTTTATATATAATAACTAAGTTGACTTGGTAAAAGATTCTTGTATAAAAGGGACAGTTAATGAATGTGTAGTTTCAACGCGAATAAAAGTATAGTGTAAGACATATAGAATAGAAGAAGTTAATGCGAAGAAAATATAAAGCCCAAAGGAAAGACAGGCTAGATCTATATATATATATAGACTATTAAAAATACGGGTAGCCTCTTTCATTAAATTAAATACTATATACTAGAACTTAGGCTCCGTTTGTTTGACAGTGAATGAAATTTAAAATGGGAATAAGATTTCTGAAAATCTGATTAACAGAAATCTTGTTCCATTAACCGTGTTTGTTTGTCTATAAAAAATTGGGCAAGGATATATATATTTTTTCCTTTTTTATGTTTGGTTCAAAAACATATAATAAAGAATAGAATATAAAATTAAAGACTTTGACTTAAATACCCTTATTTTAAACCATATTTTATAATCTAATTATAAATTTTCAACCATAGTAGAATATTTGATATTTATGTATATACATAAGTGTATATATACACATATATATTTAATTTGGTTAAACAATAAAAAAATAAATAAGATATCAATTGGTTCAATTGCATTATCCTATTTTAGAAAAATGATAATTAAATTGAACATGCTTATTTTTTATTTACATATTGTTTAATTTTTAAAAAAATTGATACATATTTGGATTTTTCATATACCAATGCACTGATAATTATTTTAAGTTGGAAACATATTATTGTTAATAAATAAAATATATTAATCATATGTGACCAACAAACATTTCAAAAGTACTATCACAAAAACAACATAACAAATTTTCAATTTCATTCAATAAATAAATATCAAATAAAATATAAATCACGATCTATTTTGACAATAAAAATAATCCAAATAAATAAAAAATACAAAACTATTTCTTCATAAATAATAACTTAAATGAAATGCATAAATAAATAATTATTTTTGTTAATTTTATATTATATTTGATATAGAGGTAGTAAGGGCCTTATATTGTATTTATGGATTACCTTGATATGGGTTCCCTTATTTGAGATGATAATTCTCATATTTTGGGAATTAGATTGCATTCCATAATATCTAATAAAAAAAATACCAAACAAGGTAATTTGATTTTTGGAAATCATATTACCTATTTTGATTCTATTCCCTTAACAAACAAATGAAGCCTTAGTTCTGAGTCGATCTATATATATATATATCTATATATATATATATCTTTCTCTTGTTAAGAAGATAGATGTTGATTTGGAATTGCTCCCCTACTTCAGTGAAAATAATTGAATTATCGATTAAGTTATTTCTTATTTAATTATATGTGAAATTGCAGTTCAAAGTTATTTATTATATAGTGGTCATTAGTTATTTATGATTTGGGGACAAATCTGTCACGAGTTTTTATCTGATTATTGTCTTGGTCAAACAATCAAAACCCATAGATGACACGTGATATAAGACATTTGACATAGTGGACTCTCAAATAATTCACATTGAAAAATAATCCCTTGAAGTGGTTTGACCCATATATTTATAATTAAATATAGTGGACTCTCAGATAATTCACATTGAGAAATAATCCCTTGAAGTGGTTTGACCCATATATATATATATAATTAAATACATAGGGCTTGAAACTTAATATTCTTTGGGGTTAATCCGCTAAGTTCAATGAATAATTTACACCTACACCAAATACCAATAGTTTTGCGAATTTTTTCTTTCGCTTTGGGACGGATCTTCTATACCACCAACCATAATTGTGTCACATCATTGTGGGATTGATAAGTGTATATTTTAAAATAAAAAATAAAAAATAATTCAAAAAAATATACACTTGTCAATCTCACAATAATGTGACACCATTGTGGAATAGAAGATCTGTTCTGCGTTTTCATACATTGCAACTTTTTAATATGTACAGTACTAATATTGTTTTGGAGTAACTTTGTACATTGAATCATTTATAATGTGGGTGCAAACATACATAATCAAAAGAACGAATTGTTGCCTAAAAATTAATCAATTCGATGTATATAAATTAATAAATATGGGCCATTGGAATGGAAAAAGAATTGTCCATTGTGCACATGATGGATGATAGAAATACGGATAAAAAGCAAAGAAAAAGAAAGACGGCCCATTGATTCTAGTCCAACTTAATTTATCCGAAATATTTCTTGGGTCGATAAAGCTTCATTGAACCTGACCCAAATTAGTCGGGTCAAGTATCTATCAGTCTAAATTAAAATTCTTTTACTATCTTATAATTAATACTTAAAAGCCGGTGTCCCTTTTATATTAGAACTCTACATTACCTAAATTACTAAGAAGATATTCTTTCCCTGATCACAGCATGTAAATTTACCTTAATCCAATCAAATTCCTTATACTATTTTCTTAATATATATATATATATATATATATAAATAATATGTTTTCTTACAAAACCAGAAACACGAATTTGATCAAAGAAAATAATGCCAAGTCTCGACGCTTCATCGAAGAGGCAAAGAGTGGATGAAGAAGAAAACAGAGAGTGTTATACACATCTGTGGATCCATCATGCAGAAGATATTGACAAAGTGACTATGGTTGATAAAAGAATTTATCAGGTTTATGCATGGGTCCTACCCGAGTATAGTGAACGTTATTATACCAACTTAGCATTCGGGTTACCCGACCCATGTTGGGATTGTGGATGTAACATCCCTGTAGTGATTCATAGTTAGCTAGGGTTTATTTGTGCATGCTTTTATCATTAATTGGATGTTGAACAATCAAATTTTGAGTTTTGAAAACTTTTAACTGGATATCTAGACTTATTTGACATGTATTTCATTAGTTGAACTTGAAGGCTTCTGATATAAATGTTGGATGGGGATTACTCAGATTTGGATTTATTCAATTTTGATTTTACTTGGCTTGTAGGGTGAGATTGGACCAACCGGCCGGGACTTTGGGATATCCGGATTTTTATCCCTTAAAATATTTATGCATGTGTATTTAACCAATACCCTAATTTTACTTGAACAAAATTCAAATTTTAACCCCTTATAAATATCTACAGGTCCTTTACCTTAACAAGACCTGAAATTTACACACGATCATTTACGTGACTGAAATACATCATATATATGTCGGGTCCAATTATTTTCAGACCCAAGGAATTAGGACGAATAATACACATTACCACAAATATTTTGCGGGTATTTCCCTCACATTGATGGATCTAATTTTTCAAGCATGACAGCTAAACTGATTATTTCATAGCTAGTGTTTGCTCATTTAGTTAGAATTTATCGACTTGGGTTATATGAATTAGATAATTGGACTATTTGATTGAGTTATAATTGAAGTCTCCATAGTTAATACATTTTTTGTCCTTTAAGTTAGAGGTATAAATTAAGCTTCGTGAAGCTCAAATTCAAATTCGATAAATCTAATTTTCTAAAATTTGAATTTGAGCTTGAGCTTAAAGTAGAAATTAATTTCGTAATTATTGCTCTTTCAGAGAATAATAATTTTTTTTTTATCAAACTATGTTATATCATAATTAAAATATAGTTACAAAATTAAATGGTAATATTTAACAAAATACATTTTATTTAAGATACATATATCTTTTATTCAATACTATTTATAAAAATATGAGGTTAGAAAAATGTGTTTTATCAAACTTATGTTACAGAATCATGCATCATGCATCTATAAGTTACACATAATTTATATATGAGTATTATATTGTTACTATATTATATATTGATCATGATTACTTTATTGGTATTATAATATATACACATTACAAAAACAAATTTAGTGTCAGAATGCCGAATCATAAAATCAAAGTTATCATGGCGAATTTTTTGTTCTAGCACATAAATAGTGATTAATGATAAGAATTATAAATAGATTGTAAAGTTAGTGGTACATTTTTTTAAACTAATTTAAAATTAAAAAACTATATGTCACTCTATTCGTATTATTATATTACTTAGCATATCAGGCTAATTATAAATAGTGATACCTTAACAGAAACTCTCTGACAAAACATAAATTATTGTCCCTCATGTTCTATATAATTTTAGAGCCATATCCGAAGGGTGAAGTTTGTATTTAGTCCTTTTATTTGTGTGCATCCTAATGTAAAGATCTGAAGTATGCTGTCTTCTTATTATTATTTTCTTCTTACATTTTAATGTAGTCTTCTTTTAGAAGACTAAATTGAATGAAATTTAGAGTAGTAGTTAACAACAAAAAGGAAAGAACAACATTTCGCAAAGTACATTTGGATATAAATTCCAGTTTAAACACGAGTTGTCATTATCTTACCAAAAAACACTAGAAAATAAACCCATCATTAAATTAGAGATAATAATAATAATAATAATAATAATAATAATAATAATAATAATAATAATAATAATAATAATAATAAGACACTCAAGGCTAGAGACATCAATCTAGGAAAATCCTCTGAATCCCACACTGCATCAAAATTGTCCATTTTAAATTTCTACACAAATGGTGGCTTCAAGATTAAGTCGAAATTGCGTAGGTTTGAACAGTTTGATTTTAATTTAGAGATTGTCTAAAGTGAATGTAGGAAAAATAATTCAATTGAAATCTTAATCTAATAAGGGGTAACATAAGAAAGAGAATAAATTTTGATATTTTTAATCTTGATGAGATATTGAATATATAAATTCATAAGTTATATTTTCAAACTTATATAAAATTAGGATGCAATTGTCACCTCCAGCCCCTTGACTTTGATGACTGATCCAACAAATAGATAAAGAAAGAGTGAAATTGGTATATTCTAATGAAAGCATGTGTGCAAGTGGGCAAGTCATAGTACTAATCACTCTTTTTCAGTACATATGACCTATGTAGCCAACTTTTCTTCCTATATTTTCTATTCTAAATCCTGTTTTATCTTTTATTCATTTCGTATATTAAATGTTTGACACGTGTCAAAATACTTATACGTATTAAAAATTACTTAATAATTGTATTTATGAATTATAAGTGTCAAATATTTAAATATGTGGAATAGAAAATTGAAGAGTGATTTAAAATAAAAATCCTATTAGATTACAACTTTTAACCTATAAAAAAATGATAAAAATAAAAAAAAAATTATGATTATTGGAACTTACAACTTCTTTGTAAAAATAAGTTAGATTCTTGTTTTATTATATTAAAATTATGTCAACTTGTTGCTTAGGTATTATAACCTACCTCAACAAACTCGTTTGCCAAAAGATGGATTCTATGTACGTATCATTAGTTTTCGGAAAGATTTTTGTTTGGCTCTACATTTTTGAAATCAAAATTTGTGTTTGAAATTGAAAATTATAGATGACCATTTAGATATCTTCTATTATGTTTCTTATACTAAAAATTCATTTTTTTTTTAAATTTTCACACTGAATCAGTGGTAAATGAGTTTCTCAACCCCCTTGTGGGAGGAGTTCAATGAATGTGGTTGCTCTTTTGTTTCTTAAATGGATTCCAGCTCTCATCTGCAATTGAGACAATTGTTATTTCACTTACTGGCATTTATTCAATGAGATTTTGAATGTTTAATAATTTATTAGACAAATGTTGTACATCATCTATATATTTTCATTGTTTGTTGGGTAAATATCTATTCATTATGATGAACATGAATTATCAAAATCTAATGCAACATATTTTATGCATTCATTTCTTACCAAAAAGAAAATAGGAAAAAGTCAACTTTGTATAAAAAATAACGATGGACATGGTGTATTAACTTACTATGCAATAAATGGACAAAATTTACCCCTTCATACATATAATAAACATGTAAGATGCAATTTGACAAGGAATATTCCAAGTGGGCTTATTAATATTTACATAGGCATCAAATAATTGGTTTGTTTTAAGAAATCCAATCTGTACATACATCATTTTCAACACTCTGCAAGTCTTGGTCATTCCTAAAGTTTCACGTCTTTCAAGCAATTTCTTGTCTCTTCTTCTATTTCACCATCACTCAAATATATATTTTCATAAATCTTATATGTGATTGAGTTCCAATGTTCTTCCTGAAGCTAATTGCATTGATTTGTCTTGTGGGTTTTGCCTCTGGACAAGCCACTTTGCCTGATGATGAAGGTATCATTTAATTACATTATAGTACCAATGGAGGTAGTGAGTTTGCGACATTGACCACAGACTCGATTCCATTTGAATGAATGATTATTTGGTCTCATGACCATATAAGTTATAAACAATCTAAGCCTGTTTATGAGTAATCTAGGTCGATTTACCTATTTTTTACGCAATTTGTATACTATTAGAGCATCTCCAATGGAGCACCATTTTAGTGTTGGAGCACCAAAATGGTGCTCCAATGGAACGCTATTTGTGGGCTCCACCCACGGCAAATTTGCCGTGGGTGAACAGTTCAACTGCCACGGCATTTTGCTGTGGGTGACTTCTATTTTTTTTTTTTATTTTTCTATTTTCTTTTGTTATTTAATTTAGTGTATATATTTATCAAAGTTTACAATTAGGTCCATTACAATTAAGTCCCAAAAATTTTAAAATGTTACGATTAAATATATGTTATTTTTTATTTATATTATTTTTTTATATCTGTTATTTTTTAAAAATTTTATATATGTTAATTTTGAAAATGTTACGATTACGTCCATTATATGTTCATTAATTTTGTTGATATTTAATTTAATTGATAAAATATTAAAAAAATATATATTACGTATTATTATTAAATAATTATTTTATAAGTTTATAAAACATAAAAAAATATTAACTTGGATGAATATATAATAAAGAATTAAATGTAGGGTGTTATTTGTAAAATATAAGAAATAATAGTAAATGAGGTTAAAAAGGAATATTCTGTGGAATATACTTTTAGAGTGAGATTTAGTGTTATACATTGGAGCAACATTACTATAGCATACACTAAAATGGTGAAAAACTTACACCATTTTAGTGATCTTCATTGGAGATGCTCTATTTAGTGTTGATTATCAAACATTGTAGTAAAAATTTAATTAAGAATGTACTTACTTAATTTGGCTTATATATATATATATATAAATATTGTTGGATTTTGGTTGCAGTGGAATCATTGCAAATAATAGCAAGGACATTGTGGAAGACAGATTGGAATTTCAGTGTGGATCCATGTAGCGGGTTATCGGGTTGGGTGACCCAGAACCCGGTTAAAGGATTTGAGAATGCTGTCACCTGCAACTGCACCTTTGCCAATAATACTGTTTGTCATATTGTTAGCATGTCAGTCTTTCTCTCTACTCCTTTTTTACATATTATTTTATTTTTTATTATTTACGGCCAGATATTAGATTAGTATCAACTAAATTAAGATTGTAATTTTAGAAGAAATTAATATTAATACAGGAAGCTGTTCATTATATCATTTATGTTCAGCATATCATAGACTAATTAATGAAAAAACTTCCATGAAAATAATATGTATTTTCAATGATTGTTTATGCTTTAATTGAAAATTTGAAAATTTCTCCAAAGTTATGTATTATAGAAATTTGTATAAAATGATAGGTGTTTTTTTTAACTTAAAAAAATACATTAAAAATTATAAAATATATTAATTAAATAATAATCAACTGATATGATTCATATGTACTAAGAGTAGTGGAATTAAGGCGTTGACTATGGAAGTTTATTTAGAAAAGTTATGTCCTTGGGGAGATAATGAGGGCATGCCTGGATCAATGTCAAATATGATCTGATTTTTTTTATTATGAAAGAAATAGAATTATCTAAATTCTTATCATAAATGATAGGATTGACATAAATTAATCAATTTTTGTATTAAATTTGCAAGAAAAATTAAAATAAGATATAGTTTATTGATTAAAAGATATATTCTTCATTGTTAATTTAATATATATGAGTATATTATAAACTTTTGGACATGATCAACATACATATCCATAGATGGCAGGAAATGAGAATAATTCTTTGGAGATTATGAATTTCACTAATTTATTTCTGTATTGTATTTTAAATACACTGGTTTACTCAATTTCATACCACATTTTGATATATTAAAAAAATAGTTTCTTTTATGTGTTTCTAAATTATTTAGTTTATAATTTTGAGAAAATATAGAAGAAACTACTTGATTATAATTTATCATATTTTAACAGTCATAATAATTCTAATATATATATCAATTCACCAAAATATAATATAACTCATCAAGTATAATTAGTATATTAATCCAAAAATACAAATAGTCTACATTAAGTTCGTCTTACAATAAATACTAATGTTTGTTAATAATCATTGATTCATGGTTAAAAAATGCAGAATTCTAAAAGGGCAAAATCTGAATGGATCAGTCCCAAGAGAGCTAACAAGACTGCCTTTTCTTCAAGGAATGTAAGTGTAAAACATTCCTCCTTATCTCTTTCTCATTCTCTCACACATTATTAACTTTTCATCTTGCTTGTTTTCCACTCAGTGATCTTACCAGGAACTACCTAAACGGTACCATCCCTCCAGAATGGGGTTCCACAAGACTCGTAAACATGTATTCTTTCTTTATTTTCACCTCTGTGTGTGTGTGTGTGTGCAGTACAGTACATGATTAATCTTGTTTTTATTGCAGTTCTCTCATTGGAAACCGTATTACGGGTTCAATCCCATGGCAGCTTGCCAATATCACCACACTTGCAAATCTGTAAAATTACTTCTTTTCTCACATTTTTTTATGCCTCATATCATATGGATCAATATTGAAATTTCTTTTTTGAAGGACCCTGGAGTACAATCAGCTGTCTGGAACCATACCTCCACAGCTTGGAAATCTACCTGGAATCGAGAGATTGTAAGCCCTTTTCTATTATTATCATCCCTTATTTATGATCTTGACCCTAATTCTTCTTTAATGAATATGTGAAGACTGTTTACCTCGAATAATTTAACTGGGGAATTACCTCAAAATTTAGCAAGAATGACCACATTGAAAGACTTGTGAGTTTCTTCTTTATCTTTGTTCAGCAACTCTTTTACTTCTTAAAAGCCCCTTTATCTTCCAATCTTCAACCTATTTGTTTAACTTCGTTACAATGCAGTCGTATTAGTGATAACAACTTCAGTGGAAGCATACCCAACTTTATCCAGAATTGGACAAATATTGAGAAATTGTAAGAGTTGATCGACGTTTGATTTGTTTTATTAATTCCTTAATCTATTGTTTAGCCGGGATATCTTTTTTATTGATGCTGAAGTTTTACATTTGATAATTGCAGAGTAATTCAAGCTAGTGGTCTGGCCGGGCCATTCCCTTCTGGAATTGCTTCCTTAACCAAATTGACCGACTTGTGAGTACACATTTCGATTCATTGATAATATACAAATAATTACGACAAAGTTTTTGTTGAGAAATGAAGAAAACTATGATGATATGCAGGAGAATTAGTGACTTGAATGGGAATGAAACTACATTTCCGCCTCTTAATAGCATAAAGAAGCTCAAGACGCTGTGAGTTTGATGTTTATGCATTGCCTCTCTCACTGAATACATTGTTGCTTTTGTGTGGCTAAGTGAATTCATTTTGTGCAGGATTTTGAGGAGTTGCAATATTGTCGGGGAGTTGCCAAGTTACATCGGCGAAATGACAGGATTGAAAGTCTTGTTAGTAAAACCCTTCTCTTCTGGTTAATGTTTACGTTTCTGTACTACTACACCATGGAAACTGATGTTAAATCCATCATTCTCTTTATTGTTTGTTTTCTTAATTTAGTTCATTTGTTTTAATACATGCTAAATTACTTCAATGAATGCATCAGGAAGCTATAAAAATATTAATTCAATCAATTAGAGGTCATGTAATGTTTGCCATGCATGCAACGATTTATTTATCTTTAATAACTCTACTTGACTTTTCCTATGAAAAACATGATAGTTCGATGCATGTCAGCATGCGCATGTGAAATAATATAACTAGACGCTATGTTCTTTACAATGCTGTTTTGTAATATTATTGTGCAGGGACCTAAGTTTCAACAAATTGACTGGGCCAATTCCGGACACCTTTGCTGGTCAATCAAACACGGAGTACATGTAATTTACACCTAACTTGTCTTTTTCTTAGTTGATGAATCGTTCATCTCAAAGATGTATGACTAAGATTTGTTTACCGCTGTTTTTCCAACATAAATACTAAAAGATGGATTGGTTACGACACAATTTGCAGTGTAGTCAAAGGGATCTATTTCAGACTATATGATTATGATTATATGTACAATCATAACAATCACTTATTCACTTATAATTGAACTGCGACAAACAAACCTATTACAGAGTTGCTAATTTGTGACCTTGATTTCTCCAGCTATCTAACAGGGAATAATCTAAACGGGCCGCTGCCAGATTGGATGTTGAAAGATGGGGACAACATGTATGGCTTGCTTCCGTCTTCTTCGTACAAATAACACGTTCTTTTCATGCTAAAAGATCCATAAAACAAGATTTTTAACATTTATATGATATTGTATGCAGTGACCTATCTTACAACAACCTTACGTCTGAAAGTTCACCCTCAAATTGCCAGCCACGTAACCTGTGAGAATATTCCCACTTACCTTCTATTGTCATTGCCTTCTCGAAGTTCCACAACTTAGTAATATCTGACCAATTCATTTCAGGAACTTGTTTGCGAGTTCGAAAGGAAATACTTCGTGAGTTTCTAGTTTTTTGTTTGATATGTTTTCCATTTTACACATACTTACTCAATTAAATGTCAATCTGAGTTTTAATGAGTATCGTATTGTCTTACCAGCGGTATCATTTCCTGCTTAAGAAACTTGCGTTGTGAACGAAGTAAGTCATTGTTCAATTATAAAATTTAGATATATGGCTAAATGCAGATATTTCCAACCCCTTTACCCCCCATGCTATTAAACTCCGCATCTGTCACACTAACCTTTGATTTATTTTTACATAATATTCCCTAGTTCTATATCCAACGGAATTTCCATAAAGATTTCGTTGGAGAACTTTAGATATTTTAAGACGTGTGAATTTTGCGCCATGACCTTCAACAATGTCCATTTTAACCATTGAATCCTTATTTTGGTTAAATAAACAGGAATATTTGGCCAAAATGTTATCATCTACTAATTCACTGCATTCGAATATTGACATTTATATCAATTCATATTATGTGAAAGTAAAAAAATACTTCTGTATCTGAACATGCATGAAAGTAGGATATATAACCATATAGTTTGGTGGAATTGTGAGCGCGGCCAACAGTAAAAATACACATTTTATTTAAGATCAGGTCTCAAAATATCTAAAAGTTTCTGACACAATATTTGTGGAATATCCTACCGGAAGGGGGTCGCGATTCGAATAGCATAGGGGGGATAGTTTGGGCAACAGACATTTTACCGGATATAAATTGTTTCACCTCTTTCTCAAACTTTAATTGATCTAAAGACATATTATTAGTATTCATTTCTTGCTGTCTCAGGATACTACTCACTCCACATAAATTGTGGTGGAAAACAACATGATGATGGAGGTATTACTTACGAAGATGATACCAATTCCGGTGGGCCCTCAAGTTTTGTCCTTGGTAAGACAAACTGGGGATTTAGTAACACCGGTCATTTCATGAATGATCGTTCTAGTGACTCATACACCTGGCAAAACATCTCCAGTATTTCTGGGCAGAATTCACAACTGTATATGGATGCACGACTTTCCCCGCTTTCATTGACCTATTACGGGTTTTGTTTGATAAATGGGAACTACACAGTAAACCTTCACTTTGCGGAGATTATGTTTACTGATGACAGAACATATAGTAGCCTTGGAAGGCGTATATTTGATGTTTATATTCAGGTACCTTAAGTCCCACATGTACTCTAGTAAAGACATGTCTTTTGTAATGTTAAGTAGTATTTCATTAGTTGATGATTTTGTGAAAAACTATTTCAGGGAAAGCAGGTACTGAAGGATTTCAATATTGAAGATGAAGCAGGTGGAGTTAACAGGGGAATCACGAGAAACTTCACAGCAATTGTAACTGATAATACATTGGATATTCGCTTCAATTGGGCTGGAAAGGGGACAAATGAAATTCCTGTTAGAGGAGTATACGGTCCTCTCATTTCAGCCATATCTGTCGATCCTGGTAAGTTATGAATTATTGTACTCAACGCACAATAGAATTTTGTTTTTCACACAATAGCATAAATGATCAAGAATAATGTCCAGATTTTACGCCACCACCATTAGAAGAAAATGGAAACAACATTTCTGTGGGCGCCATAGTTGGGATAGCGGTAGCCGGGGTTCTTTTCACAATCTTGATGGTTTTGGGTATTCTTTGGCGGATGGGTTGTTTGAGACGCGAACACACACTGGAAGATGGTATGGAAGTTGCTGAACATATGAACTATGTTAAATAACGTTGTTTGGTATATTGCTTTTTTAACTGAATGGCACCTTTTTGCAGATCTCAAGGGTATAGACCTTCACATTGGATCATTTACTCTAAGGCAGATTAAAGCTGCCACAAACAATTTCGATCGTGCTAATAAAATTGGAGAAGGTGGTTTTGGTCCTGTATACAAGGTAAATTTAATAAGTACTTACTACACAGATACCCCACCCCGAGATTTGAGAAATTACCATAATTTTCCTTATCAACATACTAAAATTTGAGAAAAAACACAGTTTTCGCCCTCCTTTTCAAGTTATCAGAATTTGACATATAATTTGCAAAACGCTTGTAATGTTGCAATAAGTAGAAGTGTGTTTGATTCTTTCCTAATCTTTATATAACCATCCTGTACGATCTCTCGTTCAGTTTGTTGGAGCTCTGATTTTGTTGATTTAACATTGTATTTTATTCAAAGGGCCTTCTATCCGAAGGTACAGTCATAGCTGTAAAGCAGCTTTCTGCCAAATCAAAGCAAGGGAATCGCGAGTTTGTGAATGAAATCGGCATGATATCTGCTCTACAACACCCTCATCTTGTAAAATTATATGGATGTTGCATTGAAGGCAACCAGTTGTTGCTCATCTACGAGTACTTGGAAAATAATAGTCTCGCTCGTGCATTATTTGGTAAGATTTTACGAATAAAGTTTTAGTTTTATGATTTATATATACACTTATGAATCACGTTAATATTTGCAGGTCCAGAAGAACATCAGTTGCATTTGGATTGGCCAACAAGGCAGAAGATATGTGTCGGTATAGCAAGAGGTTTGGCCTATCTCCATGAAGAATCAAGACTGAAAATCGTTCATCGTGACATCAAGGCGACTAATGTGCTTCTTGATAAAAATCTTGTCCCTAAAATATCTGATTTTGGTCTTGCCAAACTTGACGAAGAGGATAATACACATATAAGTACACGTGTTGCTGGAACTTTGTGAGTTATCTGTTACAAACCAACATGAAATCTAAAAACTAGGAAACTAATAAAAACATAGCATTATAATGATGATATTTGATTTTTGCAGTGGATACATGGCACCTGAATATGCTATGCGAGGGTATTTGACAGACATAGCAGATGTATACAGCTTCGGAGTTGTACTTTTGGAAGTTATCAGTGGAAGAAGCAACACTAGCATCAGGACAAACGACGATTGCTTCTATCTTCTCGACTGGGTAATCAAGTCATTGCAATAATCTTATACATAGACATCCGTGTATGAGATTCTAATTAGAGGTGGCAAATGGGCGGGTCGGGTTGGGTTTGGGTTAGTTCCAACGGTTCGATTCTCAAATAGGTTTGGTTCTTAAATGGTTTTCAGGTGGAACCAACTCAACCCAAAATGGAACCAAAGTCAACTCGAAAGGGAACCAAGCCCAACCCGACTCAGTACCTTACATTTTGTTCTTTATAATTTAGAATATTGGCAAGTGATTTGGGCCTAAATTGAAATTTGTTGGAACCAATTTAGGAACCAAATAAAATTTCTTAGGAACCAACCCAACCCAACCCAAACTAGTTTAATTGGGTCGGAACCGTGGTTACGGGTCCATTTTGCCACCCCTAATTCTAATTATAAAATTCCTATTCTTGTCTTAGGCTAACTCATTGAAAGAGGAAGGGAAGTTGATGGAACTAGTTGACCGTCGATTGGGATCGAACTTCAACAAAGAAGAAGTGATGTCGGCTATCAATATCGGCCTCCATTGCACAAATGTTGTTGCCATAGAAAGACCAAGTATGTCATCAGTTGTCCAAGAGTTTGTTTCAGAACGGAGGACCCCAACTGGGAAGATGAATAGCAATGGCAATGATGATCAGATACAGAGTTCAATAGACGTACCGTGGACTGCCTCGTCTACAAATACCGCTGACCTGTATCCCGTCACTGTCGATTCTGATTACTGGGAGAAGAGAGATCAGTAAAGTCTTGTATTTTCTCATAATTTGTACATTTATGGTTTTTCTTGTGTTGTTTTCATTTAAATGAAATAGTGAATGAGAATAAATTACTGTGTTGCAAAATATGAACAGGTCCTTTACCTTAACAAGACCTGAAATTTACACAAGGTCATTTACCTGACTGAAATGCATCACATATGTCGGGTCCAACTATTTTCAGACCCAATGCCCACAAATATTTGGCGGGTATTTCCCTCACATTGATAGATCTAATTTTCCATGCATGACAGCTAAACTGATTATTTCATAGCTAGTGTTTGCTCATTTAGTTAGAATTTATCGATTTGGGTTATATAAATTAGATAATTGGGCTATTTGATTGGGTTATAATTGAAGTCTCTCAATAGTTTATACATTTTTAGTCCTTTAAATTAGGGGTATCAATTAGTTGTGCTTAAATTAAGCTTGGTGAAGCTCAAATTCATATTCGATAAATCTAATTTTTTAAAGTTTGAGCATGAGCTTGAAGTAGAAATTAATTTCGTAATTATTGCTCTTTCAAAAAATAATAAATTTTTATTTTTATTTATTTATTTATAAAACTATGTTAATAATGTATATCATTATTAAAATATAATTACAAAATTAAATGGTAATATTTAACAAAATACATTTTATTTAAGATATATTTTTTATTCAATAATATTTATAAAAATATGAGGGTAGAAAAATGTGTTTTTATTAAACTTATGTTACATAACATCCCAGTAACTGTTCTGTAACGTCGTGGAGTTAATACTATTAAAATAAATTCTTGAACATGATATTTAATTATTTTTTATTAAATATAAACAAAATTGGATATTTCAAAACACACTCAACCAAATTCATGTATATTACTTTACTTAATACATCATTGTTAATTCGTAACTCTTTGAGGTAAACGGTTAATGTTAAATATAGGAGCAGCTACCAATGTAACAAAATTCCTTTTATCCATTTCAATTGAAGATTATAATATCCAATAGAAAAAAAATTACAAGAAATAAAATAAACCAACTAATTGAGCAAGTGGGCTATAGAAAATAAAATAAAATAAAATAAACATTTAATGCAAAGATTGAATTGAAGAATGGGAGTCAGAATGTTGAGCTGGTCGGTCTACACAACTGTACAAGCTGTTCATGCATGGAAATTAATTTCCCAACTTTTGGAAAAGTATTGCTCTTATTGAGGACTACAAATTTACATATAGTTCCACATGCAACTTTGGATTGGATATTTCATGATTATTTATGTGTAGAGTTTATTAGAATTGGTCGTTTAACATCATTCATTGCTTGTGAATCATATTGGTTTTCGTTGTCCATATTATTTCATACATTCACCTATCAAATCATTTATTATAACCATTATATCCCTTTTTAATTCATTCTTTATAATTACAAATTTTTATTATATTATTTTTTAATAACATAATTATTATATAAATAATTAATACAATCATTTAACAAATCATTTATCAACCTATCACTATTAATTTAACAGACTCCACAACTTTGAATCAATTTTAAAAATATACGTAAATACTATTTTCACATTAATCTCCATAATACACGATTTTCAAGTCAAAAACATTTTGTTTCGCCTTTGATTTTCCGTCTGTGAATTGAATTTCTTAGTGTAGTCACTTAAAATTGCATCATGGAATTATGTAGGAAATACTATGTGAAAATGGAAAGCTCAATTTCAGTCATATATACGTACATGCAATTACATTTATTTACAGTCAAAATCTGAAAGTAGCCGCAAAACTAGATAATATATATTTATTACTCCCACATCTTTCGCTTTATATATAACTAAGTTGACTTGGTAAAAGATTCTTGTATAAAAGGGACAGTTGATAAATGTGTAGTTTCAATGCGAATAAAAGTCTAGTGTATGATAGAAGAAGTTAATGCGAAGAAAATATAAAGTCCAAAGGAAAGACAGGCTGAGGTCTATAGACTATTAAAAATAAGGGTAACCTCTTTCATTAAATTAATTACTATATACTACATAAACAACTTAGTTCTGAGTCTATATATATATATATCTTTTTTTATTTAAGAAGATATATATATATATATATATGTTGATTTGAACTTTTATTTCTTATTTAATTATATGTGAAATTGCAGTTCGAAGGTTAATTATTAGTTGTTTATGATCTTAATCTGATGGAGATAAATCTATCACGAGTTTTTAACTAATTATTATCATAGTCAAACAATCAAAACCTGCACGTGACATGTGATATAAGACATTTGACATAGTGGACTCTCAATTCTCAAATAACTCACATTGAAAAATAATCATTGAAAAATAATCCTGAAGTGTTGGTTTTCATACATTGCAACTTTCTAATATGTACAATACTAATATTGTTTTGGAGTAACTTTGTATATTGAATCATTTATAATATGGGTGCAAACATACATAATCAAAAAAAGGAATTGTTGCTTAAAAATTAATCAATTGAATGTACATAAATAATTAAATATGGGCCATTGGAATGAAAAAAGAATTGTCCACATATGATGGATGATAGAAATGCAGATAAAAGGAAAGAAAAAGAAAGACGGCCCATTGATTGTAGTCCAGCTTAATTTATCCGAAATAATTCTTGTGTTGATAAAGTTTCATTGAACCCGATTTCGACCCGAATTTGTCGGGTCAAGTATCTAAAGGTCTAAGTTCAAAAAATACTATTTTATACATTAATGCCAAGGTTTAAAATTTCGTTTTTAACATAAATTTTGGGTTGTTAAATATTAGAAACGTTTCGGAATTATTTCAGAAAAGTATGAGAAAACTTTGAGAAAAAGACGAAAACAATGTGAAAGAAAGTAAATGTTATCTTTATTCATTTTTAAAAATCAATATTTTGTTTCAAAATTTATACAAGTATACCAATAGTTGATAAAAATTCACGAACTAAGTGATACTATTGAATTCAAATTTAGCGTTCTTACTACAAATGAATTTTTATCATCTATTTATTCAACTCACATTCCTATGGTGATCAACTTGATTTAACAATTGTAATTAATTATCTAGAGCATTTCTATCTAAATATTTACAAAGACTATTCTAAACATCTTTTGAAAATTTTCTAAACATTTTTATTCATTTTTAAAAATCAATATTTTGTTTCAAAATTTGTACAAGTATATCAATAGTTGATAAAAATTTCAATAACAAACTAAGTGATAATATTGGATTCCAATTTAGCGCTCATACAACATATAATTGATAAAGTTCAAACAACTTAACTATAAAATACAAAATTGTAAAATTTTTACAGTATATATTTTATAATTATTAAAAGAAAAATTGCTCATATAAGTATGTATTATGATGTTTGTTAAAATAATCATTTGATAACCCATATATCGTTATAAGAAAAATTGTAATATATATCTTAACTTTTTGTGTTTTATTACGTGCGTATTTGAATATAAACAAAATTGTCTATGATTTCGTCGATTAATTATTTATAACTTATTTGATTATATTTTGGACTTAATTTAGTAAATTGTTAGATTTATAATTCTTTTTTTTCTCTTTTTTTTTTGTTTTTTTTTTTAATTTTATTCACTATTATACTCTATCCCGAAAATAATTAAGAAACTTTCATTGTTTCGTGGAAAGTATGGAACACTGAATGTTTCGATGGAAACAATAAAAATATTACGAGTTTCCTTGGAAACATTGTAATTTTGAAACTACTTTATAATTTCTTTTCGTTTAGTTGAAAAATGAAAACTTTTCAAACATTTCGATGGAAAAAAGGAAAATTAATTTATGCTCATGCATAACATTGTCGTTTAATAAGAAACGAATCTAAATAAACGACAACAACCAAAAAACACGAACAAAGGAACACGAATCAAGACTCGCGCACGAGCGCGCTGCTGCGTGCGCTGCCCAGCAGCGCGTAGCTGCAAAAACGCAGCAGCTGCATTTCTGCGCAGCAGCGCGCAGCTGCGTTTCTGCGCAGCGCGTTATCGCGCATCGAACTCTTCGTTTCCTTCTTCCCTTTTTTTTTTGTGCAAAAAACAGATTTTTGGTTTTCTTAAAATCCCAAACAACTAACAATCAAATTAATTAAACGTTTACATGTGATAAATCCAAAAATTTAAACACATACCGGTTTCAATCGTGCATAAACCATAGCTCTGATACCACTGTTGGGATCGCCTAGACCCTCGGGTGAAACCTCGCAGCGGAAATAGAGTTCAAAAATTTATTAGAGTCGTTTCACCCAATTAAACGCCTAGTATTTATGCACAATTGAAATAAAGGTTAAACGTACCGTTTTTGATCAAATCTCGTAATCTAATTAAACTCCTTGATTTCTCCTTGATGACGAATATGAATAACACGTGATCAACCAAGGTCTTGAGCACCCCAAATGTTGTGCCTCTAAGCATTGTATCCACACCTTGAATGTTTCCCTCGCTAGTAATAATCGTGCTAGCAATTCAAAAACTACGAATACGAATATATAGGATCATATGTAGTTGATGGAATATTAATTCTTCCAACTTGAAGAATATGAGAGTAATGAAATTAAGGAAGAAACCCTAAGGATTTTTTCTCATTGTGTCTAACATTACAAAGAGATGAACAAAAATCGTTTATTCTTCCATATGTGAATACATATCAAATCCCACAATATTAGGAACTAATTCCTTATATTTAAGATTCTATTATGCATTAAATCTCCACCGAAATCCAAAAGTCACTTTCCTAATTAAATTGTCTTCCAACAATTTTATTTCAACCCATTAATTAATTATATTAATCTCCAAGACTAATTAAATTAATTAACTCTCAAGATTTATTAATTGGGCTTTCATTAATAAATCCCTTGGGCCTAGCCCATTAATTAATCAATCCTCGATCAATTAAAAGTCCAATTAATTAATTTAAGCCCAAAACTCAATTAATTAATTTATTCCATCTTGAATCAATATCCAATATTAATTCATTTAGGCCCAATTCGAAATTGGCCATCTCATACATACAACCGGGAAACTTATTCAAGTTAGTGTGTGACCCCTTAGGTTCATTCGAAAGCTAGCAGGGAGACCATTTCCCAAACGGCTCGGTAATAATTAGCCAATCATTACCTCAATTAATCATCATGCCAAAATGATTAATCTTGGTCATGAATTAACCACCAATTAATTCACAACTCTCACAGATTGAGTTCGATGTCTAGCAACGTCGACTCAACCCCTAGATTCAAATGATTATAACAGACCTCTCCTGATCACGATCGTAGCATGTGTCTCATCCTTCTGTCAGATCTCCCGATTAAATCTAGGATTTGGTTACCAGTCGAAATCCTACTAATTTAATCATATGACTATGTCAATTGGCAAATGACGACTCATGTCAACTAAGCAAGGATCACACACCTTCTTATTGACTTGCTTTGGCCAAAGACTTCAAGTCTAGTCATTCCCAAGACAGCATAGGAGATTCACTAATCACATGATTAGAGACAGATCCCATCTTGGAACCGCCTGCCAAATCACATAACCAGACTACACCCAAAATAGCCCATTGTTTGATTATCCTGTAATCATGAACTAAATCAAAGTGCAGTGGGTCATGCATTTGAACAGCCGCGATCCCTCAAGTCGTGAGGATCATCACAAGCCTACGTGACAGTGGAATTTCATATTCGACACGTCCACCAATATGAATTTCCACTGGGGTTGCTCAATTCACCATCCGCGATGTGAACCCTCATACGTTGCATAGGTTCCCAACCAATACCCATGGAACAAGGTACATTCCTCCAAGGAAATGCAACGTACAAGCAAGTCTTGACGAGTCATTGATATCCCTATCTCAATGACTCTATGACTTGGAACGCTTTTAGGATTACAGTCGTTCGAGTACATCCCATGATCACCATCCAATGTGTGACCGTACCCATAGCTCTATGTAACCCAAGGGACTTTATTACATATATGTAAAGACATAGATATGTAATAAAGAAGATGCCATATAATAAATAACGATTTAAACAAGACTGTTCTCGTAGTGTTGCTAAGTATTTGGCAACCAATTGGCTTGCCGGGCACCCAACACTAACATGTTATGCGCAATTGTGGATCCATCATGCAGAAGATATTGACAAAGTGACGATGGATAGAAGAATTTATGGGGTTTATGCATGGGTCCAACCCGAGTCTAGTGAAGATTATTTTACCTAGTTAGTATTCGGATTACCCGACCCATATTGGGATTGGAGATGTAACATCCCTGTTGGGACATACGAACCCAACAAGTATATGCACTTGGACATATGCAGAATGGGTTCCAAATCGGATCCCGGAACATCTAATGGAAGAATCTTGGTCGGAAGAACTAAGATTCGTTTACCCAAACCCGGATGCCAAGTAGGCGGACGTTATGGGCTCACGTTGCCAAACGGGTCGGATTGCAGTGCTGCGGGCCATATAATTATCGTTATGAAAACGAACCTGAGGAAGCCTATGATATTTTGTGATTAGGTTGGTATTACTTTTTATTGTTCTATAGTTTTTTCTAGTGATTCATAGTTAGGGTTTATTTGTGCATGCTTTTATCATAATTATTTGGATTAGGCCTGTCAACGGGCGGGCAATACCCAGGCCCATACCCAATAAAACGCTCTAAGACCCTGCCCAGACCCGACCTATATAATTTATACCCGGACCCGGACCCAGGCCCGATTGTTTTTAATATTCGGGTCCGGGTCGGGTACGTACCCGGACTTTACCCGCGGGTAATTTACCCGGATTTTACCCGCGGGTAATATACCCCGATTTTACCCGCGGGTAATTTACCCGGATTTTACCCGCGGGTAATTTACCCGAACTTTACCCGCGGGCAATATACACGAATTTTACCCGTGAGAATTAGACTTTTCACTTTTCCTCCAATTCTTCTCTCCCAATTCCCCCAAACTTCAATCCTTCTTAGCATTGACAATCGAATATTTGTATTAAAAATTCGAATTTGTATTGAATATTTGAATTTGTTTTAGTTTTGTTGACAATCGAGTATTCGGATATTTTTTATGTTTGGTGTCTATAGATAAGATTTTATTCATAATTTTATTTGTTTCGATTAAAGTTTATCCAAGTTTGGTTTGATTAGTAAATAAATTAACATCTTAGTTTCTATGTGAAAATGAATGGTTTACTCCCAAAACTATAGTCTATATTATTAATGAGTTTTTTTAGTGACCATATTACATTGTTCTAAATGTAAAGTATCATTACGAATTTACGATCAATATGGAGTTAAGTGTAAATCCGAATAAAATTTTAAATTTATTGTCAAACATTAATAAAGTTATTCATTTCTATATAATTTTATAAAATCGAAATTTGATGAGTATGTGAAAAAGTAATGAAAAAACTAAAAAAAAAAAAAAAAAAAATTGACCGGGTCGGGTAAGACCCGACCCGTACCCGACCCGACCCGAAACTTTAATGTTGGTTGGGATACCCGCTTAATCTACCCGTCGGGTAAATGTTCGGGCCGGGTCCGGGTCGGGTAAAAAAAATTTTTTGCGGGTATTATGCGGGTTTGGGCCGGGTACGGGCATTGCCAGCCCATTGACATGCCTAATTTGGATGTTGAACAATGAAATTTTGCGTTTTGAAAACTTTAACTGGAAAATTGGTGGATGTCTAGCCTTATTTGACATGTATTTCATTAGTCGAAGGCTTCTGATACAAATGTTAATAGACGCTGATTACTCATATTTGGATTTATTCAATTTTGATTTTACTTGGCTTGTATGGTAAGCTTGGACCAACCGGACTTGATGATATTAGGGATTTGGGGATATCTGGATTTTTATCACTTAAAATTACGCACGAGTGTTTAACCAATACCAAAATTTTACCCGAACAAAATTTAAACTTTACCCTTTATAAATATCTAAACGTCCTTTACCTTAACAAGACCTGAAGTTTACACACGGTTATTTACCTGCATCACATATGTTGGGTCAAAGTCCAATTATTTTCAGTTCCAATGAGTTGGGACGAATAATACACACTCCCACCACATTTTTAGTCCTTTAAGTTAGGGGGTGGGGTATAAATTAGTTGTGCTTAAATTAAGCTTCGTGAAGCTCAAATTCAAATTTGATAAATCTAATTTTCTAAAGTTCGAACTTGAGCTTGAACTTGAAGTAGAAAAATTTAGTAAAAATTATAAATTTTAATTTTGATTTATTTATTTATCAAACTATGCTAATAATGTATATTATAATTAAAATATAGTTACAAAATTAAATGGTAATATTTAACAAATACATTTTATTTAAGATATATATACATATATTTTATTCAATAATATTTATCAAATATGAGGTTAGAAAAATGTGTTTTATCAAACTTATGTTGCAGAATCATATATCATGTATCTATAAGTTGCACATAATTTATAGATAAGTATTATATCGTTACTATTTTATATTTTGAGTATCATTCCTTTATTGGTACTATAATATATACACATTACAAAAGCAAAATAAAATATTAGTGTCAGAATGCCGACTCATAAAATCAAAGTTATCATGAGTATCCGGAACGTATTGTGTACAAGATCAAAACACATGTGTACGCGGTTCTTTATGCTTTGTACCCTAATGTTTTGGACTTTCTTGTTCTTGGGCACTAGGACTTTTGCTTTTCTTGTTTTGTTTGATAGGCTTTTTTTTGCTTTATCTTTTGAGACATGAGGCATCATGTTGATGATCTCCTTGGCCTACCTGGAGTATGCCCTAGTAGGGCTGTTCACGAGTCGAGCTCGAGCCGAGCTTGGCGATTTTGACCGGCTCGAGCTCGAGCTCGAAAATGTCTAAGGGAGCTCGAGCTCAAGCACGTCGAGCTGTGCTTACCAAGGCTCGAGCTCGAGCTCGTGTTTGTATTTTCAGCTCGAGCTCGAAAGCTCGACTTCGGGTCTTCAAAGCGCCGGTGGCCGCCGGTGGTGGTGCTGAACGACAGTGCTGCTGTTGGAAGTGGGAAGTGAATGGGAGTAGCGATTCAAATTTCAAATTCTAAATTTAGGGTTGGAACTTGGAAGATGGATCTGAAATTTGGAAGAAGATGGATCTGAAATTTGGAACTTGGAAGATGAAGGCTGACATTCTGAATGGGAAGGCTAACAGGTTTGTTTAGGGTTTAATATATATATATATATTATATATAATATAATATTATATATATAATATATTAAAAAATAATGGGAGCTCGCGAGCCGGCTCGCGAGCTCCCGAACAACTTAAAACGGGCTCGAGCTCGGCTCGAGCTCGTTAGGCTCGGCGAGCTCGAGTCGAGCTTTTTTCGAGCCGACTCGCCGAGCTCGCGAGCCGGCTCGACTCGTGAACAGCCCCATGCCCTAGGACATATTGTATAGTTACTTTGTGATTATATATTATTTTTTACCGACCAAAAAAAATTTATCATGGCGAATTCTTTTTGTTCCATCACATGAATAGTCAAAAGTTGTTTAATGAAAAGATTTATAGATAAATTGTAAAGTTTTCATTAACGACCATTAGTGGTACCCTTTTTATACCAACTTACTAAAAAAAATTTGTATCACTCTATTTATATTGTTACTTAGCATATCGCAGTAATTACAAATATATAGTGATAACTTAACATAAACTCTGTGACAAAACATAAATTGTTGTCCCTCATGATCTATATAATTTTAAAGCTATATCCGAAGGGTGAATTTTATATTTATTCCTTTTATTCCTGTAAACCGAATGAAATTTAGAGTAGTTAATTAACAACAAAAAGAAAAGGCCATCACTATGAAATGTTCTTTTCGCAAAGTGCAGTTGGATATAAATTCCAGTTTAAACACGTATTGTCATTATCTTACTAAAAAATAAACCCATCATGAAATTAGACTTTCCACTAAAGATAATAATAATAAGACACTCAAGGCTAGAGACATCAATCTAGCAAAATCCTCTAAACCCCACACTGCATCAAAATTGTCCATTTTAAATTTCTACACAAATTGTGGCTTCAAGATTAAGTCGAAATTGCATAGATTTGAACAGTTTGATTTTAATTTAGAGATTGTTTAAAGTGAATGTAGAAAAAATAATTCAATTGAAATCTTAATCTAGTAAGGGGTAATATAAGAAAGAGAATAAATTTTGATATTTTTAATCTTGATGAGATATTGAATATATAAATTCCTAAATTATATTTTCAAACTTATATAAAATTAGGATGATCGTCACCTCCAAGCCCCTTGACTTTGATGACTGATCCAACAAATAGAGAAAGAAAGAGTAAAATTGGTATATTCTAAAAGCATGTGTGCAAGTGGGCAAGTCATAGTACTAATCACTCTTTTTCAGTACATATGACCCAATTTTTCTTCATATAAGATTTTTTATTTTAAACCGCGTTTTATCTTTTATTCATTTCGTATATTAAATGTTTGACACGTGTCAAAATATTTATACGTATTAAAAATTACTTAATAATTGTATTTATAAATTATAAGTGTCAAATATTTAAATACGTGGAATAGAAAATTGAAGAGTGATTTAAAATAAAAATCCTATCCGGTTTAGTTTACAACTTTTAACCTATAAAAAAATGATAAAAATAAAAAAAAAAGTTATGATTATTGGAACTTACAACTTCTTTGTAAAAATAAGTTAGATTCTTGTTTTATTATATTAGAATTATGTCAACATGTTGCTTAGGTATTATAACCTACCTCAACAAACTCGTTTGCCAAAAGATGGATTCTATATATCATTAGTATTCGGAAAGTTTTTTGTTTGGCTCTACATTTTTGAAATCAAAATTTGTGTTTGAAATTGAAAATTATAGATGACCATTTAGATATCTTCTAATCATTTTCTATTATGTTTCTAATACTAAAAATTCATTTTTTTTTTAAATTTTCACACTGAATCAGTGGTAAATGAGTTTCTCAACCCCCTTGTGGGAGGAGTTCAATGAATGTGGTTGCTCTTCTGTTTCTTAAATGAATTCCAGCTCTCATCTGCTAATGCTATTGAGACAATTGTTATTTCACTTACTGGCTGGCAATGGCATTTGTTTGTTGGGTAATAGATAATTATCAAAATCTAATGCAATATATTTTATGGATTCATTTCTTATCAAAAAGAAAATAGGAAAAAGTCAAAACTCTGTAAAATTTAATGATGGCAGTATAACTTCTTACTAAGCAATAAATGGACCAAATTTACCCTTTCATACATATAATAAACATGTAAGATGCAATTTGGCATTGAAATATTCCAAGTGGGCTTATTAATATTTACATAGGCATCAAATAATTGATTTGTTTTAAGAAATCCAATCTGTACATACATCATTTTCAACACTCTGCAAGTCTTGGTCATTCAATTCTGCCTTTCACGTCTTTCAAGCAATTTCTTGTCTCTTCTTCAATTTCACCATCACTCAAATATATATTTTCATAAATCTTATATGTGATTGAGTTCCAATGTTCTTCCTGAAGCTAATTGCATTGATTTGTCTTGTGGGTTTTGCCTCTGGACAAGCCATTTTGCCTGATGATGAAGGTATGATTTAATAACATTATAGTACCAATGGAGGTAGTGAATTTGCGACATTGATCACAGGCTCGATTCCATTTGAATGAATAATTATGTGGTCTTGTGAGCATATAAGTTATAAACAATCTAAGCCTGTTTATGAGTAATCTAGGCCGATTTATTTATTTTTTACTCAATTTATACTATTACATATTAGCGGGATTTAGATTATCAAATATTGTAGTAAAAATTTAATTAAGAATGTACTTACTTAATTTGGCTTATATATATATATAAATATTGTTGGATTTTGGTTGCAGTGGAATCATTGCAAATAATAGCAAGGACATTGGGGAAGACAGATTGGAATTTCAGTGTGGATCCATGTAGCGGGTTATCGGGTTGGGTGACCCAGAACCCGGTTAAAGGATTTGAGAATGCTGTCACCTGCAACTGCACCTTTGCCAATAATACTGTTTGTCATATTGTTAGCATGTCAGTCTTTCTCTCTATTCCTTTTTTTTTTTCTTTTCTTTTTACGTTTTATTTCATTTTTTATTATTTACGGCCAGAAATTAGATTAGTATAACTAAATTAAGACTGTAATTTAGAAGAAACTAATATTAATACAGCTTTTTTAAAGGAAGCTGTTCATTATATCGTTTATGTTTAAGCATATCATAGACTAATTAATGAAAAGATTTCCATGAAAATAATAGGCCATATGATTGTTTATGTTTTAATTGAAAATTTGAAAATTTCTCGAAAGCCTTGTTTGTTTACGTTTTCAAAGTCCATTTTCAAGTTTTTACATCCAAAATTCAAAATAAAATTAACACATCAATTTTTCATCTAAATTTCCGTTTTTCAACTCTTCTTTTTCAATCTCCTATATAACTACATATCAATCATATATACAACATTTCACACATTTACCAATCAAATCAATCATTATTTTACTTTCTCTTTTATATTTTACAATTTTTTTTACCTATAGTTCTTTATTTTTTATTCGTATAATCATTACATACACGACTAACACAATTATTCTACACATCATCCATCAACTTATCAGTATTGATTTAACATATTTTACAACTTTCAACGTATTTTTAAAAACATAAACAAACAACTATCATTTTCACACCAATTTTCATAGTACACAATTTCCAATAAAATTTCATCTAAAAAATATAAACAAACAAGGCAGTATTACGGAAATTTGTATAAAATTATAGGTATTTTATTTTTGTAACAATACATTAAAAATTATAAAATATATTAATTAATTAAATAATAATAATAGACTGATATGATTCATATGTCATGAATATGTACTAAGAGTAAGTGGAATTAAGGCGTTGACTATGGACATTTAGGGTCTGTTTGGATGACTATTTTTAAAATACGTTTTTGTTTTTGCAAAACAAAAATATGAAAAAGGCGTTTGGTTGGCTTGTTCTCACTTTCTGTTTTTGAAAAACAAAACTCCAAAATCTGCTATTTTGCAAAACAGGTTTTACCTGTTTTTAAGTTTTACAGAACACTTTTACACTCCAAACTAAAAAAACACACATCACTTAAACCCTCATTGAAAAAATATATTCTTTTTCTCTCCTCATTTCACTCATCCTCGCATCAAAACACTCCCCTTTACAAAGTTTCCCGATTTTTATTTTTTTTCAGAATAGTCAACCAAACAGGATTTCAACATTATTTATACTGCAAAATTGTTTTGATAAAACTGTTCTTCAAAACTATTTTGCAAAACTTCAAAAACAAAAACAATCCAAACAGACCCTTACTGTTTATTTAGAAAAGTTATGTCACTGGGGAGATGATGAGGGCAGGGCTGGAGCAAAGTCAAATATAATCTGATTTTTTTTTATGAAAGAAATAGAATTATCTGAATTCTTATCATAAATGATAGAATTGACATAAATTACTATATTTTTGCATTACATTTGCAAGAAAAATTAAAATAAGATATTGTTTATTGATTAAAAGATATATTCTTCATTAGTTAATTTAATATATGTGAGTATATTATAAACATTTGGACATGATCAACATACATATCCACAGATTATAGCAGGAAATGAGAATAAGTCTTTGGAGACTATGAATTTCACTAATTTATTTCTGTATTGTATTTTAAATACGTTGGTTTAGACAATTTCATACCACATTGTGATACATTACAAAATAATTTCTTTTATGTATTTCTATATTATTTAGTTTATAATTTTGAGAAAATATTGAAGAAACTACTTGATTATAATTTAGCATATTTAAGTTGGATAATCTTCAAGTAACACTCATAATAATTCTCATATATATATATATATATCAATTTACCAAAATATAATATTATTCATCAAGTATAATTAATATATTAGTTGTCTTAATCCAAAAATACAAATAGTATTCATTAAGTTCTTCTTACAATAAATACTAATGTTTGTTAACCAGTCATACATGGTTCGTTTATGAGTTTAATACGATCTTTTACTAACATATGATTTATTTGTCGAAAAATGAATATTTAATTAAAAGAAATAGTAGAAAGTTATTCATGCACCGATCTTCTTATTAAATTTTTATTATCTACACAAACATTGTACCGACTCATTGTTTTCAATAATTATGAACATAGAGGAATGTCCTTACCTAACAAAGACTAACAAGCTTGAGTTAGTGACTTTTTTAAATTATTAGCATTAATCACGTGTGTTGTACGTGAATATTCAATTATAATATTTAAAAATTTATTAGTGAAAGTATACATTCAAGAAAAATTAAAATATAAATAAAAAAAATAATATTTTAATTAGTATAAAAATATTAGTGAACTTACAATTGATTAGAGAATACATTTAGATACTACAAGAAGTTACAATACTTAGTGATTTATAGCATAATGAACCTAATGAAAATACAAATTTATCATTATTATGATTTTTCAGTGTTGTGAACTTTAAAGTAAAGAAGACGCAAAGTTGTGCCATATTTAAAAAATCTTTTTTGTACTAATTTTGGTAGTCAATTACTTGTCCTTTTATATTTTTCGATATCTCTATTGGTATATGTACTGTTGAATATCCAATAATTTTCCTTAACGTATTATTTATCTATGTTGATGATTAGCTATAAGTTTTTATTCAATTTTCATTCGCTCTCTCATTCATCATGTAATACATATGCATCAATGAGTTTAACACTATCATTTTTTTTTTAGATTTTTCAACAATTTGAAGTTTTTTTTATAAACAAGATTTTTCTTCAAAGTTAGAGAATTTCTTTTATATATTTTATTATAATTTCCATGCCATATAATAATCTAATCAACTCATCCAGTTTTGTAAAATCTAATTGATAGACAAAAAAATATAATTGATATCAGATAATAAGTTTTCATATTCATTTGAAATATGCATTTCATAAAATAGGTAACATACATCTTATAATGTGTAAGTTTCGAAGATCCAAGTGCTCATACTTATAGCTATCTACTCATGGTTCATTTGAGAAGTAGGAAATATTAGTTTATAATTGACTTTTTTGTGAACTTTTTTTAACAAAGTACATTAAAAGATGTTGTATATTATTAAACGTCGATAATGTGTATTTAAACATACATATAATTTCGTTAATAAGTGAATACTTCACATGTGTATGCTAATTACATTACTTGCAAAATACTGAAAATTCTCTATAGATAACTTGTTATATATATAAATCCATGAAAAATAATTTTTATATCAAAATTTCAGTTTTAAAATTTTCAAACAGCTAAATCACGTAATTAGTATTAATGTTATAATATTAAATATTTTAGATACTTTTAAATAATATATTTTTTAAAATTTTTATATGGCAACTATTTGAAAAACATGACTTAATTTTTTAGAATTTTTAAGAAGATTAAAAATTATGAAACATAAAATTGAAGGCACAATTAATATTAATTATATAGATAAATTTTTTATTTAATAATTTTTCATACAAAACTACAACTCCTTAATTTTTAATTTTGGAGACGTGGGACGATTGCGTCTATTAAATTATTATCCATAAATGTTATATTTTGTGGAATGAAAGTTGGTGAAATGCGATTATTTAAAAATATCATCATTGAGTTTTGAATATTAGAGATAATGACATATATTAGAGATAATGTCATGGGATTTTAGTAATTTTATTATATATATATATATATATCGATCGTTAAATGTATATATATACACTCACATAACAATATATACATATATTATTTTCATAGTTAAGATTTTTATTATTTATGTTTAATGTGAATAATAATAATATATGTATCCATAATTTCATATTTAATAATACATACATATATATGTATATTAATTATTATATGTAATGACTCAATATGGAAATAGTTTCGAAAATGATTTTGGTGCATGAATACAAATGCATAATTTATAACCATCATATGAACTTTTGAAGTAGCCAAAATATTTAACAATCTTGAATTGTCTTTAATTAGCATGTTCATGAATTATCATGAAAATTAATAAGGAGTTATTATATTGATTACATAAATTAAGATCTAACCAATAAAAATATAATTAGAATGTGGACAAAAATATCATTTTTAGAGTGCGAATTGAAAAAAAAAACTTAGATTATCCAAATTTTATATTTCTCGTTATTGTTATTTATGCAGAATTCTAAAAGGGCAAAATCTGAATGGATCAGTCCCAAGAGAGCTAACAAGACTGCCTTTTCTTCAAGAAATGTAAGTGTAAAAGTAAAACCTTCCTCCTTGTCTCTTTCTCTTTCTCTCACACATTATTAACTCTCAAATGTTTTCCACTCAGTGATCTTACCAGGAACTACCTAAACGGAACCATCCCTCCAGAATGGGGTTCCACCAGACTCGTAAACATGTATTCTTTATTTTCACCTCTGTGTGTGTGTGCAGTACAGTACATGATTAATCTTGTTTTTATTGCAGTTCTCTCATTGGAAACCGTATTACGGGTTCAATCCCATGGCAGCTTGCCAATATCAGCACACTTGCAAATCTGTAAAATTACTTCTTTTCTTACATTTTATTTTATGGCTCATATCATCTGGATCAATATTCTACTTTCTTTTTTGAAGGACCCTGGAGTACAATCAGTTGTCTGGAACCATACCTCCCCAGCTTGGAAATCTACCTCGAATTGAGAGATTGTAAGCCCTTTTCTATTATTATCACAACTATAACTTCCCCTGTTTAAGTAGTCAATTTTTATTTCTTACTCTGTTCCCTTATTTATGATCTTAGTTTAACTTGACCCTAATTCTTCTTTAATGTGAATATGTGAAGACTGTTTACCTCCAACAATTTAACTGGGGAATTACCTCAAAATTTAGCAAGAATGACCACATTGAAAGACTTGTGAGTTTCTTCTTTATTTTTGTTCACCAACTCTTTTGCTTCTTAAAAGCCTCTTTATCTTTCAATCTTGAACGTATTTGTTTAACTCTGTCACAATGCAGTCGTATTAGTGATAACAACTTCAGCGGAAGCATACCCAACTTTATCCAGAATTGGACAAATATTGAGAAATTGTAAGAGTTGATCGATGTTTGATGTTGTATTAGATCCTTAATCTATTATTTAGCCGGGGGATCTTTTTTATTGATGCTGAAGTTTTACATTCGATAATTGCAGAGTAATTCAAGCCAGTGGTCTGGCCGGGCCAATCCCTTCTGGTATTGCTTCCTTAACCAAATTGACCGACTTGTGAGTATGCATTATGATTCATTGACAATATACAAATAATTACGATTTATGACAAAGCTTTTGTTGAGAAATGAAGTAAACTATGATGATATGCAGGAGAATTAGTGACTTGAATGGGAATGAAACTACATTTCCACCTCTTAGTAGCATAAAGAAGCTCAAGACGCTGTGAGTGTGATGTTTATGCATTGTTCTCCCACTGAATACATTGTTGCTTTTGTGTGGCTAAGTGAATCATTTTGTGTAGGATTTTGAGGAGTTGCAATATTGTCGGGGAGTTGCCAAGTTACATCGGTGAAATGACAGGATTGAAAGTCTTGTTAGTAAAACCCTTCTCTTCTGGTTAACGTTTACGTTTCTATACTACTATATGTTAAATTCATCATTCTCTTTATTGTTTGTTTTCTTAATTTAGTTCATTTTATTTTAAGACATACTAAATTACTTCAATGAATGCATCAAGAAGCTATAAAAATATTGATTCAATCAGAGGTCATGTGAATGTTTGCCATGCATTCGGCGATCTTGTTCCTGAATGTCGTGCAATTCACTATTGGTTCATATCTTACATTATTTATTTATCTTTAATAACTGTATTTGACTTCTCCTATGAAAAACATGATAGTTCGATGCATGTCAACACGCGCATGTGAAATAATATAACTAGACGCTATGTTCTTTACATGCTGTTTTGTAATATTATTGTGCAGGGACCTAAGTTTCAACAAATTGACTGGGCCAATTCCAGACACCTTTGCTGGTCAATCAAACACGGATTACATGTAATTTACACCTAACTTGTCTTTTTCTTAGTTGATGAATCGTTCATCTCAAAGGTGTATGACTAAGATTTGTTTACGCCGTTTCTCCAACATAAACACTAAAAGATGGATTGGTTGCAACAAAGGGATCTATTTCAGACTATATGATTATGATTAATTGTACAATCATAACAATCATAACATTCACTTATAATTGAACTGCTACAAACTCGTAGCAGTACATAAACCTATTACAGAGTTGCTAATTCATGACCTTGATTTCTCCAGCTATCTAACAGGGAATAACCTAATGGGGCCGCTGCCAGATTGGATGTTGAAAGATGGAGACAACATGTATATCTTGCTTTCGTCTTCTTCGTGCAAATAAAACGGTCTTTTTCATGCTAAAAGATCCATAAAACAAGATTTTTAACATTTATATGATATTGTATGCAGTGACCTATCTTACAACAACCTTACGTCTGAAAGTTCACCCTCAAATTGCCAGCCACGTAAACTGTGAGATTATTCCCACTTACCTTCTATTGTCATTTCCTTCTCGAAGTTCCACAACTTAGTAATACCTGACCAATTCATTTCAGGAACTTGTTTGCGAGCTCGAAAGGAAATACTTCGTGAGTTTCTAGTTTTTGTTTCATATGTTTTCCATTTTACACATACTTCTTCAATTTAATGTCAATCTGAGTTGTAATGAGTATTGTATTGTCTTACCAGCGGTATCGTTTCCTGCTTAAGAAACTTGCGTTGTGAGCGAAGTAAGTCATTGCCCCCTGCACTATTAAACTCCGTATCTGTCACACTAACCTTTGATTTATTTTTACATAATACTCCCTGGTTCTATATCCAACTGAATTTTTCCATAAAGATTTCGTTGGAGAACCTTAGGGCGTGTTTGGATCGAAGGATTTGAAATCTATGGATTTCAAATTCATCGACAAATTCATTTAAGTTCGTTTGGATGATTTCATGTTACAATGAATTTCAAATCCCTTGTCATTCACTTTGACTTATTTTCTTCATAACTACGGTGGATTTCAAATGACTCCATTTTAGGTGTCATTTCAAATCCTTCGTCCAAATCCCCTCCCCAAATCCAAATCACTCGATCCAAACACATCCTTAGATACTTTAAGACGTGTGCACTTTGCGCCATGACCTTCAACAGTGTCCATTTTAACCATTGAATCCTTATTTTGGTTAAATAAACAGGAATATTTGACCAAAATGTTATCATGTACTAGTTCACTGCATTCGAATATTGAATTTGGTGAATACTTTTGTATCTTTACTCTTAAACATGCATGAAAGTAGGATATATAACCATATAATTTGGTGAATTGTGAGCGCGACCAACGTAAAAATACACATTTTATTTAAGATCAGGTCTCAAAATATCTAAAAGTTTCTGACACAATATTTGTGGAATATCCTACCGGATAGGAAATGGGTAAATTCATAGGTTATGAAGTTGGATCGCGATTTTGAATAGCATGGGGGGAAGTGCTCTACCCCCGATATAAATTGATTAATTGATCTAAAAACATATTATTAGTATTCATTTCTTGCTGTCTCAGGATACTACTCTCTCCACATAAATTGCGGTGGAAAACAACATGATGATGGAGGTATTACTTATGAAGATGATACCAATTCCGGTGGGCCCTCAAGTTTCGTCCTTGGTAAGACAAACTGGGGATTTAGTAACACGGGTCATTTCATGGATGATGATCGTCCTAGTGACTCATACACCTGGCAAAACATCTCCAGTATTTCTGGGCAGAATTCACAACTGTATATGGATGCACGACTTTCCCCGCTTTCATTGACATATTACGGGTTTTGTTTGATAAATGGGAACTACACAGTAAACCTTCACTTTGCGGAGATTATGTTTACTAATGACAGAACATATAGTAGCCTTGGAAGGCGTATATTTGATGTTTATATTCAGGTACCTTTTATCCCACATCCACATGTACCCTAATAAAGACATGTCTTTTGTAATGTTAAGTAGTATTTCATTAGTTGATGATTTTGTGAAAAACTATTTCAGGGAAAGCAGGTACTGAAGGATTTCAATATTGAAGATGAAGCAGGTGGAGTTAACAGGGGAATCACGAGAAACATCACAGCAATTGTAACTGATAATACATTGGATATTCGCTTCAATTGGGCTGGAAAGGGGACAAATGGAATTCCTGTTAGAGGAGTATACGGTCCTCTCATTTCAGCCATATCTGTTGATCCAGGTAAACACAATAGAATTCTGTTTTTCATATAATAGCATAATATGACTTCTGTTTCCATGCCATTACATGTTTTGGTGTCTTGTTAAGAATAATGTCCAATTTTAGTACTTTATATTTGATAAATGATCAAGAAACAGATTTATGTGCACAGTTTATGTAATTTCTTGTAAATTTGTTCAGATTTTACGCCACCACCATCAGAAGAAAATGGAAACAACATTTCTGTGGGCGCCATAGTTGGGATAGCGGTTGCCGGAGTTCTTTTCACAATCTTGATGGTTTTGGGTATTCTTTGGCGGATGGGTTGTTTGAGACGCGAACACACACTGGAAGATGGTATGAAAGTAATGAACTATGTTAAATAACGTCATCTGGTATGTTGCTTTTGTATCTGAATGGCACCTTTTTGCAGATCTCAAGGGTATAGACCTTCACACTGGGTCATTTACTCTAAGGCAGATTAAAGCTGCCACAAACAATTTCGATCGTGCTAATAAAATTGGAGAAGGTGGTTTTGGTCCTGTATACAAGGTAAATTTAATAAGTACTTACTACACGTATATTCTTTAAGGTAAATTACACAGACACCCCCTGCATTATAGCCTAATCATGAAAAACACCCCGAGATTTGAGAAATTACCATAATTTTCCTTATCAATAACAAGTAACATACTAAAATTTTACCCTCTGTCAGAAAAAAAAAAACACAGTTCTCGCCCTCCTTTTCAAGTTATCAGAATTTGACATATAATTTGCAAAACGCTTGTAATGTTGCAATAAGTAGAAGTGTGTATTTGATTCTTTCCTAATCTTTATATAACCATCCTGTACGATCTCTCGTTCAGTTTGTTGGTTTAACGTTGTATTTTATTCAAAGGGCCTTCTATCGGAAGGTACAGTCATAGCTGTAAAGCAGCTTTCTGCCAAATCAAAGCAAGGGAATCGTGAGTTTGTGAATGAAATAGGGATGATATCTGCTCTACAACACCCTCATCTTGTAAAATTATATGGATGTTGCATTGAAGGCAACCAGTTGTTGCTTATCTACGAGTACTTGGAAAATAATAGTCTCGCTCGTGCATTATTTGGTATGAATTTTACGAATAAAGTTTTAGTTTTATGATTTATATATACTTATGAATCACGTTAATACTTGCAGGTCCAGAAGAACATCAGTTGCATTTGGATTGGCCAACAAGGCATAAGATATGTGTCGGTATAGCAAGAGGTTTGGCCTATCTCCATGAAGAATCAAGACTGAAAATCGTTCATCGTGACATCAAGGCGACTAATGTGCTTCTTGACAAAAATCTTGTCCCTAAAATATCTGATTTTGGGCTTGCCAAGCTTGATGAAGAGGATAATACGCATATAAGCACACGTGTTGCTGGAACTTTGTGAGTTATCTGTTACAAACCAACATGAAATCTAAAAAATAGGAAACTAATAAAAACATAGCATTATAATGATGATATATGATTTTTGCAGTGGATACATGGCACCTGAATATGCTATGCGAGGGTATTTGACAGACAAAGCAGATGTATACAGCTTCGGAGTTGTACTTTTGGAAGTTATAAGTGGAAGAAGCAACACTAGCATCAGGACAAAGGACGATTGCTTCTATCTTCTCGACTGGGTAATCAAGTCATTGCAATAATCTTATACATAGACACCCACCCGTGTATGAGATTCTAAATTTAGGGGTGGCAAATGGGCGGGTTGGGTTGGGTTGGGTTTGGGTTGGTTCCAACGGTTCGATTCTCAAATGGGTTGGGTTCTTAAATGGTTTTCAGGTGGAACCAACTCAACCCAAAATGGAATCAAAGTCAACCCTAAAGGGAACCAAGCCCAACTCGACTCAGTACCTTACATTTTGTTCTTTATAATTTAGAATATTGGCAAGCGATTTGGGCCTAAGTTAAAATTTGTTGGAACCAATTTAGGAACCAAATAAAATTTCTTAGGAACCAACCCAACCGAAACAAGTTTAATTGGGTCGGAACCGTGGTTCTGGGTCCATTTTGCCACCCCTAATTCTAATTATAAATTTCCTATTCTTGTGTTAGGCTAACTCATTGAAAGAGGAAGGAAAGTTGATGGAACTAGTGGACCCTCGATTGGGATCGAATTTCAACAAAGAAGAAGTGATGTCCGCTATAAATATTGGCCTTCATTGCACAAATGTTGTTGCCACAGAAAGACCAAGTATGTCATCAGTTGTGAGCATGCTTGAAGGAAAGGTTGTTGTACAAGAGTTTGTTTCAGAAAGGAGGGCCCCAAATGGGAAGATGAATATCAATGATGATCAGATACAGAGTTCAATAGATGTACCGTGGACTGCCTCGTCTACAGATACCGCTGACCTGTATCCCGTTACCGTCGATTCTGATTACTGGGAGAAGAGAGATCAGTAAATTCTTGTATTTTCTCATAATTTGTACATTCATGGTTTTTCTTGTGTTGTTTTCACTAAATGCAATAGTGAATGAGAATAAATTACTGTTGCAAAATATGAACTATGTATACAGAAATATCATTCATTCTTATTTTAATTGTTTCTTTTCATGTGTTAGTACTTTGTAGCACCAAATTATTTGGCTGAAAATTGATTTTTCTTTATAAATATTCTGTAATATAAGTGTGTAAAATCTGCAATATTTTGTGTAAATGATAAATATTGATGGAGTCAAAGTTTAAGGTTGAACTGTCTTATTTGTACTTACCTCAGAAAATAAATAACGTTTGTGTATCCTGGATTAATATGACAAACATCCTCAATGGGGCGGTGGTTTGGATCTTGGGTCGGGTATGGAGACCCCAAGAGCTTAACAGGAATCCGTCATAGCTGAGCCTTTTGATGTGGTTTTGGGTTTTACAAATGGGCATAAACCATATCAGGAATAATCCAAAAATATGCGTAAAATAAGAAATTTCTATAAACCTAATAAAGAGGATATTCCATTTTTGAGTTGACGAAGATTTGAATCAAGTACTGAATGACAAAAAATACTACGTAAATATTCTCCAGCCAAATTCAAATTATATTTATATGTCAATCGTATTATACTTGCACTGTAATTGGCGTATATGCCAATAAATTTGATCAATCTACACCACATAACTCATACGATCCAATTATGTTGGATCAACCTGTACACAACAAATTTGTATTAACTGAAAATCAAGAAACACAAAAAATTGTGACAAATGAATTTATATAAATCAAAATAAAATATGGGGTACAAATCTCTATTCTAATCCTCTGATTCTTCCTTCAAAATATGTTGACTTGAATATAGGAGTTGACTTTGCTTCTTTGATCTTCTCCAATGTTGACTTGAATGTTTATAACGTTAATTCGAGGGCTTGACAGCTTAATCTCGAATCAAATGTGATAATTGCCCCCACTATAAACTTGCTACTGGGTAACTGGCAATTCACTTCTAGGATACAACAAACCACTCGAAGTCTGCGAATAGCAATTTCGAAGATTCCCCTCACGAACTAAGAAGAGAACTGAAATATGTTATGTAAAATATGGATGAATTCGAATGAATGATCTTCTTGGCTCTCAACATATTTATAAACACTTCGCAACTATTCGAATCATTGCATAGTTTGATCAATAGTTATCTCCAAACAATGCAAAGTTTAAATCTGAAAAAACACAAGTTTTCTCTACGAAAAGTCACAACTTTTCAGAATTAATTATTTAAATTAATTAAATAATTAATTTCGAAAATAATAAATAAAATAATTATTCAAATTAAAATAATAAATAATTATTTTATTTTCCAAGTGCCATATCTTTGATATTTAAATATATATATAAATATATATAATATTTGAATATTTTGGCTTCCCTCCAACATTCCCTCCAAGCTTCAATTTAAACTTTAAGTTGGATTTATCCTTATAAAGTATATTGATAAACCTCGATTATACGTATTTTCTATCATAAGATTATTCATTTCCATATCATTTTATGTTATGATTTATACCTCATATGCGTTTAATAGTTTTGTTACATGTTTGTAGGGAAAAATCATTAATTTCGAGAAAGTAACGAAAAACGTATGAAAGGAGATACATGGGTGCTGTTTGGAAATACAATCATATCTTGGGCTACAAACCTCCAATTCTAATGAGCCTTATATGGTTAGAAAGCTAAGACAATTACCCAAAAGTCTTATGAAGAGGACAAGATCCGGTTCAAACGTTTGAAGACTCAAAAGTTATAAATACGCTCTGTTCCGAACCAAATGGCGCAGTCCTGGTAATACGATCATAACTTGAGTTATACAACTTGGATTTGATCCAAATTAGTTGGGTTGCAAAGCCAAGACATAGAGCTACAACTTTGTAGAAGAACCCAAAGCCAAATTCAAAACAAATACATGGCGTACGTACGCCGTGTTAATTGGCGTTCAGACAACGAGGGCAGAGAGTTGGGGCTATCTCGCGTACGTACGCCCATTTGTACAGCGTACGTACGCCAATTTGTACTGCGTATGTACGCCGCTTTACTCGGCGTACAGACGCGCGTTAGGTTGAGTCTAAACGCTGAAAAAGCCCATATTCGGCCCAACTTCGGGTCTATGTTCTAGATTAGGTATAAATACCCCCTCCGAACATTGTTTTAGGGTTCGAACTTTATTTTCCTGAATTGAGTTGTAAAGATTGGATATCGAGAGACGAGATTCAAGGATTATTGTAAACAGTTTATTCGACAACGGGTTTAATCGAAATTATCTTCTTTAATCTCTTTTAATTCTTGTCGTTTATGATGTTTGCATTATTAATTGTTTATTGTGCTTTCGTATCTATGGAGTAATCCATTGTATTTTGGAATCGGGAATAGCCCGATAGCATGTTATCGATATAGATTATAGAACCGGTGAAGTTACGTCGCGTATGCTTATGATTTGAATTCTTGTTTATTAATGCTTGTGAATTTGCTGGCCACATATTTACATGTTCATAGCTATTAGGTGAAAATTCTGAAAGGTGACATCTATATCGGAACCCTAGTATTCAAACCTAGGATCCTAAATCACGAAAGTAGTTTTAGGTCCTTTGAGGAATCGATACACTATCATAGAGATCAATGAGTCTGAGTTTAGTCTAATCATCACGAAAGTAGTTGATTAATTAGCTTGAGTATGTTGTTATGCTTCGACAGAAGATAGTGATTACAATTGGATAGTGTCCTTCATAAGTAGCGATCGTAATTTAATCGGTAATATAATTGAGTCGATAATATATATCGTGGTAAACCCTAATTCCGGAATTTCCAATCATATATAACTCAAATCAGTTTTCTTGCGTTCTGTTTAGTTTTCTTTACAATGTATCTCGTATTCTTATTAGGCTTAGATTACTGATAATTGATAGGCTAGTGCTTGATTGTTCGGTCATCGTGGGAACGATATCTTTTGTACTGCACCGAAGCCGTGCGCTTGCGGTTTAGGCACATCATATATTAAGTGTTATGTGTATATTTGACATGTATTTCATTAGCCAAAGGCATCTTATATAAATGTTAATAGGTGGGGAGGATCAAATTTGGATTTGTTCAATTTTGATTTTACTTGGCCTGTAGAGTGAGCTTGGACCAACCCGGACTTGATGATATTAGGGACTTCCGAACATTCAGATTTTTATCTCTTAAAATTATGCACGAGTATTTTACTAATACCAAAATTTTACCCGAACAATACCCTAATTTACCCGAACAAAATTCAAATTTCAGCCCTTATAAAATATCTACAGGTCCTTTAACTTAACAAGACCTGAAATTTACACACGGGTCATTTACCTGACTGAAATGCATCACATATGTCGGGTCCAACTATTTTCAGACCCAAGGAATTAGGACGAATATTATGTTTACAAGGACTTGATTTCGAAATTTATCTCGAATATTGTATTTTTATATTTACAAGGACTTGATTTCGAAATTTATCTCGAATATCGTTTGTTTCATGTCCGTTGCTTAAGTTGTATATCTCGTGGTCCAGCTAAGGACGGCGACAATTAATAAATTCGCAGAGATCATCTCAAGGATTTAATAAACGATCTTCATTATAATCTTACGCATAAAAGCGTCGGAAATTGTTTACATTCCATGGTCGGGGTAATTCTTTTCCCTCCATATCTTGCAATCTGTAAGTCATTTGCTTCGTGACTTTAACGATTTTAAATGGTCCTTCCCAATTAGGTTCGAGTTTTTTCACTGTTCTTGATACTTCGATTTTCTTCAACACCAAATCTCCAATTTGAAAAGTTCGTAAATTGACTCCTTTGTTATATGCTCGGATCATCGTGTTTTTGTGCCTTAATATGTTAGCATATGCCCGACTTCGTACCTCCTCAATAGTTTCGAGTTCGAATTGTCTCTGTTCCATATTAGAACTAGGGTCGTACGAGCTCACTCTGTCATGACTTCTATTTCAGCAGGTATCACTGCTTCTGATCCGTATACGAGGCAGTACGGTGTTTCTTTTGTGGATGACCTCGGTGTTGTGCGATAAGCCCACAAGATTCCAGGTAACTCATCTGAATCATTTTCCTCGCTCGCGTGTTAACACGAGTCTTCAAATGTTGTAAAAGAATACGATTAACTACTTCCGTGAGGCAATTGAGGGCGTCCCCCTGAGGTGAAGTGTTGACTTATCTTTAGCTTCTTACACCAGTTGATCATGTCCTCGTTCTCGATGAAATTCGCAGTAATGCTCCAAGCCTTTTCGCGATATATGTCGTAACGGTCTAGGTCGAACAATTTTTTCTGAATGTCGGAATTGTTGAATTGCCAACAAGGTCTACCTCCTAATTGAATTTAGGGGCGTATAGTGCTCGTATTTCGAGAATCGTTCACGGCGAGGTTTGTGGGACTTATGATCCTGATGATCATTTTTGTCCTCGTCCATGTCTTTCCGCAGTTCGTTTTCTGTGAATTTTTTAGCATTTAGGGTAGTTACTCTCGGTGCTTTTTAGTTCGTTTTTTGGAAACTTTTTAGCATCTTCGGAGTAGTTATTCTCGGTGCTTTTTAGTTCGTTTTTTGGGAACTTTTTAGCATCTTCGGAGTAGTTACTCTCGGTGCTTTTTAGTTCGTTTTTTGGGAACTTTTTAGCATCTTCGGAGTAGTTATCCCTTCTATCTCTGCGTGAATAGTTCGTAGGGTTTCTACTGAGTTTTGCTTTAGACCCATTACCATTGATATTGATCTCTTTGCTCTTTTGTTACTGGCAAAGTGATTCTCGAATTTTCGAATCAGTTGGGGGTATGAGGTGATAGAACCTCTATATTGGCTCGTAAACCAATCTTGAACTCGCCCGATCAGAGTTGAAACGATATTTATGATTTCAACGATCTTTAAGTAGGTTTCCCACAGACGGCGCCACCTGATATAACTCGTAAAATGCTTACGGGCCAAATCAAGCCGAGGCTCGAATAAGACCAATGAGGGTCGTAAGACGGATATAGACTGCACCCAGTAGCACTGAGCTACCTACGTACCTTTCTGTTAGGATCAAGTCTAAACGTAGTTCAATGTTGTAATTAAGGTCTCATACGAGGTTCTTAACTCGGTTTATAGAATAGTGGAAACGTACTGTCAGATCGTACTATGTAGTCTCGAGGTACTGTTCAGTGAGTCCAAAGTCCTCTTTCTAATATTAAATGGGGCTATTTATAGGCACAGTACCCAATGTACGGACGATTGCGGGATCTGCGGAATGTCTTACACGTGTCCCTTAAATGGACGTATCAGATCACGCGGGTTAGGGCAACACCGGGTCTGATCCGATATAAACACGCGGGTTAGGTAGTGTAATGTAAATAAGCATAATTAGATCAGGGGCCTTCAGGCAAATAAGGTACAGTATCCGTACTAAGGTATTACGGTCGTAGGGACATTTGTACGATGCTTTAGGGTTTAGGGTTCAGGCTCGTATAGAGTGCATACAAGGTCATGCTATATCATATAGAGATAAATATTTATCAATTTACAACAGAAGACATATTTTGTAAAATCGAATTTTTTGGCAAAACCGAATTATTGTTTGCCAAAAAATTCCAATTGTGTTCACACGGTTTTGACATACATTTAATTTCTTCCCTGGTTTGGACTTTTTGACCCAAAGCAAGTTTTGGACATTTGAACAATTTCTTCAACTTGCTTTACACAGAGTTCTTTAGTACTATTAAAATAAATTTTTGACCATGATATTTAATTATGTATATTTTTTATTAAATATAAACTCTAAATGAAATTGGATATTTCAAAACACACTCAGCAAAATTCATGTAGAAACTCTATAAATTAATACTCACGGGACCACCAAAATTTATTAATTAAAAGAGTTATTAATTAATCGATAAATTAATAATTATTAATTTATGCATTAATTAATATTTTATTAATTTATAATGAAATATTCAATTTACAAAGACCATTCAAACTTCCATTTTACAATGCATTTACAATAATTAAAAAATAATTTCTATATAAATACAAGATAATAATGCTACCACAAACAAACCATACACACACAACATGCCTTCCCATCTTAAAGGTGTGAAATAAAAAAAAAATGATCGACGAGATTCGAAGAGCACTATGCAAGCACAACAATGATAATCCAAAACTCGCTCAAAAACAATTGCAATAATGGATGTTAGCAATTATGCTAGCTCAACAAGGATCATTTAAGAACAATTGCAAATTGATTTGTAAGGTGAAATTCATTTCAACAAAAAATAAAAGATAATTGAATCATTTCCAAGAAATCTTCATAAATCATTCATGTAATATGTAGTATATAAGAAATTATTAATTTATATTTTATATGGGGCCTATAGAAATTATAAAAAATGTATTATCTTATAATTTTAGCGAATAATTAATTTAGCACCCTATCCCCGAGTCGGGACCGGCCAAAAATATTATCTAAGAGAGTTTATTAATTAATCGAGTATTAATTTATCGAGTTTGTACTGTATATTACTATACTTAATACATCATTTTTAATTTGTAACTCTCTGAGGTTAATTTAAATCGAATTTCAATTCTTATCCAACAATAAAATGTTAATGTTATAAATATAGGATCAGCTACCAATGTAACAAAATTCCTTTTATCCATTTCAATCGAAGATTATAATATCCAATAGAAAAAATTACAAGAAATAATATAAACCAACTAATTGAGCAAGTGGGCTATAGAAAATAAAATAGACATTTAATGCAGAGATTGAATTGAAGAATGTGGTCCTCTTTCTCTTGCAAATGGATATTAAAATTAATTGGAGTCAAAATGCAAGCTGTTCATGCATGGAAATTTCCCAACTTTTGGAAAAGTAATGCTCTTATTTAGGACTACAAATTTACATGCAACTTTGGATTGGATATTTCATGATTATTTGTGTGTTGAGTTTATTAGAATTGGTCGTTTAACATCCTTGATTGCTTGTGAATCATATTGATTTTCAAAGTTCATATTATTTCATTCATTCACCAATCAAATAATTTATTATAACCAATTTGTCTTTTTATATTTTATAATTTTCTTAACTTTTATTTTATTATTTTTAATAACATATTTATTATATTAATAATTAACACAATTATTTAATAATTATTTATCAATCTATCGCTATTAATTTAACAGACCGTACAACTCTCAACCAATTTTTAAAATATATACAAATAATTACTATTATCACATTAATACTACGTACATGCAATTACATTTATTTGCAGGCAAAATCTGAAAGTAGCCGCAAAGACTAGATAATATATTTATTACTTCCACGACTTTCGCTTTATATAAAACTAAGTTGACTTGTTAAAAGATTCTTGTATAAACGAGACAATTAATGAATGCGTAGTTAATATAGTGTATGATAGAAGAAGCTAATGCGAAGAAAATATAAAGTCAAACAAAGAAAAGACAGGCAGCCTGTATACTATATGTATAAACTATTAAAAATAAGCGTAACCTTTTTAATTAAATTAAATATTATATTCTACATAATGAACTTAGTTCTTGATATAACTCGTAAAATATTTACGGGTCAAATCAAGTCGAGGCTCGAATAAGACCTAGGAGGGTCGTAGAATGGTTATAGACTGCACTCAGACGTACTGAGCTACCTACGTACCTTTCTATTAGGATCAAGTTTAAACGTAGTTCAAGGTTGTATTTAAGGTCATATACGAGGTTCTTAACTCGGTTTATAGAATAGTGGGAACGTACTGTCAGATCGTACTGTGTACTCTCGAGGTACTATTCAGTGAGTCAAAAGTCCTTTTCCTAATATTAAATGGCACTATTTATAGGCACAGTACCCAATGTACGGACGACTGCGGGATTGGCGGGATGGTTTACACGTGTCCCCATAACGTACGTACCAGATTATCCGGGTTAGGGCTACATTAGGTTTGACCCGATAAAAACACGCGGGTGAGGTAGTGTAATGCAAATAAGCACAATTAGATTAGGGACCTTTAGGTAAATAAGCCTTAATATCTGCACTAGGGTCGTATAATCCCATACGAGGTATCGGGGCCTAGAGTCGTGTACGAGGTTGTTCTGTATCATTAGTCGTCTACGAGGTTATGCTATATCATTAAGTCCCCCAATTTATGGGTTAATGACATGCTATTCATACAGCGGCGACGTGTCTGGCTCTTCAATTGATGCTCCATTGGAATATCGACACGTGTCCTGTCATACGGACCGTCTGTGGAGTTGAACCGTCAGATCACTGATAGTCAACCTAATCTCGTCTACTCGTTTTGGCGGTTCTTTTTAGTATAATAGGCCCACTTTTGGATTTATTCCCATCATTTGTTAAACTGCTTCATTCATATTGCTAGCCTCGTTTCCAGAGCAAGAATATTCTTGAAGAGTCGTATTTCTGTTTTCTCTGCACAAACAACCGGTAATAATTTCTTCTTTCTTACTTCTTATTGTCATGGATCGTGAGGAGGTAGTAGATGTTGTAGGCATAGATGATAGCTCGAGTTCTGATTCTTCAGATTCGAGTAGTTCGAGTGATGAATCAACTAGTGTAACAGCTAGTGTAACAGCTTCGTTAGATCCATCGGAGTTTGTGGATCTAGAGGGCGACGACGAGGTGAATAGGGATCTATTCTCCGAGTCTTTAGAGAATCAGGGTAGGGTTAAATGGCTAGACATACAATCTTCGGTCAGTATAGGTCGTATTCAGCAAGCTCGTAATAAGTTTCACATTCCGGACAATTTTGAGACTTTAATTCCCGGTTCTTCTGATCGTATTCATACTCCACCGCGCAATTACCGAACCTTCCACATAGCACATTTTATGGCTGGTCTAAGACTTCCTTTGCACCCCGCCATCGTAGATAATTTAAACCATCTCCGTCTATGTCCCTCCCAGTTGCTCCCAAATTCGTATCGCCACCTTGTTTATTTCATCGTATTGATGCGAACACATAATGCTGAACCAAACATTCAGAATTTTAACAAATTCCTCCATTTAAATCGATGTAAGTCCACTTCCGAGTTAGGTTTTTATTATCTCACTCCCCAGAAAGGGTTTCGAGTCCAAGCGAATCCTAAAGATTCTTATGGGGCTTGGAAAGATAAGTATTTTTATCTGGCCATGCCTGACGAGGCACCTTGGGGAGTGCTTCGTAAGTGGAATTTGACAGTCCCTACGAGATTCAGGGTCGGTCCACCAACAATTACATAAGAGGAGATAAAGAATATTTTAGAATGGTACTATAGTACTGATTTGATATCTGAGTCTGTACTCCGAGCCTGTGGACTCAGTGCTGCAGATGTGGAACCCATTTCTGATCTAGGTAGAAAATTGATCGTTTCTACGAGTCTTTGTCATTATGCTATTTGTTATCATGTGTTTATGTTAATCGTGTTTTTGTGCAGCTATGGCTTCACGCATGGCTCAAATGGCTAAAGAACGCGGGGGTGCTGCCAGAACAAGAGCCCCTCCTCCATCAGCTCCTGCTACGAGGAATAGAAGTACTACGGCACCCCGTACGTCGACGCTTCGTTCGTCGACTGAATCATCGCGTCGTGCCGATGCTAACGAACCGACTGCGAGGTTACAGAAGCGCCCTCGTAGTGATGCTGGTGCCTCGACTTCGGCCGCTCCGGGTGGGAGAGTAGAAGTGACGCAGGCAGAAACCTTTGATGCCGCTGAAGAGGCCAGGTTGAGAGAATTATTGAACAAAATGGAAGCTCTGTCCCTGGAGGATTATACGGAGCTGAAGATAGATGAACGTCCTCCTATCAGCAATGATGCCATACCGCTAAGTCTGCATCCTCGTGTATACGAGGATAGCAGTGTTATGTCTGATCCTACCGGTAGCACTGCGATGGAGTTATATAGCAATTTCTTGTTACCTCGTGACAAGATGATGCTATTGGAGCGTGCACATCCAGTGGTCGAAAAACTGGGAGCCTCGCATCTGAATCAGGTATGCTCGTAGAGTCTGTGTTATTTATGTTATATGTTTCCTGTGCATTCATTTTAACCTCATGATTTCAGGTGGGTCTTTGCATGCATCAACTATCCTTGTCCAATTCTCAATATAAGAAGGAGAACGATGAGCTGACAAAGAAGGTGGAGGATATCTCGGGTAAATACGAGGCAAAGCTCGTTGAGATGGCTCGAGAGTTAAAAAGGATTAAAGCAGACGATCTAGAGCATCAGAAACAGCTTATCATCGCCCAAAAGTGCCTCGCGGGTGAAAAGAAAAAGTCCTACGACACTGGGTTCTCGGATGGACAGAAGCAGGAGATGGCGTTGAATGCGGTTACGCGGAACAGAGGGGTCAGGGATTTCTTGAACTCGACCCGTTTTAATCGATTGATGATGGCTAAGGCAATGGATGACCACCTCGATGGTTACTACAAGGCCGTGGACTATATGAAGAAGGATGGCTTGCTAAATCCAGACTTCGATGTTGATCAGTTCGTCGACCTCCATGCCTACGAGGATCTTCTTCGACCCTCCATGACTCCGGATGAAGTTCTACCTTATAAGGATTTTTCAGAGTTTGATGAGGTCGTGGCGATGGTGCTCCAAGAACGACAAGATGCAATACTTGCTCGCGGCAGCGGGCCGTTCATGCAGGCCTTGGAATCGACCGTTGATAGAGGGGAAGTTACGAATGAAGACGCTCCAAATCCAGAAGGAGTCGGGGAGAGAGTTTACCCAGCTCCGCTGACAATAGCCGAGATAATGGAGGATCGTATACAGACCCCACCTCAAATTCCTGACGAGATTCCTGCTGAAGTGCCTGTCACCGGTCCGGTTGGGGCCGTGATCGAGCCATCTAACGATAACAGTACTGTGTAGGAATAGAAATGGCATTATGGTTGTATCAGTGAATATGATTGTAAAGAATGATTAAGCTCCGTTTTGTTTTGATCGACTTTGAATGAATGATTCAGATTTAGAAGATGCTGAGTATTTAATTTTTTAGTCTCGTATTTACTTTGCATGTTGGCTCGAATATTATTGAACTCATGGTCCTTATTTTATTATGAAACTAAAGAAAACAACAATTAATAAATGATCTTCATCATAATTTTACGCATAAAAGCGTCGTAAATTGTTTACATTCCATGGTCGGGGTAATTCTTTTCCCTCCATATCTTGTAACCTATAAGTCATTTGCTTCGTGACTTTGATAATCTTGAACGGTCCTTCCCAGTTAGGTTCGAGCTTTTTCACAGTTCGTGATACTTCGATTTTCTTCAATACTAAATCGCCGACTTGGAAAGTACGTAGGTTGACTCCTTTGTTGTAGGCTCGCATCATCGTATTTTTATGCCTCAAAATGTTAGCATACGCCCGATCCCTCACTTCTTCGACCATCTCTAACTCGAACTGCCTCTGCTCCACATTAAGACCAGGATCGTAAGAACTGACTCTGTCAGTCGTGACTTCAATTTCAGCTGGTATCACTGCTTCTGATCCGTATACGAGGCAATATGGTGTTTCTCCCGTGGACGACCTTGGCGTCGTGCGGTAAGCCCACAAGACTCCGGGTAGTTCATCCGCCCACCTTCCTCGTTCGCCGTCGATACGAGTCTTCAGGTGCTGTAGGATAATTCGATTTATTACTTCTGTGAGGCCGTTTGCTTGAGGGTGTCCCACCGATGTAAAGTGTTGACTGATTTTCAATTCCTTACACCAGCTAATCATGTCCTTGCCATTGAATTAGGTTCCATTATCGGATATTAATACTCTAGGAATGCCGAACCTGCATATGATATTTTTCCATAAAAAGTCAATTACGGCCCGTTCAGTTATCCGTGCTACTGCTTCCGCTTCTACCCACTTCGTAAAGTGTTCAACTGCGACGATTATTAATTTCTTTTGCCTTTGGGCGGGTGGGAAAGGACCTGCATTGATATGACGATGTTATTTTTTAGGGACTCATTCACAAGGTCGTAAAAAATTATATATGAGGAATTCGTAGAACCTAGGATGTCGATGCCCCATTGATCAAATGGATAGGCAATTTTAATTGCTTCCATCGGGGTTCCTGGTTTATGAATCGTATTTGAATGCAATTGACATTCTTTACAACGACGTGAGAATTGGCTGGCATCTTCAACCATTGAAGGCCAATAAAAGCCTTGTCGTAGAATTTTTTGAGCTAAGGCTCGTCCTGCGGAGTGATTTCCACAACTTCCTTCGTGAATTTCCCTCATTACAGCTTCTGCCTCGTGCTGAGATAAGCAGCGTAATAAAATCCCCGTGATCGACCTCTTGTATAACTCGTTGTCCTTCATAGTGAAACGAGTTGATCGGTGTTGAAGTCGTTTAGCTTCCGTTTTATCCTCGGGGAGCTCACCCGATACTAGGAATCGAGAGATTGGCATTCTCCAATCGTTGACATGATCAGACACTGGAGTTATAATTGGTTTATCGGTAATTTCAGCATTGTTTGATATCAGAATAGTAATTGTCCGGTTTTTCACACCGACGGATTGATTTCCAAACTTAGCTAATGCGTCAGCTCGTTCATTCTCTTCTCGAGGTATTTGTAATAATTCCACCTGTGTGAAGGATCTCATTAATTCTTGGACTTTCGCCAAATATTTGCTCATCGATTTTTCACGAGCTTCGTAAGTACCCCCAAATTGCTTTGCCACCAGCTGTGAATCTGTAAAAGCGTGCAGATGAGTCACACCTAAGGAAGCCACCAATTTTAGCCCAGCAATTAAAGCTTCGTATTCCGCTTCATTGTTCGTAACATCAAAATTTAATTTGATTGCGAATTCAAAGTCTTCACCCGTTGGAGATTGAATCCAAATTCCTATACCACCTCGTTTTGCCATGGATGAACCGTCTACATGCAATAGCCAAGGCTTAGGTGTCGTAGGGTCTTCTACGACGCTATTTATTGTTATTTCTGATAAAAAATCGGCAATGGCTTGCGCTTTGATTGCAGTGCGAGGTTTATATTCGATGCTGAATTCTCCCAATTCAATTGCCCATTTTATCATCCGACCCGAAACATCCGGTTTGGCCAATACCTGTCTTAACGGTTGGTTTTTTAATACGATGATGTGATGAGCATGAAAATACGGGCGAAGTTTGCGAGCTGCAGTGATCAATGCCAAGCCCCATTTCTCAATCATCGTATAATTCAGCTCCGCCCCCTGCATTAGTTTACTGACATAGTAAATTGGACGATGATCTCCGTCTTGATCTCGTACGAGTACAGCACTGATAGCCACTTCTGAAACGCCCAAATATAGAAGAAGAGGTTCGTTGGGAATGGATTTTGTTAAGAGGGGCGGTGACATCAGATATTGTTTTAAATTTGTAAAAGCCATGTCACATTCATCTGTCCATTGGAAATTTTTCATGTTGCGCAAAATTTTGAAGAAATGAAGACCTTTGTCCGCTGATTTGGATATGAATCGATTTAGGCTAGCCATACGACCCGTTAGCCTTTGTACATCTTTAATGGTTTTTGGTGTTGGCATTTTTAAAATTGCTTCGATTTTTTCGGGGTTGGCTTCGATACCTCGTTCTGTGACGAGGTAGCCTAGAAATTTTTCCCCTCGTACCCCGAAAGTACATTTGGACGGGTTAAGTTTCATACCATATTGATTCATAATTTGAAATGCTCGTTTTAAGTGTTTTAAATGATCTTGTTCTTTTGTACTCTTTACGAGCATATCATCAATATAGACTTCCATAGTATGACCGATTTCTTTTTCGAACATTGTATTTACGAGCCTTTGATAAGTTGCTCCGGAGTTTCTTAGTCCGAAAGGCATTACGTTATAGCAGTATACGCCCTTGGCGGTTATGAACGATGTTTTTTCACGATCTTCTTTTGCCATCATTATTTGATTAAAGCCTTGAAAGGCATCCATCATACTGAGCAATGCGCATTCAGCATTGGAATCAACGAGTAAATCTATACGAGGCAAGGGATAAGGGTCACGAGGACAAACTTTGTTTAAATCAGTAAAATCGGTACACATACGCCACTTTCCATCTTTCTTAGGAACGACTACGACATTTGCTAGCCAATCAGTAAATTGAATTTCATTAATATAACCTACATCTAGCAGCTTTTTCACTTCTGTCTCGATGATAGCGTTTCTCTCAGGGCCGAAATTCCTCCTCTTTTGCCTGACAGGTTTAGCAGTTGGGTCAATGTTCAGACGATGCTCAATAATTTCGGGGTCAATGCCCTTAAAGTCTGCAGCTGTCCATGCAAAGATGTTGGCATTGGCTCGTAGAAAATTTACGAGCTCTTCCTCAGTTATCACCAATCTTCGTGGTTTTCTCAGGGTCGTTCGGAAAGAGTTGAACAATTTTGTGCTCAGTCCGTTTCACCGAAGTATCCGGTGCCTCAGGTTTGTACTTTCCCCTATCTTTCTTTTTCTTCTCGGCTTCCCTCCACTCTTTCTCTTCTATATCGATTTTTGAGATCAATTCTGTTGCAGCAACTTCTATAACATTAATCTCCGGAATGTCTCTCACTTTCGTCGTGTACCTTGGATCTAACGAAGTGGTATAACACTGACGAGCCTCCAGCTGGTCGCCCTTCATCTCTCCAATACCGCTGTTCGTCTTGAATTTCATCTTTAGATGTAATGTGGAGACCACAGCCTCAAATTTGTTCAGCATAGGCCGCCCAACGATCATGTTATATGCGAAGGGTGCGTCGACAACCAAGAAAGTGATTCTCATCGTTTTTCGCTTCGGGGTCGTTCCAAGTGAAACATCCAGCTCGATTGATCCTTTAGGTAAAATTTGTGATCCTCCAAACCCGATCAATGGAGTATTAACAGGTCGAAAGTCGACGGAGTGCAGACCCATTTTTTCTAATACGGTCCAAAAGATTATGTCTGCCGAACTTCCCGTGTCCACCAATACTTTATGAATAGCAAAGTTTGCGACATCCATCGTAATTACCATGGGATCGTTATGCGGCAGCATCATACCTTCGAAATCTTTATTTGTGAAAATTATAGGTTCGTCATAACCTGACACTGCCATAACTTCATGTGCCCCGCGGATTTCATGCCTCCGAGTTTCTGTGCGTATTTCACGGAGTCTTTTCTTTCTGGCGCTGGATGAATCACCCCCTTCTAAACCACCCGATATGACATGAATATTGCCTCGGAACGGCTGATTTCCGGTTTCAGGTCTTCGATCAACTGTTCCATGTCGTCGGTCATTCCGGCCATACCTGTCGTTTCTGTCATCTATATTGTCCATACTTCTGCCTCGGTAATCTCTCCTTTCCCTCGAACGACTTCTGGGTCGTTCGTTTTCGCGCCTCTGCTCATATTGTCTAGCCTCAGTAACTTTTTGCTCTACGAAGTCACGTAGAAATCCTTCTCGGATCAACCGCTCAATCTCATCTTTCAGTTGAAAACAATCTTCAGTATCGTGACCTCGCTCCTTGTGAAATTCACAGTAATGTTCCAGTCCGTTCCTGGATACATGTCTCAGTGGTCTAGGTCGGACAATTTTTTCGGCGTGCCTCGAGTTTTGTATAGCATACAGAGCCTGTCGCCTCGTCGCGTTCAGGGGTGTATAGTGCTCGTATTTCGATATACGTTCACGCTTCTTGTGGGATTTATGATCCTGACGATCATTTTTATCCTCATTTTTGCCCTTTCGTAGGTCGTAAGAATCATACTTTTTAGCATCCTCGGAGTTTCCCTCCCTTCTATCTCTGTTCGGATAGTTCAAAGGGAGTTCTCTCTCGATGCTTTTTAGTTTGTTCATTTCCTCTTGGTTGATATATTCTGTTGCCAGCTCCATCATTTCCTCGTGGGATTTCGGGGTTTTTCGCGCGATAGCATCGGCGAATGGTCCTGCGAGTAAGCCTCGAAGCAGGATCGTAACCATCAGATCGTGGTTTAAATCTGGGAAATCTAGGATCTCTTGATTGAAGCGATGCATAAAAGCTCGCAAACTCTCGGTGGAGCTCTGTTTCAAACCCATTATCATGGATATAGATTTTTTTGCTCGTTTATTACTGGCAAAATGGTTCTCAAATTTCCGGATCAGCTGAGGGTAGGACACGATGGAACCTCTGTATTGGCTCGTAAACCAATCTTGGGCTCGCCCAATTAGAGTCGAGACAAATATTCTTGCGTTGACAGCGTCCGATTGATCCTGAAAGACATTAACAGTTCAAAAGATGTTACATGAGGTATGGGATCCCCAGTACCATCGTATTTTGGCAGATTAGGCATCGTAAAATTCTTATCTGGCAGTTCCATCATTATCTCTTCTGAGAATGGTGCGTTTCGAGCCATGAGAGCGGTGACATTTCTGACTCGTCTGGGAGTGTCGTCAGCGATTTCCACCGGAGCTTGTGTTCGGCTGCCACTTCCAAATTCTTTCTCGGGATTAGGCTCGTCGACGAACAGTCTCCGAGGTGCAATCGGAGCCTTCTCAGCATGTGCTCTCAGCATCTCTTCCACTTGCAACTGGACTCTACGATCCAGCTCTTCCTGAGTTAAAGTGGTCAATGTACTAGATCCGATTTCGCCAACATTTCTGGCTAAGGGAGTTTCTTCGTTTGGGGTATTGTCTTGATTGTCCATAGCATTGGTTGAGTTCATGATTTCAACGATCTTCAAGTAGTTTCCCACAGACGGCGCCACCTGATATAACTCGTAAAATACTTACGGGCCAAATCAAGCCGAGGCTCGAATAAGACCTAGGAGGGTCGTAGAATGGTTATAGACTGCACTCAGACGTACTGAGCTACCTACGTACCTTTCTATTAGGATCAAGTCTAAACGTAGTTCAAGGTTGTATTTATGGTCATATACGAGGTTCTTACCTCCGTTTATAGAATAGTGGGAACGTACTGTCAGATCGTACTGTGTACTCTCGAGGTACTATTCAGTGAGTCAAAAGTCCTTTTCCTAATATTAAATGGCACTATTTATAGGCACAGTACCCAATGTACGGACGACTGCGGGATTGGCGGGATGGTTTACACGTGTCCCCATAACGTACGTACCAGATTATCCGGGTTAGGGCTACATTGGGTTTGACCCAATAAAAACACGCGGGTTAGGTAGTGTAATGCAAATAAGCACAATTAGATTAGGGACCTTTAGGTAAATAAGCCTTAATATCTGCACTAGGGTCGTATAGTCCCATACGAGGTAACGGGGCCTAGAGTCGTGTACGAGGTTGTTCTGTATCATTAGTCGTCTACGAGGTTATGCTATATCAGTTCTGATTCTATATATATATTCTGAGTCGATATATATATTTTTTCTTGTTAAGACGATAGATGTCGATTTGGACTTGCTCCCCTACTTCACTCAAAATAATTGAATTATGAATAAGTTATTTTCTTATTTAATTATATGTGAAATTGCAGTTCAAAGTTATTTATTATGCATAAATATAATGGTTATTAGTAATTTATAATTTAATCTGATGGGGACAAATTTGCCACGAGTTTTTAACTGATTATTGTCGTGGTCAAACCGTCAAAAACTTACCTCATGACACGTGATAATGTGATATACGGCATTTGACTGACATAGTGGACTCTCAAATAATTCAGAAATAATCCCTTGAAGCAATGTTCTGAAACCCAGCCCGTTCAATGAACCGGAAAAATGACCGGGTCACGGGTCATTGGTTCAACCGTCGGGTCAACCCCGGTTGAACCGGTAATATCATAATTATGCAATAAATAATATTTATTATATTAAAAATATAATAAATTAGTAATAATTATATATATTTCATATGTTTTAAATTATACAGAATTAAATCAAATCAAAATAATATTATTTGCTACATGATAAATGCAAAAAGAATGGACATATATACCATTTGTTCCTCTATTTTAAATACTATAAAATAAATATATATTAATATAAATCAAAAGGAGTATATAAAGACAAAAAAATGACTTTTTCCTCAAAACCCTATTCTCACTTCTCACCCAGCCGCCGCTGCACAAACCCTCATCTCTCTGAAACCTTTCTTCATCATTTTCTTATCTTCTATTCTTTAGTTTTCTTTTCTTTCTTCTCATCTTTCATTTATCTTTAATCCACTTATGCCAAAGAAGCCTTCTACTATAATTTCTACATCTTAACTTGTAGAAATTGTAAGGATTTCAAGAAAAGAGGAGAAGAAAAATAAAAGCTATGGCCCAACCGGTTCGATTGACCCACAACCGGTTCGAACGGTTTTAGCGGTTGAAACGCCGGGTCGAACGGTTCTTGACCAAAAAGGACGAGTTTTGACCAAAAACGATTTTAGCCTTCAACCCGAACCGTTTTTAAGCCCGGTTCCCGGGCCGACCGGTTCGACCGGCCGGTCCGATCCGGGTTTTAAAACATTGCCTTGAAGTGGCTTGACCCATATATATATAATTAAATATATAGGGTTGAAATTTAAGGCCTTGGAGTATCCATCCCAAAACAAAAATATGTCAAAGTAAAAAATTTCAAAAAAATATCAATTATTTAGTATTTAAAAAATTCTTCAAATAAATTTCTAAAAATTGTAGATAATTTCAAAGAAATTCTTTTAAAAAATATATAATTCTAACTGTTCATGATTTAACAGTTCACCCCATTGATTTAAAAGGTTTTTTTCGACTATCTTTCAACTCAAAAAATCAAATTAATCACATATTTCAATACAAATAAAGCAGTGTTTAAATTAAGATCTATTATGACCATTTTTTTGCCTCTAAATCGATGAATTTGACTAAAAATATTTACTATAAATTATATTCAAATATCAATTCAAACAAATTTTGACAACAAAAAATATATGATATCAAACATAATCATTACTAATTTTTCTCTAAACATACTCATCCAAACATACATGTCACAATCTCTAAAAATACTTTTTTCTCACTTTTATTATAAAAATAAATTTTTGAAGATGTATATGTTATTCAATTGGGGCCTAATATTCTTTGGGGTTATTCGACTAAGTTCAATGAATAATTTACACCTACACCCTATACTAATAGTTTTGCGAATTTTTCCTTTCGTTTTTAAGGAGTGGAAGAGGCTTGCATCTTTCTGATATTTACAATACTAATATTGTCTTGGAGTAACTTTGTCTATTGAATCATTTATAATGTGGTTGCAAACATACATAATTAAAAAATGAATTGTTGCCTCAAAATTAATCAATTTGATTTATATAAATAATTAAATTTGGCACATTGAAATGAAAAAAGAATGGTTCATTGTGCATATGATGGATGATAGAAATATGGATAAAAAGGAAAGAGAAAGAAAAAGGACAAGAAGACGGCTCATTCATTCTAGTCCAACTTAATTTATCCGAAATAATTCTTGGGTTGATAAAGTTTCATTGAATCCGATTTCGGCCCAAATTTGTCGGGTCAAATATCTATAGATCTATCTAAATTAAAAAAAAAAAATTATACTATATTATACATTAAAACTTAAAAACCAGTCTCCCTTTTGTATTAGAGTTTTACATTACCTAAACTACTAGCACGATATTCTTTCCTTTGATCACAATCTCTAAGCATGTAAATTTACCTTAATCTTATAAACTTCCTTATACTATTATCGTAATATATATATATATATATATATATTTCTCTACAAAACTGTTTGTGCATAAACTCGTATTTGATCAAAGAAAATAATGCCAAGTCTCGACGCTTCATCGAAGAGGCAAAGAGTGGATGAAGAAGAAAACAGAGAGTGTTATACACATCTGTGGATCCATCATGCAGAAGATATTGACAAAGTGACTATGGTTGATAAAAGAATTTATCAGGTTTATGCATGGGTCCTACCCGAGTATAGTGAACGTTATTATACCAACTTAGCATTCGGGTTACCCGACCCATGTTGGGATTGTGGATGTAACATCCCTGTTGGGACATACGATCCCTACAAGTATATGCACTTGGAGATATGTAGAATGGATTCCAAATCGGATCCTGGAACATCTAATGGAAGAATCTTGGTCGGAAGAACCAAGATTCCATTACCCAAACCCGGATGCCAAGTCGGCGGACGTTATTGGCTCACGTTGCCAAATGGGTCAGGTTGCAGTGCTGCGGGCCATATAATTGTCGCCATGAAAACGAACCTGAGGAAGCCTATGATATTTTGTGATTAAGTTGGTATTACTTTTTATTGTTCTATAGTTTTTTCTAGTGATTGATAGTTAGGGTTTATTTGTGTTTTTATCATTAATTGTTATAAATATAGTAAACGAGAATGTAAAGTATGCTGATTTGAGGCGTGATTCCACTTTCCTTAAAGTGATAATTGCCCCCACTATAAACTTGCTACTGGGTAAATGACAATTCACTTCTAGGATACAACAAACCACTCGAAGTCTGCGAATAGCAATTTCGAAGATTCCCCTCACGAACTAAGAAGAGAACTGAAATATGTTATGTAAAATATGGATGAATTCGAATGAATGATCTTCTTGGCTCTCAACATATTTATAGACACTTCGCAACTATTCGAATCATTGCATAGTTTGATCAATAGTTATCTCCAAACAATGCAAAGTTTAAATCTGAAAAAACACAAAGTTTTCACTACGAAAAGTCACAACTTTTCAGAATTAATTATTTAAATTAATTAAATAATTAATTTCGAAAATAATAAATAAAATAATTATTCAAATTAAAATAATAAATAATTATTTTATTTTCCAAGTGCCATATCTTTGATATTTAAATATATATATAAATATATATAATATTTGAATATTTTGGCTTCCCTCCAACATTCCCTCCAAGCTTCAATTTAAACTTTAAGTTGGATTTATCCTTATAAAGTATATTAAGTGTTATGTGTATATTTGACATGTATTTCATTAGCCAAAGGCATCTGATATAAATGTTAATAGGTGGGGAGGATCAAATTTGGATTTGTTCAATTTTGATTTTACTTGGCCTGTAGAGTGAGCTTGGACCAACCCGGACTTGATGATATTAGGGACTTCCGAACATTCAGATTTTTATCTCTTAAAATTATGCACGAGTATTTTACTAATACCAAAATTTTACCCGAACAATACCCTAATTTGCCCGAACAAAATTCAAATTTCAGCCCTTATAAAATATCTACAGGTCCTTTAACTTAACAAGACCTGAAAATTTACACACGGGTCATTTACCTAAAAGAATAGTGTGTATGATAGAAGAAGTTAATGCGAAGAAAATATAAAGTCCAAAGGAAAGACAGGCTAGGTCTATATATATAGACTATTAAAAATAAAGGTAACCTCTTTCTTTAGAACAAAGAACTTAGTTCTGAGTCCATATATATCTCTTTTTTTATTAAGAAGATAGATGTGGATTTGGACTTTTATTTCTTATTTAATTATATGTGAAAATTATTAGTTATTTATGATCTTAATCTGATGGGGACAAATCTATCACGAGTTTTTAATTGATTATTATCATGATCAAACAATCAAAACCTACACATGACACACGTGATATAAGACATTTGACATAGGGGACTCTCAAATAATTCACATTGAGAAATAATCTCTTTGATCCATATATATCCCATATTTATATAATTAAATATATACGGCTTGAAACTTAATATTCTTTGGGGTTAATCGACTAAGTTCAATGAATAATTTACAACTACACCCAATACCAATAGTTTTGCGAATTCCTTTCGTTTTCATAAATCGCAACTTTCTAATATTTACAAAACTAATATTGAGTAACTTTGTATATTGAATCATTTATAATGTGGGTGTAAACATACATAATCAAAAAAAATGAATTGTTGCCTAAAAATTAACCAATTGAATGTATATAAATAATTAAATATGGGCCATTGGAATGAAAAAAGAATTGCCCATTGTGCATATCAGATAGAAATACGGATAAAAAGGAAAGAAAAAGAAAGACGGCTCATTAAAAAGGAAAGAAAAAGAAAGACGGCTCATTGATTCTAGTCCAACTTAATTTATCCGAAATAATTCTTGGGTTGATAAAGTTTCATTGAACCCAATTTCGATCCGAATTTGTCGGGTCAAGTATCTACAGGTCTAAGTTAAAAAATTACTATTTTATACATTAATACCAAGGTTCAAAGTTTCGTTTCTAATATAAATTTTGGGTTGTTAAATATTATAAAGTAGGAGAAAACTTTGAGGAAAAGAGGAAAACAGAAAGTAAAAACTATCTTTATTCATTTTTAAAAATCAATATTTTGTTTCAAAATTTATACAAGTATACCAATAGTCGATAAAAATTCATGAGATAAGTGATATTATTGGATTCAAATTTAGCGCTCTTACAATAAATGAATTTTTATCTTCTATTTATTCAACTCTCATTCCTTAATGTATGATGGTGATCAACTTGATTTAACAATTGTAATTAATTATTTAGAGCATTTCTATCTAAATATTTACAAAGACTATTCTAAACATCTTTTGAAAATTTTCTAAACACATTTTGAAAATTTTCTAAACATCTTTATTCATTTTTAAAAATCAATATTTTGTTTCAGAATTTGTACAAGTATACCAATAGTTGATAAAAATTTCAATAACAAACTAAGTGATAATATTGGATTCAAATTTAACGCTCTTATAATATATAATGGACAAAGTTCAAGCAACTTAACATATAAAATACAAAATTGTAAAAGTTTTACGGTATATCTTTTAAAATTATTAAAAGAAAAAATTGCTCATATAAGTATGTATCATGTTGTTTGTTAAAACAATCATTTAATAACCCATATATCATTATAAGAAAAATTGTAATATATTAACTTTTTGTGTTTTCTTACGTGCGTATTTGAATATAAACAAAATTGTCAATGATTTCGTTGATTAATTATTTAGAACTTATTTGATTATATTTTGGACTTAATTTAGTAAATTGTAAGTTTATAACTCTTTTCATTTTTTCTCTTTTTTTAATTTTTTTAATTTTATTCACTATAATACTCTATCCCGAAAAGAATTAAGAAACTTTCACTGTTTCGTGAAAAGTATGTAGGGGTGAAAATTTAGCTCGATACTCGATACTCGACTCGAGCTCGATCGCTAAAAGCTCGGTTCGAGCTCGGTTTGATAAATTATCAAACCAAGCTTGAACAAATTTTTCTGTTTGATAAATTTTGAAGCTCGACTCGAGCTCGGCTCGATAAGCAAAAAATAACAAAAACATGTACAAAATATTCAAACTACTCGAACTCGAATCGTGATCGACTCGATTAAAGCTCGTTTGAGCTCGGCTCGATGAACAATCAAACCAAGCTCAAACACAATTTTCAAAGCTCGATTGTAATTCAAACAAGCTTGAACATCCATGCGTTCGGCTCGACTCGGCTCGTTTTCACCTCTAAAAGTATGGAACATTGAATGTTTCGATGGAAACAATGAAAACATTACGAGTTTCCTATTGATTATCAAACATTGTAGTAAAAATTTAATTAAGAATGTACTTACTTAATTTGGCTTATATATATATATATAAATATTGTTGGATTTTGGTTGCAGTGGAATCATTGCAAATAATAGCAAGGACATTGTGGAAGACAGATTGGAATTTCAGTGTGGATCCATGTAGCGGGTTATCGGGTTGGGTGACCCAGAACCCGGTTAAAGGATTTGAGAATGCTGTCACCTGCAACTGCACCTTTGCCAATAATACTGTTTGTCATATTGTTAGCATGTCAGTCTTTCTCTCTACTCCTTTTTTACATATTATTTTATTTTTTATTATTTACGGCCAGATATTAGATTAGTATCAACTAAATTAAGATTGTAATTTTAGAAGAAATTAATATTAATACAGGAAGCTGTTCATTATATCATTTATGTTCAGCATATCATAGACTAATTAATGAAAAAACTTCCATGAAAATAATATGTATTTTCAATGATTGTTTATGCTTTAATTGAAAATTTGAAAATTTCTCCAAAGTTATGTATTATAGAAATTTGTATAAAATGATAGGTGTTTTTTTTAACTTAAAAAAATACATTAAAAATTATAAAATATATTAATTAAATAATAATCAACTGATATGATTCATATTGATCTAGGTCGAAATAAACGAACCAAACCAAGCCGAGCCACGGGTGCACGACCTAGACCGAAGATAGATTATAGACTGCACTTGGGTATGAACCAAGCTGCCTACGTACCTATATAAGGATCAAGTCTAACGTAGTTCAAATAGTAAAGTTAAGGTCGTAATTGCGATAGCTCGGTAGAAGAGCAGGTAAGTACTGCCAATTCTCACGTAAGCGGTCCTCTTTCCCAATGAACAGTGTGGGTATTTATAGGAGAAACTCATTGTACGGACTGACAACGACATTCTGAGGGAGTACCGTACACGTGTCCTCATTGTACGATGAGGATCATGTCGGGTCCTTTTTGGTACTTGACCCGTATACTAAAAACACGCGGGTTTTGTAGTGTAATGCAATTACGAGAGTGGTAGGGACTTGTAATGCAATTTAGTCCACGTCAGCCCTAATCTTATTAATACCCACAGGTTGTATCGACTGTGGTTCGTATCCTCTCTCAAACCCTTGGTCACTCATGCCTCGTTCAAGCTTTACGGACCATCATATTAATTACCATATCATCTACTCCCCCGAGTTAGTCATTTCAGTACACTGAGTATTGAAATGACTAATTCTTGTATGTACGAACCAACATATTAATCCCCATATCATCTACTCCCCCGAGTTAATCATGAGTGTTCATGGGTATTGAAATGATTAATTCTTATGTATAGTCCGGTTGGTTCGAAATGCCACATTTAGTTCGAAGCATTTATTGCGGCCTTGGATTTCGCGCCATAATGATTACAGTCAGGATATTCAAACGTCGCCACTTCCTGACCATAAGATTGGAAACGTGTCATGCAATTTTAGCCACATATTCTAGGGTTTCCTTCTATATATATTAGTTATCAGTGAGCCCCTTTACACTTTACCTCACTCTTCATTTTCAAGAGCCTCAGATCCACAGCGTACTCCGACGATTTGAAAAGATAATCATTATTATTCAAGATCCATATATTCGGTACCTTACTCTATTCTTTAATCTTTATTTTATTGTAATCTCTTCTCTGTTTTCATGGCGTCGGAGGGGTCAAATGAAATTATTGATGTTGTTGGTGGGTTGGGTGTAGAGCAAACTGTCAGTGACAGTGCGACCCATAGCAACCATGTCTCATCAGCTTATTATAATGATTCTGTTAATCCTGAATTAGGTTCTAGTATCCCTTCCAACCCTGAAAATAACTTAGAGGGGTATAGTGATTCTAATGAGATAATCTTCGCGTCAATACCCGAAGAATGGAAGCCAATTAAATGGCTGGATATCCGATCTTCACTCTCAGAGGATCAGATGTTATTAGCTTGTAAGAGGTATCATATCCCTGATGGCTACGAGGTTATGATGCCAGGGTCAGAGCGCTGCATTCATAGTCCCCCCCTAAATTTAGAACTTTTCATATCGCCCATTTGATGGCGGGCCTTCGATTTCCTTTACATCCTGCCATAGTCAATATTTTAAATAGATTCCGTTTGTGTCCTAGTCAACTTCTTCCAAATTCGTATCGCCATTTAATATATTTTATAGTTCTTATGATTGCTTATGGTTCGGAGCCAAACCTCGAAAATTTTAACGTTTTCTTTACCCTAAACCAATGTACTTCTAAAGCCGATCGAGGATTCTATTATATCTCACCTCGTAGGGGGTGTAAGATTCAGGCCAACCCCAAGGATTCATACGGTGCTTGGAAGAGTAAATTCTTTTTTATTTCCCAACCTAATTTTGCTCCCTGGCCTGTATCTCGATTATGGAACCTGAATGTTTCCACTAAATTATCCTGTGTGGGGAAGCCCACTATTCCTGATCGAGATTTAGAGGAAATATTTAACTCGTATTTTAGTCCCGAGCTAGTGAATCAAAGTGTGCTACGGGCTTGTGGGATAAGCCATGCTGATATCGAGCCTTGCCCTGACATAGGTATAGGAGTTCTTTTTTATCAATCAAGACGTGAGGTTTAATTTTGTCTCTGATCATTGTATTTCCTATATCTATGCAGCCATGAATGCTCGCGAAGCGCGCCTAAAGAAAATAGCTGATGAAAAAGATAAGAAGGCTCTTGCTCTGGCGAAGCGCTCGACCGGAGTGAAAATAGTTGAGCCAGTCGAGGGAAATTCCCGTTCTAAAGGTAGGGAATCACAACCTATTGGCACTTCGAAGAGACGACGCTCGCCTGAGAAGTCCGTCACTGTTCCGAAAGTTATTACTCCTTCAGAAAACTTGCGTTCCCGCAAGCGATCTAATCTGGGAGAGGGTTCGTCAAAACGGGAATTCAAGATTTCAGGACCTGGGACGTTTGATACTAGTGATAAGGAAGGTATGCTCGAGACATTAAGCAGTTTGGAGGCACAAGTGTTGTCTGACTATGAGGAGTGCAAGGTCTCCGATCGTGCTCCGATCCGAGACGATGGTAGACTAATCAGGGTACGTCCTCGAATTTACGAGGATAGTAGTGTGCTATTAGACAAGAGCGGAGATACCGCCATAGAGCTATTCCAGAGCAGCCTGCTGCCCCGTGACAAGACTATTATGATGAATCATGTTCATCCATGGGTGGAGAAGCGTGGTGCCGCTCTCACCTACGAGGTATTTGTGAATTCGGTTACTTGTTAATCTGCGTACTATGCTAGCTCACATGATATTATGTTGATCGTTGTGCAGACAAATCTTTGTTTGCATCAATTGGCCATGACTTGCTCGCATTATAAGCGGGAATGTGCTCAAATCACGAAGTCCTTCAAAGACTTCAAGGGAAACACCCTAGCTGAGCGCCTAATCCTTCAAGAGGAGAAAAAGAAATGTGTGGCGCAGCAAGGCCAATTTGATGACATGGTACGGGACATTGAGAAGAGAAAAGAAAGGGAGGAAGGATTATTAAGACTTGTAGAGGAGTTGAAGAAAAAGGTTGAGTCCTCGGAGCAAGCACTCAATTTTGAGAAGAATCGGGCATATGACCAGGGGTCTAAGGATGGAGTGGTTCAGTATAAGGTTTCAGCCGAGTTGGTAGTTGAGAAACGTGGCATTGCTATGGAGGCTCGTCTCGGTGGTGTGAGAGATTTTCTTCGATCTGAGCAATTGGATTATCTGATGCTCTCGAAGGCTGTGAACGACCAACATGACGGGTTTTATAAGGCCTTGGATTATTTGAAGAAAACAGAGAAGGTAGATGCCTCGTTCGACACTGATGCGTTCGCCAACGAGTTTAAAAACGAGGTTCTGCTGCGCCCGTCCTTCACAACTGATGCTTTCGAGCCGGTTGATTTCCCAGAATTTCAGCCCCTCATTGATGACCTGGAGGCCGCTGCTATGGACCAAATGCCTGGTGATAAGGTAGACGAGGTATTTCTAGACCTTTAGTCATTGCTGTTTATATTCCTATCCTTTATTCGATCCTGATTAATCAAGATTGTTTGTAGATGACCCTGGAATCTGTCGAGAAAGGAGCCAAGTCCGTGGTGAAGTTGATGCTAGAGTTATCCGAGTGTCAAATGTCTACACCAGCCGCCATTGATGCAGCATTTGAGAAACAGGGTCAAGTTGCTGAGGATAACGTTGTCGATGGCTAGAGGAGGATTTTTTTATTTTAATTATGTATTGTGGATGCTCGTTTTGAATGCATGTGTTTTGAATATTCATGAATTTGTATTGGATATGAATTATATTTCCTATTCTCCCTCTGTTATAATTTCTTATATTATTTTGATTCTTGTTTCACATTGGTCTATGATCTACTCAAGGCTCTTCATAATACTTCTATATGAGTTTGTATGGATCATAGATTTAATATTCCCATGAGTGTATAAACATTTTCGTACCACTAAATACGTTTAAAAGAAGAAATTCGTATTCATTCCAAACTTCTTGTACCCCTGAATACATTCAAAGCACTTAGGCATTTAAAAGAAGTAATAACATCTCGTACCCCTGAATACATTCCAAGCACTTAGGCATAAAAACGTTTTAAATTGTCAATATTCCAGGGTCGCGGTAATTCTTTGCCTTCCAAATCTTGCAATCTGTATGTCATGCCTTTGGTGATTTCTACGACTTTGTATGGACCTTCCCAGTTTGCTTCAAGTTTACGAACCGTCTTTGACACTTCAACTTTTTTCAGAACGTAATCCCCTACTTGAAATGCTCTCGGCTTGACTGTTTTGTTATATGCCCTTAACATTGTATTTTTGCTCCTTAAGATCGAGGCATAAGCTCTATCCCGCCTTTCTTGCGTTGTGTTTAACTCAAAGGTTCGTGCCTCGATGTTACTCCTTACTTCATAATTTGCGACTCTATCAGTCATCATTCCCACCTCGGCCGTGATTACCGCATCTGAACCATAAACGAGGCAAAAGGGGGTTTCGCCAGTGGAAGATCGTGGAGTTGTTTTGTACGCCCATAATACTCCTGGAAGCTCATCAGCCCACTTTCCTCTTTCTCCTTCCAGCCTTGTTTTCAGATGCTGCAGAATAATCCTGTTTGCTACTTCTGTCATGCCATTTGACTGCGGGTGCCCCACCGCAGTGAAGTTTTGATGTATCTTTAGCTCTTTGCACCAGGATATCATAGCTTTCCCATTGAACTGTGTCCCATTGTCTGATATCAAGACTCGAGGGATGCCGAATCTGCAGACTATGTTCTTCCATATGATGTCTATTACTGTTGTTTCCGTTATACGAGCTACCGCTTCAGCCTCGATCCACTTAGTAAAATGTTCAATGGCAAGAATAATAAACTTCTTTTGGCCCTGCGTAGGAGGAAATGATCCTAATATATCAATGCCCCATTGATCGAATGGATAGGCTATTTTGATAGGTTCCATGGTATGCCCCGGTCGGTGGATCAGATTTGCATGCAACTGACATTCTTTGCACCGTTTTACGAATTCGATTGCATCTTTCACCAAGGTTGGCCAAAAATAGCCTTGTCTAGTGAGCTTTTGTGCTAGAGCTCGTCCTGCAGTATAATTCCCAACTTTAGTCAATTTTGATTTCAAAGTTATCAGCAATTTATTTAGGGATTCTTATATCATTATTTTTTCAACCTGCGGAGTGGTTCCCACAGCTTCCTTCATGAATTTCTCTCATCACGTATGTTGCCTGTTCGTGATCTAGACATCGTAGTAATATTCCACATACCGATCGCTTATAGAGCTTATTATTCAACATCGTGAACCGAAGAGCCCGGTGCACGAGTCTCCTTGCTTCGGTCTTGTCCTCAGGTAGATGGTTTTCAACGAGATATTTCACAATGGGAAGTTTCCAATCACTTTTCTCTTCAATTGATGCTACAGACAATGGGGTTTTAAGTTCCGAATGCTGTGCTATAAGTAAAGTGATCTGCCGACTCGTACACCCAATAACTTGATTGGCAAATTTGGCTAACGCATCAGCTCGTTCGTTTTCCTCTCGTGGAACTTGTAAGATCTCACAGGTCTCAAAAAGTGACATTAATTCTCTCACTAATGCTAGATATCGAACCATGGTTTTTTCCTTAGCCTCGTAAATTCCACTAATTTGCTTAGCAACCAGTTGAGAATCAGTAAATACATTCAGTCTCTCGATATTCAGAGATTTTGCCATCCTTAACCCTGAAATTAACGCCTCATATTCTGCCTCGTTATTGGTGACATCGAAGTCAAATTTAACAACAAATTCAAAATCTTCATTCTTTGGTGAATGGAACCACAACCCAGCGCCACCTTTTTTCGCCATCGAAGAACCATCGACATGCAAGAGCCATTGTCCCTGATTTTCTGCCTCTATGGTATTTACCTCGAGCATCGTATTTTCAACTAAAAAATCTGCCATAATTTGAGCTTTCACCGCCGTCCTTGGTTTGTAGTCTATACTGAATTCTCCCAGCTCTATGGCCCATTTCATCATCCTTCCCGAAGCGTCTGGTTTGCCCAATGTTTGACGCAGCGGTTGATCAGTCAATACGACAATGTGATGAGAATGAAAATACGGCCGTAATTTCCGAGCCGCAGTAATCATTGCGAGACCCCATTTTTCTATTCCTGCATAATTTTGGTCAGCCCCCTGCATGAGTTTGCTGATATAGTATACTGGTTTGTGTTCACCTCGTACATCACGAACCAACACTGCGCTAACTGCTACAGGAGAAATAGCCAAGTAAAGATACAACGGTTCGTTTGGGACAGGCTTCGTTAATAGAGGTGGTGACATTAAGTAGTTTTTTAATTCTTGAAATGCTTTTTCACATTCTTCTGTCCATTCAAAGGTTTTGAGGTGACGAAGAACCTCGAAGAAATGGAGGCCCTTGTCAGCTGATCGAGATATAAAACGGTTCAAACTGGCCATACGACCTGTCAATTTCTGCACATCCTTGATGGTACAAGGTGATTGCATACTCAATATAGCCTGTATTTTATCTGGATTCGCCTCAATTCCTCGTTCAGAAACCAGATATCCAAGGAATTTCCCCCCCGGGACTCCAAAAGTACACTTCCCAGGATTCAACTTCATGCCATATTTGTTCATAATTTGGAAAGATTGCCTCAAATGTTCTAAATGATCCCGTTCTTCTTTACTTTTTACCAACATGTCATCGATGTAAACTTCCATAGTATGACCAATCTGATTCTTGAACATCATGTTTACTAATCGTTGATAGGTCGCTCCCGAGTTACGAAGGCCAAAGGGCATAACATTATAACAATAGACTCCTCTAGCAGTTACGAAGGCTGTTTTATCTCGATCCTCCCTGGCCATCATGATTTGATTGAAACCTTGGTAAGCATCCATCATGCTTAATAACGCACTTTCCGCCGTGGAGTCCACAAGTAAATCTATACGGGGCAGGGGGTAGGGATCTCGAGGACATACTTTATTTAAGTCAGTGAAGTCGGTGCACATTCGCCACTTGCCTTCAGTTTTAGGGACAATTACAACATTTGCCAGCCAATCAGTAAAATGAATTTCATTTATGTAGCCCACATCTAACAGTTTTTTTACTTCTGCTTCAATAATTGCATTTTTCTCAACACCAAAGTTACGACGCTTCTGTCGTACTGGTTTGGCATTAGGATCAACATTGAGACAGTGCTCAATGACGGAAGGGTCAATGCCTTTGAAATCAGAGGCAGTCCATGCGAAAATGTCCCTATTTCTTCGTAAAAAGGCAATTAATCGAGCTTCCATCTCCGGGCTCAGTTCTGTGCCAATTTTTGTAACCTTCTCTGGTAATGTTTCATACAACGTAACAGTCTTGTGCTGTAGGGGTTGTATGGAGGTGTCCGGTGCTTCCGGTTTATACTTGCCACGATCTTTCTTTTTCTTTTTGTCGTTCATCGCTTTCAGTTCTTCGATTGTAATTTTCCCAATCAAATCTGTTGCTGCTATCCGAACCAAGTTTATTTCCGGGATTTCTCGCTTTCTCTTACGCTCTTCCAACTAGGTCGTTCCAATGACGTTACATAACACTGCCTAGCCTCTGCTTGATTCCCCTTGACTTCGCCAATTCCGCCCCGGGTTCTGAATTTCATTTTCAAATGGATCGTGGACACGATTGCTCCGAATTTGTTCAGCATGGGTCGTTCTATAATCATGTTATAGGCACACGGTGCATCCACCACTAGGAAAACCACACGCATCGTTTTTCTCAAAGGGAATTGTCCCACAGACACATCCAATTCTATCGATCCTTTTGGCATTATCTGCGAGCCAGTAAATCCCATCAAGGGTGTATTTACGGTTCGTAAATCCGTTATATCTAACTCCATTTTCCGGAGTACATCCCAAAAAATAATGTCAGCAGAGCTACCAGTATCAACTAAAACCTTGTGAACTGCGAAGTTTGCTACATCCATAGTAATCACCATAGGATCGTTGTGAGGAATAGTCATTCCTTCAAAATCTTTATCAGTGAATATGATCGGTTCCTCAGAATCACTAATGGCAAACGTCGTTTCAGTACATCCTCTTCGAAGCTCCGATTCCAATTCTCTCAAGTGCTTTTTCCTCGCACTAGATGAGTCACCCAAATATGGTCCTCCTAAGATTACATAAATGTTTCCACGATTTGGTAAATTTTGCCTATCATCACGCCTGTCATCCCGATTGAACTCGTCTCTGCCCGAGCCTTCTCGACGTTGGTATTCTCCTCCATTATAATGTCGATTATGGTCTCGGTCATGATCTTGTCTGTAAGGGCGTCTTTCTGGTGACCTACTTCTGTAATGTGTATAATTATCAATTCCTGGTCTGTTAACAAATTCCTGACAGTAACCTTCTCTGATCAGTCTTTCAATTTCATCCTTTAATTGGCGGCATTCGCTGGTATTGTGGCCTCTTTCCCTGTGAAATTCACAGTACCTGTTAGGATACTTTCTGGCGATAGATTTCATGGGTTGTGGTGGTACTATCTGATTAGCATGTCGAGAATTCTGAATGGCCATGTAGATTCGTTCCAATGAAGCGTTTAACGGAGCATAACTTTGATATTTCTGATAACGACGAGGTTTGTCCTGTTCCCTTTTCGATCCGTTTCCTTCTGTATTGTTATTCGTACCCCCCTTTAGACCCTTGTGCGGGTCGTTTGCAGGGGGTTTTTCGTTCGATTTATCCCCTCGATTTCTATATGAATCGTTTGTGGGGTAAGCAGATTCTGCATTTCTCATTATATTCATTTCCTCCTCATTTATATACTGTTCTGCCAAATACATTAACTGTTCGTGTGATCGCGGAGGCTGTCGTGCTATTGCAATCATGAATGAACCCGGTTTTAGTCCCCGTACTAGGATACCGACCATGAACTCATTTGTCATATCTGGAAAGTCTAATATCTCTTGGTTAAAACGATGCATAAATTCTCGAAGTGTTTATGTTGTGTTCTGACTCATTCCCATAATAACGGATATTGACTTCTTTGCACGCTTGTTTGTTGCGAAGTGATTCTTAAATTTTCTGATTAGATGAGCATATGAGGTAATAGTTCCAGCAGGTTGACTTGTAAACCACTCCTAAGCCCTACCTGTCAATGTAGAGACAAAAGTTCTTGCATTAATTGCATCAGATTGGTTTTGAAATGTCATAAGTAATTCAAAAGATGTAACATGGGGTTCGGGATCCCCAGTTCCATCGAATTTAGGTAAAACAGGAATTGTGAAGTCTTTATCAGGGAGCTCCATCATTATTTCCTCCGAGAAAGGTGCATGCCGGGTCATCATAGTAGTGAGGTGCCTCACGGGCCTAGGGTTTATGGCGGGCTCTCGAGGTAATACTTCGTCTTCTTTGGCTCGTGGGGGCCCATCATCCCTCTCGACTCTTTCATCGAATAGTCGCCTAGGAGTAATTGGGGTCTCCTCCGCCCTCTTTCGTATTGCCTCCTCCACTCTCATTTCAATGCGCCTATTCAGCTCCTCTTGTGTCAAAGTGATCAAGGTACTAGATCCGCCCGCCGCATAACTGGCCAGGGGGGTTTCTTCCAAATCAGCTTCCCGGTTAGCCATATGGTTCCGAAACAATGTTCAGCGAAATGTCAGTAGTTTCCCACAGACGGCGCCACCTGATCTAGGTCGAAATAAACGAACCAAACCAAGGAGCTACGGGTGCACGACCTAGTCCGAAGATAGATTATAGACTGCACTTGGGTATGAACCAAGCTGCCTACGTACCTATATAAGGATCAAGTCTAACGTAGTTCAAATAGTAAAGTTAAGGTCGTAATTGCGATAGCTCGGTAGAAGAGTAGGTAAGTACTGACAATTCTCACGTAAGCGGTCCCCTTTCCCAATGAACAGTGCGGGTATTTATAGGAGAAACTCATTGTACGGACTGACAGCGACATTCTGAGGGAGTACCGTACACGTGTCCTCATTGTACGATGGGGATCATGTCGGGTCCTTTTTGGTACTTGACCCGTATACTAAAAACACGCGAGTTTTGTAGTGTAATACAATTACGAGAGTGGTAGGGACTTGTAATGCAATTTAGTCCACGTCAGCCCTAATCTTATTAATACCCACAGGTTGTATCGACTGTGGTTCGTATCCTCTTTCAAACCCTTGGTCACTCATGCCTCGTTCAAGCTTTACGGACCATCATATTAATTACCATATCACATATGTACTAAGAGTAGTGGAATTAAGGCGTTGACTATGGAAGTTTATTTAGAAAAGTTATGTCCTTGGGGAGATAATGAGGGCATGCCTGGATCAATGCCAAATATGATCTGATTTTTTTTATTATGAAAGAAATAGAATTATCTAAATTCTTATCATAAATGATAGGATTGACATAAATTAATCAATTTTTGTATTACATTTGCAAGAAAAATTAAAATAAGATATAGTTTATTGATTAAAAGATATATTCTTCATTGTTAATTTAATATATATGAGTATATTATAAACTTTTGGACATGATCAACATACATATCCATAGATGGCAGGAAATGAGAATAATTCTCTGGAGATTATGAATTTCACTAATTTATTTCTGTATTGTATTTTAAATACACTGGTTTACTCAATTTCATACCAAATTTTGATATATTAAAAAAATAATTTCTTTTATGTGTTTCTAAATTATTTAGTTTATAATTTTGAGAAAATATAGAAGAAACTACTTGATTATAATTTATCATATTTTAGTTAGATAATCTTCAAGTAACAGTCATAATAATTCTAATATATATATCATATCACCAAAATATAATATAATTCATCAAGTATAATTAGTATATTAATTGTCTTAATCCAAAAATACAAATAGTCTACATTAAGTTCGTTAATCATTGATTCATGGTTAAAAAATGCAGTATTCTAAAAGGGCAAAATCTGAATGGATCAGTCCCAAGAGAGCTAACAAGACTGCCTTTTCTTCAAGAAATGTAAGTGTAAAAGTAAAACCTTCCTCCTTGTCTCTTTCTTTCTTCTCTCACACATGTCATTAACTCTCAAACTGTTTTCCACTCAGTGATCTTACCAGGAACTACCTAAACGGAACCATCCCTCCAGAATGGGGTTCCACCAGACTCGTAAACATGTATTCTTTCTCGCTCTTCACCTCTGTGTGTGTGTGTGTGTGCAGTACATGATTAATCTTGTTTTTATTGCAGTTCTCTCATTGGAAACCGTATTACGGGTTCAATCCCATGGGAGCTTGCCAATATCACCACACTTGCAAATCTGTAAAATTACTTCTTTTCTCACATTTTTTTATGGCTTATATCATATGGATCAATATTGAAATTTCTTTTTTGAAGGACCCTAGAGTACAATCAGCTGTCTGGAACCATACCTCCACAGCTTGGAAATATACCTTGAATCGAGAGATTGTAAGCCCTTTTCTATTATTATCACAACTATAACTTCCCCTGTTTAAGTAATCAATTTTTATTTCTTACATTGTTCCCTTATTTATGATCTTGACCCTAATTCTTCTTTAATGAATATGTGAAGACTGTTTACCTCGAATAATTTAACTGGGGAATTACCTCAAAATTTAGCAAGAATGACCACATTGAAAGACTTGTGAGTTTCTTCTTTATCTTTGTTCAGCAACTCTTTTACTTCTTAAAAGCCCCTTTATCTTCCAATCTTCAACCTATTTGTTTAACTTCGTTACAATGCAGATAACAACTTCAGTGGAAGCATACCCAACTTTATCCAGAATTGGACAAATATTGCGAAATTGTAAGAGTTGATCGACGTTTGATTTGTTTTATTAATTCCTTAATCTATTGTTTAGCCGGGATATCTTTTTTATTGATGCTGAAGTTTTACATTTGATAATTGCAGAGTAATTCAAGCTAGTGGTCTGGCCGGGCCATTCCCTTCTGGAATTGCTTCCTTAACCAAATTGACCGACTTGTGAGTACACATTTCGATTCATTGATAATATACAAATAATTACGACAAAGTTTTTGTTGAGAAATGAAGAAAACTATGATGATATGCAGGAGAATTAGTGACTTGAATGGGAATGAAACCACATTTCCGCCTCTTAGTAGCATAAAGAAGCTCAAGACGCTGTGAGTTTGATGTTTATGCATTGGCTCTCTCACTGAATACATTGTTGCTTTTGTGTGGCTAAGTGAATTCATTTTGTGCAGGATTTTGAGGAGTTGCAATATTGTCGGGGAGTTGCCAAGTTACATCGGCGAAATGACAGGATTGAAAGTCTTGTTAGTAAAACCCTTATCTTCTGGTTAATGTTTACGTTTCTGTACTACTACACCATGGAAACTGATGTTAAATTCATCATTCTCTTTATTGTTTGTTTTCTTAATTTAGTTCATTTGTTTTAATACATGCTAAATTACTTCAATGAATGCATCAGGAAGCTATAAAAATATTAATTCAATCAATTAGAGGTCATGTAATGTTTGCCATGCATGCAACGATTTATTTATCTTTAATAACTGTACTTGACTTCTCCTATGAAAAACATGATAGTTCGATGCATGTCAGCATGCGCATGTGAAATAATATAACTAGACGCTATGTTCTTTACAATGCTGTTTTGTAATATTATTGTGCAGAGACCTAAGTTTCAACAAATTGACTGGGCCAATTCCGGACACCTTTGCTGGTCAATCAAACACGGAGTACATGTAATTTATACCTAACTTGTCTTTTTCTTAGTTGATGAATCGTTCATCTCAAAGATGTATCAGTATGACTAAGATTTGTTTACCGCTGTTTTTCCAACATAAATATTAAAAGATGGATTGGTTACGACACAATTTGCAGTGTAGTCAAAGGGATCTATTTCAGACTATATGATTATGATTATATGTACAATCATAACAATCACTTATTCACTTACAATTGAACTGCGACAAACAAACCTATTACAGAGTTGCTAATTTGTGACCTTGATTTCTCCAGCTATCTAACAGGGAATAATCTAAACGGGCCGCTGCCAGATTGGATGTTGAAAGATGGGGACAACATGTATGGCTTGCTTCCGTCTTCTTCGTACAAATAACACGTTCTTTTCATGCTAAAAGATCCATAAAACAAGATTTTTAACATTTATATGATATTGTATGCAGTGACCTATCTTACAACAACCTTACGTCTGAAAATTCACCCTCAAATTGCCAGCCACGTAATCTGTGAGATTATTCCCACTTACCTTCTATTGTCATTGCCTTCTCGAAGTTCCACAACTTAGTAATATCTGACCAATTCATTTCAGGAACTTGTTTGCGAGCTCGAAAGGAAATACTTCGTGAGTTTCTAGTTTTGTTTCATTTGTTTTCCATTTTACACATACTTATTCAATTAAATGTCAATCTGAGTTGTAATGAGTATCGTATTTTCTTACCAGCGGTATCGTTTCCTGCTTAAGAAACATGCGTTGTGAACGAAGTAAGTCATTGTTCAATTATAAAATTTAGATATATGGCTAAAATGCAGATATTTCCAACCACTTTGCCCCCCACGCTATTAAACTCCGCATCTGTCACACTAAACTTTGATTTATATTTACATAATACTCCCTGGTTCTATATCCAACAGAATTTTCCATAAAGATTTCGTTGGAGAACCTTAGATACTTTAAGACGTGTGCACTTTGCGCCATGACCTTCAACAGTGTCCATTTTAATCATTGAATCCTTATTTTGGTTAAATAAACAGGAATATTTGACCAAACTGTTATCATGTACTAATTCACTGCATTCGAATATTGACATTTATATCAATTCAGATTATGTGAAAGTAAAAAAAATACTTTTGTATCTTTGCTCTTAAACATGCATGAAAGTAGGATATATAACCATATAGTTTGGAGGAATTGTGAGCGCGACCAATGGTAAAAATACACATTTTATTTAAGATCAGGTCTCAAAATATCTAAATGTTTCTGACACAATGTTTGTGGAATATCCTACCGGAAAGGGGTAAATTCATAGGTTAGGAAGTTGGGTCGCGATTTTGAATAGCATAGTGGGGGAAGTGCTCTACCCCCTATAGTTTGGGGAACATACAGTTTACCCGATATAAATTGTTTCTCAAACTTTAATTGATCTAAAAACATATTATTAGTATTCATTTCTTGCTGTCTCAGGATACTACTCTCTCCACATAAATTGTGGTGGAAAACAACATGATGATGGAGGTATTACTTACGAAGATGATACCAATTCCGGTGGGCCCTCAAGTTTCGTCCTTGGTAAGACAAACTGGGGATTTAGTAACACGGGTCATTTCATGGATGATCGTCCTGACTCATACACCTGGCAAAACATCTCCAGTATTTCTGGGCAGAATTCACAACTGTATATGGATGCACGACTTTCCCCGCTTTCATTGACATATTACGGGTTTTGTTTGATAAATGGGAACTACACAGTAAACCTTCACTTTGCGGAGATTATGTTTACTAATGACACAACATATAGTAGCCTTGGAAGGCGTATATTTGATGTTTATATTCAGGTACCTTTTATCCCACATCCACATGTACTCTAATAAAGACATGTCTTTTGTAATGTTAAGTAGTATTTCATTAGTTGATGATTTTGTGAAAAACTATTCTTTCAGGGAAAGCAGGTACTGAAGGATTTCAATATTGAAGATGAAGCAGGTGGAGTTAACAGGGGGATCACGAGAAACTTCACAGCAATTGTAACTGATAATACATTGGATATTCGCTTCAATTGGGCTGGAAAGGGGACAAATGGAATTCCTGTTAGAGGAGTATACGGTCCTCTCATTTCAGCCATATCTGTTGATCCAGGTAAACACAATAGAATTCTGTTTTTCATATAATAGCATAATATGACTTCTGTTTCCATGCCATTACATGTTTTGGTGTCTTGTTAAGAATAATGTCCAATTTTAGTACTTTATATTTGATAAATGATCAAGAAACAGATTTATGTGCACAGTTTATGTAATTTCTTGTAAATTTGTTCAGATTTTACGCCACCACCATCAGAAGAAAATGGAAACAACATTTCTGTGGGCGCCATAGTTGGGATAGCGGTCGCCAGAGTTCTTTTCACAATCTTGATGGTTTTGGGTATTCTTTGGCGGATGGGTTGTTTGAGACGCGAACACACACTGGAAGATGGTATGAAAGTTGCTGCACATATGACATAACTATACATATTTCTATATATTATTTGAAATAAACTATGTTAAATAACGTCGTTTGGTATGTTGTTTTTTTATATGAATGCCACCTTTTTGCAGATCTCAAGGGTATAGACCTTCACACTAGATCATTTACTCTAAGACAGATTAAAGCTGCCACAAACAATTTCGATCGTGCTAATAAAATTGGAGAAGGTGGTTTTGGCCCTGTATACAAGGTAAATTTAATAACTACTTACTACACGTATATTCTTTACAGTAAATTACAAAAAACACCCCGAGATTTGAGAAATTACCATAATTTTCCTTATCAATAACAATTAACATACTAAAACTTTACCCTCTGTCAGAACCTTTTCAAGTTATCAGAATTTGACATAATTTGCAAAACGCTTGTAATGTTGCAATAAGTAGAAGTGTGTTTGATTCTTTCCTAATCTTTATATAACCATCCTGTACGATCTCTCGTTCAGTTTGTTGGAGCTCTGATTTTGTTGGTTTAACGTTGTATTTTATTCAAAGGGCCTTCTATCCGAAGGTACAGTCATAGCTGTAAAGCAGCTTTCTGCCAAATCAAAGCAAGGGAATCGTGAGTTTGTGAATGAAATAGGCATGATATCTGCTCTACAACACCCTCATCTTGTAAAATTATATGGATGTTGCATTGAAGGCAACCAGTTGTTGCTTATCTACGAGTACTTGGAAAATAATAGTCTCGCTCGTGCATTATTTGGTAAGATTTTTACGAATAAAGTTTTAGTTTTATGATTTATATATACTTATGAATCACTTTAACGTTCGCAGGTCCAGAAGAACATCAGTTGCATTTGGATTGGCCAACAAGGCATAAGATATGTGTCGGTATAGCAAGAGGTTTGGCCTATCTCCATGAAGAATCAAGACTGAAAATCGTTGATCGTGACATCAAGGCAACTAATGTGCTTCTTGATAAAAATCTTGTCCCTAAAATATCTGATTTTGGTCTTGCCAAGCTTGATGAAGAGGACAATACACATATAAGCACACGTGTTGCTGGAACTTTGTGAGTTATCTGTTACAAACCAACATGAAATCTAAAAAATAGGAAACTAATAAAAGCATAGCATTATAATGATGATATATGATATTTGCAGTGGATACATGGCACCTGAATATGCTATGCGAGGGTATTTGACAGACAAAGCAGATGTATACAGCTTCGGAGTTGTACTTTTGGAAGTTATAAGTGGAAGAAGCAACACTAGCATCAGCAGGACAAACGACGATTGCTTCTATCTTCTCGACTGGGTAACTAATAAGTCATTGCAATAATCTCATACCCGTTTATGAGATTCTAATTATAAATTTCCTCCTATTGTTGTGTTAGGCTAACTCATTGAAAGAGGAAGGACAGTTGATGGAACTAGTTGACCCTCGATTGGGATCGAACTTCAACAAAGAAGAAGTAATGTCTGCTATAAATATCGGCCTTCATTGCACAAATGTTGTTGCGACAGAAAGACCAAGTATGTCATCAGTTGTGAGTATGCTTGAAGGAAAGGTTGTTGTCCAAGAGTTTGTTTCAGAACGGAGGGCCCCAACTGGCAATGATGATCAGATACATAGTTCAATTGACGTACCGTGGACTGCCTCGTCTACAGATACCGCTGATCTGTACCCCGTCACCGTCGATTCTGATTACTGGGAGAAGAGAGATCAGTAAATTCTTGTATTTTCTCATAATTTGTACATTCATGGTTTTTCTTGTGTTGGTTTCACTTAAATGTAATAGTGAATGAGAATAAATTACTGTTGCAAAATATGAACTATGTATACAGAAATATCATTCATTCTTATTTTCATGTGTTAGTACTTTGTAGCGCCAAATTATTTGGCTGAAAATTGATTTTTCTTTATAAATATTCTGTAATATAAGTGTGTAAAATGATAAATATTGATGGAGTCAAAGTTTAAGGTTGAACTGTCTTATTTGTACTTACCTCAGAAAATAAATAACGTTTGTGTACCCTGGATTAATATGACAAACATACTCAATGGGGCCGTGGTTCTGATCTTAATAGGAATCCTTCATAGCTGAGCCTTTTGATGTGGTTTTGGGTTTTACAAATGGGCTTTAAATGATATTAAACCATAAACCATATCAGGAATGATCCAAAAATACGCGTAAAATATGAAATTTCTATAAACCTAATAAAGAGGATATTCCATTTTTGAGTTGAAGACGATTTTAATCAAGTACTGAATGACAAAAAACACACTACGTAAATATTCTCCAGCCAAATTCAAATTATTTATATGTCAATCGTATTATACTTGCACTGTAATTGGCGTATATGCCAATAAATTTGATCAATCTAAACCACATAAACTCATACGATCCAATTATGTTGGATCAACCGTTCTATTAATCTCCAACCACCCATAAATTTAGACATGCCAATCGCATTAAATTGCATTTGCGTGACTGTATCTACTTGCTTCTTGCTTTTGGTTTCTTTTCTCTTACTTCCACTCCATCATGTCGTTCTAGTTACAACTTACAAAGCAACAAATATTTGTAATCGGATTAATTTTTTTAGGGATTGAACTCGATCGGATTGGTCGTATTTGTCTATTTTCTAATAATCAAGTCAATTGTTTGCGCATATATTTGTGCAGAGTAGATCCGGCCCATCTTTGTATAGTACATGGCCCGATAGTTGTTTATATATTATATCATGTATATTGTTGATTTAGGCCGTAAAATAACGAACATCCAAATCGAGAGTTTTCTCTGATTTATAGCATGGCGCCCATTATTCCATGCCCATGCGCCATATTCTCTAATATTAGCCATTTGGTTCGACTTTAGAAAAATAATTAACATACATTTTCATGCTAATCTATATATATATATATATACTAAACTAAATGTATGGATTCTCAAAGTGTTTCTTGCTATTATGAATTGACATTTTTATCCTCCATTATCTATATTTATATTTTACTATTAAGTTAACGAGTCATTAAAACCCACCCCACTTTCTATCAAATTTATGTCCACTACTTTCCTACAAATTAATCTATTTATAATATCTTCTTTGAGCATGTTAATTGTATTTTTTTAAAACTTTTAAGCTCGTAAATTCAGTTAATTTTTAATTATAATAAATTTAATAGTTAATTCTTTTTAAAATAATTTACAAGTCTATTTAAAAAGGACAAAAAATGTAAGAAAATATATATAATAACATTCATTCAATTTATTTCAATTCAAATAGGGACAGTTTATCGTAGAAAGAATGAAAAAATCACATGTAATAAACTAATGTGTAAGATATAAGATGAAAAATTAGAAAATAAAGCATAACATTCAATTGCCAAATAAAAATATAACTTTAGGTAATAATTTTTTTTAACTTGTAGTTTTCTCGCTAAAATCTAAAATCCAAACATAGCATGAAAAAATGGATGTCCACGTGCAACGCACGTATATCTTGCTAGTTGGACATAAACGGCACCTTACTTTCTATTAAATTAATACCCACTAATAACATACAATTAAAAGTTTAATTTCACTTGTAATTTATCTTTGTTAATAGTCCTATATAAGATTGATGTTTTTTAGTTTTAGTGAATATGAATTGTATTACAGAAGGTTATATATCGAATAAGTTGAATAATGGGCCGACGGGTGAACAAGTTAGACTGGGGCATTACGTATGGTTTTAAAATGTGAAGAGCACTGAGAAAAAAATCTCTATAAAGTATGAAATTTTATATCTTGTATGGTGTAATATTTATTTCATTTGTAATTAATATTGTATGCTGCAAAATATTTACCAAAGAAGTTAATACTAACAAATGTATAATCAACGTTTGGTAAGCTTTTGAATTTAGGTGCGTATGGTTTTTAATTTTATTAAATATAGTTAAGATAGTGAGAGTGACCTACAAAGATTCAAATAGGCCTTGAGAGGTACATATGTTATTTAAAAAAATAAAAAAATCTTTTTGTTATTACATAATAAATTAGATGATATGTGCGTATTTTTTTTAATTTTTATATGACCATTAGGTTATTGGAAGACTTTTTGGTTTTGAATAGAAAATGAGAAATTGTTTCAACTGTATTCTTTTTTGTTGTATAAAAGCTTCAAGGTTAGGAAAAGAATTCAGAAGAATTTTGTAGAGCTCAAAATTTCAAAAAAAGAATATCACAAAGGCTTGGAAGAAGTATTATCTATTATTATACCAATTTAAGTGACAAGTGTACATTTTGTGTATTGAATACTCTACAAATGTTGAATGTAAATAATTTAGTAGAAAATTTCTTCATATTTGTTATGTTTTTACAATTTGTATATGTAAATGAATTATAATTCAAAATCTAATGCTCATAGAGATTTTTAGAATATAAACTTTGTTTGTGTACATAGGAGATGATTAGTAATTTCATATATATATATATATATATATCTATATATAACATATTTACCTAATTTAATACATGTGTGGATAGTATTTCCATTTAAAAAAATCATTTTTGTGAAATACAATTTAAAATAAATTTTATACATAATGTCAATATTTTTTCTGTTTTGTTATTTAAAAGCTCATCTTTATCATTTTATTTAGGTTTAACAACCGAAATAAAAATAAATAATTTTATTTTAATTTTTTTATTTTTGAATTATCTTTAATAATTTTAAAATCACATGGTTTCACGTGCATCACAACTATTTTTTTCTAATTGTATTAAAAATCAAGAAATACAAATATTAATCTAGCTCTTTTTTTATTCTTGACTCACGAGACAACCCTCTGTCTTAAAATATTATATTATGAAATATTATATTTTGTGTACAAAATACAAATAAGGCATAAATTCCACAACACCTTTTGTATTAAAAAGAAAAGAACTATACACTTTTTACATATAAAAATATAAGTCGATAGCAATCTCTATCTATCTTATATAAATTCATACAACTCTGAAAACCAAATGTATTGGAGATATGAGTAGTAGAGGTGTGTGGGCATTGGTGGTTTTGAGCTTGGTTTTCCACCAATCAAATGCACAGGAAAACCTTGATGATATCTTCCAGGGGAGCTGGGTTAGCGACACGTCATACCCTTCGTACAACTCCACAACCTGTCCTTTCATTCAGAAAGAGTTCAACTGCCTCACAAATGGCCGCTCCGATGACTTGTACCTTCAGTACAGCTGGCAACCCCATAGCTGCAACTTAACAAGGTATTTACATATATATATATGCTTCACTCTCCAGTGTCAATTTAATTATATATTATGTTGTGGTTAGTGTTAATTATCATTATTAATTAGTAAAAAAAGAAATTTTAATGCCCACTGTACAAGTTAACAATGTTGGAGAAATGATTGTTTTGCATAAAATATCCATAAAATAATATAATATAATATATATTTATATAGTTACAGGCGTCGGTGAAACATAAAAGTTGGTTAAAATATATTATTAATGATCACGGGATGTCTTGTACTAAATCCAGATCCCACTGTACAATCATAATAAATTAACATCTGTCCACTAATATGAATCGAAATCGTCATTTAATTAGCTCTTATCATATGAGGACCTTTATATATTATTTTTGTTATTTTGTACATTAGTTTTTCAATGACCAAAAGTGAAACATTTTAAATAATTAAAATATAAGATTATATTTTTTGAATCGGAAATAAGTTTTTTTTTTAAACTAAACTTCCAAAAATAATATAATAATACTGGTTTCCAAAATATAGATGGGAATGGATCTAGTTCATTTTTCTTTTATGCTTTGTTTGCTTGTAAAGTGTTTATTTTTGCTATGTTTGAGTCAATTATTGAAGTAAAGGAAATAATTGTCTTTAGTAGCTTTTTTTTTGAAGAAATTCACCCTCCGAATATAGTATGACCTTATCCTTGGATCAATGAGTTTAGCAAGGAAAATTGGAAGCTCTAAAAAGTAAAGCACAAAATTATATCTTTTCCTTAGTTCTTTTCTCTTTAAAATCTAAGGATATGATAAAATATTTTTAATAGTGAAAGAAAATATATTCTTCTGAGTAAAATCCTAAAGACGACTAATAAAGCATAAAAAACTTGAATTTATTTTTATATATTGGCTATCTTTTGTTATTATAACTTTTAACAAAAAATAGGAATTTTGATGTCACAAACTGTAGTTTGATTACTTTATTTTGTATTTTATTGCTTATATGCATATTATGTGTATAATTTTTTCAGTAAATATATAAAAGACAGTGATTTTATAAATATATCATGTAAATACAAAATAAAATATATTTTAAATATAATACAGAATTTGGTGTAAACAAAATGAGGCTTGTGAATGTGAATGTGCCAGAAACATGATCATGACATGTTACAGGCACATGTTATTTTCAGTGTGTGAACTCAAAAGTAGATCAAATTTTTGCATCACTGAATTTACTTTTCAACATTTAATTTTCCAATTATATCACTAAGTAATTAGATGTGACAACATTAAATCTCCTTCAATTGAAAATGACATTTTGGTATGCTGCGTCATATTTGGTCCAAATCGAACAGATTTGATGGAGGCGATTTTTTGCGTAGAAACAAAGGAAAAAGCATAATGTTTGTGGGGGACTCATTAAGCCGAAACCAGTGGCAGTCACTAGTTTGTTTGCTTTACACTGCCGTGCCGGGGACCAAATACACTCAGACGACATCGCCCGAGATTTCCATCTTCATTTTCACGGTTAGTTCCGATTAATTTTTTTTTATTTTATAAAAACGAATTTTAGTTATTGAACCTGCTACTTATAAGTCGTTAATAATCAAATACTTAGCAAAATGGACATCACCTAGTAAATATGTATTTATAAATAGTTTAAGAAAACATTATTCCTATAGTAGTTGGACAGGTCAAGTTGTGCTTTAAGGACAAAACCATGTTATTGCATCATGCAAACTAGGGATTTGTGATGTCTTAACAAACCAATTATGGACCTTCAAACTACCATTTTAATTATTAAAGCACTCATAATGAGGTTTTTTCATGGGGCTTTTGGGAGATTTTTAGCTACAATGAGGATTTTGGGGGATTTTGTTGAGCTGTTCCTAAGAGCACTCACAATGGGGGATTTTAATGGGGCTTTTTGGAGGATTTTTTAGCTACAATGGGGATTTTTGGGGAATTTTGGTGGGCTGTTCCTAAGTAGCCCACCCTTTGGGGCTGTTCCTAAACAGTCCCTCCAACATACGCTGACTCAGCATTTAAATGCTGAGTCAGCATTATTTTTTAATTTTAATCATTATTTTTATTTAATTGTTATTTTACCGAATCAATTTGAAAAAAATTTATTATAATTTTATTAAAAATTATAGTTCTTATTTACATTTTTATTAAAAATTTATATATAAATAAAGTGAATAAGAATTTTTTTATATCAACATTATTATTAAATAAAAAAGTATTTTTATTAATTTTTCTTTCTTATTATCGTATTTTTTATATTTCGTCTAATAACATTAATAAATACTTAGATAATTATGTATTATTATTATTTAAATGAAAGTTGAATTTATATAAGTATTTGTTCAATACATTATTAGTTATACTTTACTAAACATGGAAATGAGGTTATAATTCATTTTAAATTAAAATTTTTATAATTTTTGTATATACTTTTTTGTACTAAAATAACAATATCTATAATAAATTCTATTTATACTTTGAGAATAATAATAAAATTATATTAAGTAAATAATGATAATCAAACTAAGTTTACAATAATGTATACAAATATACTATATTTCTTATGATAATAATATTTTCATAGTTATTTATATATATTATTAAATTTAAAGTAATACATGGTGGAAGATGAGGTGGCATTGTGGGTCCAAAAGAAGGGCTTTACCATTGTAGGTAAAAATTTATGGGACTTTGTATTTTGAAGGGAGAACTTACATATAGAAAAAATGTGAAAAGCCTAAGGATAAGGGTTTTTCATTGTGAGTGCTCTTAGGTATTAATGTAACTTAACTACTTGAAGTACTAAAGTTAAAATTTTGTAATTACTACTTGAGATTTTGTAGTAACTAGAAATTTTTTGAGATTATTGTAGGATTTTGGAGTTAAAGTGATGCTCGATCACACAGTGTACTTGGTAGACGTCGTGAAAGAATTGAAGGGTAGAATTTTGAAATTGGACTCCATAGAAGGTGGGAAGGTGTGGAAGGGGATAGACATGTTAATCTTCAATACGTGGCATTGGTGGAATCGTCGAGGGGCTACACAACCGTGAGTTCCACTTTTGAGAATCCGTATTTCTAGACGAGCGAGTCTCATTGTGAATGGTATTTTTGTGCAGATGGGACTTTATCGAAGTCAGAGGAACGTTATACAAAGACATGGACAGGACTGTTGCCTTCGAGAAAGCTCTAAGTACGTGGGCTAGATGGGTTGACACGAACATAGACCCTATGAAAACCAAGGTTTTCTTTCAAGGAATTTCTCCATCACATTACAAGTAAGTGGTTTATAATCACTGTTATAATGTATATACTAGCGTGTACCCCGTGCTATGCACGGATTATAATTTAAAATATCTCTTTTGAAAATCCATAATTATCATATTTATATCCATTAACTCAATACAAAAAATCATTCAATAGAACAATGAAGAAATAGATCAAATTTTAGTAATGTTAAAAAATCATAATATTATGACACCTTATTGTTCATGAGAAATATAAAATAGTGTCACTTAATAGTAAAAAAATCATTGTGCCAAATAAACAACAAATTATTTATTTAACCCAACAATACTTTTCAACAAATTTGTTTGGTGGAAGAAGTTGAGAACATTCTTTAAGAAAATAAATAAATAAACAATTTGTTGTCAAAAAGAGTACCACAAAACAATAGAGCTCATTCCTTCTAATTTTTTTTTTTCAATTTATTTTTCTTTAAAGACTATTATAATCCTACTATTATTATGAAGAATATTAAGGTGGTTTACTAAACTAAAAGTAAAATGTAATTTGTTTTCGAACATATTCTTTTCTAAATAAATTCTCCAAATATATATTTTTAAATTTTTTAATATAAAAATTTAATTCTAAGCGATTTTTAGGTGATATATTTGAATTTTAATCGAACAATTTTTTTCTTTAACTTTAATGTAGAAGATGAAACAAACTTATAAAAAAGATTTGGTGAAATCCATAACTTCGTAGATAAAAAAACATTAAATATGACCAATCACATCAATATATTTAATGACTAATTATGTAAAGTCATGGATATCTATCTATCAAAGTAAATATATTAAGGGACTAAATATATAATAATAATAATAATAATAATAATAATAAAAAACAAATGTCACTTATAAATAGAATATGATTATACTCAATTGTAATATGTTTCATTTATCATACAAAAGTTAGGCTTGTAAATCAAATATTATGAGCTAAGAATGAAGTGACTCAAACTTATTGAGTTGGAAGACAATAAGTTTAAGGCCAACTTACAAATTCTCTTATTCTAACTCTACTCAAGCTTATTGTAACTTACAAATTCTCTTATTCTTAGACTTTTACAAACTTCAAGCTTATTTCGGCTGACTCATTAGTCTTTATCAAATAAAAAAGTCATCAATATAATCATAATAGTTATTATTCATTTCCATTGAAGAAAACTGAATGTCATAATAAATTATAAACATAAGAAAATATGTAGAGATATATAAAATATTTTTTTACATAAATATTGACTATTTGAATTCCACACAACTAATTAAACCAATATATTATAAAAAGAATATTAATGGGAAAAATTATTAAAAAAATTTACTAATTACACTTAATATCCACTGAAACCAAATAAAGATAAATAAATAAATAAATAAAACATAGTAGTCTGCTTCCGCATTTGCCAGCTTTGTGTCCATGGAAGTCATTTGATTTATGTCTGCCATAGATTAACACTAATAGAAAATTAAAATAAAAAACAAATAAAAAAATAAATAAAAAATTGAGAGTAATAACATAAAAATAAGAAAGAAATCAAAACTTTATGATCTTGTAAATGTGATGTTAGACTATGAACATGCACAATTATGATATTACAATGAAATGCCAATTTAAAGAGAATTGAGAAAAGTAGCCATTTACTTTTTAAAAGAATTAATTGCTCATTTTATAAGCTTAAATTGTGGACATTAAAAATTACAACTATAGTCAATTACTCATTTAATTAACATCAATTAATGGACGTCAATATTTATAATAATAGTGAATTACTCATTTAAAAAATCAATTACTCATTTCGTCATTCCAAAAGAGTCAATTACTCATTCAATTAACATCAATTATGGAAGCTTATTGTTTGCCCTAATTGTCTGTAAAATCTTTTCTTTACTATTTTTAGAAGTCAAGATGTAAGGAACAAATAAATACGATTATCTCAAATATTGTTCAAATACTATTAACTATAGCTTTTTATTGTGGAATTTCATTTCTTAATTAATACAATAAGTCTATTTACATCTAACAAATCTTAAAAAATTAAACTTTAGTCAACATATTATAATCTCATTTAATTGTAGGCTTACTAACAGGAACTTATCATAAAACTTGTTATAACCACTATCAATCATGAATGCAAAATACATTATCCAAATATTGTGTTATTTATCAAATAAGTGTTTTTATATTCCTAATTAATATGTTTAAATCCAAACTTTCAAATTACAAACTCAATCAAATCAATTAATAAAAATTTTCTCAACACTAAAAAAAATTAAAATTACCGAAAAAAAAGATAGAGAGCAAAGCGGGTCCCACACCGCTTTGCTATAATATATATAATGATAATTATATTAGTTCTCAATTATTTTAATAAATAAAAAATAACATTAATAAGTAATGTAGTGAAATTTAGTACGTGAAACCTATCTATACAGGTTCACATATAGACTTGAGGCGCTAAATTTTCATAATTTTGGAATATTAAAATATAAATTCAACCAGAAGATAATTTCTATAATATTAAAACGATAAATCAATTAAGTTGTTTTTTATTTATAACTTGTAAAAAATGACAAATTATTTCCAATAACAAAAATTATAATTATATTATTAAATTAATTTTTTTTTCTAGTTCTCATAAAGAAACTAAATTTAAATTCAAAATTTAATCTAATAAGAAAAGGAAGAAGGGAATAGAAAATAGAAATCAGAGATTTGCCTTCAACCTTCAAAATTCAATATTGAACGCTTTTATTTGCTACATTCATAATCTAAAGTTTTCCCCAATTTTATTAAATATATATATATTAAAAAAAAGATTATTAGTACACTCCTTTGCACATATATATTAAAAACAATTGTTAATATACAATAAATTTAACAACAAAAATAATACTATAAACAGAAAAATAGTACACAAAGGTATTTACTACAAAAAATAAAAATTAATGGAGTGAAATGATTACCTCAAGCATATATGTATAAGTATTCCATTGCTCCATTCATAACCACTCATCGCCAAATAAAATATGGACTAAAAATTTCAATCGACTAAGAAATTCTCATAATGTCACTAATGTTTAAGACTAAATTAAATGAAGAAAATCGAACAAAATTGAAAGCATAAAATTCAAAACTATTGAAAGATGAAAAATAAAGAACTAATAAAATAAATTACCTCACATCAAATCAAATTCACTTTTGTAGATGAAAAAATTAGTGAACATGGAGAAACGTAAAATTGATTTGTGAAGCAGAAAAAGTATGGCATAATTTATAAGTTTGTAGATTAAATGAAAATAATTTATAGATGTATCAGTTTCCTTATTAACTGCATAATTCCATCAATTGTGGAATGAATTAATACGTAAATTTAGCTAATGTAAATTAAATATTCCTCCTAATTAAGAATTTCGATTTGGTAGTCAATTTTAAAAATAAAGTTTAAAATTTAAATTTAAGCCTAATGTGAACGTACTTAATTTAGACCATTCTTTATTTAGATATGCTAAGAATTATACATGGTAATAAATTTTGGTCTTTCCATTTGCATTACTGATCACAAATCACAATCAAAACATTGTAACTCTTCCTATTTTGGTTGCAAGTGAATGTAATAGGAAAGTAATTTAATTTGATTATCTAATTTAAGAATAGTAATCAATCTAAAAAATTTAACCAACCAATAAGAATTTTTCATTTTATTAAAAAAATTCAAAATTCTAGAAAATTAGGATTAAGGAAAAACTGTGCTATAATATAGTAGATAGTACAACTTATGATCCTAAAAAACACCAAGATACATTTAACTAATATACATGGGATATCTATGGAAGAATATAATAACTATGTTTGGTATCAAAATCATCAAATTATTACTATATCGCAATAGGAACTCAAACCCCATACCTCTTTCTGACATTTAACGATCTCGTTATGATTGTATCTTCGTTATAATTACAGTGGCAGTGCATGGAATGAACCAAAAGCAAAATCGTGTGTGGGACAGAAAGTGCCTCTGCTGGGGTCGATATATCCCGGTGGATTGCCCCCTGCATTAACAGTGTTGAAGGGAGTTTTGAGCACAATGAAGAAGCCTGTCCAGTTGTTAGACGTAACAAATCTTTCATTGCTGCGAAAAGATGGACATCCTTCCATTTACGGGCTTCCTGGAATGGATTGTAGCCATTGGTGTCTGCCTGGAGTGCCTGATACTTGGAATCAAATTCTTTATAATCTCATTATTTGAAATACATTCGTTATTAATCAAGATTATAGATAAGAATCTCAGACAAGAAACTTCAAATGAAATAATTGTATAAGCTGAATTATTGATTGTTATTACGAATAAAATAAGTATACAGATTGTCTGATTATATATAATTGTGCTAGACGAAGCCAAGGAGCGACTGGAGGAGGCGACCCCGCTAAAATTTATAGTTTTACTTTTGGGCATCAAAATTTGAAATATATAATTTCGCCTCCCTTTGAAAGTTATAAAACTACATTACTCAAATCTTATTAGTACGTCATTAACCTTTTTAATCTACTCCAATTCACAACTCACTTGTTTTCTTCTTCACAAACACACATTTTCATTCAAAGAAAGGGAGAAAATTAAACTTGATGATTGTTTCATTTATACTATACTAGTACGTGAATCACACGTGTGAAATTTCAATAATATAATAAATAAATTAACCATCATAATTCTAATTTCAATAATTTATTACTATTAATGTCAAATGTTCTTATTAATTTGATATTTGATAAGAATACGACCAAGTTAGATTGTCAAAAGAGCAATTTTTTGGTTAATATTACACATTTGGGCTCAACATTTGGCAAGGTAGAAATTATTTATTTTATTATTCTAATGTAGAAACATGTGTCTAAGTCTTCTTGATATCATTTAGGCTCCGATTTGTTTGACATGGAATGAAATATGAAATGGGAATAAGATTTTTGCTAATTTGATTACTAGAAATCTGATTCCACTAATAGTGTTTGCTTGTCTTAAAAAAATTGGTGTAAAGTTACTTAGACTATTGTCTATTTTGCCTTTGTATCTTAGATATTAGATAGATCGGTTGTTTGTATGAATAAGGATTATCAGCTTTGTTACTGCTATGTTGGTTTATTCAATAAACGAGTTTTCTCCCTTTTCTCCCTCTTTCAATATGATTTCCAGATGATCTCAACATGGTACAAATGGTGGCCGGAATTCACAAGGAGGCAGGAACAATTAGGGTATAATCAGGCTAACCAAGCTTCTGTCAAAGAAAATTCAGATCAAGATAATGAGGTGGCTGCTGGACATCAATTGACTACACAACAGTATAATCAGATCATCAAAATGCTTGGAGAAACAGGACATGGCACCAGAGCCAGATTTTTTCGATCACGAATTCTCGATCTATATCACAGAAACGATTGATCATCCCTGTTCTTTACTTGATCAATTGAGATTGATCAATTTTTTTAGGTCAGCGAATTGAAGATCAAATCAGTTCGCTCATCTACCCAATTGATTTGAGAATCAATTTTTTCAAGAAATCGATCCAATTGGGGCTTTTTTTCTTCCGCTGAAACCGAATCTTGATGGCTACAAAAGGAGATACCACACCAGGAACTGATGCAGGTCCTTTAGCGACAGCGCCGGCGATAGGATTTCAAGATCCTATGTACCTGCATCCCTCCGATACACCGAGTTTAGATTTGGTGACTGAAATATTGAAAGGTCCAGATAACTATAAGATATGGAGCCGCGAGATGTTGATAGCTTTAGAGGCCAAAAATAAAACGTGCTTCATTGATGGAACATGCATTCAACCAGTAGATGGATCACCGAATCTGCAGCATTGGCGCAGGTGCAATGCCTTGGTAAAGTCTTGGTTGCTTAGGTCAATTTCTCGAGAGCTCGTTCATGGTATTGTTTACACTGAATCTGCACACATGATATGGAGAGATTTGAAGGAACGATTTGATCGTATTCACGGTGCAAGACTTTTTTCCCTGTATAAACAAATCAACACGATTACTTAGGGGAGTAACACTGTCACGGAATATTATTCGAAGCTTAGATGTCTTTGGGATGAGTATGAGTCTCTCATACCTTCTCCGTCCACCAACCTCAACAAAGAATACATAGATTTTTGCAATCATCTTAAGATGATGCAATTCTTGATGGGGCTTAATGACTGCTATAGTAACATCCGATCACAAGTTCTCATGATGTCGCCTCTTCCATCACACAATCAAGTTTACTCCATGGTTAATAATGAGGAAGCTCAACGAGGAATCAATTATCAAGTATCTTCGGATAAAAATTCTATGGCCTTTATGAGCACCTCACAAACTACAGGCACTCTCCCGGCTCCGGAGTTGTGTGTGAACACTGTAATTTCAATGGTCACACAAAGGACCAATGCTTCAAACTCATTGGTTATCCCCCGGGATGGAATAAATGAGGGAGACGGGGTGGCCGACGAGGAGGAGGTGGAAGAGGTACAAATGGTGGCCGGAATTCACAAGGAGGCAGGAACAATTCAGGGTATAATCAGGCTAACCAAGCTTCTGTCAAAGAAAATTCAGATCAAGATAATGAGGTGGCTGCTGGACATCAATTGACTACACAACAGTATAATCAGATCATCAAAATGCTTGGAGAAACAGGACATGGAACAGGACATGGAATAGACAAAGGACCACCCATCACTAGTGGCATGAGTGCTGCTGCTAATACAGGAAGTACCTCTAAAAACTCCTAATGACTCAGGTATGCACAAATTCATGTCTTATTGGATTATTGATACTGGTGCGAACCAGCACATGATGGGCAATTCTAAGCTGCTTAATGATAGTTTTCACAAACATGAATCTGTTATGACTGTAAAATTACCCAATGGAGACTTTAGTAAGGTTACACATGTGGGGGAGATTGAATTATCATCAGATTTCACCATTAAAAATGTGCTTTATATCCCTGATTTCACACATAACTTACTGTCTGTCTCTAAATTGATAAATGACAATAATATGTTTGTGACTTTCTATCCCACTTTTTTCCTCATCCAGGACATATGGAGTGGCATGATCAAGGGTATTGGTAAACTAGTGGATGACCTTTACTACTATCAATCTGTTCCTATTGTATTTTCAGATTGTAATACTGATATTTCTTTGAAACAATGTAATCATGCTGCTCACAATATCTCATGTAATCATGCAAGAAATAAAAATGCAGTGACTCTTTGGCATTATAGATTTGGCCACATGTCCTATACTAGATTCAAGTATTTGCCTGAATTACATGTTCATTTTGATCCTGACAGTAAATATTGTGAAGTTTGTCCCCTTGCTAAACATGTAAGATCTGTTTTTCCAAAAAGGCAAACTTTCTCCGCATGTATTTTTGACCTTATTCATGTGGATGTCTGGGGACCATATAGAGAGCATACTTATAACCAAGAGAGGTATTTTTTAACCCTAGTAGATGATTTCTCTAGGGGTACATGGATATTTTTGATGCAACATAAATCTGAAGTTATAAGCATTCTTACAAATTTCTTTAAGTATGTTGAGACACAATTTTCTGTTAAGACCAAGATTATTAGGACAGATAATGCTTGGGAATTCTTTAGTAAAGAGTGCAGAGAGCTTTTTAATTCCTTAGGGATTATCCACCAAAGCAGTTGTGTGTACACACCACAACAAAATGGTGTGGTGGAAAGGAAACACAGACATATACTAGATGTTTCTAGGTCTCTTAAGTTTCATTCATGTGTACCAATTAAATATTGGGGTGAGTGTGTGTCTACTGCAGTTTACCTTATAAATAGGACACCCACACCCCTCTTGAATGGCAAGACACCTTTTGAGGTTTTATATGGCAAGCACCCTTCTTATTCTCATTTCAGAGTATTTGGTTGCTTATGTTTTTCAAAGATTTTGCCTCAACTTGATAAATTTGATCACAGATCTAAAGCTTGTGTTTTTATGGGATATGCTATGACTCAAAAGGGATATAGATTGCTTGATCTCAATACTAATACTTTTTTTATCTCCAGAGATGTCCTGTTTTATGAAGATGTCTTTCCATTTGCTGTCCAAAACAATATCTCAGCTAGAAAAGAGTTTCCTATGCATGATTCTCAACTGTATTTTGAGGATTTTATATTGCCATATACTCCAGATAAGGTTTCTGTACCTTTGTCACAAACTGATTTCCATGGTTCTGTCAGTGAATTACCTCCTAATGATAATACTGATCAATCTATCACTGTGGTTACTAACCAAGAAAATCAGTTAAGAAGATCCACCAGAGTAGGTAAAGTACCATATTGGGCAGCAGATTATATCTCACCTATTACAGATAATGCCAATCATGCCTATTCTACTAATCACCCCTTATCAGACTACATACAGTATGGTTCTATCAGCCCTCAATCTTATTCTTTTCTTACTGCCATATCTCATGACTATATACCTACCACCTTTGAGGATGCAAAACAACATGCAGAATGGAGAGAGGCTATGGATACAGAGATTCAGGCTTTAATTTCTAATGGTACTTGGACATTAGTTGATTTACCTTATGCTAAAAAACCTATAGGTTGTAGATGGGTTTATAACATCAAATACAATGCAAATGGTACCATATGAAGATACAAAGCTAGACTAGTTGCTAAGGGTTATACACAAAAGGCAGGTATAGATTATAATGAGACTTTTTCTCCTGTTGCTAAACATGTCACTGTTAGACTTGTTGTTTCCATTGTAGCTATGAATGATTGGCCATTGTACCAAATGGATGTCACCAATGCCTTTCTACAAGGTCATCTTGATGAGGACATTTATATGACAGTGCCACCAGGTTTTTCCTATCCTTCTACTCCTGGTAATTCTGCACCTAAGGTATGCAAGCTCTTGAAATCTTTATATGGGCTGAAACAGGCCTCTAGACAGTGGAATCATAAGTTCACTGTGGCCTTGAGTGATCATGGTTTTTAACAATCAAAGAATGATTATTCTCTGTTTGTTAAAACCAGGGGGGTAGCACTGTTATCCTCCTTGTTTATGTTGATGATATTCTCATCACAGGGAGTGATGAGAATATGATTGAAGAATGCAAAGATTTTTTGAAACAGACCTTTCATATGAAGGATTTAGGCCACTTGAGATATTTCCTTGGAATTGAAGTGGATAGATCTAAAAATGGCATTTATTTGAATCAAAGAAAGTATGCCTTAGAATTATTGTCTGAAGCAGGTATGCTTGGATCAAAACCAGCAGGGATACCTGTTGAGCAGAATACTAAACTTGTTGACAATTTACCTATTGAGGATGATCCTCCATTGAACAATATTTCTGAGTATCAAAAGTTGGTTGGTAAATTGATATACCTATGTCTAACCAGGCCTGATTTATGCTATGCTGTACAAATGTTATCTCAATTTATGCATAATCCTAGAAAATCACATTTGGAGGCTTTGTATAAGGTTCTTAGATATATTAAAGGTAAACCAGGTCTTGGATTGTTTATGTCATCACATACTAATTTCACTTTGAATGCTTTTTGTGACTCTGACTGGGCTTCTTGCCCAATGTCTAGGAAGTCATTAACAGGTTATATGATTCAATTTGGTGGCTCATTAGTCTCCTGGAAATGCAAGAAGCAAAGCACAGTCTCTAGAAGTTCAGCTGAGGCAGAGTATAGGGCTGCTGGAACAACAACCTGTGAAGTGATTTGGATACTTGCTGTACTTAAAGACTTGCATATTAAAGTGGAAATGCAAGTTCCAATACACACAGACAGCAAATCAGCAATTCAATTGGCTGCAAACCCGGTCTACCATGAAAGATCTAAACACATTGAAGTGGATTGCCACTTTATAAGAGAGAAGATTATGAATAAAGTTGTGAAGACAAACTACATTCCTTCTTCAGAGCAACCAGCAGATTTGCTAACTAAAGGCTTAGGCAAACAGCAGTTTGATTACTTACTTGGCAAGCTTGGAGTTCTGAATCTTTTTTCAACAGGATCTCAAGCTTGAGGGGGGGTGTAAAGTTACTTAGACTATTGTCTATTTAGCCCTTGTATCTTAGATATTAGATAGATTGGTTGTTTGTATAAATAGGGATTATCAGTTTTGTTACTGTTATGTTGGTTTATTCAATAAACGAGTTTTCTCCCTTTTCTCCCTCTTTCAATATGATTTCCAGATGATCTCAACAATTGGGTAAGGATATATGCAAACTGCATTTCAATTTACCCAATTGAGAAACAACATTACATCAAAACAACTCATACATAACTATCCATGGAAAAACTACAGAATGCACCCCTATTAGATGTAACCAATTATCCCACTAAGCGAATTGGCTACCGATACGAAATCTCTTACAGGATTAGAAAGCATGTAAAGACTGGAGTTGCTTAATACATGCCGTTGAACAAAGATGAATTAACATTACAAGCACAAACCCATAATTTCGACATGGACGCAAGCAAAATCACCAAGTTGAAGGATTTCTAGCATCAAAAAGCAGCACTGGGATATCCATTTTTTTTTTATAAAAAAAATTTACTAAAAGAAACATGGCATCATAGTAGTAAAAGGGGCGCCATGGCGCATGACGAACTTGGCGCAGCCTGAGCGTGATGAACCATGGCGTGCCGCTCAGCTTCAACTTGGTGCACGCCAAGTACGCCATGGCGAGCGCCATCAAGGCATGCCATTTTTGTCATTTGCAAGAGATATTCTCAATTGGAATTATGGTTAAAATTGGAGCATAATTGTTAAAGGCGAATGGCGCAGCATGGCTACAAGGGTCCCATGGTGCAGCGTACGAATTTTCAATGCCAAAATAGAAAGATAAACTAATTATGTATACTTATACAATCAATAATATAATACTTTTTAATAATAATAATAATATAGTTAAAACTTATAATCATAAGCATCATCATGTAAATTTCAATTTCCACGTAACCTTATTGATTTCCAAAAAAATTATTTTATTTTATGAGAAAATTGGTGAATTCAACATAATATTTTTATCTCTAATATATGCCAACTCACAAGAAATGTTTTACTGTACCGTGGCGCATAATTAAAATATTAAATAAATTATATATACTAATACAATAAATATAGTATAATAGTGTTTTTAATCTTGTGGTGTGTGGATAAACTTGTAAAAATTGAAGGATTTTATTAGCGAAATAATTGAGCCAACTAATAAAATTGGGCAAGTTTGGGGTTATGTATTAACTTGGGGATAAAATTGAAGCCAAAATAATTTGGTCAACTAGTCAAGGGTAAATTAAGCAAATTTTCAGCCTATAAAACTGACGCACCCCAAACCTTAGCTTTCTCGTTCCCTTTGTCTCCTTCACGCATCTGCCATTATCCATGCCAACTCACTCGCGTCTCTGTCAGTTATGCCAAAAATTTCACAAAGGCGCGCACCATGGCAATTGTGGCGCCATTGGAGCACGCCATTGTGAAGCTCGGCGCCATGCCACAGTACATGGTACCGAGCTGGCGCCATGGCGCACCATTAACAACACTGAATTGGATTGGAGGCTTTTGGACAATTCCTTGTAAATTTGAGCAATTTCTAAGCAGTTCCAACATAAAAATACTAACCTATCTTAATACTCATCTTAAAAATGGTCAAAATTGGAATCGCCCCTCACAGTAGTCGTCGGCGAGCATCACTGCAAACTTCAGCAACATTAGTCTTCTAAGCTTAAGCAACAATAACTTTACCTTTGTTTTTCTTTGATTTCTTTTTATACTTTTTTAGTATATATACATATGTATATGGGTGTTGCTGATTTTATATTATTAAATTTTATTGATTCGTAGTGGTTAATTTATTTAATGAGTAGTGGTTGGAATTATTGTTAAAAAGTTTATATATTATTGATTCAATTAGTATATATAAATTATATATATCCTTCTTCGAAAAGGCCTGCGTCACGCCATTCTCCATTAACAATTATGCATGGCATGATACTAAATATCCATTGAAAAACTTAATTCTGCTAAAAGGACCATCTAAAGAGCTCAAAATCTCAGCAACAAATTTTCCTATATACCTACAGCTCCATGACTGCTTCACACATAGACATCAATACACAAGTATCACAATTCCAAAAAATTCAAACAAAATCCTGCCCCAAAACTCATACATTCACTGTTGATTCGCATCCTCCAGCATCCACATTTACCAAACATCCATAAACCCCCACAAAATTACAAATCCATCAAATTTTCAACAAGTCATACAGAAAAATACAAGTCCATATCTACCTTCTTGAGTCTCAAAAATTTCATAATTGGGAAACCCCTTATGGAAGCATAGCATAAAACCCCAATTCTTTAACAAAATAACCAAGGCAGATTAACACAAAAAAGAAAAGAAAAGAATTCAAACCGGGCTTGCTGGTTCAGTGTCAATAGACATTCTCTGGTGGTCACCTCTGCCAGACATAGTTGCTGCTTAGAGAGAGTTTCACACAAATTCAAAAGGGTGGTGAGAAGTTATGCTAAAAAGGTAAAACAAAATTTTGCTTTTAGAGGGAAAAATACATTTTTTGTCTTTTTTATTTTGGTATCGTAACAATTTTTAAATTTCATATTCCATCTTAATTTATTTTTTTATTATTAAAATTCAATATTTAGTTGTCAACTCTATTAGTTGACATTCGTTAAAGTGTTTACTAACGAAAGTTGATCATTAAATTTTAAACTCAAAATTCAATTGAGATCAAATACCAGAGTTTGTGAACATTTCAAGACACAATGTGAGAATAGCATAACGAAGTAGGCTAAAATTGAAAATGACAACTTATGGAATCAAAAATATGTTTTTCCATAAAATTATCTTAGTAGCTTTGAGTAAGATTATCAATAAGCAAGTGGGTTCGAAGATCATACGCTCCATTTGATAAATTTTTAAGTCGAGCTTTATATGATTCAAGCCCCGATAAGGATACGGAGATACAGATATGATATGATATGATACGGATACGAAATACGAGAATTACTAAAATTGTAGGATACGATACGATGAGGATACGATGATACATATTATATAAATTTGAATTATTTTACAATCCTCATTAATGAATTTCATAATCAATTGATCGTACTAATTACTAAATATATAAAATTTTTAAAAATTAACAATCATAAATTTATGCAACAAATTGATGAAGTAGTTCGATCGATTACTCAAAATAGAAGTACTAACTTTTTAATTTTATTTTACACGATATATTAACTATTCCATGTTCATATTCATCATAACAATAAAATAAATAAAAATTTATAAAAATATCCCTAGTATTAAATAATTTAGTTGAAAAGCTTAAGGTTGAAAAAGATAATTCGATCATAGTTGCAGAAAAAAGAGATTTTTGATCATAGTTCTAGTGAAAAAAATTGCAATAAATAAATACCAAAAGGTGGAATAAGAGTTTCTCATTTCTAATTTCAATATTTTTCATTAATCATGATTGTTCTTATTAAACTATATCTTTAATTCTTAGTTTTTAAGGAAGGTCACCACAAAACTAAAAAAAGTTACAATTTTGACCAAAAAGTATTAAATAATAATAAAAAAAATATAGACGTATCTAAAATATATCGGATACTCCTATTTTTCGTATTGGATGCCGTATCCAAAATTTTTATTTTTTATTTATTTTTGGATAATTAAAAATCGTATCCGATACGTTCACATCCGTATCCGATACGTATACATCCGTATCCGATATTATACGGGATGATTTTTCGGAGTATCAGTGCATCATAGATCAAGCCTAAACTAAGCTTGAGATACAGTTTAGGATCGAGTTTAAATTCAAGTTAGGCATGGACCAATGTAGGGTAAATTTGAACCAGGCTCAAGCTCATAAATATATATAATCATATATTAAAAGTATATGTAACATTAATAATGCTTGGTAACTCCAAATTCAAAGATCACATCAAAAGTTCGGTTGATTCTTTAGTTCTAATAGTTTGGTTGATTTCTTATTAGTAATTGCTAGTAATTACAAGTACATGGAATGTGATTTGAACCATTAAAATTGATAATGATATCCTTTATTTAGTTAAGATAAATCAATATTTTAACTTGGTTAAATTACTTTACAATTCTTTTAAAAGATTTAGTACAACATCCTCAAATTATTGGTTATGTTTTAGTTAAAATGTTAGATTCACTTTATTATTTGTAATTTTAAGAAGAGGACAAATTTGGGGTTGATTTAAACTTAGCTCAAAGCTCGTCTAATTTTGAGAAAAAATCGCATATAATTTCAAGTTTTCAGTATAAAAGCTCATGAAATATCATTGTTTTTTGATATCACATATCAAACTATTCGACTGTGCTCTCTATAGAGCTCAACCATGTGTGGAAGAATCGCTTAGTTGAGATCATCTCATTGTTAGAACCTTACAACTCGTTTGACAATTAGACTAGTGTGTACATGGCACTCTGATATCATCCTTCATGGACTTCACGAACTTCCTAATTAGTGGCATGCAGTCCACCGTGGAGACAGACTGTCGTGCAACTCTAAACTGGGATGTCGTGTAGTACAAATCCTACCTAACTTAATATCTTATTGGACATATTTTCAAGCAGGAACACTGGAAAAAGAGTATGTAGACGTAGGCACCACAACCGGAATCTTATTCAGGTTGATGAGACCTTGTTTTCAATAAGAAATTGCACCACTTTTAGGGTAATTAGTAATTCAATAATTGAGCTTGCGGTGAAGAGTTTTCGATTACTCTTTGATTTATAAAATAAAATGAAACTACTAATTTAGTAATATATTACTGAGAGCTTTATATAATTTGAATATTATTGAGATGAAAAATTAATAAATGTAGTGAATATAATGAATATAAATTATAATATCTACAGAAAACAACAACCAAAAACACGCAAAACAATAATAATTTAAAAGTTATTATTATTGGGCCACAACTGAGATCTGTTGTGGCTTATTTAAAATTGTTAAAATTGTGGAGGAAAAAAAGGGGTAGGGGTGGGTCCTACATGGCAATAAAATTTGACAAAAAGTAAAATTTATATTTTAAAATATTTAATGTTACAAGATAGGAGACATTGACCACAAAAGTTACAAGATATGAGACATTCAAATTTTTATTAATTGTTGGAGTATATGCTAGTTTTAAAAGTAATAAAATCGAATCTCAACATAAGCAAAATAAAATTAACTCTAAGTCGATAGTTATTAATATATATATATATGAGTCAATTTTTAGGAAGATTGATTTAACTAGTTGTAAAGTTCCCTTATGCAATCTATTGTGTTGATCTTTTTAATTAAATTGATCTTCCCAAAAAAATGACATTAAAAAATAAATTTAATGTAAACGGAAAGAAAGATAGCATGATATAGTTTGATTCATGGACGCTAATCTCCGAGCCACCGATACTATATGGTAAGGCAGGTAAAGCTCCTCATTCCTCATTGTAGGCGGCAGGTAGAGTGGGAAAGGATGAGATTTTTCTTTCCCTTTTCTTTTGTTGTGTTTGGAGGCTGATGAGTAAAGTCTATTTCTAGGGCAAGCGTTGGAAGATTATATAAACGAAAAAACCCTCCAACTTAGCCAATAATCACATGCTCAACTTGGACTATGTTGAGCTAGCCAAATTAGTCCAATTTATTTATTTACGAGTTTAATTCAATTAAACAACTAATAAATTTAATATTATTAATTATCTTAATTGGACCAAGCGAGGTAAGACTAATTAATTATTTATCTTTTCGTCTAATTAAAAATGAATTATTTTTTCCTATGAAATGCAAACTATCAAGAAATTCAATTAATTAATTTGTTCTATAAAATAAAATTACATGTAAGGGTTTCCACTTATTCAAAACTATTTACAAAACATCGTATCCATTGATATAAATGTAGCACCCCAACCCCAACTTAATAGGGTCGAGTTTCCACCGTGACTGTGAGCGTGAGAAATATATTTTCCAAAGAAAAATAAAATATTTCGTAAATAAATACAGCTGAAGACTTCATTATAAAACACGAGTATTTTTTTTCCTTAACTTTAAAAGTTATTCATGCAAAACTAGCTCGTGTTATACCCACATTTGCAAATCAAAACCTTGTTATAAACACATGAAAATATTTAATTAATTATCAAAAATAGTAATTTCCCAAAACATCGAGCATTATCTGATTTATATACATCTACATATTTTAAAAACATAACATATATATATGCTTTTAGAGGGAAGTTCATACAACCAGCTACTCATCCGCTTCGTCATAAACTGGACTTGAAAAAGATTAAACTTAGCAACGTAAGACTTGAGAAATCTTAGTGGATAACGATTACTTGCATTTGCGTTGAAGAGATTAACCAATACGTCGAAAGCATCATCCAAGGTTTGAAGACCTGGCCTAATTCCAAGGTTCGAAGACCTGGTCTACTCCAAGGCTCGTCAACCTGGCCTAACTTCAAGGTTCGAAGACCTGATCTAATCCAAGGTTCGTCAACCTGGCCTAACTCCAAGGTCCGTAGACCTGGTCTACACCAAGGTTCGTCAACCTGGCCTAACTCCAAGGTCCGCAGACCTGGTCTACACCAAGGTTCGTCAACCCTAGTACTTTACTCCAAGGTTCGTCAACCTGGTACTTTATCATGTCGTTTCATCTCATCCAACATAAGAGTTATTCTAATCAATGTAACTGAAAATAAACGTTACCCACTTGACGTTTCACTTAGATGCGGGGATGGATCCTGAAGTGTTCGATTGTCTCGTACTGCACTCGACCGTTTTTCAATATGTAGATTTTAAAACACATTCAAAAACATGTACATATACATATGCTTCTAATCTCTTCATTAAGTATCATCATGGATGTGTCTCAAATATGCATAATAATACTTTTAATCATAGCAACAAAAATTGATTTTAAACTAGCAACTTAAGGCTTAAATGCACTCTTCATTGTAACAATTTTCATAATTCGTATATTCATCAAAATTTCATTAAATTAATCATGCATTTACTGAAAATTCCTTATTTAATTATGCCAAAATAGTGGATATAATTTCAAACCACAAAAGCTTTAATAAAATATTTATCATAATGAAAATTCGTTTGAAAATGCTCTAAAACATGTCAATTTTCTAAAATTTTACTATAAATCGTATAGTTACTGAAATATTCTGAAATTTATAATTTAAACTTATAACATCATGTATATAAACATAGTAAAATAGTTTGAAAGATTCAAGTCGATCGATTTTATAAACTTTTTCTTCTAGAGTTAAAAATCACAAGAATCCAATTAGAAACTGCACTAATTTTAAAAATTCACCGTAATTCGTGTATTACTCCAAAAATTACCAACTTTTAACCATAGACTCCCAACATCTTATAGAACAACATACTAAAACATTTTTCTAAAATTCTAAGTATAAAAGGTTATAAAAATGACAAAGTAGACTGAAATTTTCAAAAATTTCACAAGTTGCTCAAACTCACATATTTCCTTAATAGAAATTTAAACTCGGGTTTTGTAACCAATCATCCTCGATAAAACCACCTTAACTCAGATTATTACACATGCAAGAAGTTTAGACATGGTAATTAAAAACGCAAAGTCTATTTCAACATGCAATTTCACAATTAACGCTCAAAATGACATTTTTTTTAGATCTAACACATTGAACAAAAGATCCAACAAATCTCATCAGACTTGTAGGAAATCACTCTTAAATCATATATGCAATAATTTTGGGTAAGATAATTAAACATGCAAAGCCTATTTCTACATGTATTTGCACAATCAATACTTAAAATGACATTTATTTGAAGATCAACCACACAAAACAAGCTATTTAATAAAAACTCTTCACTTTTTGGGGATTCATCTTTAGATCACACATTCAATGAGTTTGGGTAAGGGAATCATACATGCAATACTTGTTTCAACATGTATTGGCACCTATAACTTCAAATAAAGACATATTTTGACAATCAACCACATAAAAACAACACATGCAACAAAAATTATCATATAGTAAACATCCCTCTTTAGATCATACATGCAATACAATGTTTAGCAACCTAATCATGTTCTTAAGGAAGAAAATGATGAAGATTAGTAACAAGAAAAGAAACTACCTCTTGAAAGTTCAACAAAAGTTCTTTGTGCTTGAAAGAAGACTACTACACTTGAGCTTACTTTCCCCTTTTTACTTACTATGCTCTTGCTTCTTTACTTCTTTAGAAATGAAGAGTTGGTAAGAGAAGTAATCAAAGAGCTTGTTTTGGTTATCGACGACTTAAGGAAAAACTAGGTTGCTAGAGCTTGTTAGTAACTATAGCCAATTTATCTAATAACATTGAACTATCATTGCATCAGTGATCAAATTGTTGAATCAAAACCGAGATAATCCGAAGACTAGAACTTAACATCTTATTGAATTCGAATTCTACTTTACTCATGCTTTTTATTTTACGTCTTTTAATTTTATTCTAGTTAATCAAATCCAAAACCCCCCCTTTAATCGATATTAGTAATTTATAATTTAATTCTACACCATTCCCTATGGATCGACCCTACTTATCACTGTTTATAAATCTTTTTTGAGTAGGTTATTTATTTTTGTTGGATTCGACATCTACCAAAATTTTGGCGCCGTTGTTGGGGATTGGTGCTAATAGATTTATTTCTTTTGTTACCAATATTTTTGTTTAGTTTTTTTTTGTATTATTAGATCTCTTCATATAGATGAATCTCAAATTGGAAAAGAGCCCAACGTCTACAGAAAGAGATCTTGCAATGTTCTTAGATGCCATGACTACCGTCGAGAGGACTTTAATGGAGTTGGCTATGTCAAATTTTAACGAGCAATCTTCTTACATTCAATATCCTACTTTTGAAGTTGAATTTGAATTAACCTATTAATTTATTCGCTTACTTCCTATTTTTCATGGTTTTGTAGGAGATGATCCCCATAAGCATCTAAAAGAGTTCCATGCGGTATGTTCAGTAATGAAACCAAGGGATGTCACTGAAGATCAAATCAAGTTTCGAGCCTTTCATTTTTCTTTAGCAGACAATGCTAAGGATTGGTACTACGATTTATCATTTGGTTCAATCAAGACATGGACTCAACTGGAAGCAAAATTCCTAGAGAAATTATTCTTTGCCTTCCGTGTTCAAGAGGAGTCATATGGACAAGCTTATGATGGATTATGGGGTGTTCCATAGAGTAATTACAATCCATACTCCAACACTTACAATCCAGGATGGAATTATCACCCCAATTTGAGTTATGCTCCAAAACCACCTTACCAAAGACCTCAAGAACCTCCGTTCCCTCAACAGACTCAATCATCAGGTACGTCTTTAGAAGATATGATTAAGACATTGGTTGCTAATACTCAACAATTCCAACAGGGCGTACAACAGAATACCGAGCAATTCCAACAAGGCATGCAACGTCTTCAACAGAATACCGAGCAATTTCAACAAGGCATGCAACAGTTTCGAAACGAGAGTCAAAACGCCATTAAAAATTTGGAGAAGCAAATCGGTCAAGTGGCTACTACCGTGAACGAGTTGGTGTCACAAAATTTGAATAAACTTCCGTCCCAGGTCATTATAAATCCGAAAGAAAACGCTAGTGCAGTCACCTTACGAAGTGGGAAAGAATTGAAAGAAGCGGAACCGTTTCAAGAATTAAGCGTACCCACGCCTATGACTCGAAACCCTTCTGCTGAAAACACTTCGAAACACGAGGATGAGAAAGAGCTCGAAAAAGAAAAGGAGCCTGTTACCATGCAGAAACCGATGATATTTGTGATACCTCCTCCATTTCCTGGTCGTTTTACTAACTCTAAATGTGAGGTGGAAGGTGAGTCGAGAGAGAAAAATGTGAAACATCAACTTACAAAACCAACTGAAACACTTACCGAGCAATCTAAGGTTATTGAGATCACTCCTCCAAAATATGAGAATGAAGTTACAGAATATGAGATTTTTGGGGAAGATGAGATAAGTGATGATGAAGAGGTGAATATGGAAGATGGATCTCCGACACTTGAAAAACTCCAAAATGCAAAGACCCTGGTAAGTTTATTATCTCTTGTAAGATAGGTGATGTGCAATTTGAGAACACTATGTTAGACCTTGGATCTTCTGTAAATATCATGTCTCGTTCTATTTATGAGTCTTTGAATGTGAAAAAGTTGAGAAAAACAGACATGATTATACAATTAACTGATGGGTCTAATGCATCTTCTAATGGCTTTCTTGAGAACGTATTAGTTCATGTTAATGACTTAGTTTTTCCTGCTGATTTTTATGTTGTTGATATGGATGAAGATCAATCTAGTAAGTTAGCCCCTATCATTCTTGGAAAACCATTTCTGAAAATATCTAGGGCTAAAATTAATGTACATGATGGAACTCTTACTATGAAATTTGAAGATGAATTTATGATGTTTAATTTATATGATTCCATGAAGTGTTCTACTAATGATTTGCTCTATGTATAAAAATGACATTTATATGCAAAAAAATAGGTTATGCAAGATTTTTAAAAATGGGGTGTTACAACTCCCCCCCTCCTTTTAAAAATTTCGTCCTCGAAATTTCGGGCTTAGTAGATAAACAGTTCGGGTGTGTATTTGTTAAATTAATGTATGTATTTTTGCAAAATAATTTTCTCATTCGAATATAAACGTAAAGTTTGGATAGAGACATAAATAATCATTTGTAAAGCATACTTCTTCATACTTCTCATAAAATGCATTCATTTCTTATCATTGACTCATGATCTTCTTTCATGTTTATCATCACATCTTACTTGTAGCATAGCACGTAAAACATCATATGCAATCATTCACATAAAACATCTTTCATGGACAGCTTTAAAGCGTTACACATATACTTACCTTGGTACGATTCAGATGTTTAGCCACGCTGCGGACTCCCTATTTTAAACTCTTTGACACATCAATTTAAGGAAATTCTAAATTTTTGTAGAAACTCTCTGAGGTAAATATTGTTTCAAAGAAAACGTTTTGATTTACAATCCGAGGAAGGAAAAACCCAACCTCGAAAAAATGGGGTGTTACAATAAAATACACACGTGTATATATATAATAATTATGTTGATGTCCTATGGTATTGTTTAATAATACAAAAATATCTCCTAGTTCAAAAAATTAAATCATTTCCTAATTTTATTTAATGATATAAAGTTGGATAAAAAACGTAAGTGACCTAAATGTACATAATAAAATGATTTAAAAATAAAAAATCTAATAATAACTAAAAGTACTACTTTGCCCTTTAGAATTTAATTGTAAAAAAGTATAGAATAGGCCAATAAAAAACCATCGAAAAATTTCAATTTTGGAGGTGGCGAGCTGTTGACAGATTGGGGTAGTCGAATTTTGATTTTTTAAATTTCGGGGAGGAAGACTACTCTTTCTTTTTTTCTTAATTATTTTTATTTATTTAAATTTTTTTTATTCTAGGAAGCAACACACAACTTTTAATTTATTCTTGAATAATCCTAAAATTATACAAATGCGTTGTATAAACCCTATAGGTTGACGCCACAAATTCCATCCCAAAAATCATATTGTGACTGTGCTTCAACTATAAACCGTACTTAAAATAATCATATTTCGATAAAAACATCACTGTTCCCGTCACTATTACATTATTTTACATGAGATTTTCACCTCATATAGCCACTCATAGGTCAGAAATAAATCTAAGGACCCTTTAAAGTCATTTTTAACTTTTTTTTTTTGAATTGTTTCGTTGTTTTTATAAGTAGGTTGGATTGATAAGAAACATAGTTGAATTATTAAATGTATTCAAATTTTTTAAATGAAAACTTACAAATTATAATCAATCATATTTAATATGGATTATATAATGGGGATTAATGTAACTATATATAATTGTCGTTGATTAGTAAATTTTTAAGAATATTATTATTATGTCACTCATGGTTTGATATTTTATATTAGTTTAATAGCTTGCTATGTATATATATATATATATATATATATATATATATATTTATTTTTATAAGAGCGAACTATTTAATAATTATATGTTTGTTCCCCAATTGACCATGGTATGCACCAGGATGTGCATCGACTTATTATATTTGTACAAATAATTGTTTATTTAATCGTTGATTAAAGATTTAAAAATTTGTGACATGCAAATCATGTATATTTCATAGTAGTTGTTCGTTGCTTATGAATTGTTATAAGTTGTTGTACATTAATTACTCATTGATGTATTTGTTTTTACTGGTTGATGGTATATTTATGATACTAGTTAAATGTACATGGATTTGTACGTGAAAATAATTTTTATATAAGATAAAATATAATTATGGAATAACACAATTATGTTAAAGTGGATTTAGTTATTTCAGACATTGTCAAACTTGTTTAATTTATTTGCTTCAATAAGAAAAGTTATACTAAAAATATATTTTTTATGTTGAATTACTTTTTTTTCCTTCTATCTATTTAGTTAATAATTACTCTAGAACGACATTATATACCATTCACATTTTAAATAGAATTTATGTATAGTTTACAAACATAGACATTTTTTAGTTTATGTCATTGATTCTAGGTTATTTTAGAAAAGAATAGATTAGTTTTTACGCATATATAAAAGTTTTATTTGTATATTCAAATATATATAAATTAACTTTTTATAAGCTATACATAGGAGCTTTTCGCAAACTATAATTTTAGGTTATACTTTTTTATAAATAATTTTATATTAATGTAAAAGAAAATTAAAGATGAAATTAGTAGAAGGGAAGAAACATTTGAATTTTTTTACAACATTAAAAATGAAATTAACAAAGTTAGATAGCTAAAAGGATTAGTACAACACTAAAATAATTTGGAATAAAAATGCAACAATCACTATATTCTGTATTTAAAAGGAGTATGTAATGCTAATATTGTGACTTTTAAAATGTATTATGTCCCTTGTATAATGATTCTTAACTATCTAGTGAAATCAGATGATTTTCCAGGTTAAATGAAATCAAATAATTTTCCACAAATAAGTATGAAATGTTTCTTTATATTGCTAACAATATCTAGCAAATACAGCGCATTCGCATGTAAAATTGATTTTATGCGGTGAACTTAGTACAAATATTTAAAAGAAATTTTGGAATAATATAAAACATATAAATAGATCATCTATTCATATTTTTTCAGTCCTTTTATTTATTTGATGAAATAACATAATTAAGATCATGTAAAAAATTGATTTAATATTCAATTACTTTTCACATATTTAGTCAATATTGCTCTTAAACATTTTAAATATCATCTTCTCAAATAGAATACAATATATAGTCAATGAATGTAAACAGTTATTTAGTGTATTCAGTATTTTTTTTTTTTTTGTAGCTAGTTCAGATAATTTTAAAAAGGCTCAGTAGTTTTTAAATGTTCTTTCCCTATTTAAAAGGTTAACTTGTTACTCAAAATATAAAGTATTTCTTTATTAACCAAATTCAGGAAATTTTGACCAATTGAAATTTTCGATTACCAATTTCTCATAATTAGTTTTAGAAATATTGCTAAAATTCTCTACTGTATACTTTTATACACAAATAATCAATGAAAGTATTTATTGGTCTCAAATGTCCATCTAGTAATCTCTTTATGTGAAAACAAATTAAACTTAACAAGTTTTTGACTTAATTATCAGTGATTTGGCTTGAATAGAACTTTTCAATTCGGTAAATTTTATATTGCAAATTTTATCTATCAATCTTAAGTATTTCGAATGTTGTTATATGAAAGCAAAAAGATTTGAGATCTCCGAGTAATGTTCTAGAATTCGAGAAGTGCCAATTAATGATGATATTTTTAGAAGAGTCGGGGATAGAAAAATTTTCAATTTTTACAAACTTGATTAGATATTAATTATTAAAAGTATTATTAAGATTTTTCAGTCTTGTGATCTTTAATTTTCATTATTAGGATTTTTCAGTCTTGTGGTCTTTGAAGTAAAGAAAACGAAATTTGTTCCATGTTTAAAAAAATCTTTCTAGTAAATCTTGGTAGTCAATTACTTGTCCATTTAAAATCTCTCACATCTCTTTTGGTAAATACTATAAACTGTCTAATCATTTTCTTTAACACATTATTGTCTTGATCAGCTACAAGTTTTTTCCAGTGTTTATTTGCTCTCTCATTATGTTTGTTTACTTTTATTTTTTTTTGTTGCATTATAGTTGTCATATTTTCATTGAACTTTTGTTGGCTAGTATTTCATCATCTCATCTCTATATATTCATCAGTGAGTTTAACACTATCACTTTCTTTAGATTTTCCAACAATTTGAAGTTTATTTATAAATAAGATTACATTATATAGTTCTATATTTTAATCAAAGGTTGAGAATTTTATTATATTTTTCATGTCATATAATAATCTAATAAACTAATATAGTTTTGTGAAATGTAATCGATAGATAAGGAAACATAATTGATATCACATATAAGTTTTCATATCCATTTAAAATATGCATATCATAAAATGAGCTAACATACATATTGTAATGTGTAAGTTCCGAAGATCCAAGTGCTCATACTTATGGCTGATACTCATAGTTCATTCAAGAACCATGAAAAAATAGTTTATGATTGATTTTTTTTGAACTTTTCTTAACAAAATAAATCAAAAGATTTTGTATATTATTAAACGTCGATATATATATTTATACATACACATAATTTTTCTAATATGTATACACTTTATATGTATATGCCAGTTATATTATTTACACTGTATTGTAGGAAAACAGTACTGAAAGCTCTCTCTAAAATAGCTTGTTATATACATAAATTCATAAAAAATAATTTTAATATCAAGATTGCAGTTTTAAATTTTTAAACTGATAAACCATTCTTTTGCTATGCAATCATATAATAAAAAGCAATTTTTTTTCATACTCATTTGGTAGGACTTTTAGAACTTTAATAAAAAATATAGAAAATGTCAAAAATCATACCATAGGATAAGCCCAATCCAGTTTTGATACCACGAACATGGGACATGGGATACGGCGCACGACACAACATGGACATGAAATACGATATTTTAAAAATATTAGGACACGACACGGTCTCGATACTGCTAAATGTGTTAAAAAATGAGTCTTTTGGTACCCAATGTGTTACATGTCTAAAGTGTGGTATCAAAACTGGATTGGGCTTATCCTATGGTATGATTTTTGACATTTTCTCTATTATTTATTAAAGTTCTAAAAGTCCTACCAAATGATTTATGAAAAAAATTTGCTTTTATTACTATATGATTGCATAGCAAAAGAATGGTTTATCAGTTTAAAAATTTAAAACTGCAATTTTGATATTAAAATTATTTTTTATGAATTTATGTATATAACAAGCTATTTTAGAGAGAGCTTTCAGTACTATTTTCCTACAATACAACATAAATAATATAACTGACATATACATATAAAGTATATACATATTAGAAATATTTATTTAGAATTTTATAATTCAAATATTTAAAATTAAAAATTGAACACACAAATAAACAAGACCATACTATTCATAAAAGAAACTTAGAAAGTGTCAAATAAATATAACTTATGTTTATTTGCGGTTCATTCTCGTCGTGGAGTTTAGTAAGAGATAAATATATATTTTGTACTTGTCTTATGTAGCAACCTGATATATCTATTTTATATTTATTTTTTAATAATGTTAATTTTAATTTTTTTAATATAATTTTCCACATGTCGTATAGGGAATTGATAATTTATCTCTTTTTCTTCAAGTTGGCAAGGCATTTGTCCACTTAGTCAAAAATTGATTTAATTTGAAAATTTCCCAAGTTGAAACCCAACAACCCCGGATTTTGATATTTTGGGAAAATTCCGTTAATTTAAATCAAAATATTAACGACAAGGGCTAAAATTGTTAAAAATTTCAACATTATGGATCAAATTTATTTAGTCCACAAATGAGGGACAAATGTTTTTATAAGTCACATGACGAAAAATGCAATATTCAATGTTGGGCACATTGCATCCCTCAAATATTATCTTTTGGCACAATGCACCTCTAAATTTAGTTTTCGGCACTTTGAACCATTAAATTTCTTATACCTTGGCACTTTGCACCCTAAGCACATAGCTCGTACATAAAAATGGGGAAAATTGCATCAACTCCTCTCGAATTATAAGCATTTGGCATTCACACCCCTTCATATTCAGATATTGACATTTTCCTCCCCTTTCTCAAATTTTCATTATATTTACTAATAAAAAGATTAAAAAGCCCCTCACATGATAATTTGAAAACAAATAATATAATTTTTAGATGTATACCTATAAAGTTCTTTAACTTTAAATTAATTTTTTAATTAAGAATTATTTTATTTTATAAAACAACCTTCCTTAAAAATATTAATTTTAACTGTCTTAACACAACAAGTGTTAAATTTCGTGAAAAAATGTGTTAATATTTTGATTATGTTAATTTAATATATTACACTATATTTTTTTATTTTATGGCAATCTTGAACAATTTCTTAACTTCTTCTAGATATAGTCAGTTATAATTCACATTAATGATTAAAAATTTAGAGTGATAATATGGTTGTTCTTTATTTTTTTAATTAAAATCTATTTCAAAGAAATAAAGAAAAATATATTATGTTGTACTATTTCTTAGCAGACTTTTATTTAACTACAAACTTGTTTTCATAAATAGTTATAACTATTGTTATTTTTAAAAATATTACTACATCTTTTTAATAACAACAATATGGTGGTATATTAGAGGTCACTTACTTTTCTCGTAATATTATTATTATTTCAAATTGATATATTACTAAAATAGAATCATTTTTGTCAAAAAATATTGATTTTTTTATGAAGAAAGGTTTTTGAATAAATCGAATTTGAGGTATATAAAGGTTCGTTAGGCTCTTTTATATTTATGGCTTTCTTTTATATTAAAAAAAATTAGAATTATTTATGTTTATGAAAAATGAGTTATATTAACATACTAAATCAATAAGATTTTTAGGCCACAAAGAGAATTTATTATTAAATAGATGAATTTTTTTTAGGAGATTAGAGTTATAATTGTAAATTTTCTAATTGTGAACATCTTATTTTTTATTATTTCATTTAGTGAAATCTTTTCATTCTGCAATATATTATAAGTGAAAGATAATTCTTAAATGATAAGTTAAGGTATATATTAGTCTTTATAAAATTAAATTAATAAAAAAGGTAAAGGAAAGGAGGTTCATACCAATTTTTCCTAAATGAGCGGTGTGGATTAAAGGTGTCAAGCAGGCCTCACAAGGCCTGCTTGACACACGGGCCTAATAGGCCGGCCTGTTAAGGCCGGCCTATTAAGGCAGGGCAAGCCGGCTAAGGCCTGCCCCTTAAGGCCAGCCGGCCTTAACCGGCCTGGCCCATTATTAATTATTATTATTTTTAGTTTTTTTTTATTCTATGAATATTAAATCTTATAATATTATACTAATAAAATCAAGATTTGTCTTTAATGTCCACATTTAATGTCCACATTTACATTAAATGATTTGTCTTTTTTTTATATATTTTTCTCTATTATAAATACATTATATATTAATATATAATTATATACTACTAATTATATATAAGTAATATAACTAAATTATATTAATATTTACAATATTTTGTAGACATATATTATAATATGTATTAAATCAAAGCAGATAATCAGAATGAAACCCAGAATGTATTATATATACTACTAATTATATAATAATGATATACTAATATTATACACATATTATATATACTACTAATTATATATATATTTGAATATATATATATACTACTAATTATATATTAAATATTTGAATAATAAATTATTAAATTATGAAAATGAAAATGAAAAAAAAAAGGAAAACAAAACAAAAAAGTCCAAAAAAAAAAAAATTGGATTGGGTTGGCCTGATGGCCGGCCCGTTAAGGCCGGCCTATCAGGCAGCCACAGGCCGTTTCGGCCTGTTGGCCGAAACGGCCTACCAGGCCTTAAGGGGCAGGCCTGGCCCCTTAAGGCCGGCTTGTTTAACTTAGGGCCTGGCCCCCTAATTGAATTGGCCCTAACGGGCCGGCCTGTTTAGGCCCGTTAAGGCCAATTTGACACCTTTACTGTGGATGCTAAATGCCCATAATTGAGGGGAGATCCATGCAATTTTTTCCATAAAAATGAGTTCACCTAATTTTGGAGGGTTAAAAATTAAATTTTGAATATTTTAACAAATTACACTAAAAAAATTACTACTTTTTTTTAACAATACACCCTTAAATTGTTATTGAGGACTTTCGCACCCTTAAATTGTCATATATCCTTGGTGTTTATTTAGGGCCTGTTTGGATGATTGTTTTTAAAGTGTGTTTTTGTTTTTACAAAACAAAAATATGAAAAAGGCATTTGGTTGGGCTTGTTCTCACTTGCTGTTTTTGAAAAAAAGAACTCCAAAATCTGCTATTTTGTAAAACAGTTTTTACCTGTTTTTAAGTTTTACAAAACACTTTTACACTCTAAACTAAAAAAACACAACACTTAAACCTTCATTTATATTTTTTCTCTACTCATTTCACTCTTCTTCGCATCAAAACACTCCTCCCTGCAAAATGTCCCCGATTTTTTATTATTTTTTTAGAATAGTCAACCAAATAGGATTTCAACATTCTGCAAAATTATTTTGATAAAACTGTTCTACAAAACTATTTTACAAAACATCAAAAACAAAAACAATCCAAACAGACCCTTAATGTTTTCATTCAAATTTATAATTGACACGGTGCTGCTTTTTTAATGTTTTTAATATTTATAAAAGAAAAAAGGGGAAATGAATCAAAAGTCAAAGAAAATAAAAGGCATATAACATAGGGGAAATGAAGGATCCGGCTCAGCTCCAATACACATTCCCACCAATTGTGTCCAATACCCTTGTAGATTAATGACACATCATAAATAATTTAATATAATGGTTTAGATTAAATTTACATAATTAAACACTTAATTCAAGTTAAATATTATATATTATTTAATTAAATTAGAAAAACTAACAACTAAATCTCCTAAAATCTATCCCCTCATTCTCTCCCCTCTAAATCACGTTATTTACTTAAGATGAATTAAAAAAATTCTCATCTCTCCTAAAATACAATAAATATAAATAATCTTTCATTCTTTTCTAACAATGAAAATATATTTAATTAACTTTAGTGTTATTTTTTTTTAATTTATTTTTATTTGTCAAAATATATAAATTAATTATATTTTCAAGAAAATTACAATAGCCATCATAGTATTGTAATTAATATAAAATATTTATCAAGGAAAAAAGGTAGTCCAAAATCGAGAGTTGAAGAATTAGTTGAATATGATTTTGATTTTTAGAAGCAAAGAATGAAAATTGTGGGAATCCATAAAATAATTTTTATTGAATTATTTTCTCCATTTCTGAAAAAACAAACGTGGTTGAGAGAGAGAATGTGGGGAGTGACTTTAGGAGATTTGGTGGTTAATATTCTTTATTTAATTGAATGATATTAAATTTTAACCTGAGTTTAAGGGTTTAGTTAAGTAAATTTAATTTAGTCCATTAGATTAAATTATTTATCATGTGTCATCCATCTAAATGGGTATTGGACACAATTGGTGGTAATGGGTATTGGAGAGGAGCCATATCCGAGAAAATGTGAGAGAAATACCAAAAATATATCACTACAATTAAATTTATCCACTTTTGCATTAATATCAAATTTCACCCCAAAAAGTTCACATCTTTTCCAAACAAGACCACTGAGCTACTCATTTTCTTAAGTACTTAATTTTACATATATATTTTGAATTTGAAAATGATGACTTGGATGTAAATAGCAAAAATTAAAAATATCTAAAGGTTCTTACGAAAATTGTAATATTATAAACTTTTAATATAAAAAATGCTTTCTATTTGAAAAAAGTGACAATGTTAAGATGAAAACTAAAACTTTTATAAAATAATTATCTAAAAACATTAAAACATCTAAAAGATTTGTATTTAGATAATATTAAATTAAAACAAAAATGAATTAAATTAAATTTTAAAAAAATTATTTTATAATTTTAATATTTAAACTATTCATTAAATTTACATAAATATTCATATTGTTATAAATTTCTTTAAAACAAGATATATGTCCCCAAAAGTTAGGAAATATCAAAGATCATAATATTTAAAGTTTTTTCAAAATTTGAATGAAATTATCCTTTGTTATAATTCAATATCTTAATTTATAATGACTTTCAAAAAGTGTTCCAATTTATATTAATTGCTTTTGTATAATATCTTAACATCCATTTTATATTCTAACAAAGTATTTCTATTGATAAAAAACATGCCAAAAAAATATTAAATTATTTAAGTAAATCTAATGAATGCATAAAGTTCATATCTCAAACTTTTAAAGAACATATCAAACTAAACTTTAATTATTCATATAAAAAATTATTTTGTTAATATAATTGTGGTTGAAAATTATGAGTAGTTCATTTTGTGTTGTATAAGACAAAGAGTAATTGATAAAATCTGACACAAATGCTAAAAAAAGGAAGAAAAAAAAAACATGTTTTAGTGTTTTAGGGCCAAAATTGGGCCAAATGGAAGCAAAATTGAGTCTTGGTTAACTGTTGGATGAAGGAGTTGACACTTGGAGACAATATTAGATAGTAAAAAAAGCAGTTACAGTTTGGATATTTTTTGTTTAAAAAACGATATTATTGAAAATACTATAAAATAACTTGCCGACTTTGTAAGCATCGTGATATAGAACACCAAAAATATTGAATACTAAATGACTTATACATAATTGACACCTAATATATAAGGTTTGTGAATTAATCAAGTTGTAGACCAGCTTTAAAACCATTGACGATTGATTAAAATACCACAAATATTGTAAAAAATCTAAATTATGATTTAAATTATGACTCTAATTAATGATAGATTATACGGAAATGTCAAATTGTGAAGTGGAGATTAGAATGACCTTCCGGCTTTCTAATTAAATTGTTAAATCATCAATTAACCAAAGGCACGATGGAACGAATCAAGACAATTGTTTAAGTATCAAGTTAAGGTAATGCTAATCATGTCTTGTTTGATTAGTCATATGGACCATGCTCAAAATGGTATATTTAATGGTTGATATTATATACCACAAGTTAACATCAATTTTTTACCTTCTTTAACTTTTTGTAAGAAATTATTTGCAATTATTCGATTTTAATTAATTTATTATTTCTATACTTTTTAAATCAAGAAGAAGTTGGATAATTAATGACATTAAAACGATAATATATAATATTTTTCTTAATATTTGGTGTGAATTCAGCCATTAAATTTTAATGCCTATTTCGTGGAAAATATGACGTGTTCCACTAGGTATGAATCCATATTTTGGTGGTGTTTACGAATAGGAATTTGGAATAGAGAAACATTCTCCGTTCCACTAGGTATGAATCCATATTTTGGTGGTGTTTACGATGTTCCAGAGGAATAGAAGAACAATCAAGTAAACAAGATTTTGAAATTTAAAGAAAACTAACACAAAAAATAACATAATAATATATTTCATTTTTATCTTAAAATTCATTCAAAAATATAGTAATAACCTAATTAATATACCCATTAAAGGTAATAATAATAAAATTCTTGCACCATGATCATGATTGTTGTAGTAGTTACATAATGGTAAATTATTGCTTATACATATTTCCACTGAATAAATACTCTTAGGACGTGATTGGTATACTGGAATGAGGTGGGAATGGAATGAGCATTCCTATGTTCATTCCTATTCTAATCATGGTTCAAAGTTTCTAAACGTTTCCACCGAAACAGCCGAAACGATTCGATTTTAGAAGTAATGGAAACAGAATCATTCAACATTTTCAAAACTACTTGGTTTCCTAAAAAACTCACGGAGTTTCCATGTTTTCCATGGAAACCATGGAAACTTAGAGTTTCCTAGAAACTATTATAAACAATCCCAAAAAATCAGGAAAAAAAAGAAATTAAAAATCTTTTATATATTGTTAAATCTACGAAATATAATTTGAATCAAAATTGAACTCTTAAATCCTAAATAAAATTAAAACAAAACCGCCCCTACAAAGTTCTCTGGTGCAGAAAAATTGAAGCACAAAATTAATTTCTATGAAGCTAAATTTACTTTATAATATTTTGTAAATTTATTATAATGATTTCGATACGTTTCCGAAACGTTTCCGAAATGTTTCCAATATTTTACTATCCGAAACTCACCTTCAAAACGAAACTTTGAACCATGATTCTAATGATTGATATGTTTTTTTGTTGGGAATGCTCATTACTATTGGAATCCATATTCCCAAAAGTATGGGATTAGTGATTCCTTCCATACCCCTTGGGTTTGGCTATTCCTTGCCTATTAGGAATCAATCATATTTTTTTTTTCTTATGATATTATTTTCTTCACACCAATATAAAAGTTTTGAAAATTTGATGAATGCAATATATATATTTTTTGGACTTATGATTAATAATCACAAATTATTTTAAAAATAATATAAATTATTAAAAATTTCAAAAAATTATTTAAATGCATTGAAATAACTAAAAAATACATATTATTTTTCGTACGTACTAAGTCGAAATATTTTCGTCAATAAGAATTACTTAATTGTAATAAATATAATTTCAAATGTAACAAAAATAGAAAAAAAATACAAAAATGAATTGAAAAAATATAAAATAATATTGCGTTTAACAAATAATATCTTATCCTTAAACTAGTTTATCAATAAAAAAAGTATTAGAAAAGGTGAATTATTATATAGACAATATTACATATATAACTCTTTCAATCATTATACAATAACTATATTTTTCTCATTTTTCATTTAATTTTTTTTCATCATGTCCCGTGTTATTTTTCTTTAAATAAAAAGTTCAAAATCTCAAATTATTTAAATTTCATAGAATTAGATTGGATTCAAATTTGTATTCGAGTTTAATAAATAACTCAAATATACGAATATACAGAATTAAAAAAAATCTCATATCTCGAATTCATTTCCTTTCTCATTCCTGCACTATACCAATCATAGGATTTATGAAATCAATATAATTCCATTCTCATCTCCATTCCATTCCTTATACCATTCAATTCCCACTTAATTCCATTCATTCATACCAATCATGTCCTTAAGTCTTAATTATCTGTTTTACTACAGCTAGGGTTCGTGCGGACACAAAGAACGTGGCATCAGTGTACCTGTAAATATTTTATATTCTTGATTAAATTCTGAATAAAATGAAATATTCCTTCACAGAATTAATATCAAAGGTAACATGCAAAGACAATTATAAATTAGTCAACCTTTAATCAGTAATTAACTAAGCCTGTTGTGCTTGATCTACTTTTTTAGATATAAACATATAATTGATTTGTTTAGTTTGGAATTGGTCAAAATACATTTCACTCTGAACTCGATTGGTCATAAAATTAACATGTTGTGTTTTTTCATCAATGTGACGACCTCGGTTTATTAGCTCTAGAAATCGTTTATTTTTGCGAGTAAGTTTTCTTAATGTTTTTTTTTTTATTTTTTCCATTTGTTCCCTTGTGCATCAACCTTTTATTTTCCTTGTTTACCTTGTTCATCGACTATTTATTTACAATCAATTCACATGTAATATACTTCTGTATAAATGAAACAAAATCTTAGTTCCAGTATAGATTTATAAAATCTAGGCTTATCTGAATTGATAGAAAAGAGTTAGGGTTATGATCCATTATAAAAACAAATGTTAATAATAGAAATATGCATACATAATCTTAGTTCCAGTGAAATTATAAAGTCAACTCTAAGTTATCAACTTGACAACTGTTATACCACAAACTTTGTAATTAAATCCCTCAAATATACTATATATACCTGATTCAAATTACATGAAAAGAAAACAAGAACTCAGATATATCCTTAGCTTCTAAGATATATCAAATGGCTTTCACAAAGCATATTCTAGCCATTTTTGTAGTTCTTGCCATATCCAACATATGTAATGGTCAGGATTTGAAGCTTGGCTTCTACAAGAATACATGCCCCTCTGTCGAGGCAATCGTTCGAAAGGAAACTGCTCGTATAATGTCTGCGGCTCCAACTTTAGCTGCTCCTTTACTAAGGATGCATTTCCACGATTGTTTTGTCAGGTATGTTTTATACATATATATGCATCAACTCCTATTATTCTTCTAGTATATATATATATATATATATATATATATATATATATATATATATATATTTGTTAAGAACATGATCATGTTGATATATAAATGTTCGTTATATCAAAGGTTCGTATAATTTGCAGGGATGTGATGGCTCTGTGTTACTTAATTCAACAAACAACAACCCTGCTGAGAAAGATTCTATTCCTAATCTATCTCTTAGAGGATTCGGATCGATTGATAGAGTGAAATCCGCAGTGGAAAAACAATGTCCCGGTGTTGTTTCTTGTGCTGATATCCTTGCTTTGGTGGCTCGAGATGCAACTTTACTAGTAAGTAACGTTATTCTGATATTAAAACATTAATGTCTATGATTTCTACAAATTTAACCTTTTAAATACAACATGACAATTGTTGAACTTACTATTAATACATGGATCTCATATTTATGATAGTTGAAAGGGCCATTCTGGAAAGTACCATTAGGAAGAAGAGATGGAAGAGTTTCAAACTCGACCGAGGCCTTGTTCAATCTTCCACCTCCTTTTTTCAACATTACTCAATTGATAGCTTCATTTGCCTCAAAGGGTTTGAACAAAAAGGATCTAGTGGTTCTATCTGGTAATACTTATTGCCCATTTTTGTATATATATATATATATATATTCTACCTCATGTATACATTTCAATCAATTAGTATGCTTATTTATTCTTCTATCTCAATCATATACACAGGAAGCCACACTATAGGAAACTCTCACTGCTCCAGCTTCACCAATCGCGTGTACAACTTCACCGGTGTAGGTGACTCAGACCCAGCATTAGATTCTAACTACATTACTCGATTGAGAAGCAAATGCAGCCCAACAGATCAAACGACACTCGTTGAAATGGATCCTGGTAGCTTTAAAACCTTTGACGAGGGTTATTACACACAAGTTGCTAAAAGAAGAGGCCTATTTACAGCTGATTCTGAACTTCTTGCTGATAGCGAGACCAGGGCTTACGTTAGGCTTCAAGCTACTACAAAGGGATCAACTTTCTTTAAAGATTTTGCCAAGTCTATGGTCAAAATGGGAAAGATTGAGGTTCTTACAGGGAACCAAGGAGAAATCAGGAGAACCTGTGCTTTTGTTAATTAATAATTTTAACAATTATTTGTGTGCATTATTACTTTCACAACTTTTTTTTTTAATTTGTTTGTTGTTTGACATGCAATTTTTATCCTATTATTGAATGATTTTTTTGTTGTTCTAGTTCGTGTTGTATCGAGTGGTTCCGTATGCATGCAAAACAATTAATTTTGAAATATAATGAAGTTATATCCTCGAGTTTCCCTGAATCAAGCGAAGTATCACAAATCTTTTGACCCATCCCGTATATTGTCTTTTTCGTTCCATGTTGGAATAGAACCTTAATTTATTAGTTAGTTATTAGACGAGATTTTACGAAAAAAGTTAGAGCAGTGGGTGCTATAGCGAAACTGATTGCAAAAGAGGGAAAATCGGCCACATTAAAATTACCTTCTGGGGAGGTCCGTTTGATATCCAAAAACTGCTCAGCAACAGTCGGACAAGTGGGGAATGTTGTTTCTTGAGTTTTTTTCCTCCCATTTCTGAGAGTTTATTTTATCTAATGTTATTATCCAATTTTGTGTTGGATCATTCTCTCAGTTCTTAATGAAATAGTTAATTCCGTTTCACTATAAGAAAAATGTTAATTTATATTTGCAACAAAATCTAGAACAAACAAATGAATTTGATATTTAAGTTTTTAATAAGCATGAAATGAATAAAATATATATAGTGAGAGATAATAGAAGATATCATAAATAATTTAATCTATTAGACACAATTAGTTATAATGGCTATCGGAGAGGAGCCATATCCATAACATAGGATGAATGATTAGAAGATTAAATTGGGGAGGCATGTGAAAATTTGGTCACACAACTCATAATTTTGTGCATTATTGTCCCAATGACAAAAAAAACTAACGGATGTCGAATTTGGGACCAAAATTGCATATTTTTTTAAAGATAAATGATACAATGTAGTGATTGCCATAATATTAGGAACAAAATTATATATAACCTAAGTTATAAGACTAAATATGAAATTTAAGAATATAATTTCTTAACCCCAACACTATGGAATTAAAATGTTATTTCTCACTTCAAATGGTATTTTATACTTTATTTTCTTATACACCTTCCTTTTTCTTTTCTTCGGAAAATTTCGAAATTTAAATATAGCATATGTAGAAAATGGACAATAATTCCAAGTAAAGCCCATTGTTAGATTTAAATGTGGGCTTTTTGTCATTAAGAGGATGCCCAATTTCCTTTCCTACCCAAAAGTAATTTATTAAAGGTGGAATTTGCATAAATGATATTGATAACTAATAAATCTCTAATTTATTATGTGAAATGGGCTGCCAAGCTTTTGTCAACTCTGAGTTGACTCCAAATAGTTTGCTTGGGCTTGAGAAGAAAAAACCAAACAGCTTCCACAATGATAAAAGCCAGACCATATAAAGGGCTTTTTGGTTGGGGGTATGGTATTATGGTTGATAAAGGGTGTGAAATTGATTAATTTTATTATGTATTAAACTTATTATTGTATGTTTGGTGGTGTAAAATTATATGTTCACTATTTTATCTGAATTTTATATTCTAAATATTTTATTTAACAATAAGGTATTCATCAAAAATAAATAAACGAAATAATTTATATTATTAATGTAGTTCAGTTATCATTTTCACATGTTCACGTACTTGGATTGTCTTAAGGATTGCATTTTATTGTATAGAGTAATCGAAAGTAACTATATTTATAGAGATTAGTTATAAAGCTATATTAATTTTTTTATCTTTCTAGTTAGACATTATTTATAATTATATAAAAATTAAATTAATTAAATAACAATAATTAAAATAAAATTTATTATATTTTTTTATTTTTTAGAAGTATCCAAGAATATAATTTTAAAATTGATTTCTCGGTGATAAGAGTCAACCTATAGTTCCAGTCAAAATGACTGAAAAAGACTAAAGTGAAAAAAAAATGTATAACTTTGGGGATAACAACCTTTAATAGATATATTGATCAAAATTAATAATTATGTGTAACAATAACATATAAAATGTTGTATTGAAAAGTAAAATATATTGTTAACGTGTATTTTATACACATTTCGTATGTTTAATATTACGTTGTTTGTCACATTTTTAGTCTCTATCTCATAATTTTGTGCTTTTAATTTATTGATATGATTAGGTGTTTGTATGAGGAAGGGATGAAAAGGTGACAAAAGGCTTGAAAAATGATAAATATTGGCTTCTAGTGCAAAAATGGGCAACAGATTGATCACCAGAATTAAGCGTGCCCTTAAAATTGGTGAGCAATCTGCCGAGAAGCTCAAAAATGGCTGGAATCGAACTTTTTTTTTTTGGATCCGATTTTTCTTTGCTGGAATTATGTTTACCATTCTATTGGGATTATTTTCTTTGATTTTATTTCCATTTTTCAACAATTTTAATTATATTAGGATTCTTAAAATCCTATTTTAATTAGTTTCCTACTTGGACTAGAACTCTATTAAGAATAAATAAGTGAAATTTATTCCACAATAAACATCTAGGTTTTATTTTCGTTTTCTCCAGACATTGAGACGTTTGTTTCTTCATGTGTTGCTAAACACATATTTTCTAGTCGAAGGATTTATTGAGGTTTGATTTCATTAACTTAACCCGTGAGATTTAATTTGTGCTTTTAATTTCTTTGTTTCTTTAAGTATTTGCTTCTTCCCTTAGCTTTGTTGTATTTCGATTGATTAGATAACTTGATCAACTATTTAATCGTTGGAATCATATTTAGCTATTTAGGATCCAAATCCGTAATTGTTTGGTAAACTCTAATATTCGTAGTAGTTAGTGACGTCGATTATGGACAAGTTTTCGATTAGTTGCTATGGGAATTAGTAATCTAGTTTAAATGAACCAAGCTTATGTGTTTGTTAACTAGAATTGGTGTTTTTCTAATGCATGAATGCTATCAATATGCTAAATCCTAAGAGCTTGTTTAGAGTTGTCTAATTGGTAAGAGGAGTAATCAAAGAGCTTGTTTTGATTATCGAAGATTTAAGGAAAAACTAGGTTATTAGAGCTTGTTAATAACTATAGCCAATTTATTTAAGAATATTGAACTATCATTGCATCGATGATCGAGTTATAGAATCAATACCGAAATAATCCAAAGACTAGAATTTCTCACCTCATTGAATTCGAATTTAATCTATTGCGTTTTAGTTTACGTCTTTTAATTTTATTTTAATTAAAATCCAAAACCCCCCTTTAAATTGATATATTAGTAATTTAAGAATTGAATCTACATCATTCCCTGAGGATCGACCCTACTTATCACTGATTACAAATTATTCTGAGTAGGTTTTATTTTTGTTGGATTCAACACCCACCATATATCTTATTTATAAATCAAAATATGAAATAGAAATCAATAAGTAAACTATTCAACAATAACGTTATAACTGTTAGTTATAGTTTATTTCTAAATGCGATTTCAATCAGAAGTTGAATTTTGTCTTCAAATTTTCTAAATGCGATTTCATATTTTTGTTCTTCAGATCAAATCTTAAATTATGAGACAGACTTCCAATTGCTACACTTCATTTAATATTAAGAATCGCATAACTTATAGGGGCAACCCTCGGTAGAGCTGGTAGGGCAGCTGAATTTTGTGGCTTTGGTCATTGGATTGATTCCTGCTGAATGACTGTCTAATGTCTTCTCTACTGTGAGCCTGTCAGCTATGGGCAACTTAGGCTGGTTTTAACTCTCTTGCCTGATTTGCAGGCTATTACACAAGAGCGAGTTTTACCCAGTACGAACCTAAAACTTATAATTCTTAATATTGTTCAATTTGTAAATTCCAATTGCATAACTTATAATTCTTAATATTGTTCCATTTGTAAGTTCCTTAAATTGCAACCATACGATTCTTCTGAATTCCGACAGAAATTGCAATCACCAGTCCCCATATCTTGTGCAAGTTTTGCAAATTGGCAAAGAAAAATTGTTGATAATAAAGGATATGGGATAGAAATATATATATGTAATATATATTATATTGAAGGATAATGTATTATAACAATTAGGCCTCGCATTGAGTGGGCCGGACCCAGACCCAGACCCAGACCCAAAACTTTGGGTCTGGGTCCGGACCCAGACCCAAAACAAATCATTGGGTCTGGACCCAAACCCAAACCCAAAACAAAAATTTTATTGGGTCTGGGTCTGGGTCTAGACCCATAGACCCAAATCTCTTTCTGCTTGTTTTTGCTTACACCATTAACCATAGACCCAAATCTCTTTCTGCTTGTTTTTGCCTACAGCATAGACCCAAATCTATTTCTGTTTGTTTTTGCTTATACCATAGACCCAAATCTCACCCTAATTATATATCTACAATTAAAAATGTAAAATATATAAAATCAAGGAGTAATTTATTATGCACAGGGGCAAATTTACCTTCACATAAAAATGAAAATTAAGACACAATTTCAGTTTGTTACTTACCCGTAGGCTATTTAATAATTTATAAACAACTTTCCAATTTTATTTATTTTATTCAGCTATTGCTATTTCATTTTATATTTATGCTAAATATAGTTTTTATCTTTGTGAAATTCCTTTATCAGGTTGTATTGAATGATTTAAAAAAAATTATATTTTCTTCACTAATATCCTTAAATAAATCTTTTTAGTTTGATATAATACATTTGCATTGTGAATTTAATGGAGCAAAATGTCACAACTTGCTTAAATCGCACATTTAATTTTATTTATCATAATATTAATTTCAAATTCCCCGAGAACTTGAAAATTTAATTTAAAAAAATAACCAAAATAAATAATTTATATATTTAAATAATCATGAACAAATAAATAATTTATATATTTTTTTGGTATTTTACAAAATTTTGAAGCATTTTATATAAAAATATAAAAAAAACAACTATTGGGTTTAGGTCTAGACCCAAAACTATTGGGTCCAGACCCAGACCCAAAACATTGGGTCTAGACCCAAACCTAGACCCACACATCAGACCCATTGGGTCTGGGTCCAAGTCTAGACCCAAAGTTTTGGGTTTGGGTCTGGACCCAGACCCAATGTTTTGGGTCTGGGTCTGGGTCTAGCCCACCCAATGCCAGGCCTAATAACAATGACAAAATAAAAGAAACTTCTTTTCTTGAAAAACTAAACGTCCAATGAAACAAGAGGGGGTTTCAATCCTCAGGCATTGATGGAGTAGCCTAAATTGTAGCGGTTTTTTCTTATATCCCTATATACCTAACTAAACTACCTAACTAAACTAGTGTGTAACCCGTGCTATGCACGGCCAAAATTAAATTAAAAAAACATTTCAAAAATTTATATTAATTGTAAAATATTTGATATGGTTGTATTCTCTTATCACAAAATGTAGGTGTAGATTGTAAAAGCCCAAATATAAAATACAACATTATCACTAATAATATGCATGAGAAATGATCATAGATACATCAAACTAACAAAACCACATTATCATTATTTACAATTATGTTTATTATTCATTCATGAATATATCAAATAATAGTTGGAAAAATATATATTAAATAATGTGAATTAATTGAGATACCAAAAGATAATATTCTGATTTAGTATGCGATAATATTCTGGTGAGATATCGCACCCAACAAAGAGAAAAATCAGATTCAATGGTTAATTACTCATAAAGTGAATAAAGGATCAAACAGTTTAAACTTAGGTTATTGGAGATTGAACTGCACTTACAATTCTAAGAATTGATTACAACACAATTAAAATAGAGATGGCATCATTTCATAGCTAGAATGCAACTACAATTATATAAATTGAGTTAATAACTAATTTCCTAATTTGTTATAATATATATTATGAACTAATTTTTTTACAAAATTGAAAAAGAAAATCTGCATTTGATAAAGTCCTAATTTTTTACCACAAAATTCATCATTCTATCAATAATTTTTTATCCAAGTTCACACGCACTCTCAACAACAATGATCAATATTAGTTTTTCGCACTTGCTTCTCGTTGCAGTTATCATGATGTGAACATGTTAATATAACTGAATATTTATATTGTGGCGGAATCCGATATAATTACACAGAAAATAAATTTATATTAGTTACGTGGTTATTATGTATATATCATTTGTTATGTTATTAGCCAGTTTTGACAAAATGCCGTCTAATAAAATAATTGATGCACCTAATCGAATATAAAAAAGATAGGATGAACTATACGTGTTATTCATCAAACGATTTGCAATACCGTTGCAACATTATTTTGCAATAGAAGATAAGAAGATGTCACATGGTGTTTTACCAAAACGCTCCCTTCCCAACAATATATTCAGGACCAACTACACTTTTAGATACACTTTTCTATTCCCTTTCATACAAACCTTATATTTAAAGTACATATGTTAACAACTACACATTTCAATTAATGACAGTAAAAGCATATTTACATTGGCACTTATCTAAAACAATTAACACTCAATAAAATAATTAAGAAAACATAATAATGGATTTGGGAGGCACGGACATGCTTCAGTATCTCTTGGTTGATATGCTTGATCCACAACATTAAATTATAACAATTCTTTAACACCTTTCACCTGAAATAGTCTGACAAATGAAAATGTTTAGATCTATAAAATTAGTATTCCACAAATTTGATTGATTGTTGTACAAAAAAGTGAAAAGTGAGGTGTAAAATTAAATATATCAGTAAAAGCATATATCAATCTTAGAAAAAGAGAATATTATATAATAATTTGAGAATTAATGAAACACAGACGTTAATCAAAATTTTATCCAAAAAATCATTTGAATTGCATGTTATCTGAAAGCTTCAATAATTAGATTCGTATCAATACCTAAATAACAAAAAAGGCAAGTATAGTTAGTTTAAGAATTCATTATAAAACTCAATCAACCTTAAGAAATTAATACATGCTAACTCTATACTTAAGTTACATAATTCAGAAATTCATAAATATACATGCAAAAAATCATATATGTTGCATATGAATTAATATATCTCGACTATCTCATAATACCGCTATTGTAGTATGATCACAATAAACTTGACTCTTGGTAAAATGGATTTTGAGACATATTATATATGAAACTGATACAAAAATATGATATAGGCTTTGAATACTATTATTCAGTAAAAGGTCTGAAAACTACTGGATTAGAAATCTGAAATTTGTGAAAAATGAAAACAGCGGGGACATAAATCGGGAGGGCATGGGAAACATGCCATCCAAGATTCCAAGTTCAAAAAATGTTTTTTCTTAATTTTGATTGTGGCTTGTTCCATGATTGGTGACATTGGTTCTTCATTTTAAAAATAAGAGAAGAAATAAAATGATAATCGAAATCTATTCCTTCTAATTGCTATTGAGTAACAGCCACCATGATTCATATCAATTGCAGAAATAAGGATGAATTAACAAAGAGAGGGGTGAAAAAATGGGAATTGGGGAGAGAGAAGAGGATTTTATAACATCTACAACCGTAATATTTAATTTGAAATTTGAAATCTTAATCCCCATTGGCTAGAGTGGTAACTGCAGCTTTGAAATTATAAACGTGGGTTGAAAATTAAAACTAACATATTTTCTTGATAATAAAATAATTAAAAAATATCAAAAATTAGAATTATTATTTTAGAGAGTTTTAAAGAGGTCAACAAAATAACTGACAGCCCTCCTATATATATATTAATAGATTACAATTAATAGTAGCTCTAATCCATGCAATAAAATAATTATACGACATATTAAGTTTAAAAAAGTGTAGTTTATTGAATTTATAACATTTAAAATTAATCATCTTTTTTAATCTGAATTCAATAGAATTTCCCTCTATTTTATTATTGCCTATGCATGAAGGGTGTGAAAGACTGAATGACACGATAAAGTATTTTATGACCTTTATTTAATCATCTTTTTTGAATCCGAATTCAATAGAATTTCCCTCTATTTTATTATTGCCTATGCATGAAGGGTGTGAAGGACTGAATGACACGATGGAGTATTTTATGACCTTTATTTAATTCAAAACTTTTTAAATTTGCATAATTCACTGCATGTTATCACCTATCCACGTCCCACCCAAAAACCTCCCCATACCTCAATTCATTTTAGATGATAGGATTTTGTATCAATGCTGTCATTGTTTATATATATACTAGTGTGTAACCGTGCTACGGTTTGAGTTAAAAAAATTGACTACAAAAACTTTTCTAAATTTTAAAAATCTTGATGTGGTTGTATTCTTTTTTCATCAATTAAAGATGTTGACTGAAACTATTTTTTGCTATTAGATTAATAATTATATGTTAAATGTGGTATCACTTAGCAGTCTAGTGTTTTTTACAATATTGAATTTTAGTTCTTTTAAAATCAAACCACTACTAATTAAGGGATTCAAATCAATAATTTCAAATTTGCAATTATGGTAATGGCTTGTAATTTGAAAGTTGATAATAATAACTCCAAATCATAAAATATCGAATTAATACATATGTAATAATATTTTTAAATACAGGTTAAATGTTTGCGATCACCATACTTACTTAATTGGCAAATGCTTATGTCACGTGTGCTTCGTATTATAATCTACAAAACATGAAAAATGTGATTAGATAAAAATTGCAGTCATCCATATTAAAATATATCCAAAAAAGAAATAAATCAAATAGTACAAAAATGTACATTAAAACACGAATTATATATTATTGAAAATGAATAAATATTAGCAAATAATTACCCAAAGTTATCAAAAATAATTGATTTTCAAAAATCAAATGATTACAGGGAAGCAATTTCATGAGTTAATTGTAGGGCAATATAACTCATATGTATGTAGAGAAGATCTCCTTTCTGGCTCGCTTCAGTTGCTGTTTTTTAAATTCAATTTATGTACTTTTCTCATCTTGTTTAAGAAGAATTTGACCCGTGTGGGCATTATTGTGAGGAAGGCACAGAATGGAAGAAACAACAAAGAAATAAATTAAAAATTAGGGCGGAGGTGGTCTAGCCCATGTGATTGGTTGGGTTACCATGATTTATTCCTCCCATAGCTTTGTCGGGCCGGGGCATGGGGGGCTCTTGGGGTTGGGGATTCAACCTTTGGACAAAGGATTAGGGCGGAGGAATCAAATTATATTCATTATAATTTTAAAATTTAAATGTTCAAAAACTTCCCTCTTTAATTATGGATAAAAAATGGGTCTAAAATTAAGGAAAGTGGTTTAGATAATGGTAGACGGTTGAGATTGTGGAAAAAACTAATAATTTAATTTTTTTAGAATTATTTTATATCAAAAATATATAAAATTAGAATTTAGTGTTTTATGAGATTTTGAGGGTCAACAAAAGTAACCAACAGTCCTCCTATATATATATTAACTAGCGTGTAACCCGTGCTATGCACAGCCTCAGTCAAAAAAATTGATTACAAAAACTATTCTGAATTTTAAAAGTCTTGATGTGGTTGTATTCTTTTTTCATCAATTAAAGACGTTGATGTGATAAAAAATAATAAAATATATTATTAATATTGAGCATCAGAAATATTCATAGATACGCAAAACTAATAAAAAAATACATTATATATTATTTAAAAACACTATATAGTAAATCATAAATGTGTCTTAAATTCTTTAACAACTAATATATTATATATAATACAGAAAACAGACATTGTGAACTTATATAGAACATAATCCTCATTTCCAAAGCTTATCCTGTGAAACATAGAATATAAATTATGATGCAATGTATGAATTATATACGGTATAATTTAGGATAAATTATAATTACTAAACATGTTATAAATTAGAAAAAGTGTAGTGAGAAAATGCACCAAAAACTATTTGATCACTTACATATTTTGTATCTAGGGAAAATAACTTATCAGGAAGATATAAACACACTCTTCACAGTTCACACCAATCCAAAGTAAAATAAATTGATTGTGCAATGCACATTTGGCCTCACAAAGTAATTACATAAAGGATTAAAAAAAATGTATTTAATTATTTTATCTTAAATTGAATTGAAACTAACTTTTGCCATTAGATTAATAATTATATGTTAAATGTGGTATCACATAGCAGTCTAGTATTTTTTACAATACTACATATTAGTTCTTTTAATGTTAGTAAACTTTGATACAAAACTTACTTACTCATAATTAATCAAAACTTATAACTTTGAAAAATATTCACTAAATTTATGGTAATTAGACCAATGATATTTATTGACTAAATGTAAAGTTTATAAATATTTTGAATAAACTTAGCCAAACATCTTCTAACACAAATATAATGTAATTCTCCTATTAAATGTTTCTGAACTTAAAACAAATTATAGTTTTCTTTTCCATGAGTTTAAGAATTGGATAAATATAGTCATATTTAATTAAGTATCCTAGATTATAAAAATAAAAATTAAAATGTAAAATGTTCAAAGTTTACCTGTTTTAGTGCTTATGGTACAAACAAACTAAAGTCATAATTAAATTGTCTATGAACTTCAATTTTCCACCAATTTCTTTACCTAAAGTGTCGGAAAAATAGATGTAATTGTTGTCAAGTATGAGACTTATTTAGAGTAAATTAATTTATCACAAACTTAGCATCATATTTTTCAAAATAAATAGCTATAAAAGACTATGATTCACTAATGTTTGTTCACCCACAAACACAAAAAAGAAGAAACCAACTTCAATTCTCATTAGAATAAGCATGATTGCGTAATAATTTTTTTACTACACATGGGTAATTGGACATTAAATACTAATTATCTGCTTAAACATCTTATTTTTTTTAATTAAGTACTTACTACCTACGAAATATATCCAATAATTAAATATATCCAAAAAATAAATAAATAAAATAGTACAAAGACGTACCTTAAAACACGAATCATGTATTACTGAAAATGAATTCGTATTATAATCTACAAAACACGAAAAATATGATTAGATAAAAATTACAGTCATCCGTATAAAAATCTTTTTAAAAAATAAATAAATCAAATAGTACAAAGACGTACCTTAAAACATGAATCATGTATTACTGAAAATGAATTCGTACTATAATCTACAAAACACTAAAAATATGATTAGATAAAAATTACAGTCATCCGTATAAAAATATATCCGAAAAATAAATAAATTAAATAGTACAAAGACGTACCTTAAAACACGAATCATGTATTACTGAAAATGAATAAATATTAACAAATAATCACCCAAGTTATCAGAAATAATTGGTTTTCAAAAACCAAATTATTAGAGGGAAGCAATTTCATTGTTAATTGTAGGACAATATAACTGCAGAAGATCATTACTAATGGAACATTAATATTATTCAGCAAAATTAAACTACCATATAGGATGCCACCATACAGGAAGACACATGAAGGAAGAAACAAAAAGAAAGAGATTAAGCATTAGGCGGGTGGTGAGGAATCAAATTATAAATATATTCATTATGATTTTAAATTTTGAATACTCAAAAACTTTCCTCTTTAATTATGGATAAAGAGTGGGTCTAAAATTTAGGAAGGTGGTTAAGATAATGGCCGATAGATTGTGTAGAAGAAAACCAATAATTTTTTTTTTTAAATTATTTTATATCCAAAATAATGTAAAATTAGAATTTAGTGTTTTATGAGATTTTGGAGGGTCAACAAAGTAACCGACAGCCCTCCTATATATATATTAATAGATAATAGATAGATTAATAGATATATGTATATAATCGTAATGACATTATCATTAGGAATGTTAAATTCAGAAAAATATATGTTGCATTCAGAGCATTAATTCTAATTCATTTTATACCACAAATCTACTATATTATAGCACAGTTTCGGTTACTTTTTCCTAAATACAATTTTCTCAGAATTCTAAAAATTTTTTTTAATTAATAATTCGTAATTATCCATTGATAACTAACTCCCAACTATCTCAACTTCCATAAAAAATATTATTATAATTAATTTTGTATTTTCAATTTAAATTTAAATCTATTAACTTCTCCCCCAATATCAACTTCCCGTCACATTATACATGGAGATCTAACTTCCCATTATCTTTTCCCATAACCTCTGTTAAGAATTGTAGAAGAAAACGAGAAGGATGGAGAGAAGAGAAAGCATGGAGAAATTATTATGTATTGAATGAATTATTGTTACAATATGCAAATATTTTTCCTTTCATATGTGCAATACATTCGTCCAATCACCTGGGTTTTCGAACCACTTTCTCTTGGTTCTTCCCCTTAAATGTTGGGATTTTGATAAGATAATGGATTGACAAGAAGGAAAATATTTTCAAAATGTGAGAAGCTTTGCACTAAGCTTTGTATTCTATTAATTTTCTTGTTTTATTGTTGTGTCAATACAAATGAGAACCCTTCTATTTATAATGCACCATGGATAGTTTTAGACAAAATACAATGTGAACCTATAATTTTCCAAAATGTAAAACTTTGATTTCCAAGTTGGAAACTTTGATTTCCAAGTTTGAACTTTGATTTCCAAGTTTGAACTTTGATTTCCAAAATGTGAGGCTTTGATTTCCAAGTTTGAAACTTTCTTCTTGTGCCAATTTTTCTTGATTCTTCTAGGATATTACAAATTATGTTTTAACACCCCCTCTTAATTTGTAATTCCAACTTGATTTCGTAGTTGCTCGAACTTCTCGAAACTCACGGCTTTGGTGAAGCTATCGGCTAGTTGGTCTTTTGTATTAATGAACTTCAATTCAATTTCTTGATCATCAACCAACTTTCTTATGAAATGATGACGAAGTTCAATGTGTTTTGATCTTGCATGAAAGACGGGATTCTTCGTCATTGCAATAGTAGACATGTTGTCGCATAAGATTGTTGTAGCAACTTCTTGCTTTTGCTCAACATCAGTTAGAATTCTTCTTAGCCAAATTGCTTCACATGATGCGTCGGTGGCGGCAATATATTCTGCTTCTGCTGATGACAATGCAATTGTTTTTTGCTTCTTTGATGCCCATGAAATAATTTTTGAACCTAGGCAAAAAATGTACCCGGAAGTACTTTTTCTATCATCAACTGATCCAGCCCAATCACTGTCAGTATAACCAACAAGCATATTCTCTTTCTCTTTGACATATTTAATGCCAAGTTTCTTTGTACCTTGAAGGTATCGTAGAATTCTCTTTGCGGCTGCATAATGTAGCTTGCTCGGATCATGCATGTACCTTGATATTAGACTAACTGGATAGACTATATCAGGCCTTGTGTTTGTTAAGTAGATCAATGATCCTACAAGACTTCGATAAATTTTGGCGTCCACTTTAGCTGCGCCATCATTCAATTGTAATTTCTCATTGACTGCAATAGGTGTTGAGATTGGCTTGCAATTTTGCATTTGAAATTTCTTCAACACTCCTTCAAGATATTTCTCTTGAAAAATAAATATTTCTCCTTTTGATTGTCGGACTTGGATTCCAAGAAAATACTTCATTAATCCCAAGTCTTTCATCTCAAATTCAGCCATCATAGAATTTTTGAATTCTTGCACCATAATTGGATTCATCCCTGTATAAATTAAGTCATCGACATAAAGACAAACAATAAGAAAATCTTTAGTACCTTTCTTGACATATAATGAAGGCTCATTGGGACTTTGTTCGAATCCATATGATCGAAAATAGCCATCAATCTTGCTATTCCATGCTCGTGGTGCTTGTTTGAGCCCGTATAACACTTTCTTAAGTCGGTAAACTTTTTCTTCATTTCCTTGAGCAATATAGCCAGGTGGCTGCTCCACATCTTCTTCCAATTCGCCATTTAGGAAAGCTGATTTAACATCGAGCTGATATACTGGTAGCTCCTATTGTGCTGCAATGGCTAAAACAATACGAATTGTCTCCATTCTTGCCATGGGTGCGAATGTCTCCGTGAAATCAACACCGGGTTGTTGTGAATACCCTTTTGCAACTAGACGGGCTTTGTGCTTATGGATTGAACCGTCTTTTTTGTATTTTGTCTTGTAAATCCATTTCACCCCGATCACATTTTTCTCTCGGGGAAGGTCTACAAGATCCCATGTTTTGTTTTTCTTAATGCTGGAAATTTCTTCATCCATTGCATTTTGCCACACTTCTTCTTTTGCGGCTTCTTCAAAAGTTTGTGGTTCACTTGCAAATAATGCGACATCACATGAATTATAGATGTCTCTCAAACTTCGAGTTTTTCTTATGGGACTCTCTGATTCTGGATCGGAATCTCCATTTGTTTCTCCACTTGAGCTTGGTTGATCACTCGGCTTTGGTGGAATCATAAATGATGATGGTTGAGATGCACTATTTTGGTCATCTCCCTAGTTCCATGCTAGCATTTCATCGAAGATCACATCTCGGGAAATTGTGAGTTTATTAGTCTTTGGATCCAACAGTCGATATCCTTTAGACTCATCGCTATATCCGGTAAAGATAAGCTTTTCTCCCTTTTCATCAAACTTTTCCCTTTGTTGGGATGGAATATGTGAGTAAGCAATGCAACCAAATATTTTAAAATGGCTTACCTGAGGCTTTCTTCGATGCCACGCCTCATATGGAGTTTTATTTGGAACCGCCTTTGTTGGAGATCGGTTCAAAATATACACTACTGCATTTACAGCTTCTGCCCAAAAAGATTTTGGTAAACTCTTTTCTGCCATCATGCTTCGAGCCATTTCCACAATAGTGCGATTTTTTCGTTCAGCAACGCCATTTTGTTGTGGGCTGTAACGAACAGTTAATTGCCTTTGGATTCCTCTTTCTTTGCAATAATCCATAAAGGCCTTTCCAACAAATTCTCCTCCACGATCAGTGCGAAGAATTTTAATTTTTCGGCTCGATTGATTCTCCACAAGTTTCTTGAACTCCATAAATTTGGGAAATGCTTCTGACTTTTGATTGAGAATGTAGACCCACAACATTCTTGTGTAGTCATCCACGAATAATAGAAAATATCTATATCCGTTGAGTGATGGTGTTTGTGTTGGACCGCAAATATCAGCATGTACCAACTCGAGAGGGACTTTTGCTCGATATGAAATCTTCGGAAATGGTAGGCGATGCATTTTGCCAAAAATACATCCTTCACATGGTTTATCTTGATTTGGAAAATTTGGAATCCCATATACCATTTTCTTATTTTTCAACAAATTTAAGCCTTTGTAGCTCAAATGTCCGTACCTCAAATGCCAAAGTTTATGTTCTTCATCCGTTATGTTTTGCAATGCGACTTTCTGAGATAGTGGCAGATTGAGAGGGAATACCTTGTTCATACTCATCTTGACTTTTGCAATTGTCCGCCTCGTTTGTTTGTCAAAAATGATGCAAAGATCATTATTAAACTCCACCTTATAATCTTTCTTTAATAGTTGCCCAACACTCAATAAATTTTGAGTCAAATCGGGCACATAGAAAACGTCTTTGATGATATTGGTCTCGCCTTTCTTTGTTTGGACCGATATCGTTCCTTTACCACTGATTTTGAGGGACTTGCTATTTCCAAGTTTTACTTCGGACGAATAAGACTCGTCGAGAGTCACGAACATATTTTTGTTTCCGGACATGTGGTTGCTGCACCCACTGTCCACATACCAAATATTCTCAAGTTGTTGAGAATTCAAGCATGAATAAAATACTTGATCACCTTCTTTCTTTTCTGCGAAGTTGGCATCCTTTGTCTCCTGCTCATCTTGATACCAACAATCTCTTTGAGAATGAGTTGCATTTTTGCACCTTATGCATCTATTCCAACAATTATTGGTGTCATGGCCAGTTCTTCGACAAACACGGCAATAAGAATCTGAATTTTGATTATAAGATCTCGAGTTAAAGGTGTCTTTTCCTCCTCGACCTCGACCACGAGAATTTTGATTTCTCCCACGACCTCTACCTCGTGATTGTACCGACATATTTTTTTCATCTTGTGGGTCGTTATTCAACTTTTGTGAAATATTCGCTTTTCCTTGAAAAGCTTGCTCCAGATTTTGAGTCGAAAATCTACTCATTCTTTTTTCATGGGCTTCAAGAGAACCCATGAGTTCATCCAAAGTCAATTTTGATAGATCTTTGGATTCTTCTATCGCTGCAACAATATGCTCGAATTTCGCCGGTAAACATTGTAGGACCTTCTCAATAATTTTCTTCTCTTCTAGAGTATCTCCATAGCCTCTAATTTGGTTAACTACAGAAGAAACTCTAGATAGAAATTCTTGCACATTTTCTGAATCTTTCATGGCAATATTGTCAAAATCTCGCCATAGATTTTGTAGTTTGATCGTGATCACCTTCTTGTGTCCTCCGAATTGATTCTTTAGAGTTTGCCATGCCTCCTTTGCGGTCTTGGCACTCGTAATACGCGGAAGTATAGATCGGCTCACCCCTTGGTGCATAAAGGACAAGACTTTCGCATCTTTCGTCTTGTTCTCCTTATGCTCTTTTTTTTGCGCATTTGTAAATGCGGCTACTTCCTCCGATGTGTGGAAATTAAACCCATCTTCTATAATCTCCCAAGTTCATGAGATACGAACGTGGTCTTCATGAGAACACTCCATAGTTCGTAGTCTTGTCCAACAAAATTGGAACATCTTGTTGAGAATATTTGAATGCAAGCAATTGATTGCTTGTGGATGCCATCGATAAATATTTGAGGAGTAATCAGAACCAAGGGTGGCTCTGATACCACAAATATGTTGGGATTTTGATAAGATAATGGATTGACAAGAAGGAAAATATTTTCAAAATATGAGAAGCTTTGCACTAAGCTTTGTATTCTATTAATTTTCTTGTTTTATTGTTGTGTCAATACAAATGAGAACCCTTCTATTTATAATGCACCATGGATAGTTCTAGACTACAAAATACAATGTGAACCTATGATTTTCCAAAATGTAAAACTTTGATTTCCAAGTTGGAAACTTTGATTTCCAAGTTTGAACTTTGATTTCCAAAATATGAGGCTTTGATTTCCAAGTTTGAAACTTTCTTCTTGTGCCAATTTTTCTTGATTCTTGTAGGATATTACAAATTATGTTTTAACATTAAAATCCTCACAATTCTTTAATTCATTTTCATTTTCCAGCCAAGAAAAAATATATTAAAACAAACCCTGCAAACACTTGCAGAGAGTGTTGTAATCATGGCTTTGAACGCCATAGCTTTGAGCCCTTCTTCTTCGATTTCTGGAAAAATACAAAATTTTAGCATCGTTAATTCAACTTTTCCCTGCCCCATTAAACCATCAATCTCTTTTCTTAACCCCACCCCACTTTTCACCAATGTAATTCAATTGAAAAATGCTTCATCAGCTTTCTATGTTAAAGCTTCATCTCATTGGTGTGTTTTTTCTTTTTTGCTGATTTTGTGTGTGTTTGACAGATTTAGACTGTGCCCACAAAGCCAATTGAGGGCCAGAAGACTGGTACGAGTGGGCTCCGGAAAAAGGTGGAATCTTTTTATTTTTCTGTTAATCGAAGAGTTGGTTATTGGATTATTATTTGATTGGTTGATTTTTGCTTCCCTTATGCAAGATAATTACCTGGCCAATTGGATTCAGGTTTGAAACTTTACAACTCCCAATGCAGTGAAATAAGAAGATTTACTTAGCATCTGATTGTCAAGATTTTTGTTTTATGATGAATTTTGTGCTGGTTTCTGATGATTGTGTGTGAATTGAAGGCATTGTGTTTTTTTTAGGTGGTGATGTATATATTTTAACAAGGAGGCTGCTCAGGTATTTAAATTTAATTGTTTTCGCAATAAAAGAAAATGTAAAAAGTTAAATTTGATCCATTATTACTGAATTTTTCCTAAATATGCAGATAATCATTAAAATCACGGCTGGTAATGGAGTTGGAAAAATCTTGGTTGGCAAGTGAGTTCATCTCATTTAACGACGCCTAACTCTACGTCAATAATTCTACATTCAGCAAAAACTTGATGATTAATACGCAGTGAACTAAATATTGCGACTGTGCAGGGACGGTGTTTTGTCTACACCAGCTGTTTCTGCTGTAATAAGGAAGAGACAGGCAATTTCCTCTGTTTTGTTATTAACTATCATTTTCTCTTAATTTGTAAATCTTTACAATTCTGTTTATCTTTTTGCTACAGGCTAATTGTGGTTTTATAATGAGTGCAAGCCATAATCCTGGAGGTCCCGATTATGATTGGGGTATTAAGGTGTATCATACATAAGACTTTTAGTAATTATACATGAGATCGTTTTCCACAATTCTATTTTAACAGTATTTCTAATGATTATTTTGTATTTTATAACTATTCTTATAAATGTGCTTTTGCAGTTCAAATGTGCTTTTGCAGTTCAATTATAGCAGTGGTCAACCTGCGCCTGAGTCTATCACCCGACAAGATTTATGGCAACACACTTTCTGTATGTATTTAATCGTATATCTCTTACATCAAACCGCCATCTCATTCTTGACTGGTTTCAGTATGATGTCATTGTATGTGTCGATGTGTGTTTGTGTGTAGTTAGTGTGTGTAATGGGGTGTGATAAAATACTAATAATGAAATATATTTATATATATATGTGTGTATATATGCGTCTAATTTCCTGAACTTCTGAATTGCGGGTTATTTTATCATGTAATTAGTGTTTATAGTATAAAGAAACAATTTTTTTTGACTTAAATCATTTTTAGCATCTCTATTTTGACTTGCTTTAATGTCATGCAGATCTCTGAAATAAAAATGGCCGAAATTCCCGACACTGATCTTGCTCAACTTGGTACAACAAATTACGGGACTTTTACAGTAGAGGTGGTTGATCCAGTAGCTGATTATTTGGAGCTTATGGAGGTTAATTAGCAACCTAAATAGAGTAATCAAATCTGTTCATATTCGTTTTCATATTGACAATTTTGTATCAATCTTCTACAGAATGTATTTGATTTTTCGCTTATTAGAGGCCTTTGTTTTCCCTTCTTGAGAAGGAACTTCCAGATGTGCAATTGGACCTGCTAATAAACAAAAGAAAGCCTACCACCTATTCAAAGTTCAAATTATTTCATGTAAACATTTTTATATGTTCGTTTAATTGTTCTTTAAATTCGTTTTGCAATTGCATATTTATGATCGTGGAATTTAGGGTTTGGAGTGATGTTCGAAAATATAAATGAAAGTCTAAAGGGAAAATTACAAATACCTCCCCTAACTAATGTCGTAATTCCAGAAAACACCCAAAAACGACCATAATTACAAATACCTCCCCTATTTTGTATTTTGCCTCCCCTGCCCATTTTTTCGGTCAGTTTTTTGCTGACGTCAGCGAAAATTTTTTGTGGTTTTCCTATTTTACCCCTGATTATGTCATCAATTGGTGACGTCATCCCATGTCATATATTTTTTGACGAAAATACACTCAGGGGGTGTAAATGTAACATTTTTTGTTATTGTCATCCTATGACTGTTATAGGGGTTATCTATGTTATTGTTTGATCATTTGAGGGGTTCCAAATATAATATGTTCGTATGATTTATTAACAAGATAATTCACAAGTTTATCGACATGCAAATCTTTCCTGTGATTTTATCCAACCACACTTTCTGCACAAATTCCAAATGAATTTCAGTTAACATATTACATAAATTTCAATAAACCCTTCTCAACTGCAAAACATCTATTCAATAAACCCTTCTCAACTTTCCATTTTTTTTCCGAGCATAAATTTTCTAAAATTACATTTTCTATCTTGTTTATTTACGAACACCCTAAAAACATTGTGCAAATTAACTCTGAACAAGGATGTGATTTATCGATCCAAAATACATTATGATGAAAATGTCAATGTTTCCCGATGAACCATTTTCCGAACTTCCTTCAATATTAACAACAAAATTAGAAGAATAATAAATTATCGATCCTTTAACAAAAATAAAAAAACCCATCAAATCAAAAAGAATAGATAGCCTTGTTTTTCTTCCTTCCCATGTCCAAAGCAAGGTTGAAGAGCTTGGTTGAAGAAATTTTCAGATTTGAGCAAAAAATCTGAAATTTCCCGTAATGAACCGGTCGGAAAAAAGCGAATTACTTTCAATATACTTATCGTGTCGGGACGTACGAGGTACCAAAACGATCGTCTTGAAATCCTCTACAAAGCCCAGTAGACGGATTTACGAAAAAAACAACAGCCAAGTGACAGCCCCAAAAACTCTAAGAAAGTCGAATCAAGCGGGTTTTGATTTGATTTGTTTGGGGGTTTTGATTGGGGATAACATGGTAAGTAGAGGAGAGTTAGGGTTTTGATTTGGGATAATTGGATTGGAGGTGTGGAGAAGATGGTAGAGGAGAGTTAGGGTTTTAATTTGGGATAAGTGGATTTAGATAGGAGGTGTGAAGAAGAAAGTAAATTTATGATTTTTTAAATATGAAAATAAAAATATATTTATAAAATAAAAATAAGGGTATTTATGTCCATTCAGAAATTATAATTATCAATGTTTTTATAATTTATTTTTTCTCATAAATTGTAGGGTCATTTTGGTATTTTCACCCTTTCGGGCAGGTAAAAAAACGGGCAGGGGAGGCAAAATACAAAATAGGGAAGGTATTTGTAATTATGGTCGTTTTTGGGTGTTTTCTGGAATTACGACATTAGTTAGGGGAGGTATTTGTAATTTTCCCAAGTCTAAATTATTGGAGCCAAACCATTCATTCCCTATAATATGTGCAAAAGTTAAGCATTGGAGTATGTATATATATAAGTTTTTTTTTAGAATTATCTCCATACTATATGCCATCAAATTTATTTTGCTTATCCTATATATATATATATATATATATATATATATATATATATATATTATTGTTATTTCCATCTTCAAATGCAAGGCATTCATTTTATGATTTTTTAAAACTTTATTATTTTTATTTATTACATGTAACTTATTTGTAGAAGATAGGAAGATGCATGATCATTTGCCGAATTCAACGGATAAGAGGTTAAAAATACTTAAAAGCCATTACAATACAAATGACAAATAAGTACTATTTTTTATTTATTATAATACAGTTTTACTATGCTAATTTCACTTAAAAAGTACTAACATATTACCAATTTCTGTGAATTTCTCGAGTCTTTTAGTAATAATGGATTTCATCGTATATGTTGATCATTCTGCACTCAATTTATTTCGATTTTCTATTTTTTTTGTTTTTCATTTCTATTAGATTTTTTTTATCTATTTTTTTTTTAAAACAGAAAAAATTAATAATTTCATTATGTTTTTTTATTCTTGCAGGAAAATATAAATAAATATTAACTATTATTTTCACCTTTCCATGTATACTTAGACTGTCCCTAACCTTTTTATTACAAAATTTTGTATAATTTCTTCAAATTTCATATACATTTTCTTCATGATTTTGCTTAAGTAGAAGTTAACTCAATCTTCATTTATCATGTCATTCTTACACTAAGTAGAAGTTAACTCAATCTTCATTTATCATGTCATTCTTACACTATACACACAAATGTAAATTTTACTAAGTTTCAAGTTAGATATATTACATTGAAGTTAAACAAAGTATGCAAATAATCTCTAAATTTCTATATATAGGGAGAGAGATTTATCAAACTATTTGGAAATTAATGTACTTTTATATATTATGAAGTAAATTAATGTACATTTTCAGATGATAATTCTTTTACCGCAACAATGATTATCAAGTGCACTTGACATCTGAATCAAGAAATGTCTCTACATTAAATCAGTTTCCTATCTATGTGATTCTATATGCATGATATATTTGTTTTTTGAGTTAAATTTTGGATATGAATGAGTTTAAGTATGACGGGATTTATCTAACCAATTTTCTTAGTTAAGGCATTGTTGACCTCATTTGTTATCCATTACTTAAGATTTTTGCAGGTTTCTTGCGGGAGCATAAATTAAAAATTTACTCTTCGTTTTATCCAGGTTTCTTGCGGGAGCATAAATTAAAAATTTATTCTTCGTTTTATCCGTATATTATTTATTTTACTTTTTTACCTACCAAATTTGCTAATAAAATTACTATAGAAAATAAAGAAAACGGGAAAATTATTTACATATTTTCTTCTCTGCAATTCATTGCTTAATATAAGATTATTTTATGATATTCAATTACATTAAGTTGATTTTCACTAACAACTAATATAATATCATACCCGAATGATATATCGTGCGTAGTTGATGGGTGTCGAATCCAACAAAAATAAATACCTACTTAAAAAGATTTATAATTAGCGATAAGTAGGGTCGATCCACATGGAATGGTGTAGAGTTAATTCCTAAGTTACTAATATCAATAAAAAAAGGGGGAATTTTGGATTTTGAACTAAGTGAATTTAAAAGACGTAAATTAATTAAACGCAATAAGAATTGATTTGAATTCAATAATATGAGAAGTTCTAGTCTCCGGATATCTCGGTGTTGATTCTATAATTCGATCATCAATTTATATGATAGTTCAATATTCTTGAGTAAACTGGCTATAGTCGTTAACAAGCTCTAACGACCTCATTTTTCCTTATGTCGTCGATAACCAAAATAAGCTCTTTGATTACTCCTCTTGTCAACTAGGCAGCCCTAAACAAGCTCTTAGGATTTAGCCTATCAATAGCATCCGTGTACTAGAAAAACCCCAATTCTAATTAATAAACACACAAGCTTCAGTTTATTTAAACTTGATTACTAATTCCCAAAACGACTAATTGAAAACTTGTCCATAATCAACGTCATTAATTGCTACGATTATTAGAGTTTGCCAAACAATTATGGATTTGGATCCTAATTAGCGAAATATAATTCTAATGATTAACTAATTGGCCAGATTAATTAACCGATCAGAATATATTGACAACAAATCACCGAAAAAAAGTAAATACTCGAAGAACAAAAAATTTAAAAGCACAATTCAAATTTCACGAAATAATAGAAATCAAACCTCAAAAATCCTTCGACTATAAATTATGTGTTTAGCAACACATAATAAAAAACGTCTACAATGTCTTGAATTCGAAAACTTGGAAGAAGAAAACGTCCGTACATAACGTACGTGAATAAAAAATGAAGATCGCTTGTGGAATAAAATTTCACTTATTTAAACCTAAAAGAGTCCTAACTCAATAAGGAAACTAATTAGATAGGATTCTAAGAATCCTACCTAAACTAAAACTCTTCAAAAAGGAAATAAAATAAAGGAAATAATTCCTAGAGACTAGGAAACATAATTCCAGCAGATTTCTCTTGGGTCCAGCCATCTAAGTCGGCTTCCAATAGATTTTCGTTTTCTGGGCAGAATGTTTATAGAAGTTAAGCGTGATCACGCTTAACTCTAAAGAACTTTCTGCTGCCATATTTTTGCATCAAACCACTTCAAGTCTTTTCGCATCTTTCATCTCTTCTCCATATAAATACCTAATCGTTTCAATAGAAGCACAAAAACATGAGTTAGAGAATAAAAAAATGACAAATGACGCCACATAAAACACATGAAATGTGCATAAAATACACGTTAACAAAATACCCCCACACTTATGCTATTGCACGTCTCGGGCAATGTTTAAGTTCAAGCATCGCAAAAATCAACAAAATTTCAACACTAGATCAAATAAGCATAGAAAATCATGAACCGAAGAACAAAGATCAAGAATGACAAGATGATGCATGCAAATAATCGAAGATCTCAATACCACATTAAATCAAAACCAACACAACGATTTTATTCGAAAAATAAAAGTGCACGAAATTAGACGACTATTCTCACAATTCTCCCCAATCGCTCATGTATGGGGTTTAACGTGTTTCGCTCAAATCTTAACATGTCAATGTAATCCCATAGGCTTGCTTATATACCAAAATCGCCACTACTTTAAAAAATGTGCACAAAAGAATCAAAAGGGTTTTTATTCAAGGTTGTAATGGGGCTAGGGCTCTGGGTAGGAATAAAAAGGATAATGAAGGCTAAGTCCAATTAACTCGTAGCGCATCAAGTCAACATTGGGTAAATATGTCAATAAGGATCCAAGTACCTCTTTTCATTCTTTTTCGGACTCTATTCATCATCATTCATTCTTTTTGCAATTTTTTTCTCGATCTAACCCTCTTTTACTCTTGTTTTTCTTTTTCTTTTCTTTTCTTTTTTTTTTCTTTTCCACACATTATTTCGGTAGGTATCCTTTATATTTTTCAAAAACTCCCCCACACTTATTTGATACACATCATTTTTTTGAATTCCCAAACAACTACAATCTCGATGCTCAACTCATTTTTTGGACGGGTAAAAACATAGAGATATGAAAAGATGGTAAAAGTTCAAAGTTCGGGTTTACAAACAAGAAATAGGCCAAAAGCTCAAAGTGGGTTAACTAGGAAAAAGTTAAAGGGTAGGCTTATTTGGCTAAGTGGGTAAATCCTAAATGCCTTTATCATATTCAAATGCGCACAAACTCATGTAGTCTTGACACGGTTCAAAGCAAGTTCTAGCATTTACAAAAACACGTAAGACGCACACAAGAAAGAAAGAAAATTGTCATGTATGATCGACAAAATGTAAAGGCTCAAAAGCTCACATGGTAGGGATTAGTCGTACTAATACATGCAATCCTATCGTTCTCGTTCGATCCTTATGCTAGCAAAAATTTCACATGGCAAAAGACTTCAATCAAAACATGGCCAAAATGTTCAAACCTAACTAGTTCAACAAAATCCACAAAAAACTATGCTATTCAATCACAAAGAGAAACGAAGTTTGAAAAAAATCACGTGCTAAAAGTAAACAAAGCTTAAGACGTGCAACCGCAATAGAAGTCAACCCCCCCCCCCACTTAGACAATACATTGCCCTCAATGTAAAAACATGTAAACACAGACAATGCGTAATAATAAAAGAGCAGGGAAAGGGTGACTCCCCTAGGACATCACTCGGTCGTGATGCCGAGGTGCTTGAGGAGGCGGTCAGAGTCTCAATTGGTGCATCGGGAATGGATTGTGATTGAGTTGAACCTAATTGATCGGAAGAGCTTGACTCGGGTGCCACACTAGGGGCTGTTTGATGACCCAAAATTAATAGAGCTTCATCCGTTGGTAGAGTCACTACCGTTGAAGCGCGGCTGCGCGTAGAGGGCGGTGTTGTGGCGGCTGAAACGAGGGAAAGGAGGCTGACGTCGTGGTGGTGATGGCGATTCCAACGAGGCGTAGTCGGATTCGGCGGGTGGTGTTGGTTCGCAGGTTGTGAGGCTTTGGCTTAGCGATTCTTCCCATTGTAGGCTTTGAACGGTGGTAGTGACGGAGTTGAGATGCGAACAGAGGTGATGGCGGAGTAGGGGCCGACGATGCTGCAATATGAAAAAGAAGAGTGATTAGGGTGGCGGTTGTGGTTAGGTTTAGGAGGAAAAAAATTGATTTGGGGATAAAGTGTGATTTTGTTTTGTTTTTGTTTTTGTTTTTGTTGTTTTAAATTATTTTTTTTTTCTGATTTTTTTTTGTAATTTTCGGAAATAAATATGAAAATATAGAAAAAACAAAAATAGAAAAATAAGAGAAAAAGGATGATAGGGGCAGAAAGTTTGTAAAGTTTAAGCGTGATCACGCTTAATTTTCATAAACTTTATGCTCTACCAAAACAGAATGTTTTTAAATTTTAAGCGTGATCACGCTTAATTTTTATAAACATTCTGCTCGAAAATAAAAGCTAAAGCAAAAAACAAAGAAACGGAAAAACAAGAACAAGCATGGGTTGCCTCCCAAGAAGCGTCATTCTTTAACGTCGTCGGCTAAACGATGCTACAAAGTTATGTAGCATTGTTTGGTGGTTCCAATTCCGTTGTTTCGACATCGTATTTTTGAGATCCTTCGTAAAAAGGTTTCAAATGATGTCTGTTCACCTTGAGAATCTTTCGTGTGGTTGGGTTTTGAATATAAACTACACCATAGGAAAAAATGTCAATGACAACAAATGGTCCAATCCAACGGGAACGTGGCTTACCCGGAAATAACTTGAGGCGAGAATGGAAAAGAATAACTTTTTGTCCTATGACTAAGTTCTTTCTTGAGATCGTCTTATTACGAAAAGGTTCCGTTTTATTTTTATAGATCTTCGAATTCTCGTTTGTTTTGTTATGAATTTCCTCTAACTCTTGAATTTTCAACTTCGGTGCCTGCACAATAGATGGAAGTGTTTTAGAAGTTGATGAATGAAAAGAAATACGGGAAACATTAAGATAAAGTGATTGAAGGGAATCAATGTCCGATTTCTTCTCTTCGAGTTCTCGGTTTAGCTTAAGTTGTTTTTCCTTCCCGCCCAAGTCGTTAGTGGTCAAAGCTACTTATAATGAATCTCCATGCTCAGGTTCGAACATAGTCTGCGTCAAATGGTCAATAATATCTATACCAAAAACAGAATGATAGTCAGGAGGGTACTTCATGGAATCGTATATGTTAATTTTATAATTTGTCCATCAAATTCCATGGTGAGAGTCCCATCATGTACATTAATTATTGTTCTAGACGTTTTCATGAATGGTCTACCAAGCAAGATAGGAGCAAAATTACTAGACTCATCATGACCCATGTCAACTACATAAAAATCAACGGGGAAGACTAGATCGTTAACTTGAACTAAGATGTCCTCAAGAACACCATCAGGATAAGCATGAGACCTATCAGCTAATTGTATAACAACATCGATTTCTTTTAACTTCCCTAGATTCAGTGATTCATAAATTGAACGTGGCATAACATTAATGGAAGCTCCTAAGTCTAGCATGGCTTTTTCAATTCGTATATTTCCTATCCTACAAGGAATCGTGAACATACCCGGATCTTTACACTTCGGAGGAAATTTCTTTTGAAGCACAGCAGATACATTTTCTCCTACATGTACCTTCTCGTTGTTTATAAGCTTTCTCTTGGTCGTGCATAATTCCTTAAGGAATTTAGCATAATGGGGTACTTGCTTAATAGCATCGAGAAGTGGGATGTTTACCTCAACCTTCCGAAATGTCTCGAGTATTTCCTTCTCTTGCTCTTCTTTCTTTGACTTGGCGAATCGGCCCGGGAAAGGAGGTGGTATCACAAAAGACATCGTCTTCTTCTTGACAATAGGTTCTTCCTTCTCCAACTCTTTTTCCTCTTCGTTCTTGGAGATTCTTTCGGGTTCTTTCAATTCTTTTCCATTTCTCAAAGTAATGGCACTTACATTCTCTCTTGGATTCACGATGACTTGAGATGGGAAGCTTGCTCGAGTTTTGTGCCACCAATTTGTTCATGGTAGTAGCCATTTGACTCATTTGATTCTCCAGATTCTTTATGGCATTTTGACTTTCGTTTCGGAACTGTTGCATGCCTTCTTGGAATTGCTCGGTATTCTGCTGAAATCTCTGAGTACTCTGTTGAAATTGCTGAGTGTTAGTCATCAACATCTTAACCATATCTTCTAAAGACGTACCTGATGACTGAGTTGTTTGAGGAAACGGAGGTCTTTCTGGCTTTTGGTAAGGGGGGCGTGGAGCGTAGCTCATGTTAGGATGATCCCTCAATCCAGGATTGTATGTGTTAGAGAAGGGATCGTATTTCCGTTGTGCAGGTGCAGGAAAGCCGGCTGCATTGGCTTGCTCGAGATTTTGATTTTGGGCAGTGGGACAAATTTCAGCTGTATGTCCGATTCCAGAGCATATGCCGCATGTGTTGACTTGTTGAGCGTTCCCTAGCGCCATTTTCTGCATAAGAGCAGTCATTTCATTCATACGCTAATTAATAATGACATGGTTACCTCATTCGCCTCTTTCGGTGTGTGATCTTGTCGGAGACTGAATTGTTGTGAATTAGTAGCCATGTTCGAAATTATGTCTCTCGCTTCAGTCGGAGTATTGTAAATCAGTGCACCACCACTTGCGTCATCAATCAAATTCCTATCCATAACAGTGAGTCCCTCGTAAAAATACTGGATAAGAAGCTGTTTGGGAATCTGATGTTGTGGGCAGCTTTCAACTAATTGTTTGAAACGTTCCCAATACTCGTAAAGAGTTTCACCCGTAAACTGTCGTACTGCACAAATCTCCTTCCTAATATTTCCTACTCGAGATGCCGGGAAGAACCTTTCCAAAAATTGCTTTTTCATATCGTTCCAAGTATTGATCGAGCCGGAAGGGAGAAAATAGAGCCAATCCCTAGCTTTGTCGGCTAAGGAAAAAGGGAAGGCTCTCAGTTTGATTTGGTCCTCGGTCACATCTTTCGGTCTCATGGTTGAGCAACCAAATGGAATCCCTTCAGATGCTTATGCGGGTCATCTCCTGCAAAACCACGAAAAGTAGGTAGTAAGTGAATAAGTCCATATTTTAATTCAAAGTCTACCTCAAGATTAGGATAGGGTATGCAGAGAGGTTGTTGATTCAGATTTGGCATGGCCATATCCTTCAGAGTCCTTTCGTTGCCATTAGCGTTAGCACCGTTACCAAGTCCAGCATTAGCAGCGTTAGCCATGGGGTTCGTATTCTTCCTCTGAATCACTAGACGAATCAGTCCGTTCCAGCGTGAAGTTTACTCCGGACGATGAAGGGCGTGGAATGGTGTGGTTACGTTGCCTTGTTTCCTTGCGCAAGCGACGAGCTCTTTTTTCGATCTCGGGATGGTATTCGAGTTCACCTGCACGAAGATTTCTAGGCATACAAAAACTAAAACAAAAATATCAGTAGCAAGGGAAATAAATTTATAACACCGTTCCCCGGAAACAGCGCCAAAATTTGGTGGGTGTCAAATCCAACAAAAATAAATGCCTACTTAAAAAGATTTATAATTAGCGATAAGTAGTGTCGATCCAGAGGGAATGGTGTAGAATTAATTCCTAAGTTACTAATATCAATAAAAAAAGGGGGGATTTTGGATTTTGAACTAAGTGAATTTTGAAGACGTAAATTAATTAAACGCAATAAGAATTGATTCGGATTCAATAATATGAGAAGTTCTAGTCTCCGGATATCTCGGTGTTGATTCTATAATTCGATCATCAATTTATATGATAGTTCAATGCTCTCGAGTAAACTGGCTATAGTCGTTAACAAGCTCTAACAACCTCGTTTTTCCTTATGTAGTCGATAACCAAAATAAGCTCTTTGATTACTCCTCTTATCAACTAGACAACCCTAAACAAGCTCTTAGGATTTAGCCTATCGATAGCATTCGTGTACTAGAAAAATACCAATTCTAATCAATAAACACACAAGCTCGGTTTATTTAAACTAGATTACTAATTCCCATAACGACTAATTGAAAGTTGTCCATAATCAACGTCATTAATTGCTACGATTATAGGGTTTGCCAAACAATTACGGATTTAGATCATAATTAGCTAAATAGAATTCTAATGATTAACTAATTGGCCAGATTAATTAACCGATTAGAATATATTGACAACAAATCACCGGGAAAAAGTAAATACTCGAAGAACAAAGAATTTAAAACCACAATTCAAATTTCATGAAATAATAGAAATCAAACCTCAAAAATCCTTCGACTAGAAATTATGTGTTTAGCAACACATAATCAAAAACGTCTACAATGTCTTGAATTCGAAAACTTGGAAGAAGAAAACGTCCGAACAGAACGTGAATAAAAAATGAAGATCCTTGTGGAATAAAATTCCACTTATTTAAACCTAAAAGAGTCCTAACTCAATAAGGAAACTAATTAGAATAGGATTCTAAGAATCCTACCTAAAGTAAAACTCTTCAAAAAGGAAATAATTCCTAGAGACTAGGAAACATAATTTCAGCAGATTTCTCTCGGTTCCAGCCATCCATGTCGGCTTCCAACAAATTTTCGTTTTCTGGGCAGAATGTTTATAGAAGTTAAGCGTGATCACGCTTAACTCTAAAGAACTTTCTGCTGCCATATTTTTGCATCAAACCACTTCAAGTCTTTTCAAGCCCTTTTTAGCATCTTTTCATCTCTTCTCCATATAAATACCTAATCGTTTCAATAGAAGCACAAAAACATGAGATAGAGAATAAAAACATGACAAATGACGCCACATAAAACACATGAAACGTGCATAAAATACTCGTTAACAGTAGTATATCATTTGTATAGGGGCAAAAGAAAACCCTATTTTTTTAATTCAGAAAGATTATTGAGTTCTAGCCATGGCTGCATCTTTCTCAGTGCCTTCCATGGTAACAAGCTAACTTTTTTTATAGCTTATAAACTCTTTAAGATAAGGTGTTAGATGTAGATTTTAAGGTGTAAATATTATTTACATATTATAGTTTGATTTAAGCTTATAAGTTCTTAATTAAAGTTATTTGAAGGGGTTAGCATCTTATAAGCTATTAAAATAATTTGAGGGCATGACATAAAATTTTGATTGATCATTTGAGAGGTTCTAAAACTGCTTTGTACCCAAGATTTGAAATAATTATAGTCAAATACTCTGAATTTTTTGTAGGAGAAATTTTAGATTATATAATTCTTCTTTCACTTTCAGTTTGATTTACTTTGAATTATATTCAACCAGATAATGGAGGAAGAAGGGAGATTCGAAGCAGAAGTAGCAGAGGTGCAATCATGGTGGAACTCCGATAGGTTCCGGCTGACCCACCGCCCATGCTCCACTCGTGACGTGGTGGCGCTACGTGGAAACCTCCGTCAAAGCTACGCCTCTAACGAGCTAGCTAAGAAGCAATGGAGAACCCTCAAAACCCACCAAGCCAATGGCACTGCTTCCAGAACCTTTGGCTCACTGGACCCGGTCCAGGTCACCATGATGGCCAAGCACTTGGACACCATCTACGTTTCCGGCTGACAGTGCTCCTCCACCCACACCTCCACCAACGAACCCGGCCCCGATCTCGCCGACTATCCATACGACACCGTTCCTAACAAAGTCGAACACCTTTTCTTCGCACAGCAATACCATGACAGGTAAATTCACAGCAGTAGCATGTTTTTAGCCTATTTATTGGTCTGTATATCAATAGCTTAAGATTTATTTCCATTAACAGGAAGCAAAGAGAAGCTAGAATGAGCATGAGCCGTGAAGAGAGGGCTAAAACCCCTTTTATCGACTATTTGAAGCCTATAATCGGCGACGGTGACACCGGCTTTGGTGGCGCCACTGCAAGCTTTTCGTCGAGCGTGGTGCCGCCGGAGTCGACATTGAGGACCAATCGTGGTGACTAAGAAATGCGGCCACATGGCCGGAAAAGTCCTCGTGGCCATATCGGAGCATATCAACCGTCTCGTTGCAGCCCGTCTGCAGTTTGATGTGATGGGCACCGAGACGGTGTTGGTGGCTCGTACGGATGCAGTGGCGGCAACTTTGATTCAGACGAATGTTGACACGAGGGATCATCAGTTTATCTTGGGTGTGACTAATCCGAGGCTCAAGGGTAAGGCTTTGGAGGCCGTTTTGGCGGAGGCTATGGCGGCTGGTAAGACGGGGCCGGAGCTTCAGGCTATTGAGGATAATTGGTTGGCTATGGTGGGGCTTAAGATGTTCTCCGATTGCGTTGTTGATGCTATCAATGGGATGAATATTTGGGAGAATGAGAAGCAAAGGAAATTGAATGAGTGGATGAATCTTTCTAGCTTTGATAAGTGAAGAATATTGAACTTATCAGAAAGAAGACGAAACTCTAATTAAAGAATGCAATTGCATGTGTGTATTCAATATCTGAAATTGTATATATGATTTACAAGAACTAAACCTCTATATATACACACGTCTAAAAACAGAATCCTAACTAACTAAGAGCTGTAACACGCTTTTACTCCTAGCTGTTATATTCACGACTTTGCCCTTGGCTATTGGTGATATCACAACAATAAGTGTGTTTCGAATGAGCAGGGTCGAGAGATTGCTGATAGGCTCGGCCGCTCGGGTTAGCTAATTTGTTCTGGGATTGGGACTTGCCACGAACCCGAGAAGGGTTCTACAGGTATACACTATTTTCATCATCGACTCTAGTTGTATACTATTTTTCAATATATAAGTGTCGAAAATGGTTTTCTCCCTATGAGTAAATATGTAGTTCTATCAAGTCCGATAAGATTTTTTGTTCCAAACTGTGTTCCAATCTCCTATTCCACAAATGTAGATGTGTGACACGTGTAATTCACAAATACATTTATTAAGGGATGTGCAAGTAAATATTTTGATGTGTCACATCTACATTTGTGGAGTAGGAGATTGAAACACGGTTTAGAACAGAAAATCCAATCCCCTATTAAGTAAAGAAGATTATATATTTCATACAATTCCATCTTGTAATTGCTTGTGAACAGGTTCAAGGGCTCGGTGAACGCAGCAATAGTCCGTGGCTGGGCATTTGCGCCACACGCGGACCTTATCTGGATGGAAACATCGAGCCCAGACATGGTCGAATGCACAGAATTCGCCCGTGGCGTGAAATCCATGTGTCCCGAGATAATGCTAGCCTACAATCTCTCCCCATCGTTCAACTGGGACGCATCTGGGATGAACGATCAACAGATGATGGATTTCATCCCGAGAATTGCTAAACTCGGATATGTTTGGCAGTTCATAACTCTGGCCGGTTTTCACGCCAACGCCCTAATAATCGACACATTCGCTAAGGACTATGCAAAGCGTGGTATGCTTGCTTATGTTGAGAGGATTCAAAGGGAAGAAAGGAACAATGGGGTTGACACATTGGCTCATCAGAAGTGGTCTGGTGCTAATTACTATGATAGGGTTCTCAGGACTGTGCAAGGAGGGATTACTTCTACTGCTGCTATGGGAAAAGGCAAATCTATATGAAATTTCTATACTTGTGAATATATTATTATCGAAAAATTCGTATGTATAATTTGACGTTTTTGTTTTGTGTATTGACTTTTGCAGGTGTGACAGAGGAGCAGTTCCAAACGACATGGACTAGAGAAGGGGCGACTAGCATATATGGCGACTGATAGCAGCGTGGTGATTGCAAAATCGAGAATGTGAGGAATTTGATGTCGACTCGTTGATGGTTTAAGGGGAAGCTTGAAGAACTTGTGTTTTAAAGTTTGTATATGTGGGATTAAGTTACAATAAACGATGTTTGATTTTCATAATAATTCCATTGTTGGTTGGGTAGTTTTCGTGCCATTTTCAACCCTCGAAATCGAGTTCATGGTTATGTTTGTAGCATCAAGAAAAGAAATATGTGGCTTTCTGTTTCATTTGTCTGGTGTTTTATGCAATATATTTTGGATGGTAACAATGTGTTTGTTGTTTTATGCATAAGAATAGCAATTGCACAAATCAAGATCAAATTTCTCACTGATGTTTTAAATGCCTATTCAAGTTTACATATAAACCGAAGATGATACGATATGAGGCGAGTCATACGGTTACCTAATGATATCCCGGGCACATTATCTTTCTTGACCTTGACTGTCGTTTTTTTGGTCAAGTAGTAAATAGCACGTGCATTGCACGTGAATTATACAATCTCATTAATTTAATTCATGTATAGATATCGTCAATTTAAAAGTGAAATATACTTCAAATTTATATATTGCTTTAACTAATTGAGTATTTATCGATTGAACTATAATAAATGAAATAGTAAATATATCTTAACATGAAATATTGATTAAATACATACAAGAATAAAGATTATTGAAAATCTAAAACTAGATAATAATACAAACAAATATCAATTTTCAAACTATTATTAATATTATTACTTCTTTAATTGTTTATATTTAGTAACCATCAATTAGTTTAGAAATTTCATAAACCAAGTATAGAAAACATTAACTATTTTTTGAAGTGTTTGTTTATATAAAATATAATATAAACTAAATGAACTATTCATAATACATGTACCAAAAATGTTCATAAACTAATCAAATAACTAAAAATATAAATTTAAATGATTAAGTTTTTATTTTAACTAACAAATTATTTTTAAGGACCAAATCAATCATGGATGACTTGCATACATTGAAAAAAACTATGTAACCTAAAAGCTTTAAAATTTGGTTGCAAGTAACTTGGGACTTACCTCAAAGGATTGGATTGATTTATCCCTTTCTGCATAAAACATTAACATTGACATATCAATCTTAAGAAAATGAATAATCTCACCTAAATCTAACACACAAATAAGTTCATACTTATAATTAATTGCGTCATATGAAACGCTAAATATCACCACAAGATAATTGCAGAAGAAAAAAAAATGACAATAACAGAAAATCCTCAAACTGTCTCAAAGCAAAGAAAATGTTTCAAAGCAAATAAAATGTATCAGGCAGCATTGTTTTTGACATTCGAAAATCAACAGCTCCATAAGTTTTCCTTGCACGATACTCCATCGTCCCTTATATTGCACTCGCGTCAGGGCTCACAACAGGCTTGCCAATGTAATTTGCCGCAACAGCTGAAATGTGATCAATCTATGCACAAAAATAATATGATTATTATTCATTAGTATATCATGATGTGATATAAATATGAATATTCGTTTCGAAAAAGTTTCAAATAATATTATAAATTATTATATGATGTGATATAAATTTGAATATTCATTTGGAAAAACTTTCAAATAATAGTGTAAATGCATTACCTGTTCTCTCAGACGAGCATTCTCCATTTTCAGTTGATTTGCAGCACTCAACATATCTCCAATAGGTGACATGCCACCACAAGAAGGGCAACGTGCTTTGCGTATTGCTTCTCGGTACCTCATGTTATCAGCTCTAAGCTTTTGATTCTCAATGCGAAGACGTGCATTTTCACGGCGCTCATGATTTGTCTGGAAAATAATTCAAATAACGCAAAATTTATTATATTAATTAGTTTTTCAAAGTTTGTTATGAATTCTTATTGTCTGAGAATATAAAAATTAAACTACGAGAGATGGGTTCGATTACCTTCATCTGAGTCCTCTTGTTTTGAAACCAAAATTTGACTTGCAATGGTTCCATCCCAAGTTCATTGCTGAGCTCTTTTCGCTGTTTAGGGTGTGGATGAGGACACTTCTTGAAGAACCTGGAATCAATTTGGAATTTGAAATTAAGAAATAATTACATATAACCGACATAAGTAGAGTAACATTATGATTTTGTTAAATTTATAATTGGTTGATGGAGACACAATTCACATTTTTGATAAATTAACAACTTTAATATATTTATAAAAGTCGTCGATAGAAAAGAAAAAAAGAAATTCATTATTATATGCAATTTTCATGCCCAAGGAAATTAGCTCAGTTAGAGCATTCCAACCCATTTTCTTATTTTGCACCAAATTGGTGCAAAAATTACACCAATTTGGCGCAGCTATAGTAAATTCACTCAAACTCAAAACACTATTCATTGCACCAAAAAGGAATTTTACAGAATATTCCTTTTTCCATCTTTTTCATAATATTACAATCTTTCACAAATAAAACCCAAAACTTTTAAATATTGTACATTTTTACCCAGGAAAATATACTTTGTTAAATTCACAAAAATAAAACTATTTTATTATAAAATAATTAAAAATTATAATAGTTGCGTTTCTATATTTCAAAAATTGTGATAAAATTATGTTTTATTGAAAAAATTTGTATTTTATTCTAGTTGAATTAAGTATAACCTATATAATTTATTTATAGTTATAAGTTAGAGTATAAAATATTTATATAATTTAATAATGAACTTAAATTAACGCATATATAATTGAATACAATATGCTCAATAGGATATAATTATAACTAATTAAAATTTATAGGGGTTAAAATTAAAAATAATTGAAATTTTAATTAAAATGGACTAAAATAAAAACAAGCAGAAAGACAAGGGACTGAAATGCAAAATGCAAAAAAAATTTAAAATAAATAAAAAGAGTTGTGCCCTAAAAAACGCAGCTACAACATATAGCTGCTCTTTTTCTGGCGTAGCAAATGGCGCTGGGTTGGAGACAACCCAACACCATTTCATTTCCTCAGCACTATAATAGCGCTGGATTGGAGATGGTCTTAGTAACTAAAAAATGTCGAGATGAAAGAAACAGATAAAGCATGAAAATAAAGAAAAGAATAATATTAAACTAAAAGGTGAGCAGAAAAATTCATATTTCTTTATGCCAAATGAATGGAAGATTACTTAAAACTGTTGCGAATAAACTTTTATTCCGGAAATATATATAAACCATTTAATTAGTTGTTCATGTGACAAAATAAAAAGTTTAGGGTAAATAAATTTATGAACTTAAACACCAATAGCTTTATTTCAAGATTAAAAATTAATGATTCGTACTTTTGGATAAAAACTATTAACTAAAAGCATTTATATCGATAACTGATATCAATTGTGATTTTTTAACTACAGAATTTTCACGTCTTTCAATCTTTTTAAAACATCGAAAATGAGTTCAAAGATTTTTACCATGTTAAATTTAAAAATAAATATTTAAAATAAAAATCAGTAAATATCAATTCGAAAAATCCAAAATGAAAAGATCTTGAAAAAATAAAATCAAGTGTTCACTACTTAATTTAAGATATTAAGGGTACTTAGTCCAAAAATTGTATATCTTAACATTTTGACGCTTTTCAATGAAAAATTTGTAGATTGCATTTTTGAAATAAAAGCAAATGATGGTATTTTGGCAATATTCAGAAATTTATTTTAGGGTATGCAAGTAATTTATTCAAAACAGGAAAAAAGAAGGAAGTTTTTTCAAGGACAATAAGTTTTGGAAATTTCAGAAAAAAAAATTATAAAAATAAAAGTTCATTTTTTTATTTTTTACGATAAAACTCAATTAAAATAAAATTACGTACGCTTCCAGTTCTTGGACTTGACTTGGAGTATTACGATGGTAGTTCTTTATCTTTAAGTCTCTATTCTCCACATTTTCACTCTGAGACGTGTTGTCGATTTCTTCGTCTCCAGATCTTTGCATTTCATCACCTTCAGTTGTGTTCATGTCAAAAAGTTCCTTTTAAACTATCTTTCCCTGTGGCATAACAATTTTTTTTTTTCATTTTTACATACACAAAAAAGGGTTATAAAAAAAAATAAGAGAGCTTAAAATCAATTAATACAAGAAAATCATATTGTTTAAGTGACAAGGACACATTGGTACCATTTAACAAATTTCATATATACCAAGTTTTTGTTTCAATTTATGAAAATAATGCTAACATTTTCTGTAAATCCAGTGTTTAAATAGAAGACGGTTTCTTTTGTGAAGCGATCTAGTCATCCACATTCATCATCATTTGTCATGAAAATTTCTTTAGATCTAATTAAACATGATTTATTTAAGTCCAATAATTAATGTTTAATGTTATGCACATAAATCTCATTGAATTTTAGGGGTTTGAAAAGCTTAAGAGTACAAAGCACTCTGTGAATTAATTCACAAAGAAAACTATTTTCGAATAACATAACAAAGTGAATTTTGCGATCTTTTTATCTAGTAAATCAAACAATAAAGCAAATAATCAAACGCACCTTCATGGTGTTGTCCCTAAAAAATAGCCTCAAAACATTATTAGAATAGGTGTGTATGTGTTGCTAGAAATGTTCTAAATATTTGTGTATAAAATTAAAATTAAAAGGAAAGAAAATAAATTATAACAAAAATCAACAAATTAAAACAAAATGCGGCTTACCAAAATGAAGCTTTTCTTGTAACTTAAAACTCTTGGTCGAGATCTAGGAAGGCGCTTCCTTGGATCTTTCTAGTAATCTTTAAAAGCTTGTTTCAGGTTTATAAAGCCCTTCCTTGAATTTAACGAAGCTTATAAGATGAGCCAATTAGATAGGAAAAGGTTCATAAAGCAACCAATAGGGAGAATGAATTTTGAGAAGAGAATGTAATGAAAATAAAATAGGAGATTGAGAAATGAAGGTTGAGATGAGTGTGAAGTGATGTGGTTACATTAAATAGAGTTGTATTACCATTGTAACGGAAAATGGAGGGGGTACCGGAGAAATAAATAAAACTTATTATATAAAACATTAATTATATCTATTGAAAATTTCAATTTGAATTCGACCTTTACAACCGAGCATTACATGAAACAAAATTCAAATTACAACTGCGTGATATCACACACTATTAGGCTAATCATTCACCAAACAAAAGAGAAAACAACAAAAAAATATCACGGAACACATACCTCTAGAACGCAAATGGTCATTATGCGGTTAGAAGGGCAAAAGCGGAATATAATAAATTTATTTTATGGCTTCTAAAGGTATAGATATTACAGGTTTTGAAAATCTACAACATCTGTTAATGCTTGTACCTATAAATATTTTAGCAGTCGAATATTTTTGTGTTTACCATAATATAATTTCATTGTACCAATACCTCAATATTTAGGACACATATTCTTTGATGAACTTTCATGTGATGGACGTATATTTTTTTAGGTTATACGACATGTTGTAATGCATATAATATGGTTTATGTGCCAATAATTCACTTACAAATAAGAAAGAAAGCTACAAAAGAATATTAAGGTACACATAATATTTAAATGGAAAAAATCTTTATTGCGGTTAAAAGGGCTAAAGTGGAAGATAACAAATTTTTATTCTGACACGAAAAGGTTTATGATTTCACAGAGTTTGAAAAATTATAACGTTTGTAAATGTCATATCAAGAAAAAATATTAAATTCTTTTTATGGCGTAGTTTGTAGATTCTCATAATTTATAATGGCATAAAACCTTTTATTACCGTCATATGTTTCATTGTAGTCAATACTTCAATATATATGACACATCTTTTGATTATCTTTCTTACAAAGTAAAATTTTTATTCGAATATATATGACATATTATAATGCATAAAAATGGTTTATACTCTAAGAATTACTATTAATAGTGGCGTTTCATAGAAAATTTTGTGCAATTTTTAAAACTAATTTTGAGTTTTGATCACTTTTGCTGTCCATCATTGTGATTTGTTGCAGGCCAATTTCTTCACAACTTATGTTAAAAAACATTGTTAGCATATGGAGCAAATTTTTATACAGTTTTGCAGTCAAGTTATATATTTGATTCTAATAATTGGAAGCTATCGGGAAAATGGTCCAACTTGTTAAAACATTTAATCGTCGTTTTAAGATTTTATTTTTTTGAAAAATAAAGTATTCATCATATTGCTTAAACCAAGAGTAAGCCTTTCAGTACAGAGTTTTCAACACCGATGGGATGCTTATAACACCAATCATAACTTAACATACAGCCTTAAAAACGGTTGTTTATCATGTTTTAATTAATCGTTGTTAGATAAATAGATTAATTACTTTCATAAGCAATCTATTAACAGTTGTTATATATATAAATAACGTTTGTAAATATTTGCCAAGTTATATTGGTTATTGACATCCAATGAGCTAGTTTATTTCCTTTAGGCAAAAGTTTTTTTATGTGGGAAGATTCTCATCTCCAACACATTGATATAAAATTCATCAATGGTTTTTACTAATATGGTTGAACTGGTATTAGTTCTTTGTAATTAACAAATTTGAGGATAAATGTGTATACCTTTATAATTTGTATGATTTCAAATTTTTCCTCCTCTATTTTTGCAACTTTTGATGAAATCCATATTTGCATTCTGTGATTTTTAGTATTAGGATTTTATTTATTTAAGTAATTTCATTTTAAATAAAATAATTTTTAGTTAGGAAGAGTTTTAGGTACTTACAATAAATAGAAAATCTGATTGGGGTTGATACAAAATAGGTCGGGGTGTTGTGATGGCGGATCGAAAGGTGAGGGATTGGGGTTGTGATTCATATGGAATAAGTTGTCTTTTCGCTCTCTTTTTTCTTTTAATTTAATAAATATATTTAATAATATCAGAAAAATTATATTTCTATGTCAAAATTTAAAGTTTGATTTATACTCTAATATTAAATTTTTATCTATGAAGATGATCCTGTTAATTAAATTATAAGTGTTGATCAAATTTTAATATCTAAATAATTTATTTATTAAATAGAAAATAATATTTTTCCCTGGAAAAACAATTATTTTGATTCCAAGCTAATTAATTATATAATATTTGTTATTTCTAATATTTCTAAATTTTTTTTATATTTTTATAGATGTTAAATAATTTTGTCATAATTTTTCATCAATAATTATATTGATGAAAATTTTCGATTTGACTTCAACATTCACAACCGAGCATTACATGACAGAAAATTTAAATGACAACTTCTGTACAACTATTAGCGCTAATGATTCACTTACCAAACGAAAGAGAAAACAACTAAAAATATCACAGAATACATACCTCTAATATGTAAAAACTCATTATTGTAGTTAGAAATGCTAAAATGGAGAACAATAAATTTATTTTATGGCACTTAAAGGTTTATGATAATACAGTTTATGAAAATCATAACATTTGTAATTAATGTTAGTACCCAGAAATATGCAGTCGAATATTTGTGTATAATAAATGAAATAGTAAATATATCTTAACATGAAATATTGATTAAATACATACAAGAATAAAGATTATTGAAAATCTAAACTTAGATAATAATACAAACAAATATCAATTTTCAAACTATTATTAATATTATTACTTCTTTAATTGTTTACATCTAGTAACCATCAATTAGTTTAGAAATTTCATAAACCAAGTATAGAAAACATTAACTATTTTTTGAAGTGTTTGTTTATATAAAATATAATATAAACTAAATGAACTATTCATAATACATGTACCAAAAACGTTCTTACACTAATCAAATAACTAAAAATATAATTTTAAGTGATTAAATTTTATTGTGACTAACAATTTATTTTTAAGGACCAAATCAATCATGGATGACTTGCATACATTGAAAAAAACTATGTAACCTAAAAGCTTTAAAATTTTGTTGCAAGTAATTTAGGACTTACCTCAAAGGAATGGATTGATTTATCCCTTTCTGCATAAAACATTAACATTGACATATCAATCTCATGAAAATGCAAAATCTCACTCGAAATAAACTTATCTCTAAGATCAACAATTAAATCTATCACACAAATAAGTTCATACTTATAATTAATTGCATTTCACACGCTAAATATCACCACAACCTAATTGCAGGAAAAAAAAAACATGACAAAAACAGAAAATCCTCAAACTCTCTCAAAGCAAATAAAATGTTTTAAAGCAAATAAAATGTTTGAAATCAATTAAAATGTTTCAGGCAGCATTGTTCTTGACATTCGAAAATCAACAGCTTCATAAGTTTTCCTTGCACGATACTCCATCGTCAGGGCACACGACAGGCTTGCCAATGCACTTGGCCGCAATAGCAGAAATGTGATCAATCTATGCACAAAAATAATATGATTATTATTCATTAGTATATGATGTGATATAAATATGAGTATTCGTTTCGAAAAAGTTCCAAATAATATTATTAATTATTATATGATGTGATATAAATTTGAATTATTCGTTCGGAAAAACTTTCAAATAATAATGTAAATGCATTACCTGTTCTCTCAGACGAGCATTCTCCATTTTCAGTTGATTTGCAGCACTCAACATATCTCCAATAGGTGATATGCCACCACAAGAAGGGCAACATGCTTTGCGTATTGCTTCTCGGTACCTCATGTTATCAGCTTGAAGTTTTTGATTCTCAATGTGAAGACGTGCGTTTTCACGGCGATCATGATTTGTCTGGAAAATAAATCAATTAACGCGAAATTTACTATATTAATTAGTTTTTCAGAGTTTGATAATGAACTTTTATTGATTTAATTCTGAGAATATAAAAATTAAACTAAGAAAGATGGGTTTGATTACCTTCATTTGAGTCCTCTTGTTTTGAAACCAAAACTTAACTTGCAATGGTTGCATCCCAAGTTCATCACTGAGTTCTTTTCGCTGTTTTGGATCTGGATGAGGACACTTCTTGAAGAACCTGGAATCAATTTGGAATTTGAAATGAGTAAATAACTAGAGATGACCTACATAATAGGGTAACATCATGATTTTGTTAAATTTATAATTGGTTGATGGAGACACAATTCACATTTTTAATAAATTAACAACTTGAATATATTTATAAAAGTCGTTGATAGAAAAGAAAAAAGAAATTCATTATATGCATTTTTCATGCCCAAGGAAATTAGCCCAGTCGCATCCATCTCCAACACATTTTCTCATTTTGCACCAAATTGGTGCAAAAATTGCACCAATTTGGTGTAGTTATAGTAAATTAACTCAAACTCAGAACACTATTTATTGCACCAAAAAAAGAATCTTACAAAATATTTCCTTTTTTCCATCTTTTTTATAATATTATAATTTTTCACAAATAAAACCCAAAACTTTTACATATTGTACATTTTCACCCAAAAAAATATACCTTGTTAATAAAATTCACAAAAATAAAAATATTTTATTATTATGTAATTAAAATTATATTAGTTGCATTTCGATATTTCAAAAATTGTCATAAAATTATGTTTTATTTAAAATTACAAATGATAAAATTTGTATTTTATTCTAGTTGAATTAAATATAACCTATATAATTTATTTATTATAACTTATAAGTTAGAGTATAAAATATTTATTATAATTTAATAATAAACAAAACTTAATACATAATTGAATAAAATATAATCAATAGGATATAATTATAACTAATTAATTTTATAGGGGTTAAAATTAAAAATAATTGAAACTTTATAAACTTAAAATGGACTAAAATAAAAACAAGCAGAAAGACAAGGGACTGAAATGCAAAATGCAAAAAGAGTTTTAAAAAAATAAAAAAGAGATGTGCCCTAAATAACGCAGCTATAGCACTGTAGTTGCACCAACCCAACACCATTTCATCTCACCAGCGCTATAATAGCCTAGGTTGGAGATGGTCTTAGTAACTAAAAGATGGCATGACGAAAGAAACAGATAAAGCATGAAAAGAAAGAAAACAGTAATATCAAAACTAAAAGGTGAGTAGAAAATTCATATTTCTTATGTCAAATAAAGAGAAGATTACTTAAAACCGTTGCGAATAAACTTTTATTCCTAAAAATATATGCATAATATATTTAAATCTTAATCCATTTGATCCGTTGTTCATGTCACAAAATCAAAATTTTAGGGTAAATAAATTTATGAACTTAAACACCCATAGCTTTCAAGATTAAAAATTAATCATTCGTACTTTTGGATAAAAGTTATTTAAAAGCTTTTATATTGATAACTGATATCACTTGTGATTTTAACTACAAAATTTTCACGTCTTTCAATCTTTTTAAATATTAAAAATGAGTTCAAAAATAATCGCCATGTTAAATTTAAAAATAAATATTTAACATAAAAAATAAAATTGGTATTATACAATTTATCAATCTCAAAATCCAAAATGAAAAGATCTTGACAAAATAAAATCAACTGATCACTTCTAATATAAGATACTAAGAGTATCTAGTCTAAAAAGTTGTAAATCTTAACATTTTGACGCTTTTCAATGAAAATTTGTAGATTGCTTTTTTGAAATGAAAAAAACTGATGGGATTTTTGCAATATACAGAAATTTATTTTAGGGGATTCAAGTAATTTATTCAAGACATGAAAAAAGAAGAAGTTTTTTTCAAGGACAATAAGGGCTCAATTGAATGGCAAATTGTATCCCAAAAAAGTATTTCAGAGTACAAAAAATTACGAAAATTTCATTTGTTTTGCATGTCGTAAAACAAATTTACAAAAAAAAAATCTCTCAAAATCACAACTATTTTGAAAAATATTCTTGCAAAAAATGAGTAAAATTAAATTTTACTATCCATGATTTGACAATTAATACAATCAATTAAAAGGATTTTTCCAACTATTTTGTAAAATTTAAAATTAAATTAAATACATATTCTAATGAAAAATAATGCAAAGTTTAAAATAAGATCCATTGTCACTATTTTTTTACGTCTAAATAACGAGTTTGACTAAACACATTTAATAAAAATTATATACAAATATCAACACAAACAAATTCCTCACAACAAAAAATATGTCACATCAACCACAATCATTACCTATTTTCTCTTAGAAATCTCATTCAATCTCATTTTTCAAACCACGTTTCTTATCCTTCAAATAATATTTTCTCATTTTTATCATGAAAATAAATTTTCTGAGATGGACATGCCAACCAATTGAACCCTAAGTTTCAGAAATTTCACAAAACAAATTAAAAAATAAAAGTTCATTTTTTATTTTTTATGATAAAACTCAATTAAAATAAAATTACGTACGCTTCCATTTCTTGGATTTGACTTGGAGTATGACGATGATAGTTCTTCCTCTTCAATTCTCTATTCTCCACATTTTCATTCTGAGACGTGTTGTTGATTTCTTCGTCTCCACTCCTTTGCATTTCATCACCTTCAGTTGAGTTCATGTCAAAAAGTTCCTTTTGAACCATCTTTCCCTGTGGCATAAAATTATATTTTTTTTACATACACAAAAAGGGGTTCTAAAAAAATAAGAGAACTTACAATCAATTAATACAAGAAATTATATTGGTTAAGTGACATGGACAAATTGGTACCGTTTAACAAATTTCATTTATACCAAATTTTTGTTTCAAATTATTAAAGTGATGCTAAAAAATAATAAATTTTTTAATAAAATTTAGTGTTTAAACAAAAGACGGTTTCTTTTATGCGTACTTTTTCCCTTGCGAAGTCCTTTTCTGATCAAGTTTTATGTTCTTATATTGTTTAAAGTAGGACAAATTTCTATTTGGGTGATATATAATCCAACTTCATCATTATTTGTCAAGAGAATTTCTTTAGATCTAATCAAACATAATTTATTTATGTCCGATAATTTATTTTATTTAATGTTATGCACATAAATCTCATTGATTTTTAGGGGTTTGAAATGCTCAAGGGTATGAAAACACTTTGATGAATTAAATCACAAAGAAAACTATTCTTGAATAACATAAGAAAGTGAATTTTGCGATCTTTTTATCTAGTAAATCAATCAAAAAAGCAAATAAGCAAACGCACCTTCATGGTGTTGTCCCTACAAGATAGACTCAAAAGGTTATTAGAATGGCTGTGAATGTGTTGCAAGAAATGTTTTAAATAAATGTGTGTATAAATTAAAATTAAATTGAAAAAACATATTATTACAAAAATCAATAAATTAAAACAAAATGCGACTTACCAAAATGAAGCTTTTCTTGTAACTTAAAACTCTTGGTTGAGAATTGAGATCTAGGAATGTGCTTCCTTGGATCTTTTGAGTAATCTTTAAAAGCTTGTTTGAGGTTTATAAAGCGCTTCCTTGAATTCAAAGAAGCTTATAAGATGAGACAATGAGGTAGGAAAAAGGCTCATAAAGCAACCAATGGGGAGAATGGATTTGGAGAAGAGAATGTAATGAAAATAAAAGAGGAGATTAGAAAATTAAGGCTGAGATGAGTGTGAAGTGATGTGGTTACATTAAATAGAGTTGTATTACCATTTGTACACAACAAATTTGTAATTCTGAAAATCAAGAAACACAAAAATTGTGACAAATGAAATTTATATAAATCAAAATGAAATATGGGGTACAAATCTCTATTCTAGTCCTCTGATTCTTCCTTCAAAATATGTTGACTTGAATATTGGAGTTGACTTTGCTTCTTTGATCTTCTCCAACGTTGACTTGAATGTTTATAACGTTAATTCGAGGGCTTGGCAGCTTAATCTCGGATCAAACGTTGAATTTGATATAGAATTTGAAATCTTCAAGGTTGACTTTGTGACTTTGATCTTCCTTAAATTTGATTTGAATTTCTATAACGTTAATTCGTAGGTTTAGCACCGTAATTACGAATCAAACGCTATAATTTGATGAACTTTCTCAAGAACGCCTTGAATATCGCCTAGAACGCCTTGAATCTTCTTTGTATATTTGAAGAACCTTCGTAGAGAAAATTTGTAGAGCTTCCTTCGTCTTCTCTAGCTTTTTGATTGAACTTCTGTGTGTGTAATTTATGAACTCCAAAGGACCCTATTTATAGGTGTAGGATGGAAGAGTTGTGGATAATTTGGATTCCATTGATAATTATCCATTTGATTTAATAAATAATTATCATAATTTTGGAGCCATTTGATTGGCTGCTAGAAGATCTAGATAGATCTTCTAGATATTATCCAAAACTTAACTTGAATTGATAATTATCCAAAACTTAACTTGAATTTATCCAAAACTTAACTTGAATAAATAAATATCTTTTGTCGTAGACGACCTTTGATTGGTCAATATTTCCACGTGGCATGATTTGATTCGCTTGCAAAATTTCAATATCTACAAATGCCCCCTTGAGACTCGTTCACGGAAGTTTGATTATTTCAAAGCATACTTCGTAGTGGATGAGTCGCAACGTCTCAACATAAAAATCATGTCTTAAGAATAGCTTCGTCTTGTGCTTCTATACCACGAAAGTCTTTCCTACAATCGGTGTCCACTTAAAATTACTTTGTTGGCTTCCACTGGCAAGTCGTCCATATCGGGCGGGATTTGCATGCCCCCATGTCATGAACATCACTCTTGAGATTACCTAATAGAACTTTATTTCTATCTTGTAATCCTTGAGTGTATTCATGATTATGAATTTTTCTTCAAAATTCTTTTGAATGAGTGACGTCACTCCATCAAGAGAATGTGATTTGATTTGAATTTATGACTGAACTTAGATATATTTAAGTTGCCTACGTACCCTAATGAAAAGGGATCAAGTCATAACGTAGTTCAAATATATGTATAGATGTGCCATATTTAGTTTATACTCTTCAAGGCTTGGAGTACATGATTTTGTTGGACTTGTAGACATTTTATACTCGTGTCAAGGAGAATTTCATTTGATTTGATTTGACTTGTAGACCTTTTATGCTCGTGTCAAGGAGGGCTTCATTTGATTTGACTTGTAGACCTTTTATGCTCGTGTCAAGGAGAGCTTCATTTGATTTGATTTGATTTGTAGACCTTTTATGCTCGTATCAAGGAGGGCTTCATTTGATTTGATTTGACTTGTAGACCTTTTATGCTCATGTCAAGGAGGACTTCATTTGATTTGATTTGACTTGTAGACCTTTTATGCTCGTGTCAAGGAGAACTTCATTTGATTTGATTTGACTTGTAGACCTTTTATGCTCGTGTCAAGGAGGACTTCATTTGATTTGATTTGACTTGTAGACCTTTTATGCTCGTGTCAAGGAGGATTTCATTTGATTTGTTTTGATTTGTAAACCTTTTATGCTCGTGTCAAGGAGGGCTTCATTTGATTTGATTTGACTTGTAGACCTTTTATGCTCGTGTCAAGGAGGACTTCATTTGATTTGCTTTGACATGTAGACCTTTTATGCTCGTGTCAAGGAGAACTTCATTTGATTTGATTTGACTTGTAGACCTTTTATGCTCGTATCTAGGAGAGCTTCATTTGATTTGATTTGACTTGCAGACCTTTTAAACTCGAGTCAAGGAGAACTTCATTTGATTTTCAATTTATTGAAAGTTTAAACTCTTATCAAGGAGCCTTGTTGATAGTTTATGCTCTTATCAAGGAGCATTGATGACAGTTTATGCTCTTATCGAGGAGCGTTGATGATAGTTTATGCTCTTATCGAGGAGCGTTGTTGATAGTTTATGCTCTTATCAAGGAGCGTTGATTTAGCATTTTTAGTCAAAGTATGGATGAAGAACTTGAACGTCACTTTCTTCCATATGTTCATCACTATCAGATATGGGCTCATCATCAGAAGCATTTGTGAATGACTTGCCCCCTTTGTTGATTTCTTGTCTCCAAGGCTCTTGGACAAATGACTTGTCAACTTCACTTTCGGTCATACTCAACTCCATATCATGCGCTCGAGTGGCCAACTCTTCAAATGTTGTTGGTTGAATTCCTTGAAGGATATATCGAATACCCCAATACATCCCTTGAATACACATTCCAATAGTAGAGGACTCATGTAATCTTTCTTTGCAGTTAAGACTCAAATTTCTCCAACGATTAATGTAGTCGATGACTGGTTCATCCTTCAATTGACGGGAATTGGTGAGTTCAAGCATGCTGATTGTGCGACGGGTGCTATAGAAGCGATTGAGGAATTCTTGCTCCAATTGCCCCCAATTGTTGATTGAGTCAGCACCAAGATCAATGTACCAGTTAAATGCATTGTCTTTCAGTGATTTAACGAATTGCTTGACTAGTTGGTCGCCATAAGTTCCAGCATCATTACATGTTTCAACGAAGTGAGCCACATGTTGCTTTGGATTGCCTTTGCCATCAAATTGCTGGAATTTCGAGGGTTGGTAACCAGTTGGCATCTTCAAATTATCAATTCTTCGAGTATATGGCTTGACATAAGTTAAAGGCATCTTGGATCTCCCATCGCGATTGTCTTGGATAGTACTCATGATAAACTCCTTAAGTCGAGCAGTTGGAATCGTCCCATCACTTGAAACTTGACGCTCCTCGACAATGGATTTTTCCTTCTCAACTAGATGTTGATTCTTTGACGCCTCAACTTCATCTTGCGCCTCAACTTGTTTTTCAATTTCGTGCATGGCATCCACGTCGTCTGCTTTCTTCATCAACTTTGCAATTAGAGTGTCTTGTTCTTGAACATGCTTCGTTAATCCTTCAACAGCTTTTGTCAAGTTTGCAATTTGCTCCTCCGGAGTGGTAACATTTGTCATCATGACACATGCGATGTTTGAGTCACTTGATGTAGAACATTGTGGGGATGAATACTTCTCTTCATCATGATTGATTTCATCACCAAAGCGGAATGCGTCATCCTCAACATGCTCAAGTAGGGGAACCACCTTTGAAGATATTTGTAGCTTCATGTGCATACTTCTTGTGGTGACGCCAATGACTTCACTTGTGGAGTTTGAAGGATTTGAGATGATCATCTTGGATTCTACTATCTTCATAGCTTTGACTTGAGCATCCATTTGAACTTGATAGAGTGAAGAGATGAGAGGTAGAGATGGTCCCACTGGGCGTGCCAAAAATTTGTACACAACAAATTTGTAATTCTGAAAATCAAGAAACACAAAAATTGTGACAAATGAAATTTATATAAATCAAAATGAAATATGGGGTACAAATCTCTATTCTAGTCCTCTGATTCTTCCTTCAAAATATGTTGACTTGAATATTGGAGTTGACTTTGCTTCTTTGATCTTCTCCAACGTTGACTTGAATGTTTATAACGTTAATTCGAGGGCTTGGCAGCTTAATCTCGGATCAAACGTTGAATTTGATATGGAATTTGAAATCTTCAAGGTTGACTTTGTGACTTTGATCTTCCTTGAATTTGATTTGAATTTCTATAACGTTAATTCGTAGGTTTAGCACCGTAATTACGAATCAAACGCTATAATTTGATGAACTTTCTCAAGAACGCCTTGAATATCGCCTAGAACGCCTTGAATCTTCTTTGTATATTTGAAGAACCTTCGTAGAGAAAATTTGTAGAGCTTCCTTCGTCTTCTCTAGCTTTTTGATTGAACTTCTGTGTGTGTAATTTATGAACTCCAAAGGACCCTATTTATAGGTGTAGGATGGAAGAGTTGTGGATAATTTGGATTCCATTGATAATTATCCATTTGATTTAATAAATAATTATCATAATTTTGGAGCCATTTGATTGGCTGCTAGAAGATCTAGATAGATCTTCTAGATATTATCCAAAACTTAACTTGAATTGATAATTATCCAAAACTTAACTTGAATTTATCCAAAACTTAACTTGAATAAATAAATATCTTTTGTCGTAGACGACTTTTGATTGGTCAATATTTCCACGTGGCATGATTTGATTCGCTTGCAAAATTTCAATATCTACACCATTGTAATCCGAAAAACACGGAAATTTGAGGGGGTACCGAAGAAATAAATAAAACTTATTATATAAAACATTAATTATATCTATGAAAAATTTCAATTTGAATTCGACCTTTACAGCCGAGCATTACATGAAACAAAATTCAAATTACAAATGCGTGCTATCACGCACTATTAGGCTAATCATTCACTTACCAAACAAAAGAGAAAACAACAAAAAAATATCACGGAACACATACCTCTAGAATGCAAATGGTCATTATGCGGTTAGAAGGGCAAAAGCGGAATATAATAAATTTATTTTATGGCACTTAAAGGTATATATATTACAGGTTTTGAAAATCTACAACATTTGTTAATTCTTGTACCTATAAATATTTTAGCAGTCTAATATTTGAGTATTTACCGTAATTTAATTTCATTGTAGTCAATACCTCAATATTTAGGACACATATTCTTTGATGAACTTTCATGTAATGGACATATTTTATTTTTTATTTTTAGGTTATATGACATGTTATAATGCATATAATATGGTTTATGTGCCAATAATTCACTTACAAATAAGAAAGAAAACTACAAAAAGAATATTAAGGTACACATAACATTTAAATGGAAATGCAGTTAAAAGGGCTAAAGTGGAAGATAATAAATTTTTATTCTGACACCAAAAGGTTTATAATTTTACAGGTTTTAAAAATTATAACGTTTGTAAATGTCATACCAAGAAAAAATATAAATTCTCGTATGGCGTAGTTTGTAGATTCTCATAATTTATAATTGCATAAAACTTTTTATTACCGTCATATAATTTCATTGTAGTCACTACTTCAATAAATATGATACATCTTTTGATTAGCTTTCTTACAAAGTAAAATTTTTATCCGAATATATATTGACATATTATAATGCATAAAAATGGTTTATGCTCTAAGAATTAGAATTAATAGTGGCCTTTCATAGAAAATTTTATGCAATTTTTAAAACTAATTCTGAGTTTGGATCACTTTTGTTGTCCATCATTGTGATTTGTTGCGGGCCAATTTCTTCACAACTTATGTTAAAAAACTTTGTTAGCATACGGAGGAAATTTTTATATAGATTTGTAGTCAAGTTATGTATTTGATTTTAATAATTGGAAGCTATCGGAAAAATGGTCCAACTTATTAAAATATTTAATCGTCGTTTTAAGGTTTTAGTTTTTAAAAAAATAAAGTATTCATCATATTGCTTAAACCAATAGTAAGCCTTTTAGTATAGAGTTTGTAACACCGATGGGATGCTTATAACACCAATCATAACTTAACATACAACCTTAAAAACGGTTGTCTATCATGTTTTAATTCATCGTTTGTTAGATAAATAGATTAATTATTCTCATAGAAATCTATTAACAGTTGTTATATATAAGTAACTTTTGTAAATCTTTGCCAAGTTATATTCATTATTAACATCCAATGAGCTAGTTTATTTCCTTTAGGCAAAAGTTTTTTTATGTGGGAAGATCCTCATCTCAAACACATTGATGTAAAATTCATCAATGGTTTTTACTAGTATGGTTGAACTGGTATCAGTTCTTTGTAATTAACAAATTTGAGGATAAAATAGGAGTTGATCTAGAAATATGTTGATATCATGTGTATACCTTTATAATTTGTATGATTTCATATTTTTCCTCCTCTATTTATGAAACTTTTGATGAAATCCATATTTGCATTCCGTGATTTTAGTATTAGGATTTTAACTTTTGATTAAATCCATATTTGCATTCCGTGATTTTAGTATTAGGATTTTATTAATTTTAAGTAATTTCATTTTAAATAAAATACTCTTTAGTTAGGGAGAGTTTTAGGTACTTACAATAAATAGAAAATCTGGTTTGGGTTGATACAAAATAGGTCGGGGTGTTGTGATGGCGGATCAAAAGGTGAGGGATTGGGGTTGTTGGTCATATGGAATAAGTTGTCTTTTCGCTCTCTTTTTCTTTTAATTTAATAAAAATATTTAATAATATCAGAAAATTATATTTCTATGTCAAAATGTTAAAGTTTGATTTATAATCTAATATTCAATTTTTAATATATTATTCCCATTTATAATCTAATATTAAATTTTTATAATAATTGTTATTTCTAATATTTCTAATTTTTTTTATATTTTTATAGATGTTAAATAATTTTGTCATAATTTTTCATCTGATGAAAATTTTCGATTTGATTTCAACATTCACAACCGAGCATTACATGACACAAAATTTAAATGACAACGTCTCTACAACTATTAGCGCTAATGATTCACTTACCAAACGAAAGAGAAAACAACAAAAAATATCACGGAACACATACCTCTAACATGCGAAAACTCATTATTGCGGTTAGAAAGGCTAAAAGGGAGAACAATAAATTTATTTTATGGCACTTAAAAGTTTATGATATTACAGTTTGTGAAAATCATAAAATTTGTAATTAATGTTAGTACCCAGAAATATGCAGTCGAATATTTGTGTATTCACCATAAGATAGTTTCATTGTAGTAAATACTTCAATATTTATGGCATATCTTTTGATAAACTTTCATGTAATGGACATCTTACTTTTATTTTCAGTTTATATGAAATGTATAATGCATAAAAAAAGATCATTATCAGTCAAAAGATGTTCAAGAACTAGATTGAAAAATCAATAATTAAATATATTGCTTGAATTAATTTTTGTTTCGTCATAAAAATGATTTTGAGAAGTTTAACAATGAAAGAATTTATTATAAGTATATATAAAAATGATTGACTTAAAAATATATTGTCACCATTAATAATTAATTACACATTTTGGTGTATTATTCAGAGACAACAATATCATTAATTATACTCACCACTAAGTGAAGATCCGCTCCGCTAATTAAACATGCTTCACTAATTTTATTTAGTGACTGCTTAAAAAAATTCTTATCACTAAAAATTATTATCACTCATAATACACAAGTTTTGTATTTTATTTTACATTTTATCACTAACATTTTCTTTAATTGTAGTACTATTCCATTAATTTTCCCTCAAACCTATCCAAGTTTTTATTGTTGCACATTGTCATGACTAGCCGATCACATCAATCAAGTTCTTCATTTATATTTTTATTTTGTCTTTCGTTATGTTGCCTATTTAATTTTCATTAGATCACACCAACTCTACCATGTATATAAAATATATCACTTATAGACCAAAAAACATACCTATTATTGGGGTCACTATTAAAATGTTATACTCTATATAAAAATTCGAATTCTAGGGGGAACCGTCCCCTAAAATCCACCCTTGGTTGTATGTAATTTTGAGTTTTAAATATAGTACGTATTTTTTTCTCTTCAGTCACTTTTTCGGCCACCACGTACTAGTAGGAAGTGTAACTAATAATACGATAAAACACAATTTGTACCCTAATCATTCATTTTATATTATTTAGGTTCTTAAACTAAAAAACGTACCGAAAAGATCATGATTTATAAAATGTATTAAACTAATAGGATAAATTGTTATAGTTTTACTATTTTTATCAAAGGTTTACTAAACTATAACAATTTATCCTATTAGTTTAGTAAACCTTTGATAAAACTAGTAAATTCAAAAATTCATTTGTTGTAAATGTCATGACGAGACATATATATGTAATTTGTTTTGGTAAGTGATTTCGGACTTACCTCAAAGGATTATATTGGATTATCCCTTCTGCATAAAACATTAGAAGTTACATATATAACTCAAGAAAATGCAAGTAAAGCAATCAAATATACTGCAGAATCTTACTTGAAATAAATTCAAGATAAATAAGGTGTTCATACTTATCATTAATTGCGTAATAAGAAACGCTAAATATCACCATAAAATAGTAGCAGAAAACAAATACGATTGTAACAGAAAATATTCAAGATAATCCTCAAACTCTCCAAAGCAAATAATATGTTTAAGGTAGCATTATGACATTTTAAAATCAGCATCTCCATAAGTATTCCTTGCAAGATACTCAATCGTCCCTCATATTTAATTTCAATTGCGACGCGGATTGGTAGAAGAAGTAGTCGCATCAGGGCTGACGAAAGGCTTGCCAACGTACTTGACCGCTACAGCTGAAATCTGACCAATCTATGCAGAAAAATAATATGATTATTATTCATTAGTATATGATCAGTATAAAAGAACAACGTTTATTAAGAATATGGCTATGCTTTAATTATTAAGGATAACTTACTTGGACAAAAATTAAAATATGATTATATATGATTATGTTTAGATCTTTTAAAAAATATTTTACAATATATTATTATTATTATTATTATTATTATTATTATTATTATTTTACTATCCATACGTACAATATATATATTACACTTCTCTTCATTTTCAAATCAATGAAAGTTAAAGTTATACTCTCTCTTAATTTTATAAACTAATAAATACATTCAATACCCAGTGAGTCAAACAAAATGCAAATATTTATTTATGCCGATCTATTGAGATTTCTTTAAAAACATAATTGATATCCAAGTTAGAAACACATGAAATGATCATGAGAAGAAAAATGTAACTGTAGCTTTACAAAAATGAGGAAAAAAACAGGAATATAGAAAATAGAAAACTTATAGAGATACCAACCTTTTAACTAACGGTAAAGAAACATAAATGCAACTATAAAAGGTATTCAATAAGAAGAAAGCAAAAAGCAAACATTTGAATCTTTGCAACATTAAAAGAAATATCTTATAAAATTCATATTTTTATAATAGTATAGAATTACATATAGAATATACATATAGATAGATAGTCATTCTAACTATCTAAAATTACAAGCCAATAACTAACATTTAATTCTAGCCGTCTATCAAGTTGCCCCATCAATTAAAAGTGAGTTACTAGAGTTTCTAATTCTTTTGGTTACACAAATCTTATAATATTACTATCTAAATTTATTTTATTCTTTACTTTAATTTTTATTCTTATGGTAATGTGACTTACTTCATTTTCATTTAGTTGGATGGTTGGAGATTCCGCCAAATCTATGAGAAGAGTTATGAGCTCCGTCAATGACTCATTCACTTCACTTACTCGGTATTTTCACAATCATATATACATATACAATCCATAAAATAAAAAAGATTTTAAATATATAATGCATAATTCCTATTATATTTTTGCGATTGAGTCAACTTTCAGTAAACATTGTATTGATGGGTAAAGATATATATTGTATTGATGCGTGAAGAAATATATATATTTTAAATTAATTGTGTGGATTATTCAGTATAAAAAAAGTTCACCTACGAAAAAATATATATTTGTTGTAATAAAAGTCCATACTCTAAAGTTTTAGGAATATATTTTAATAATTAATCGTATGTGTAAAAGATAGTTGACTAGGAGTAGCTATGGTATATTAATTCTCAATTTGGAGCAGGTATGACTACAGTTAAAACTAATTGCTATAATCTTATGATGCATGGACACGGATACGGGAATTTGGATACGATGCGATACGAATACAAAATACGGAAATTTCTAAAATTGTAGGATACGATACGATGAGGATACGATGATATATATTATAAAAATTTGAAGTATTTTACCATCCTCATTAATGAATTTCATAATCAATTGATTGTAATAATTACTAAATATATAAAACATATAAAAATAATAATCATAAATATATGCAACAAAATGATCAAATAATTCGATCAATTACTCAAAATAGAAGTACTAACTACTAACATTTCAATTTTATTTTACGCTATATATTTACTATTTAATGTTCATATTCAAAATAACAATAAAATATATAAAAACATTATAAAAATGTCCCCAATTATTAAATAATTTATTTGAAGAGTTTAAGATGAAAAGAGATAATTCGATCATAATTATAATGAAAAAAACTGCAATAAATAAACACCAAAAGGTGGAATGAGGTTCTTGCTTCTAATTTTAATATTTTTTCAATTAATAATGATTTTTTTTTCTTATTAAACTATGTTTTTAATTTATAGTTTTTAACGAAGGCACTACAAAACTAAAAAAATTAAATTTTGACTAAAAATTATTAAATAAAAATATAAAAAAGACACAGCCGTATCCAAAACGTACCGGATACTCCTATTTTTTGTATCCGATACTGTATCCGAATTTTTCTATTTGTTTATTTTCGAATACTTCAAAATCGTATCCGATACATATCCACCCCGTATCCATATCCGTATCCGACACGTATCCGATATTGTATGGGGCCATTTTTCGGAGTATCTGTACATCCTAGCTATAATCTTTCTTTCTCCTTTCCAAAGATACTGTTCATCCCTCTAATTACATATATTTGTTGCAATAGAGGGACCACAGGTGTCACTAACACATATAATTGAAAATAATAACAATTTAAGTAACTATTGTGCTACGTTAATAATAGTCTTTCATCCAGCTGGATTTAACTTTTGCTCTCTCAGGCCTTTTTGGAGTCTGGTCCTGAGCAATTAAATGGGAGTCTAATGCACTTGGAGTTGGGCCAGTTTCATATCCAAAATTATTCATATAAATGGTATAAGTAATCCATATTTAAATTTACTTTTAAAGGAATCGACAAAGGTGAAGAAAGTAGTAATGCTCCAAATGTTTTGAAAATTAGTTCATATTTTCTATAGATGAAAAAATTTGAATTAAAATTTGACAATATCTTAGAAGTTATTTGAAAGAAAGGTAAATGTGTTGTCAATAATTCGATTATCAAAAACTCATTCTCATTGTATATGGGTTCCAATCTTCTTTTGTAGCAATTGAGGAGCCGAACGATTTGGAACAACGGGTAGTGTATGATGTGATGTCTCTCCACTTTACTTATTTTTGTTCAAGATTAATAATATTTGATTATATTATATTATAATATATAGGAAAGATAAGTTATATGTGAAGAAAAATTATTTTAATTTGACACAATTTTTTGACTATAAAAACACTGATAATATAAATTCATTTAATGAAAAGGCTGAATCTAAATTTGTATTTTTCAAAAGCCCATATGTTTAGTTTATGAAAATGTGATTTATTTGTACATGAAGATGCAAATAAAGGTTTATATAAGCAAACGTAGAAAGACTGCGTAAACTATTTGTTTCTGCAATAAGGTATAATTAATGACATAAACTAAATAAAAATATTCATATTTGTAAATTAGACATGATTCCCAAAATGTGGATATAAATTAAAGTAATTCTTGATTAAATTAATAAAAAACAAGAGAGTCATTCGACATAAAAGAAATATTCATATATTAGAAATAAAATTTGTACCAAATAAATTAAATAATATTGACAATATTTGAAATAGTTAAACAAAATATTATACAAGTGTAATGTTATTTCAAAATTATATTTTAAATTTTCAAGATTTTTTATTATATATTTATTGTCACGCGAATGCACGTGCATTTTACTAATTTATAAAATATTAGGAGTATATTGGAGAGGAAGGAAGCCAGTGGTGCAATGATGAATTATGATGAAAATGCAAAATATAAAACACTTTTCATAAAGAAGTATATGTACGTATATATATGGTGTAAGCTTAGAAACAAAAAAAAATAACACTCAGAAGCTATAATCATGAATTAACCAAACAAGGCAATGATGAGGAAAATTTGTTTCCCTTTCCCTCTAAGACAATTCTAATACCAACTTGTAACTTGCAAGCAACCTTCTTTTTCCTTTAAACTTATATATATATATATATATATATATATATATATATATATATATATATCATTAAATTCATCTAAATATTATTTTTGTTTCATTTTCCATCTCCTCTCCCTTAGTTCTTAAATGGGATATGAATTTTTCAGTTTCATCTCATTTACTTACGTTTTTGTGCTGTTTATAACTTTGTGTTTTCGACAGTCATACTGCATTGATGCAGGATGTGATTTCTTCCAGGGAAGTTGGATTTATGATGCTGCATATCCTCTTTACAATGTTTCGATGTGCTCGTTTATCGAAAAGCAATTCGATTGCTTGGCAAATGGAAGACCTGATAATCTCTATCTCAAGTATAGATGGAAGCCCACTGCATGTGAACTCCCCAAGTATGTATATCTATACTATATATAGCTTAGAGTAGTTATATATATATATATATATATACAGTGTCGGGATTATCACAACTTTCAATAATACATGCAGATTTAGTGGGCAAGATTTTCTGAGAAAGTTTCAGGGGAAGAAAATAATGTTCGTGGGGGACTCTCTTAGCCTTAACCAATGGCAATCTCTCACATGCATGTTGCATGCAGCAGTGCCCAAATCAAACTTCACCTTGCAAAAGACTGGAAACGTCTCCACGTTTTATATACCGGTCGAATTCCTATTTCGAGCATATTATTCTTTACTCGTTCGTGTACTAAACACGTTTCTAAGATATATATCGATCATTGAGAGTAATTTACTAAATATATACTTGACAAAATATTTGTTACTATTGCTGCAGGACTACAACGTATCATTGTTACTATCCCGTAATGCGTTTCTGGTTGATCTGGTAATTGATGAGAAGATGGGGAGAATATTGAAGCTTGAATCGATCAAAAATGGGGACTCGTGGAAAGGTTTCGACATGCTCATATTCAATACATGGCATTGGTGGCTTCACAAGGGAAGTCAAAAACCGTAAGAATTAATTACTGATCATTCTCTTCAATTAACTTTAGCCCAAAAAAATGAAATTACTAATAAGATAAATATATATATCGATGTGAATTAATATTTCAGATGGGATTATATCGAACAAGGTGATAAACTGTATAAAGACATGGATCGGTTGATTGCATTCAGTGAGGGATTAAAAACTTGGTCAAAATGGGTGGATTCAAACATAAATACATCCCAAACTCAAGTTTTCTTTCAGGGAATCTCTCCTACTCATTACAAGTAAGATTCAATGATTCGATAATATTTTGAAATCTTAGCTAGCTAGGTTGACTTGTACTAATTACATGTGCAGTGGTGAGCAGTGGAATGCAACCAAAGGAACAACATGCAAAGGAGAAACGCAAGCAATAAGCGGGGCGGTGTACCCTGGCGGAGGAATGCCGCCGGTGGCGGTAGTGAAGGCGGTGCTGAGTAACATGACGACGGTGGTGAGGTTGTTAGATGTGACAACACTTTCACAGTTGAGAAAAGATGGACATCCATCAGTTTATGGTTTGGGTGGGCAAATGGGGAATGATTGTAGCCATTGGTGCCTTGCTGGTGTGCCTGATACCTGGAATCAATTGCTCTATGGGATTCTTCTTACTGCTGGAAAATCAAAGATATATAATTTATGAAATTAATCTCAACATAAATTGTATTTTGATTGAATGCCCTCAGAAAATGGTGAAAATATATATAATCTTCCATTACATGTCCACAGAAGTATGTATAGGCCTATGATTACACCAATGTAACCATTTTTTAATATATCAGCATGTTCGAGAATCAAGATGTACAATTAAGGACAGACATTTTCAAGGAGTCCAAAAGTTAGCGATTTGTTTTAATTTACGTATAAAACATATGATTAATACCTAAATGAGGGGGCAACTGCAATGTCCAGCCTCGTAGTTCTGTCCGTAAATGATTTATTCATCCAGCTGAGATAGATACAAACATACATATCTCAGATAAGAAGGTATGTTACCCTGTAGATGTTCTTGGGTTACAGGCGATTCTTCCCTTTTTCTTCTTGTTCAAAATAAGGTTTCAATTCTCACTCTCTCTTTAATGAAGAACATCGAGATCACAATAACCGTATTTACTATTTTACAAAATTCTAATTTGTAATGTTAATATGGACGGTATTCACATAATTTAATTAAACACTTTTATATAAGTAGAACATGACTTTGGGTTGTTGTGAAGTGAGGTTTAGTAGCCCAACAAGACAACCCGCGACCAGTACCATTAATGGTACTATGTATCACTTTACTCAAGAAAAAGAAAAAGATCATTATGTGGTTTCACTCTCAAACTAAAAACATTTAATATTAACTAGTAAATAACACGTTCGTTGAACGTGAAGCATATGATCTTATTAAGTAATTCATACATATATAATTGTTGTTCAATTTAAAAGATGTTAATAATTTAAATTTAATTAAATAAACTATCACTTAATAAGTTAGTAATTTGAAAAATAAAATATTGATTGATATGAATTAATTAATCAATTCTTGAAAGAATTATGTTAATTAAAAAGTGAATCATGAATAATAATGTAACTAAATAAACTTTTATGTAAATTCATGTTTTATTTATATGCATGTATATCTTGTTTAATTTTGAGAAATCAAACGCTTCACTTCTTTTTTCATTTTTCTTGTATACTTTCAATAATTTATATAATGGCTCAAAAGCTACACACTTGTGTTGTGTTTTTGTTTTTTGTTTGAGAATTATTCTTTTTAGTTATACATTTGCTAAACTTGGGGTAACTTTTCAATCATTAAATATGTCTCACCTTAAAACATTAATCTAAGTCTATGTAGGTTGGCATAAATGATGCATCCACTTTTGTTGATTTTCACTAATTGTGTTATTTATTAAACTGAGTCTACTTAACAAAAATAAAAAATAAAAAATTTCATGTTTGTACATAAATGTACAATATGAGAAATAACTAAACCATAATGAGAAATATTTTTTTTTCTTTAATTTGATATATAACATCATCGTATTTTCAATTGCTATTAATAGGAGATTGTTTTAAATAAAGTGTGCGTTGACCATAAATTTAATAAATATTTCCTACTAACTCTTGTAATTTAGTTTCATAAATATATTTGATAAACTATACACTTTTTTTTTTTTTGAATTTGTTGACAAATTATTATTAGTTGACTGATCAAGTTAATAAATAAGGAAATATCAATATACTCAAACTCCTAGATAAAATACTTAAAATAAACTAAGGTATCAAATATTCAAAACTAAACATTAATTTAACTAAGTAAATACTGCCTAACTAAATTATAAGTCATGATCTCGTAAAGTAATTCAATTTTATATAATAATTCCTTTGTTTATAGTATCTTATATAGAAAATTTAATAATAATTTAATTAAGTAGATAATTATTTTAAAGGATAAATATTGATTAATATGATGTGTTAAAATACGCTACCTTACAGATCTAACTTAACCAAAATTTAAGGAAAAAATAAATAAGGAAACATAATGGATAGTTTTGAGAAAATCACCATTAATTGATCTTAATAGATATTAAAGGAGGAATAGTCGAATTTTATTGCTACAAGTATGAATCATTAAAAATAATAAGACTTTAATTTGGATGATCCATTAAAATATGTAACAATGATGTTATGTTTAGTTTGAACAGAAATGTCTTGGGAGTTGATTCTTGAGCCAAGTATAACATGCCATTGGGTAATAAGAGTCGGGTTTTGGTGGTTTCTTGTGATAGTGAAAGATTTGTCATTAACAAAATTCTTATCTTTGCCTATAAATTTGGCTTATATTAATTTAAATATAATTTATAAAAAGAATACCATGTGACTAATCAATGGAAATCTAGGGATTTTTTTCTCAAAAGTATTTTATTATGTTTCCTTGTTTATTTTTTCTTAAATTTTGGTTAAGTGAACATAAATACAAAACAAACAAGGATTAGTAGTTAGTACACATGTCAAACATCCACACGGTGTAATAGATGATGCAATAGGATTTTTCCTAATCCGTATAATTGATAATCAAATATTCCGTGACATGCCTTTGAGATTTAACAATTACTTAACAAAGAAAGAAGTTTTTTTACATTTTCTTATTTACTATTGTTTGAACTTTGAACAAAAGAAATTGTAGCCTACTATTGTAAAAAAATTGTGTAATTGGTCATTTTAAACTAACTATTTTGAATTAAAATTTAGTATTTATATGTAATTTTATCATACAGTTCTTATATGATATATACATATTTTTATTGCAGATATGAATAATTTTTTTTATTATTTAACTCTTTTATTTATTTTTAAAAAGGTGAATTAGGTATTATAGAGTTCTAGTGTAATTATACTTCTTATTTTTAAATATATGTTAGTAGTTATTATTTATTATTGGACTCTTTTGTTATTGAAAATTAAAATACATAAGAGCATATTAGGTAGATCAAAATTTCAAAGGAATACCCATACTTTTATAATAGAATAAATTGTCTAAGTGTTCCAAAATTTAGGTGTGAGAATTACAAAGAGGCTTACTATTATCTTAGTAGGTATATAAGCATTTCGAAAAAATTATTGAACACAACCCTCAATTTATTAAAACACTAACTAGTATTGTAAATTGAATCATATCAAATCATATTGTAAGGATTGAACCTCTATTGATATAAATGTTAATTACATGATTCTTCAATAATGATCAAATCGTAAACGTACAACAATGATACAATAACCAATGCATATGCCAATTGAACAACATTAATATTATCTCTTAGTAGATGGGTGATAAGAACAGATATAGAAGAAAGGGGGGGAAACTAGAGAAATAGCTACGTACTCACGATACTCTCCAAAAACTCCTTCCAAAATTTTGATCTTCTTGAAGTCTGTCTAAACTATCACAATTTTCTTAACGTGCTCAATTCTGATATTAAGCTCCCCGTAATTAGATGAACTCCATTGTTATATGTCATTTTTCAAAAGTCTGAGCTTTTACTTCAATACGTATCCGCCCCAACCCATGACTTGATAGCCACTCCATTTTTCCATAAACGAACTTTCTGAGTCTATGATCCTTTTCCATTGCAAAATTTGAAAGCTTTGGACCCCAATTTTGACTTTTATTCTGAAGTAGCACAGGACAATGATCTGATAAATTTTTTGGGTGTCCTATAGGTTTACTTCCATGCCATTTACTCATCCAAGCATCTGAAATCATAGCCCTATCTATCCGACCACAACATTTCCCATCCAGCCAAGACCAAGAGAATTTCCTCTCCACCAGCGCTAGGTTGATATGTCCTGATTCCTGAATGAACTCTTCAAATTTCTTCATGCCTACTAAGTTATGATACACCTTTCTCCTTTTCTCTCATTCACATTTCTAATCCCCGATTAAACACCAATGATCATAATTACTACTGGTTATTTTAAGGAGGAGAGAATTCCATAACTCGGCTTTGGTTCATCATTATTTGTTATCTCTATTAACATGTCACAAATTGCATATTAATTAAAAAAAATCACTGTTTTAATGTCAAAACCTGTATATGTCTATGGCTTGACAATACTAGCCACTAGGCATTAGTTAAAGACATCAATATAATAGGATGCAATAACTAAGTCAAAGTCTACTCCAAAAACTTCATTGACTTTGTAGGATTGTCAATGAGTACACAAATCTTTCCTATTCACCTGCCAAAACTCAAAACATTCTTCATATAATTTTGGATTGCAACAATGACCAGGTTTCGGCTCGGTTTCTTAGTTACATTGCTACTTGGAAGCATGTTGACACAGGTTCTTGGAAATGTTTCTAAACTTGAAGGCTCTAAAATAAAGTGCATTGACAGAGAAAGGCAGCTTCTTCTCAAGTTCAGAGAGAATCTGGTCGATGATGATGGAGTGCTCTCATCCTGGGAAAGCAATAAAGAATGCTGCAAATGGAGAGAAATACGCTGTGATAATAAAACAAATCATGTTACGGCTCTGGATTTTCGAAGCTTGCAAACTCCAACCAGGTTCTATGGTAAGATTAGCCCCTCATTGGTCAAACTGCAGCATTTAAAGTATCTGGACCTCAGCTACATTGATATCCCTGTGGCCAAATTCCCTAAATTCATGGTCAATTTGAGCAGATTAAGATATCTCAATCTTTCTGGTGGAAATTTTGAAGGGTTTATACCACAAGAGCTAGGTAATCTAACGGAGTTGCAATTTCTTGATCTTAACAGTTTTAGTAGTAATACTCTATCTAGCACCAACCTTCTTCGCTTCATTCACTTAAGTATCTTGACTTGAGTAATATAGACCTTAGTCAAGTAACCAATTGGCTGCCAGCACTAGCAAAACTACCTTTTCTGCAAGAGTTGTTTTTGGTATGGTGTAATCTGCCTCAAATCCCTCCCAGCATGCAGCCCACAATCAATTTTTCATCTCTTGCCATTCTTGATCTTTCAGAGAATTATCTATCTAATCATTCCATATACCCTTGGATATTCAACTTGAGCAGTAGCATTAGTTACATTGATCTCTCTCGGAACTATTTGCAGGGTTCCATTCCTAATGCTTTGCAGAACATGGCATCCCTCTCATATCTCTTCATGTCTAATAATGAAATTATTTTTAGGGAACCTAAGCCTAGAAACTTTAAACCTGGCTTCTAATTATCTGTATGGAGAGCTTCCTGAGGTAATGGACAACTTATTTCAGCATGCTGAGAGCAAATTGAAACATCTTGATATTTCGTTGAATAGATTAAATGGAATGATTCCTGACAGTATCACAAGCTCACTGTCTTTGATAGAATTAAAGCTTGCAGGTAATGAAATAAATGGACTTGTACCAAAAAACATTGGTACCTTTTCAATCTTCGTGTTCTGGATTTGTCCCATAATCAACTGAGTGGGAAATTACCAGAAAGCATTGGACGCCTTTACAAGCTTGAGTTTTTGTATCTCGGATCCAATCAATTGGAAGGCATTATCTCCCAAGTACATCTACTCAATCTTTCTATTTTGCGGGAGCTGGACTTGTCTTTTAACTCATTTCAGTTGAAAATGAGTTCTGGATTTGTTGCTCCTTTTCAACTGCGGTTTATAAAACTGGCGAATTGCAAACAAGGGCCGAAATTCCCAGAGTGGCTTAGAACTCAACACAACTTTTCGTACATTGATATCTCTGGAGCTGAAATATCAGACATCATTCCTGATTGGTTTTGGGAATTATCTCCTAGACTTGTACACGTAAACTTTTCATACAACCTGATTTATCATCAAAATTCTCCGATGCTCCTACATTGGACTTGAGTTCAAACAATTTGGAAGGTACATTGCCACCTTTGCCTCCCACTATTTTGACACTGAACCTTTTCCAAAACAGGCTCTCAGGATCACTTGAGTCATTGTGCAATCATGATATTATATCTACTCTAGATGTCTCAGACAACTTCCTGACTGGGCAGTTTCCTGATTGTTTCCAACATATAGGATCCTCATTTGTATTGAATTTGGCTAATAATAATTTGTCAGGAAGTATACCTGGAGTGGGACCAGATTGTCATTTATGGTCGTTGAACTTACGAAACAATAGTTTCACGGGAGAATTGCCACAATCATTTAGAAATTGCAGCCAATTGCAGGTGATCGATCTCGGACAAAATAAGTTTTCTGGTAGTATACCAGCATGGATAGGAGATAACTGGCCATCCTTGGTTGTCCTAAGCCTAAGATCCAATGAGTTATATGGTGAAATACCTTCAGGTATATGCCACATGGCACATGTACAAATACTTGATCTCTCTTTGAACAAGATCAATGGAACCATACCCAAATGCTTCAACAATCTTACTGCTATAGCTGAAGAAGGAAGTGAAACACCAACCATCAGCCTTCCATCTGGTGTATATTTTTCCGACAACGGAATCCTTCTTTGGAGCCACGATGAAAGTGCCTTTGTAATATGGAAAGGAGTAGAGTCTAAGTATACAAGTACTCTTGGACTGGTGAAAACCATTGATCTTTCAAGCAATCATATAACTGGAGAAATCCCAATTGAGATTACAGGTCTAGAAGGCCTTATTGGGCTCAATCTTTCAAGAAACTTCATAACTGGATCAATTCCTCCAGAAATTGGTGAATTGCATTTATTAAATTTTCTTGATTTGTCAAGAAACAGGCTCCATGGGAATATTCCTAACAACCTTTCTCTGTTGACTCATTTGGGGTTTTTGGATTTGTCATACAATAACTTAACAGGAAGAATACCACCAAGTACACAATTACAGACCTTTGATGTTTCAGCTTACACAATTACTGAAAATTGCCCAGGAGATGAAGTTACCCAGATTCCGGATACTTTGATAACTACAGGGTTTTACATCAGCTTAGGGCTTGGTTTTGTCTTTGGATTTTTGGGAATTTGTGGCTCTTTTGCTGCTGAACAAGTCATGGAGGCACAGATTATTTAATGTTCATCATTGGCTATACTGAATAATAGCCACAAGGCTTAGGACAAGTTTTGCGTTTTCGAAACTTTGTCCTGATTCGTATAACCGAAGAGGTTCTTCTTGTTTGCTTCCTACAGAAGAGTTGAAATTATTATTGGCTTCTTATCTCCAAAGATTTCAAGAGTTTGATTGCCTCCAGAGCACTATCTCAATCTGAGGATAGAATCTGTATTTCAGCATAAACTTTCTGAATGTGTGTGTGTGTGTGTGTTTTTCTGATTGATTTATGTTCAGTTACATTTGTGTCCATGTACAGTGGTGATGATATAAATAATATCTCAATGTTTCTTTCTTTTTGATCTGGCTAGGATTTTCTTTTCTCGTTCTTATGACTGATAATGCCCCATTTTATCTGGCATTGCTTTACTGTTTATAGTTAGGTCCGACAAGGCCGATGTTGCATACGCCTTTTAAGTAGTGGATGGACTGGAGGAGAAGACAAGTCGAAACATGAAAGCCTTGTTTGTTGATGTTTTTGAGTTAAATTTTGGATACAAAAATTCTATAGACTTCAGCATATTATTCTCATTCAAATTTACTTTATCCAACTCTACTTTTTTCAATGTTCTATATAATTACTCAATACTTATCAGTCACTACATAAATCATTTCACACAATCATCAATCAATAATCATTTACTCAATGAATATTTTTCTTTTTCTATTTCATACTTTACAATTATCTAATTTGTCACACATCAAATAATCATTATTTCTTTCAACACGTTTCATTATCCCATCCGATTATTATAAACATAAACAAACATATCCTATATCACATCAAACTCCAACAAATCCTCAGAAATTTTCAAATTTTGAACTAGAAAAAGAACATCCAGTGCCAAATGATCTCACAAATATTCCTTCTTTTTTTCTTTTTTCAGTTTGAAGCATGGGATTTACAAGTTAATAATTTAGATTCTTAAAGCTATATCGAAGCATTTAGTCATGCTATTTCTCTTCAAAAGGAATGATCCTAGTACAGAAGAACGTAAAAGTAAAATTAAAAAAATGTCACTGCATCACAAAAGAAAAAGGGAACCTGAATAGCACAGTTATATCCTTGCTCTTCTATTTCTTTCTCTGGTGTCAATACATCGATCACAGTTGACTAATATGCATCCTCAGACATGCAGTACAAATTGTTATGTACGCCAGTTTTGGAGTAATAATTGCTGCATAAGGACAGCCAAAATGCTGCCCATGGATATGTTGACAACATTGACAGCATCATTATTCAGCTGAAAGATTGGGGCGTGAGCAAACATAGGCAGACAAACAAACAGACAAAATGGGCAACGGTCCAAATGTCACTAGAACTAATAAATGTATGTTTTATGCACGAGATCATTATTAAGATAAAGATGATGACTAACCCATTGAAATCCTTCTTTGTCTTGTAGAGCAGCACCTATTATACTCTCTCCAACATTAGCAATCTGGGAAGCTATCACACATATGATGACTTCACCTACATTTATCTGTTTATTACATATTCATCGTCAGTCGCAGATTTATAGCTCATTTAGTAACAATTCTGCAAAAAGATTTATGGCCGTCATGTTTTCATAACTAGCTGTCCCGATGGGTAATTCTATTCCACACCAGGAACAGGCAAGGTGTGGCATACACCACACATTTGGTGGTGGGTGGGTGGGTGTTTTTTACCACCCACACCACACAATTGTGTGGTTAAAAAGAGACCGGGTCTGTTGGACCTAGTCTGTTTTAGATTTTTCCATGTCACAACCATAAATTTCATCTAATTGCTCTATTCACATGACATGATCAGCAGTTATTCCTCCTCGGCAAACTTTCTTAAGTGGCATAATTTAATTATTACTCAAGTCACAAAACATTTGCACCTTTCAAATTCATGCAGATTTATTTCATCTAAACAGAATAACAAGTATAAAATCAAAATAACACGTCGGAAGGAACTGACAAATCAATTTTCCTGTTGAAAAAGAACACAACCAGTAAAACTGTTTACCTGACCCATAAGACAACCAACTGCAGCAAGAAGAATTGAAGCTAGAAGTCCAGCAAAAGTTCCCTCAACGCTTACGGCCCCTTCAGTACCCCTCGGGACTATCTTGAATGTTGTGATTAAATAACTACAATGAGAAAACTGTTTTGTGTCATCAACAACGACAATCAACCACCAGATAAAACTGTGAAATGAAAGAATGTAACTCATCCTAAGTTCATTTTTTTCCTGTATGCATACCACATTGGCTTGAACCAAGATTTCAGATGTTGAAGATTCAGAGTTGGAGGTTGGACATATTAAAGCATAAACGGGTATCACTACTAGCATCTCATTGTAATTTCCCATTGTGGAACTTATTTATTCCGATATTGACTTGCTGATTGTGTTCTTAACTCAGTTATTCATCTTTCAAAAGTTCACTACTAATTTTTTCAAACCAATATATAAGTGGGGCTGATATAAAATATAAGATAACTAAAGAATAAGATAAGTAGAACCTACGTTGTTTTGCCATATGCCTTCCCTATCTCGCTTGAGACAGTATCACTCAGTTTAGTACAGAAACTAGCAACAAAACCTAGTTGCCAAAGGCGCGTAAAAGCCTCTCCACCGATGCCATAGATTGTGAGGAAAGCACAAACACATCCTGCAGCACTTGATCCAATAACACTTCCCGGTCCTCTCCTTCCTTTCCTTTTTTCTGCAACCCCTTGAGCCTCTTTTTGAGCCATTTTTACTTTTGTAACTGCAGTGCCCTACAAATTATCAAGTTCTTATCTTACGTTTCTAACTAAAGGACTAACTAAAGGACATCAAAGTTCTACTATCCAGACAATATATGATCAGTTAATGTATGAAACACAACGACCAACAATTTATAAGTAAAAAAAAACATGGTTTATGATTGATAATTGATGCCCTAAACCATGATCACCAATCAGAAAATAATAAATCTAGAACATGGGCCAGTTCATAATTCTAATCGTAGCCCAATTGCAGGAAAATACTAATTAATTCATCTCCTCACTGTAAGAGCAAATCCAGCAACAAACTAAAGAAGCCAAAAGGAAACCTTGAAAAATAAGATATAGCTAATCCAAGCCCTTTTCGATCACTCTCTCCATTAACCACACACAATCACAAGCCCATTATATAGTTCAAGACTTAAATAAGAAACTCATGCACACATTCACACAAGGTATAAAACAGCAAAAAGTTGATTTTGGGCTCACAATGACAAAGTATGTGGCAACAAGAAGGAACCCAGATGAACCAAAGGCCCGCCAAGTAAGGGTGCCAAGCAAGAAAGCCGCAACAATACCGGATAGAGATAATCCAGAAACAAGAATTGGGGAGCCTAAAACAAAGATCAAGACGTTGCTAAGGAGGGCCGATTGCCACGTGGGAGGTGATGACTGGACCAGCTGAATGGCTTGTTGCAGGAACCTTGGATCAAGGTCACTGGTGGATGCTTGTATTTGGGATGGCATTCTTTTGTTGATGATTTGGTTTCTGGGTTTTGAATTTGAATGGAAAAAATGGGTTTTTGAAATGGGGTTTGGGGAGTATTTGGGGAATATAGATGAAGAGGGGTTTGAAGAGAAAGTGATGGGAGCTGAGAGAAAAGTTGCCATTTTTATAGTTTGATTTTGGAGAAGGAAAGACCGAAAGAAGCTTCACCAAATCAGAAGAAATGTGATGTCAACTGAGAGTCTGTGATTTAATCACACAAGTGATCCGATTTGTTTATTTAAAATAATAAAATTGCAAAAACAACTAATGGAATGGGACACGAGAGAAGGGTTAATTGCAATTTGGTTCTATAGCATGAGGTCTATTTTAATTTCAGTCTATACTTTTTTAATTTTGGTCCTATTTGTTATGAAATTAAATTTCATAATTTAAATGCGGCCGTCTTTAAGAATTTTTATATATATTGAATAAATTGAATAAATTTTTCTTGACTTTTACAGAATTAGAATGTAAAAGTTAATCGAAAAGGAAGTCTTTTTGCAAATTATATTTATTTATTAAATTGTGCAAATTAAGTTTCTACAAGTGAAACTAAAAATGAAAAAACATATAGGGTATGTTTGTTTCTATTTTTAATTTAATTTTTAAAAAATAAAAAAAATGTGTATTACGAAAATTTATGAGTTTGATTCGATATGTAGTGCGTTTATTTATATTTTTAAAAATGGTTGACAAATTTAAAATATACCAAATTTATAATGATTGGTTAAATTATAATATATTAAATAATTATTGAATGTGAAATATTTATGAAATCATGCATGTAATGATTGATATGAGTTTTATGATTGATTGAAAAAATATAGTTAAAAAATGTGCATTTGAATGAGAATAATATAGGTGAAGTGAATTTAGAATTTTTCATCCATTTAAAAATTTGAATTAAAAATATAGACAAACATTACCTATACATTCTGCTTAATTAGTTTTGTAAGTTTACAACTATACAAGAGAACACATATATTATGAAACCAATATTACCATAAATTAAAGGACACCCAAGTTGCCAAATGACGTTAAGTTTTGGTAAAGAATTAAATCAAGTACGAAAGATGAAAAAGTATAATAATAAATAAATTTGGAAACTAATACAATATTTCATAATCACGTACTAATTGACATTTCATTTGACTTAATAAAATGAAGAGCCTTGATAGGATGCCATGAAAATTGCATCATTAATTTGAAGGAGAATATGACTTTGGTATACAATACACATTATGTATTGATGGTGGATCTGAATGTCATCCTGAGAGAGATTTATTACAATAGTCCTTGCCTCCTCTACATGTTATGAATTATAACATATTACAAATTGAAAATTAGGCGATTAGAAGTGAAAGTGTATTACTTTTCAAGGTTGATGTGAGATTAAATATGTATCTCGTGGATATGTGTCAGGATCGAGCTAGAGTCGTGATAGAAGAATATGAGTATGAATCAAATGTACAAGGGTAAAATAGTAATTTCAGTAAGCAGAAATGGCGGGAAAAACGGTTACAAGCCTTCATCACTATAAAAGGGGCTTAAGACAAATGGAAGAGGAGTTTTTGGAGAGTATCGTGAGTATGTAGCTATTTCTCTAGTTTCACCCCCTTTCTTCTATATATGTTCTTATCACCCATTCTCGATAGCAGGCTGCTAAGAGATCATATTAATGTTGTTCAGTTGGCATATGCATTGGTTATAGTATCGTTGTTGTACGTTTACGATTTGATCATTATTGAAGAATCGTGTAATTGAACATTTATATCAACTAGGAAAAGACACGTGCGTTGCACGTGATGAAAATTCTTTTAAAATATAAAATTATATAATAATTTAATGTAAATTATAAAAGTGTCTATTAATTTCTATACATATGTATTTGAATTATAGGCATACTCAAATTATAATAATTTGATATTCTTATTGATAAAAAATAACAACATAAAATCAACGTACCAATGTAAATTATTTATTGATAAATAAATCATAGTAAGTGAAAGTAAACATGTTTCCGTCAATCTTTTTCTATTTTGATCTTCTTATGTAGTACATTTTCCAGTTGTTTGCCCTTGTATGCTTTTTGTCTTGTTCGTTTAACAAAAGTAGTCAACTTTTCATCATCTTCAATATCATCATAATTTTTGTGCGTGTCATAAATTATTTGCATCTCATCAGTATCGGTCATCGAAGAAACTTCATGTTGTTTTTTTTTCTTGAACCTTTTTTCGTTGATTCTTCTTTTTGGTAGCATCCTTTCTTGACCTTTTTAGCTCGGAAGTTTGAGGACTTTGTGATCCACGTTCATGGTTCGTGTGGTTTTTGTTTGTCGGATCTGAAATTGCTTCTGCAATAACCAATAACATTCCATTCTGGACTTCAACATTATTGTCAAGCTTGAAAAGGAACTCCCATTGAGTGCTTTTAGTTTTTTGCAAAGATATGCAATAGGTTGAGGAATTTTGATGTTGCGAAGTTAAAAAGTTTTGTGAATTAAATGTTTGTCATATTTTAGAATTAAATAAATTATATACCTTGGCAAATGAGTCGATGTACTTGGTTACAGGATAACCAATGTATGTGGTAGCTACATCTTGAAACAAAGTGATTATCGCTTTTTCATTGCCATCAGAGACATTAATTTTCAAGCGATATCTGTACAAAAAAAGTTTGTGTTTCTCATTTGATTGTTAAATAAATTGTATATGTTAAATATTTTACAAACCTTGGAGATACTTCTACTTGTTGGCTTGTGCAGTTTTTGCATTCAATTCCACCCATTATCTTGGATACTGATTTAGTGCAAGTGTTGCAAGCCTCATAGGCATTGTGATATTCTACACTTTGTCAATGATCACTTTGAAATAATAATATGTATTCCTTTTTTCACAAATAAAATAAATATTGAATTTGTAGAAAGTAAGTTAAGTATAGATAAACATAGAACATGGAATCTTAAATGAATTTTAAATAAAGTAATGTAATATTAAATAATAATAATTATATATCTTAAAATAATTTGAATGAAATCTAACCTCAACTAATGAGTCGCGATGATTGATAACTTGCGTAAGTGTGACTTCTTCACATTCCTTAATCTTCTTAGCCATCCACAACTCTTCTAAATTAGTGGGTTTTTGTTTTTTCCTCCACCTATTTCATCATTTTAAATTTAAATGGAAATTATTAATATTAAAGTATGAAGTAAATAATTATGTTCATTGTATTTTTAAAAGAAATTTGAAATCAATATTAAGCGAGTAAAGAATAATCACCAAGAAGCTAATTTTTTTGTTTGAGTGCAGGGTGGTTTGAGCACTAAAGCTGTAGTAGTTGTTGATTTGAGTTGAACTTGTCCTACAAAAAAAAATGTATCATATTATAGTACATGATTAGTTTGTAATGATTTTATACATATATATGTATATCGTTAACTATAAAAATACCTTTGTAAATGTATTTTTTCAGTCCCAAAAAAGCTACAATTGGTTTTCCATCAACCGCTTGTTGCAGCCATTGTCCTTCATTAGTTGCTAGGTCATTCCATAGATTTATTATGATAGTATTAAATCTAAAAGAGATTCATATAGTCAATTTTTAAAATAGGAGACGTAATTGAAATTTTATTGTTGCACTTACAAATGGTTCATCAAAATAACTTCTCTTCTGTACCCGATACTCATGTCATTTCTAGTAAATGAAAATGATTGTTTAACCTTCTGAACAATCCCTACTACATCTGAGAAAAACGCAATTAGTTTCGCATATAATAATTAATTTGAATTATGCAATCTTTAAAATTAAATAAATGGTGATGTTAAAGTAGTGTCAAACTACTCATTAGAAATAATGTATTACCAATTTCGTTATCGTCCGAAGCAGCCTTAATATCACCAAAATCATGAAAAATGAATTTCATAAGCCGACAATTGAGTGTTTCTTCAAGTTCAGCAACTACAGTGGTTGGTTGTAGGACCAACTCAAAATCAAAATTGACATTAGGATATCTCTTATTAATCTCCGTCACAACTGGATTTGATATGATGTAAGTCTTGTGCAGAAGCAAATTATTTGCAAATTGTTGCATAGCATTTGCGAATACAATGCCATGTATTTTTATTCCCTGTGATTCATAATATATTTGTTAGTTAAACTTGGGCCTAATAAAATCATATTAGTTTTGCTAACTTTGTAGAAGAGTGATTGTCATAGATTTAAAAAAAGTTTTTCTATATTATTCAGAAATAATAATGTGCATTAATATATACATTTATATTTAAAAAATAGTTGTGGTTCTATGGATTGAATGAGCTGTATATATATATGTTTCTTGATAGTTCATGCAAATTTGAATTTATAAATGTCTACTTGATATTTAACTCCGAAATAGAAGCATTGGAAGTATAGATGTATGCATGGTGTTTGCAATTCATTGATATGAATGGTTTTGAGAAAAAATAAACGTATAAATTGTTTTTGCATAATAGATACGCTAATAATACATGTTCGTCCACAAGTATGATTTTTCTTACTCCTTTGGAACTCTGTTTGAAATGACTGCTACTTCCCTATCGAATAACCATAACTTTGATCGTCACATCTTTTTGATCTCTGTGTAGTGAGTTTATAAGTAGGAATTCTGGATTTGATATTGCCATACTACCAACTTGCTTATGCTATTGGAAACTATATATGATTGGGATAGAAAAGAATGAATGGAAAAGAAACTTGATGGAAATATATATACTACAAAAAGCGTTAATTTCTTATACATTAAATGGGTAATGAAGGATCATCTAATATATATAATTATATAGATATGCATTATCATAGAAACTCCATTATTTTAATTTGACACATTTATTGATGACTAAGGCAAAAAAAATATATGTAATAATATATTTAAAGTAATATATATTAATAATATATTATTATTATATTAAGCATTCTAAAAAATATGTGGGAAGGTTGAAAGGTTATCAATTTTTTTTTCTTTAATAAATATAAATAATGAATTACTACTCATTGATGTGGTAGAAAGTGGCCTTTATATTCATTAATTTATTAGAAAGTGGCCTTTATTAGTCATTAAGTTGGAACAATGAGACCATAAAATTTGTAATTCATGGATTGGACATGAGTTACTTTTTCACTATTTAATGCAAAAATAATTATACAATCCAATATAATTTCATATTTATTCTTGTGAGACCCTTTGATGGTATATATATAATATAATCCAAAAGATGGACTTTTCAAAATTAGCCAGCTTCCATTTCCGTTTTATATTTACATGCATCATAGATCATACCAAACTCTTGTCCGAACCACACTACCGTTTCTTTATATTTTTTCTACTCATTAATGATTCTGTAATTGGATGTGATATTTGGGCTGAAGTTCAGTTTTTTCTCCTCGTACGTTGCAGCTAATATTAAACATTAAATTGAAATGCATGCTTCTTTTGTTCTTCTTCACTTGCGTGAATTGTTATTATTAATTGGCAATATGATTATTGAATTCTAATGCTTATAATTAGAAGAAGTTCATTAAAAAAATGAAATATGTGAAATACTCAGAATTAGTTGTTGAATTTGTCCAAGTGAAACAATTGACTCATACCAAAATTATTCAAGTACTTTAAATAATAAGATACAAAAGCTAAAACTTATGAAAAGTATAAATTGGTAAATTTTACAATCCAAGATCAATTGTTCAGTTTGTATAGAATTTTAGATGTTAAGTATGTATTTGACAATTTATTTAGTGAGAAAATAAATTGCTAGAAAAAATATATCTATAGAAGTTGAAAAAGTGTCATATATATGTGGCAAAATAAATAATACATAATATATTTAAAGCAATATATATTAATAGTATATATTAATAATATATATTATTTTATATTAAGCATTCTAAAAAATATATGGGAAGGTTGAATGATTAATTACTACTTATTGATGTGGTAGATGGTGGCCTTCATTAGTCATTAAGTTGGTACAATGAAGCCATAAAATTTGTAATTCATGAATTGCACATGAGTTACTTTTTCACTTTTTCACCATTTAATGAAAAAATAATTATACAATCCAATATAATTTTATATTTATTCTTGTGAAACCTTTTGATTGTAAATATATAATATATAATGAAATATCAAAGATTTCCAAATCCCGGATATTATAATTTTATGCCCTTTGAGTTATTGGTTTATTATTAATTAACTGGCAATATGACCATTGAATTCTAATGCTTATAATTAGAAGAAGTCCATTACCAAAAAAAAAATGAAATAAGAGTTCTATGAAATTATGTCTATCTTATGAAGTTTAATCATTTGTAAAATGTTACTGCAGCATAAATTACGATATTTAGTTTTAGCTGGATTTAGAATTTTGATAATTAAAAAAATAATTATATAATTTTCTACATCTTATAATTTTCCACACTAATTGATTTATAATACAATAAAACCTAATAAAAATACAAAAATTCTCATTATTAGAAGTTTTTAGTTTGTGATCTTAGAAGTAAAGAAGACGCAATTTTGTTGCATGTTTAAAAAAGCTTTCTTGTACTAACTTGACATCTCTATTGGTAAATACTATTAAATATCTATTAATTTTCTTTACCACTTTATTTTATATATATGTTTGATGATTAGCTACGAATTGTTAGTCAATTTTCATTTGCTCTCTCATTCTTTTTTTTTTCACCATAGTTATATTTTCATTTAACTTTTGTATAATAATTTTAATGTAAAGTATAATAGTGGCTATTAATTTCTTTAAATATCTAACTGAATTATAGGTATATTCAAAGTATAATACGTAGATATTCTTATTGGTAAAAAATAAAAAAACTACAACTCAACGTACCAATGTTAATTCTTTATTGATAAGAATCATAAGATAAATTATATCAAGCAAAAGTACATATGTTTCCATTAATGTTTTTATATATTTTGATCTCCTCTTCTTTTAGCAAAAGTTGCCAACTTTTCATCATCTTCAATATCATGATCATAATTCGTGTCCACCTGTTATAGAAAATTAAGACACATGGTGAGATTCATTATACATTATTTTTGGTGAGTGATCTGCAACTATTATAAGGTATTAGCATCTAAATGTGGTTAAAATAATAAATAAAACTTACAAAAAGCAAGAAATTATTTTGCTATAAAAAATAAATGAATACGATAATTGGTGTTGACACTATAAACAAAAGGATATAAAGAATTAATGACATTTGTCGAAGTTGCTATTTGAAAACAGTATTACTGATATTTGAAAAGGCCACCATTCGAAGGTAAAACTAATATTTCTTTGAAGATGTTCAAATAATAGTAGTTGTTACCTATGTCGGTTGCTTAATTCGGATGATATGCATTATTAAGACTACTTTAACCATTTCCTGTAAATTTTAAAAATAAATCATGATAAGTTAGTTGTCTTAGAATAATTTAATGTATTGTATGACATAACATACAGGAAAAATTCAATGTCATATAAACTGAGTATCAATGAAAAAAAAGTAAGATAAATTTGTTATTCTAAATCAGAAAGTGCGATACCATTGTTTAAAACTTAAGAATATACAACATTTTTTGTCCTCGTTTCTCCAATATCTGTACTTGCATTTGGCTTGATTAGTACTTTTGTGTTACACATTGAAGTTCCTCTAGATAATGCAACATAAAGTTGTCCATGTGAGAATACAGATTGCGGCAAGTACACGCCCACAAATAGTATCGTTTGTCCTTGTGCCTTATTAATGGTCATTGCAAAGCATAGTCGAATTGGAAACTGCTTTCTTCTAAACTGAAATGGATATCCTTCATTTTCAGCTGGAGATAAGGGAATCCTGGGGATGAAAACCTGTTTTCCCGAATGATGTCCAACTGTAATTTCTGCGTGAATTATATTATCTTAGAATTCCCTACAAACCATTCTAGTGCCATGCAGAGCCCATCCGATGGATCCAAATTCCTTAGTAACATAATAGGACAATTCTTTTTTAGAACCAAACGATGAGGAGGCATGCCATTTGGTGTTAATGAGTTCAAGAATTCTGTTTGGTAGTAGTTTTGTGTGTCATCCACTGCCTCATCAAAACTTGTAAATGTTCTGACCACACCAGGAAATGATTGGACTATCCTCTCATTTGACTTGTCAACATACTCATTTTTTGAAGCAAGTATAGCACGATCTGTCATATAGATAGATGACTGAGCATTCTTTTCCAAATCAGGAAAGATAGTATCAATAAGTATTTTCTCGGAAGCATCGTCATCATTCTCATCATACTTGATTACCATATCACCTGGAATAGTAATATCACCATCCTCATCATTCGGTTCAGTTTCATTTCCAACTCTTAGCAAAAATTCACTAAAAGATGGATCAGATTTTGCTCGCATGTTTTGGGTAAGTGTCAATTGCTGCATCTGTTAATACCAAACAGATCTTACTAAACTTGCATCAATTGTTTCTGGAACCGTAGCTCTAGGTACCACTGGTAGAACTTGCATAAAATCGCCTCCAAAAACTATCACTTTGCCGCCAAGTGGTTTTTTAATGTCAGTGATGTCTTGTAAGCTTCTTTCAATAGCTTCGATTGCTAAACGTTTAGCCATTGATGCCTTGCCTCATCCCATATAATTAATTTTGCTCGGCATAACAGCTCTGCATTTCCACTCTGTTTCGACATTGTGCAATAACTTTTCTCATGAAGATTGATTGGTATTTTAAAACGTGAATGGGCTGTTCGACCACCTGGCAAAATTGATGCTGCTACTCCTGATGTTGCTGTTGCAAGCGCGATCTGTTTTCTTGATCTCACTTTTACTAATAAGGCACAATACAGATATGTTTTTCCTGTTCCTCCTGGTCCATCTACAAAGAAAATTCCATTTTTTCCTGAGTCAAGACAATCCATTATTGCGGAAAATGCTTTTTGTTGTGCTGAATTTAATTTGAATTGAGCCGAGTAATCCTCATATGTGACTTCAATAGCCATATCATCTATGATCTCTCTTGGAAATATTTGGGATGCTTCATGTTCGAAAATCACATGTGGTAAATCATATAATTCTATGCACTTGCCCATACTCTCCAAAATTAAATTAATACTTTGTAATGTGTTTGATAATTGTACTTCCATTGGAACATTGTGGCCTCTATTGAAGTCTTCAAACATAGCGATAAAATAAGTTTTCCATAGTTCCTTCACATCTGTGGGTTCACAATATACCAAAATTGTTGCGAACAACCGTCGTAAAGCATGTGGCATTTGGAAACTAACAGCTTCATTTAAACACTCAACAATACTATAGGAAGAGGATCTAATGCTGAAGGTAGTCAAGCTCGTAAAGAACGACCTCAAGCTCGAGTTTTACCATGACACAAGAACTTCCCAAAGCTACACCAAACGTAATCACTGGTAATATATTAATTTTTCGGTGTAAATGCTCATGTTTTATTTGATCCGGGTGCAACACATTCATTTATATCATTATCATTTGCATCACATTTGAGTGAGCCAGAGTCTTTGGGCTATGATTTACTCGTTCGAACACTAGTGGGCAGTGTGGTCATTGTTAATGCTGTATATCGTGAATGCAAATTATTGATTGACTGAACTGCACGCTACATTGCTCGTTATTCCATTGAGGGATTTTGATGTGATTTTGGGTATGGACTGGTTAAGTGAACATCATGCTAAACTGTATTGTTTTACCAAGGAAATTGGACGTCGCATCCACTGCACTTTGTTTGCCGCTGATGGCTTCTCATACATGTCTGCTAAAACCTTCATAATACCCTTGGTGGTTGTCTCCTTCGTTGTATGGAACGCAACGTTCCGTGACAGCGACATACGAATTACACTCATCGCCTTCTTGTCAAGCAACATTCACTCTTCGTCTTTCATATCCGACGGCTTATCACCAAGGGGCTGATACAGATCTTTACCATACAGGTAATCTTTGATCTGCGTCTTCCAGAACCCAAAGTCTGTCCCGTAAAACTTTTCAATCGGCGTTTTTCCTTCACCCGTCATATTCGCTCCCACTCGACCTGGAGCTCCAGTTCGTCAAAAGAATTTGACTACGTCTGGGGGCGCTGCCAAGCCAGGATATTCACTATATTTCGTAAGAATGTGATTGTTACAAGGAGAGAATATGGCTATTATATAACATACGTAACCCTAATAGAAGATGATTACGTAAAGACTAAAATACCCATGGGCCCTGTTTACAGTCTTCAGGCTCCATAACTTGACAGTAATCACTCAATTTCTGGGAATATATATATTGCTATCGTACAAATACTTTATAACTCTTATCTATTTATTTTTGTATCTCAGAAAAATTACAATTTTCACAAGCGGTTGAATATATATTCCAAAAGGGCTTATTCAACCAAATTGTACCTCGAAATCTTTTAAAAGCATTCTGGTTGAGTTATTTAAGTTCCACGCCTTCTTTCCTTTGAATTTGAACTCAATCAAGTTGAGTGCACTAATTTCCATTTTTTCTTTGTAGCAAACAAGTAGTTAGTTTAGCGGAATCTTAGCCCACTTATAGAAATGAGTAAAGTTGAGTTTGAGCCTTGAAATTATGGCCCGATAAATTTGTGAGCCGAGTTTGAAGCTTATATAGCTCAACCGAAATAAGTCTGAAATCGATTAAAAATTTAGAATATGTATTAATATTCACAAATTTCTAAATTCTCTCACTTTTATTATCTAATATAATATGTGGAAAATTCTTGGTGTGCAAATGTGAAATATTTCTATCTTGCTAACATGGGTCATTCAAATTAAGGCCATATTAATTTATGTTGTCCAAGATAAATTTCGAGTTAATTATTAACAAGAAACAAGATATTTTGTATTTGGGAAAAATATATAATTTTACGGGAAATTCTATGTTGGACCTTGCCCAATAGGGCCGGTCCTTCCCCACCACACATTTGTGGTGGGGACCACACATTTGTATGGGTGGTTGTTGTATTTTAACACCCACCCCACCACAAATGTGTGGTGGGGAAGGACCGGCCCTATTGGGCAAGGTCCAACATAGAATTTCCCTAATTTTACCAAGCCCTTGGCTACAAAAATTTGAGGGCCATATGGATCAATATTCGAGTTGGGAAGTTAATTTTATTTTGAAATCAATAAATCATAGACTAATTCTCAAGATTTAAAATATTTCTATGATTTATATGTTAATTTATTACTAAAAACTAAAATATTTTTGTAGCTAAGTTAGGGTTAAAAATTTCTTTATAGAAACTTCGTTGGATGTTTAGCAAAATATGAAGGAAGATATCATCTTTCTCGGAACAGACTTCACAATTTTTTTTATAAGAAAAATAATATTAAATTTAATATTAAGAACTTTAAATTTTGTAAGGAATACCATGTTATGAATTCATAGTATTGCTTTAATGATCATCATATACAAGCTAGAAAATATATTTCATTATCATAACTTCATTAAGCTATACGAAATTAGTATTCCATACAAATTTTATCAAAGTAAATAGATACGTTAATATGAGTCAACCCGAAAATAGAATTCCCTAATCAGTGGCATAACCAACTATCGCATACTAATGCACTTATAACAGCAATTCTCCTCTCAAGTATGACTGTTACGATCCTAATTGCAAGGTATGGGACTTGAATCCCACATCGGAATTATGGGATTCCCATGTGGAGTTTATATGACTTTGGGCTCCTCCACCTCATCAGCTAGCTTTTGGGGTTGGATTCCAATTCAGTGATATCTACGTTTTATAACATCACATTAAACTAACAACTAACAAAGGTCTAGATTCACGATTAGAAAACATAATACAAACATCTCATCTTGATCTTGCTTTCTCTCTGTGATATATTCTTATTTATTTCAACGGTCCATATAAGCACATCAATAAATGAAAAGGAATCGAAACCCAATTGTTCTTTCTAATGCTTGATAACGAAGAAGAAACAAAAAGAAGAGATCCCACACATCCAATAATTGCGACAAACCAATGCCCAATAACTCAATACTTAACCAACCAAACAACTTTTGGAAGACAGAAAGATAAGACCTCCACATCCAAACATGGCAACAACTTATACCTGTGAAAAGAAACATTTCCCATGCCATGCTAAAGGCATATCTTCAAACCACATATCATCTTAAAGTTTGAAACATTCTACCAAGCATCTACTTACATGACAAATTAAGATGCTATTTCAGCGTTTACACTAACCCTATAGAGCTTAGTATAACCGAATGATACATTAAAAATGCCGCCTACGTTTAGTGCGAACTTCTGCAAAGTTCTGCCAAGGCGAATAACTCACATCAGGCACAAACACACAAGAGTCGGGAGTATTGTGAGGCCAGTAAAGCCCCGATGCTGTAGGTGGAGAAGGAATCTGTGGGACCGCCCAAAATGTATCTTGTCCCATACACTCGTCCCCCTCTAATTCCCCATCAGCAGCTCTCAGAATGGGGGAGTAATCCGAATCTCCAAGCTTCCCACTATCCGCCTGATAAAAGAAATGATCAACATGAACAACAAATAAGTTAAGGATCCACAACAATAACGATAGACACATGATGCAATACCTTAGATGAGCCATTATCCATGAAATTGTAACTCTGATTGAAATCACCAAGTCCGAGAAATTCGTCTAACTGCCACTGCGAAATACTTCCAGCTGCAGAACCTTGTGGCAGCTTTGATGATGAAATATCAACATGTACAGGAAAACTTTTATTGTATTGAGCAGTTGAGGATACTACTGGGGTGGTCCTCCTTGAACTAGAATGAGATTCTGGTTCCAACATCTTCTCCTTGGTCAATTTCTCAGGGGAAGATGATGGGCCATGTTCTGCAACTTCAAGGCCTACTTTAACTCCTGTGAGTAAGAACCTCTGATGTCCCGAAACCAAGGAATTCACTGTGTGTATCGCCACGTCACACTTTCTGCAAAGTAAAGCTCGGTCCTCCAGACAGAAGAAATAGCCGACTGTCTCCTGCACATTATAATATGGGAGTATCAGAACCTACTCAGGCAAGGGAATACAAAAATGATTGTCTATAGGTAAAAAAACTCACACTAATGGATAATAATGCCACGTACTAGCTTCAATATTCCGTAATGGAGGAGGAAAGATTGTTTCAGATGATATGGCTTAGCGGTGAATCAAAGTAGAGAATCATTTCAAGAACGGCAAGATATAGTATCAAACTAACACTCAACCTATCAGAAGGATCATCTTCAGTAGCTATATGGTATAGCAGTTAGTTGTCAACTGACATTCTTGAGGTTCTATTTGCCGTCCTTGGTTTATGTGATGTATTTTTCTTAAGCGCAAAGAAGACAGTCCTTTGTTACAGTTTATAAGTTGATTCCCTTCCAGCCAGTCCATCTGGCTCCAGAGGGGAACTGGTACAGGTTCTCATATTAAAAACAAAAGGAATTAACTGAAAAGAAGAGGGATAGTCAGTTCTAGGGCTTGTTACGATTGTATGTATAGCGGAAGTATTAAAGTATCGTTCTCCATAGTTTTCCTTGATGCTATTTGAGTTGGCAATTGCACAAAGCTTTATGCTCAGCATAATTAAGAGCTACAAACTAAATCATGCATATAATAATCTCACTATTCCCCATGGTCAAACTAAATATACAATCACCGCATAAAGATCATCTAGTACGAAAGATTGAGCACGAAATGAAACACAGATATTAACCGCTCATACATGTTAATTGTAATTCTTCCGTATAGCAGAAAAAGAACTGCTGAAATCCTTCTTGAAATCTTGATCAACACATGTCACTCTAACCAAGTTAGAAGGAGCATGTTAAGGCTGGTCGAACACAACATTAAAAGATAAAATTGAACAAATTGACTGCTCAATTTGAGGAAATGAAGTGTGCACCAGTGTAAACTGTGAGATCAGGTCTCATCATAACTACAAGGTAAGTGTAACACTCATCTTCAGCAAGAATAATATCCTTAACCATCTTAACTAGACGACCCAATGTTGGGTTGAATTCATCATGCACCTATATGGTAACCATAAGTTGGTATGGGGACATGAACACATGATTTTTTCCCCATAACCAACCAACCTAAGACACTAACTGAAGAAAGACGAACAATATCACGGTCCCATTATGAAATACTTAGGATCCAAACTTTTTGAGACAATGGAGACCCCAGCTACCATCACAAGAACCCACAACATTGTCAACATAAGAGGATAACAATACAGTAATACTGACTGAGCATAGAAATAATGTTGCTCAGACATATGTCTCAAAAAAAAAAGGGGGCCGATCACGGTAATTTATAGTTGCTGTAGTATATACCACATGCATTTCTATAAGACATGTTTTAAGGCGAAAACCCTACACGTTAATTACGAACCCCAAATCAATTGACACAAAACAAAAGAACCAAAATAGCATTATCCTCGTCCCTTGCAGGTCTAGCTAACCAATTAACAATTGTAACAAGTTTTTGATTTGTTAACAGAGTAGAATGAGCAACCAAATGAAAGGGATCAATACAAATATGAAAAAAGCTCAGCAAGACCAGCATATCCATATCCATTAAAACATCCCAAACGGTGTTAACACCGTATACACAACCAATATATGAGGTCCTCAAGCCAAAGATATTTATCTATCAACCAAAGACAAGTCAAAACAGAACACCAAATTGAACAGTAATCTCAATCTTATCCAATTAACACCAGTTCCATAAACCACAACAATAACTCTAATCATCACTTACTAAATCAAAAAGAAGAGAACAGGATCAAAACCTGGCAAATATCACACTTTGGCATCTGTGAAGAAGAGCTAGAGAGTGGAACCCTCTGGTGTTTACTAGCAAGCTTATTTGCAGCATGGACTTTCTGATCACAGTCCCAACACAGCGCTGCCTCGTCGGCGCAGCAGAGGACGGTCCCCTCCGCCGCCTCACACACGTTGCACTGAATTTTCATCCTTCTAAACTTCAATCACCACCAAACCCTAGCCCTTGAAAATTGAAGATGATGTCTATGATAAAGAATTCATACAGCTGTGCCAAGATTTTCAGGAGGGTGGTGGTAATGAAAGGAAGTGAGATCAGTAGGAATGGCAAGTGGGGGTGTGGGTGTCCTAGATAGAGGGTTCATGAATATGTGCATTTATTCTTTTGTGGTGATATTTTTAAAATTTTGTTAATAATTTCATTTTACGTGATTAATTGAATATATAATTGTTTAAATTTAAAATTATATTTGCATTTTAAAAAATAAATTTGTTAATTAAATTCAGTTCACCTAAAATTCAGTTGAGTCGAATTTGAGTCGAGTTAAGTAATTTAATTTATTTGTCAATATTTTACTACTTTTTAGTATTTCAAATTGAGTTTAAATCAAGTTTAAAAATTTATTATACACAAAAAATTATTTAAATTGTTAAAAATTATTAAACTAAGCTCACACCAAATTATAAAGATCAAATTTGAATCAAGTATTTAATAGTAATAATTCAATTTTGAGAGAGTGGGATTGGTGAAATGGAGGAATTGATTAATTAATATGGATAGAAAATTATTATAGGTTGAGGCGGTGTTGGGATGTATGTGCATGTGAAAGGAGGTTAAGTGTTGACGTGTAAGATGATATTGAGAGAGTTTTCAGTTTTGTATTGAGAGTTGAGACATGCCATAGAGCCAGATACATAACCTTAGCAAAGAAGACTCGTTCTAGGAAAATATAATTATTTCTATCTGGAACCCAATTATTTTTTGTGTCAGGAATATGTCACCATTTCGTACTGATCTTTTACACCATAATTTATAATAAAAAAAAATCATAAAATGTTAATTATAAAATTTTGAAGCAAGTTAGTTAATTTGTATAAATTAAATAAATCATAATATCTATTAATCCATTTTGTCCATTCATAATTATTAGAATGAAAATAAAAAGAAGCACACTCTATTTAATAATACTATAGATAAATGTAGGTAGAAGTGAATTTCAGTGTTTCATGATATGTAAGTGCATTGGAAATTAGATAGTTAGATGTTAGAAACATATAAAAGTAGAAAAACAAAGCCTAAAGTCATAAATATCTAAATTATGTGACTTATTGCAACTATAACTTCTGTAATTGTAACTTATAATAAGAGACCTTCTGGTCTTGCAACATATAGGCTCGGGCTGGAACCAACATTTTATTAATTACTCGTGTACCAATTTTCAGTAAAAGAAGAAAAAAAATATTAAATAATTAGAAATTCCAATCACTGGATTATAAAATCTAAATGAAGACCACCCAAAGCATAGGCATTTTTTGACAAAAATGAGAGATAAAATACAATTAAAAAATTATAAATATTAGTGTGCCTATATTTTGGGCAAAATTGCAACTTTGATACCTCAAGTTAGCATGTACACGAATCTAATACTTTAAATTGGACTACTTGCAATTTGGGTACCATATGTTCAAAAAACCGCAATTTCAATACAAATTTCGCCGGAAAATCATAAAATCGCCGGAAAAAGTCACGTGACACGCATGTGACTCTCAATTTGAGGATTTTTCTCTCAATTTGGGGATTTTCTGATTTTCCCTCCAAAAATCACCAAATTGGCTAATCACCTAATGACATGTCACCCACCCAATCAGAAACTTTCATTAATTCTCTACTCTCAAACTCCTTAACCCCCACGCGCCGCCATGAACTCCATTAAACTCCTGCTCCTCAACCTCACTCTCCTCGCCATTTGCATTTCACGCGCATATGCTCGGAGAAGGCGTGGATGCAGAAACGATGGGAGGCGGCGGCGCGTCGAATCGGAGATCGCTGTTTTGGGGGGGAAAGGTACATTACAACATTTCGTAGAAGGCGTGGATGCAGAAGCTTGATATCTGAATAAAGAAATTGAGCTTTCTGAATAAAGCTTGATATCTTGAGCTTTAAATGAAAAATTAACAATTTTTATAATAAATTTACGTGACAAAGATTAGCATCAGAAGCCCAAAAAATCCTATTCAATTTCTACGATTTTCCCATTATCACAAACAAAATAAATTCAATTTCGATTGATTTGGATTCTAAAAACTACAGATATATCTTACAAATCCAATCGATTAATAGCTATCATATTTCAACAACAAGCAATTTTTAGTTGTGGTTTATGTAGATCGATCACTTTTTCGATTGACTGAGAAGGGATACAGGAGGAGGAAAAATTCACGGAAGCAGAATGACTGTAACGAGGGTTCCGTTTCCCTTTCCACCTTATATTTAGTTCCGTATGAATTTATGCAATTTTGGGGATGAAATTAGGTCAATGAGGTTAAATTGGGGGGGATAAAATATGATTGGAGGGCATTTTCGTAAAATAAATCTTACATTTTCCCCAAATTTGGTGATTTTGGAGAGAAAATCAGAAAAATCCCCAAATTGAGAGTCACATGCCACGCACGTCACTTTTTCCGGCCAATTTATGATTTTCCGGCGAAATTTGTATTGAAATTGCCAATTTTTTGAACATATGGTACCCAAATTGCAAGTGGTCCAATTTAGAGTATTAGATTCGTGTACAGGCCAACTTGAGGTACCAATTTTGCAATTTTGCCCTATATTTTGCATGTAATTTCCCGTTCCTTGGAATACGAGATAGAAACTTCAAAGCTTTGAGAAATAAAATATAAAAAAATTGAATGATAAAAACAAAACTCTAACCAGATCTAAAACTTACCAAAAAAACTATATAGAGAATGACAAAAAAGGATTAGGCATATATGAAATTTACAAATAAACAAATAAAATTTGCTAGAAGAAATCGAATTAAAATAGAAACCAACTGAGGAATGAGAATTATAAATACAATATAAGAGAATGTATAATATATGTGAGGCATTATGTTTCACCGACTCATTTATACTTACAAGCTTTAATAATATATTTTGAATGAACAACATATTTGATTGCTTAAAATAAATTTAAGTTCCTAATTTCTTAGTGTGATTAAGCATCTTTCCTAAAAAAAGTTATATATTAATTAATGATATTTTTGACCAAAATTTAAAATTTAATTATCATCATTACCATTTCAATTAGAAAAATTGCAGGAAGTAATCCAGCTTCAAAATCAATGTCTGGTTAATATGAAAATTTCAAATAATTTAAGAGCATGATTATGCATGGAATACTAATGAATTTGGAATCAATGAATCAATTAGAGTGTGTTTGGATTGAGTAATTTGTATTTGGGGAGGGGATTTTAATTTTTGGAGGAAGGATTTAAAATGATACCTAAAATAGTGTTTTTTTAATCCACCTACCACCGTAGTCAAAGTGGATATCTAGTTATTTGAAATCCATTATAACTTGGACACATCTAAACGAATTCATGAATTTATTGACGAATTTGAAATTCATAGATTTCAAATCCTTTAATCCAAACACACCCTTTAAGTTGGTTGTAAATATTAAAATAAATTAAAATTCTAAAAAATTAGAATTGAGCTCAAGTGAGTCACACACTGCTTTGCAATAATAAATATGATGTGATAATTGATAGGTAATAAATTAATTGATCTTTTATGATCTCATATGATATCTGTACAACTGCTGAAAAAATTGTGCAAAATTTATAACAATTGCTTCAAATATTAATTACGAGTAAATTGCCTCTAAAATTCATCCCCAAATAAATTGGTTCCCATGAGAATCATATTGCAAAATACTGGGCAGTGGTGGAAAATTGGAAATTATAAATCTTGAATAATGACTATTAAATTTTATGTTTAAATTTAAGTTGATTATTATAAGTAGGGGTGTAAGCCGAGCCATGTCGACTCGGCTTGAACGAGCTCGACTCGAGCTCGAGCCGAGCTTCACGAGCTCGAACATTTAGTCGAGTTCGAGCTCGAGCCTATTTTTCTCTAAGAAAAGCACACGGACTCGCGAGCTTTTTAATTTTTTAATATATTATTATTTTTATTATTATATTAATAAATATATATTGAATAATTAAAAAATATTAAAAACATTCAAAATTTGAATTTTTTCGCCTAAATTCCACGGGCTCAGCTCGAGTTCGAGCTCGCGAGTTTGGGCTCAGCTCGAGCTTGAACCAAAGCTCACGAGCTCGAGCTTGAACCAAAGCTCACGAGCTCGAGCTTGAACCAAAGCTCACGAGCTCGAGCCTAAGCTCAAAAATTTTGAGCTTGACGAGCTCCAGCCGAAGCTCGAGCTTGTATAGTAAGGCTCGAGCTCGAGGTTGAAAAAATCGTCAAATTCGGCTCGAGGTTGGCTCGTTTACACCCCTAATTATAAAATTCGAGATTGCATAAATTATAATCTATTCAAATATGACTTAAAATCAAATAACGTAATATTTAAAAGTTTATTATTATACAACTAATTGGGTCAAATATAAAACTACATTTTAATTTAGTCAGTGAAAAATAAAAAAATAAAATAACGAAAAGTCAAAATCCACCATTTTACTTCACAATATATATATATATAAACAAATATCAATCAGGATCCAAGAAGCAAAGTTCAGTTGTTATGGGCTCAATCCATTGTGACCCGAATTGATAAGAAATCGGAGCCCCGATTAAAAAGTTTAGTTAAATTACCAGCTGTTTTCCCGCCATTATTGTCTCAAACGACAGAGCGCTCTGCAAATTTTTCACACTTCACCTTAGGATTTGTAGGAAATTTCAAGCAGTTGAAGTATTTTGTGAGCTGCGTGAATTGTTTTCGATTCGCTTACCCTAACACTTTGCATACCTAGCTTCATCTATGGATCCGGTTTCAGTGGCAATTTCCGGAGTTAAAAAGCATTTTTGAGGATTGCGGAACCTGATTCTGTTGGAATTTGAGCTTTTTTTTCGAGATAAGTGCTGATTAGGTACGGCGTTGATTCAGTTCACAATGTTTGTGTTTCTATGATTTGTTCTTGAATTTGCGAAATCTTATTCATCTGATTCTTTATTTTGATGGTGTCTTTCCGTAAATTCAGGTTTCAATTGAATGTTTGCATAAAAGTACTGTTAAATGACGTTCATTTGTAAATTAAAATATTAAATTCTTGAATTCATAAATATTATTGAGCTTATGAAGTCTTTAACCGTTTATTTGCCTGATTCATCCATTTTAAGAACACATGCTCTGAAATTTGAGTTAGATAAGCTAATCGCAACTGCTACTGATGTTTCTGAAGCTTCTTGGGTTATTGTGATTTGACATGAAAGCATCATTTCTCTTTTCCTGAATATATCGGTGGTCTTTGGAACTTTATGTAACTTAATTATTAGGTTTCTGTAAGTATCAAGTCCTAAAGATCTTAATTTTTGGAAAATCTCTTTTGAGTGCTTTATCATCTGTATACCAGATAGCCACTATTTTAAACAGCACGGAAGCCTTATGCTACCTAGTATCACAAAAATATATTCAATAGATGATGAAGTGCATATGAGGATTTATCCATCGAACTTTATGTATTGGAATCTATTCTCTAGTCATGCTCAACCGTGCAACGAGTGCTTGGACAGTAACAGGAGCACTTCCGCATTTTCAACAATCGCAGAGCCATTTTTCCCGTAACTTTTGTATGATTCAGCATTACATGCTGAAAAATATATGGATCCACTTTTTCTGTGTCATTTACAATGAGAACTACTGCATTATGTTGGAATTGGAATTAAAAAATGGAGTTGCTCATCAGGGGATGTTTTCTATTATGAGATACAGAAAGTACAGCATAACCTTACCTGACGTGGATTCTTAGTCTTAGTTTATTGGAATGTCCTTCCACAAGAATGTGAAACTTAGAGCAGCAGAACTACAGGACTTGAGAAAATCCAATTCATGATTTTGGTTCCAGGTTTGATATGTAAATATTTGTTCTGAAGGCTGAAATGAGATGCAATGCCTGCTGGCGGGAGCTGGAAGGACGAGCTATTTCTACAACCTGTGGTCACCTCCTGTGTATCCAAGATGAATGAAATAAATTCAGAATTTTTCTTTCTATTATTTCTATCAGATTCATGATGTTCGGTGAACGTAAGATTTCCTTAACCACTACTAAGGCCCTGAAGATGCCAATAAGATTCTCAGTAATGATGGTGCTTGTCCCATCTGTGATCAAGTTCTCTCTAAAAGGTATTACAAAAAAAATACTGTTTGTCTTGTCACCAGGTTGTAATTGTCACGCATCTATAAGAATAGTTAAAAATTTTGGACAAGTAAGAAATATATGAGAATCGAATTTGTTAAAGATTGAAACCAATCATCCTGCAAAAAGGTCCAGAGTTTATCTGCCTATTGGGATAAATTGTGAAAAATATTGATCTCACATTCCTTTGTCTGCATGAAACTGATCTATCCATCTTTTGTATTTTTTTATTTGTATGTGGTATAAAGTTCCACATTATTTTGACACGATACTGTTTTTCTTCAGCCTTATGAAGCCTGTGGATATCAACCCAAATGATGAATGGGTTAATGTAAGGAAACTCTCCTACTTCTTTGTCCTCTCCGGATCTTTCTCTCCCCTTTTTATGAGATATAATTTCAGCTAAAATATGCTCAATAGCCTCTTTTGAAATAGTATTATTATCTCTTCCACAGATGGCCATGGCTGGAATATCGCCTCAGATATGTATGCCCACTAATACACTTCATATTCAGCTTCTCATGATTTATAATTTTTTAGCTCTCTGGTCTACATGTGAACATTTCTGAAATCTTGATTAAATAACTAACTCTTCAAAATTCCATAATGGTTTCTTTGAATGGTCCCAGTGATGAAAAGTGCATATAGAAGTGTAATGTTTTATATTGGGCAAAAGGATTTGGAGATGCAAGCTAAGATGAACAAAGTAGTAGGTCAGTGCCGTCAAAAGTGTGAGGCAATGCAAGAGAAATTTACAGAGAAACTGGAGCAGATTTATACTGCGTACCAGAAAATGGCTAAAAGGTGCCAGATGATGGAGCAAGAGATGGAGAATCTAACCAAAGATAAGCAAGAGCTGCAAGAAAAATTTGCAGAAAAATGCAGGTTAACCTCACTTGATATCTCTATATCCCTGTAGTACTCCTGCAGTATCCATTATTTTTAATGGTAACTGAAAAACCTGGCAATTTTATTAACACTACCAGGCAAAAGAGAAAGCTAGATGAAATGTATGATCAAGCAAGAAATGAAATTGATTCAATGAAGAGATCAGCAATTCAGCCTGCAAATCACTTCTTTTCCAGACCAGAGCCTGATTTGTTCTCGAATCCAGTTACTAGGATGGATAACAGAGATTCCATTAGGAAAGGTAACCCAGTATTCTCACGGCATTTTCCAATTATTGCGATGCTGACATTATTATAGACTCCTTTCATAACTCATCAAATATTTTGATGCAGGAAAGTTAAATGCTACTTTTTGAGGAAAAGAAAATCAATGAATAACCAAGTTTTAGATAAAATAATGAGGAAACCAATTGTTTTTCGAAAATTTCTTTTTCTTTTCATCACCAAAAGATTAGAAGTAGAACTATTGTAGTATTCTCGCAAAAAATAGCAGTTGACTTATTTATTGCAGATTGGTCGGTTTTCACTCCTGATACTCCAGGGCCGAGAGATGACATGTGGACGGCTAGACAGAACAGTTCTAACTCCACATTCAACATCTCTGGTGGTTCACCTGCAAAACAGTCAGCAGTTCCAATGGAGACTGGAAATAGAATGACTGGAAGTGGAGGTGGAGCCAGCAATCCTTCTATGACTCTCAGAAACCTTATCCTTTCACCAATAAGGCGACCTCAGCTTTCTCGTAGTCGGCCTCAGTTGTTCACGTAAGACTAACTATTACAATGTATCTGACATTCACTACTCTTGTGGATTATAGTAATAAATTCCATGTTTTCCAGGTTGTAGATACTTAGAGGTTGCATATGTTTTGTCCTGAAGCTTGACCCATATAATGCACAAGAAAATTGAAGTCATGGACTATAGATAGACTTACTCCTAGTGTAAAATATCCCATTGTTGTTGCTACTTACTGCATTATGAACAACAGTAGGTCCGAAATTGGTGTACCCTTAGACCAGTGGATTCACTGTTTGTCTTGTCCTCCGTATAATTTTGAAGAAATTAAGGGCGTACATAAATCCCTCACCGAACGGATCCACCATATGGTAGAGTTTTAATTTTTTTTCTTGATAGTGAAAATTTTATACTTATGAAACCTGCTATTTTCTGATCGAGTGACATGTCCAACGATTACAACTGCCTCAACCCTGCAACTTGCATGTTATGTGTATATATACACGCACACAAACACACACACACACAACCTATATTCGTATGATGCATTTTGTATTGGTTTCTCTTGGTTCCAATTTTTCTCAAATTAATACGCATAATTTTTACAATCTCTAGAAATCATGATAATATAACAATATTTACTAGTTGTTTTGGATGATACTAAAGTATTTAGTCTTTTACCATCACTATTTATTTCAGCTTAAACAACGAACCATTTGAGTTGTGAGCAAAATACAATTACAACTTTACAAACCACCTTCCTGAACCGTTATCAATCCCTATATCCCGGGTCAGGTTGAATTTTCAATATAAATCACGTACACCTCTCAACTATATAGGATGATATAAAGGTGTCAAACAATGAATTGTCGATGACAATGCCACCTTACAGACAAGTCATCCATTCCATTTATACTTTCAATTCAAATATTTTGTGTTGGAGTGGCAAATACAGATTTAAAGGCAGAGCCGGAGAAGATATTTGTATTGTATCTTAGAATGGATCCAAATGATATATAAGAGCCTTTCTCCACAAAACCAGGAGATGTCTATTATCTTCATCGTTTCTCTTGATCTTAGTAATGAAAGAATAATGATGAAATGAATGTATTATGGAATAACAGAAATGTCAAAGGCGTATGAGGTTCTTACCAATGAACATGGGCATAGACTAGAGGTGGCAATTGGGTGGGTCGGGTTGATTCCAACTGTTCGGTTCTTAAATGGGTTGGGTTTTTAAATGGTTTGGAGGTGGAACCAACTCAACCAAAAACGGAACCGAAGTCAACCCGAAAGGGAACCAAGCCCAACCCGACTTAATACCTTACATTTTGTTCTTTATAATTTAGATTATTGGCAAACGGTTTGGGCCTAACTTGAAATTAGTTGGACCAAACTTGGAACCAAGTCGAAACCAATTAGGAACCAAAAATAATTTCTTAGGAACCAACCCGACCCAAACTAGTTTAATTGGGTTGGAATCATGGTTCCGGAACCATTTTGCCACCCTTAGTAGTATAGACCGTCTAATATCATTGTTCTCCAATCAAAGAAGAAGCATTTAGAAGTTAAGAATTGCATTTCATTCCCTGACCGCCTTACAATGTCCGAGAATATAAACGCACACACAGCTCCTTCTTCTGAAATGGCTTGCTTGTAGACTGTAGTAGTGTTCCATAGCTACATAAACATTTTTACACCTACATCACTTGTCTTTTGATGGGGTGATTTGTGGCATTAATCACATGTTTGATTTCTCGTAAAAGAATACTAATTTGACTTCATATGAGCCACAATAATTTAGGTGATTTAACTTTTTTGTATGATTTGTCTCATATATGATTTATAAGTTATTTTAGAAAAGCGAAATTTACCCATTGCATTTATATAACAACGGCTACAAATTTTTTCGTTAAAAAAACAATTGAGATTAAAATAATATGGTGGGATGGTAATGGGTACAGATGAAAATGGCGGATCACATAAATATTCATCGGGTCGATCATCATGTGAGTGGATTATAATCGGGTACGGACTCCATTTTCCTCAGCCCGCCCTTCTCTTTTTGTTCCGGTCCAATCATTTCTTACCATTTCTATCTTCTCTCTCTCTCTCTCTCTTTATATATTAGAAGTAAGAGTAGGGTAAATTATAATGACAAAAATCTAGGTTAATTGTATAATTAAATATTTTATAAAATACATAGTGGATCTACATTATATGAATTTGATGAGTATTGGCAATATAAATGTGAGTTGATGCATTAATTGGAATAAACAATTTAATTATTATTATTTTTTTTATTATTATTCTGTTTTTCGGACAATAAATTTTTATCTGAATTTTATTTCCCAATTGTTTTGTCGTTTGTGCTAGTTATTGTTTGTTACCAAGGACGTTGCGTTGGTACTTGCTAGTGAAAATACCGGAGTAAATAAATTTAAAAACAATTAAGAGTTGTGGAATTAAAATTGAAAAATGAACTAGGTGTATAAGTTGATTTAATTTGTGTATTTCATTTACAATTTTTTTTTCAGTTTTGATGCATGAAATTTGATATGGTTTTGGAATATACTGCATACATGATCAAATATTAAATGTATGAAAATAATAATATTCTGAAATTCTACTTGAAATGATAGTAATGTCCGTGTTCCTTACCGGTAAAGAATATCAGGAAAATGAATTTTTATTTCACAATATTATCACATCATTACGAAAATGATAAGTATTTATTTTTAAAAAATTATAAACAACAATTCAAATAAATAAACAAATATTCAAACTATATTAATTTATCATCAATTTCCCACCACCTAACAAATTGATGTACCAATAGATTGAACTTTTTATTGTTTTGTGGACAAAAAGTGCAATTTAAACAATAACTAATTTAGTTAGATAATTTCAGTTTGAGCCTTAATTGAAATAATGGTAATGAAATAAATGAGCTTAACATACCAAGGCGGAAAATCATTGATATGGAAATGCTCACACACCACTATATATAGTCATCATTTCATAACACTTCATTGACCACCTAATTAATTGAAGAGCTGAGATGACAACATATGGATTACCATTTACTAGTCTACACTAAAATTTAATACCAACAAATAATTTCAATCTATTTAACTGACAAGCACGTAATAAAACAAAAAAATCGTATAAAATTATATATTTAAATAATGAAATCAGAAATGATTATAAATTCATTTCGAAAATGGTAGGCATGTTGATCCCTCAAAATTCATCTCTGAAAAAACTTCTCTAAAATATGTATTTGGATAATATATTGTCAAGGTTTTTTCATAAAGAATGTCAAAGTTTAGTTAATTGTTAAAAAATTCTTAAAAAGAGAAAACAAAATTTATTCATGATTTGGTAGTTGACGTGGCGAAATACAAATAATACAATGTACGAAATAAGACTCATTTTATCTATTTTTAAAGTTTAAATTCGATAATTTTAACTAAGAAATTATATATTAACCTGTGATGCACGGACACGGGATACGGTGCACGACACGATACGACACGGACACAGTATTTTTAAAAATATTAGGACACGACACGACCTCGAAACTACTAATAAAATGTATATATATAAATTAATATACATATATATGTTCATTAATTTACGTTAAATATATAAATTAATTTTTTATTCTAATTTAAATGACTAATTAGATATAAGAATGACTATTGTACGTTATAAATTTGTATTTGATTTGTAAAGTTATATATTTGAAAGAAAAACAAATACTTCAGTTTTCAAAATCACAAAAAATAAGTGAAATAACATCAAGTGTCACAAATAATGCATACATAGTAGACATACCCTCTAACTATACTCATTACGGTGTCCATATTTTATTTTTTTTCATTTTATTTAAGCAGAAAAATTTATTTTTATATTGGACACGATGTAGGGAGTGTCGGACACGATGTCGGAGAGTGTTGGACGAGTGTCGGGTCCGATTAGATGTCCGACACGATACGTTGTGATTTTTTGAAGTGTCCGTGCATTAGAGATATTTACACATGTCGCAAATAAAATAAAATTACTACAAAATAAATAAATCAAATCAATCATACTTATTATATATTTTTCTCTGAAATTAACTCATCTATATACACATTTAATATTATTATTTTTATTCTTAAATATATTTTACTCTATTTTTTAGAGATGTGTATGACATCTAATTAAACCCCGTTTACTATGAAAAACTTTTAAACCTCAATTCGACTCACAGTATCCAAAAAAAAATATTATATTTGAGGCGAATTAAATAATAAATCAAACTAAAATTTCGAAATTCAAAACCTTTCATAGCACCAAAGTAACCCAACGTCCCAACCCACCCTACCCTTTAACCAAACTGGATCCAAAAACCAGGGTTTATTTCAGTTAAAAATAATTATTAATTAAATCAAACCGGATCCAGTTTCCGGGTACACCTACCCCAACCGAAAATCCGGTTCATTTCATACCCAAAACCATCCCAAAAATATCTGAAATCCATACCCTAACCCTTTCTCCTCTTTCGGATCTTCCGATTTGATCTCTCTCGGTAGTTTCAGTCTCCGGCAAGAATTCAGGTTCGATTTTCTCCGATCTACAGTCTTGATCTGATCCGATCTCACTGTTTTAACATCACTTTTGAGCTTAAATTTTCAGTTCATGTGTTGTGTTATGAAATTCACTCTGCAGATTTATCTTTCTTTTGTTTAGTTTGAGCAGTAAAATTGATTTTCGGTGTTTTCAGTGGAATTATGTAATGTTTATTTCCCTCTTTTTTTTGGATATTTTGTCGGATCACTGATTAAATGAGAACCTCATGATCATGTTTTTGTTGAATTGTTTATGAAAAGACATAATTGGAGGTTAGTAGAAGGATTTGTTTATGTTGCTGGCATGTTTGTGATTAGTTACTGTGTGATTCAATTTTGATATGCTTTCTACAAGGTCCGAGAGGATGTTTTTGATCTACAATTTTAAAAGGTTAATAGATTTATGCTTCAAGACTGCTACACAGCAAAAACAAATGCTCCAAGGGGATAAAGAGTCTTAAATGAGTTTGTTTGGACGATTTCACGAACGATACTGTCGATTTCAAATCCTTTCGCACTCATTTTGAGTTATCTTTCCAATTTTATTTTGGACTGGTATGGAGTCATTTGAATTAGTTCTATCAAATCATTTTCCATTTCACTGCAACTAAAATTCGGCCATGTTGCCCCCATTTTATAGAGGACTGAGGATGACCTGTTGTTTGATAGATTTATGGGACTTTGTTTTCTTCAATTGCGCAGTATCATGTTCATAACATTACTTATGTGCATCACTCATGCAAACAGGGCTAGTAAAACACACTTTTCTTACTTTTTCCCTGTGTATTTCTAGTTAATTTTGTTGATTTATGTGGTCAACTCAGACTGCAGCATTGACCTCTCTGACCTTATTTGTTCTGGAATGTATCATCTCTGTTAAATTAATATTAATTTGTTTCGTAGTTTGCCCACATTCTTATATGGTTCATAATCAATGGTAGGTCGTGTTGATGCTCTTTCCTGCCCTTTCCGTGTCATAGTTTACTCATTATTATATGATACTCAAATTGATTGCTTTGTAAATGGTAGTGATATGAGTTGTTATTACTTCAGTTATATAAAAAATAAGAAATTTGAATACTGTTGGTGACTTGGTGTCATCTTTTATGAAATATTATAACTTCAATTTTCTTCACATGATTGATGCAGCTAAAATACTTCTATAACAAGTTCATGTCATGGAAATATCAAATGAGATTTTTGAAAAGAAACCAAAGAGGTTGACTTCTGTTGTCTGGAATCACTTCGAAAGAGTCAGAACATCAGAAGCACAATATGCTGTTTGTGTCCATTGCAAAAAGAAACTAAGTGGTTCTAGTAATAGCGGTACAACTCATTTAAGGAATCATTTGTTACGTTGTCTGAAGAGATCAAATTATGATGTTTCACAAATACTATCTGCAAAAAGAAAGAGAAATACTATTAGTCAGAGTCCTCTTGCTCTTGCACCCATCATGTATGAAGAAGGGAAAATAAAAGATGAAACCATTAGCCCTATGCCCCTTAAGTTCGATCAGGAACAAAAGAAAGAAGAAATAACCCAAACTATCAGTCTAGGAAGTGTCAAATTTGATCAAGAGCGTAGCCGGTTGGATCTTGCTCGAATGATTATGTTACATGGCTATCCCCTGGCCATGGCTGATCATGTTGGATTCAAAATATTTGTTAAGAATCTCCAGCCCATGTTTGAGATTGATAATAATGATGCTATTGAGCTTGACTGTATGAACATCTATACGAAGGAGAAAGAGAAGGTCTATGAAGCCATCCATCATTTGCATGGTAGAATCAATCTGGCGGTTGACATGTGGGCTTCACCTGAGAGTTCAGAATATGTATGCCTCACAGCTAGCTATATCGATGTGGACTGGAAGCTACAGAAGAAAATGCTTAATTTTATATCATTGGATATATCTCACACCGATGACATGCTTTCAGAGGTAATTGTTAAGAGTTTGAAAGACTGGGCTGTTGACCGCAAGTTATTTTCCATGACATTTGATGATTGTTCTGCCTATGAAGTTATGGTGTTCAAGATTAAAGATTGGCTCTCCCAAAATAAACCTCTACTGAAGAAAGGCGAGTTATTTGACGTGCGTTGCGCTGCACATCTTTTGAAATCCATTGTTCAAGAGGTCACAGAAGCATTTCGGGACGTGATACATAAAGTTCGAGAGAATATAAAGCACATTAAAAGCACACAAGCGATATTAGGAAAATTTAATGAATTTTCTCAACAAGCAGGAATTAATTCTGGGAAGCGTCTTGCTCTTGACTGCCCAGTGCTATGGAATTCAACTTATATGATGCTTGAAGCAGTAATAGAGTATAAGGATGCTTTTGTCAAGCTACAGGAGAATGATTCTGCCTACTCAATAGCTTTATCTGATAAAGAGTGGGAATGTGTTAGCTCTGTTGCAGGCTACATGAAATCTCTTACTGAGTTCATAAATGCTTTTGTAGGTAACAAATATACGACCTCCAACATATTCTTCCCCGAAATATGTGATATGCACATTCAGTTAATTGAGTGGTGCAAGAACCCAGATGAGTTTTTAAGTTCTGTGGCCTTAAAGATGAAGAACAAATTTGATGTGTATTGGAGCAAATGCAGTGTACCTTTAGCCATAGCAGCTATTCTTGATCCCCGTTTCAAGATCAAGGTGGTTGAATACTATTATCGTCAGATTTACAATACCAGTGCTCCAGATCGCATAAAAGAAGTATCCAATGTTCTTAGAGAACTTTTTAATGAATACTCGATGAGCTCAGCTTCAATGGATCAAGACTCTGCTCTGCAAGGTAGCAGCTTACCTAGTACTAGCAATGGTACTAGGGATAAACTTAAGGGCTTTGACAAGTTCTTATATGAAACCTCACAAAGTCAGAACATGTCATCGGATTTAGACAAGTATCTAGAGGAACCCGTTTTTCCACGTAATAATGATTTCAGCATATTGAATTGGTGGAAAGTTCACACCCCGAGGTATCCTGTTTTGTCTATGATGGCACGTGATATTCTTGCTATTCCTGTGTCTACTGTTGAACCCGAGGTAGCATTTAGCAATGGCGGCAGAGTGCTTGACCCTTATCGAAGTTCACTGGGTCCATATACTAGAGAAGCTTTAATGTGTGGGCAAGATTGGCTTAGAATTGAACCAGAAGGTATTTACACTTCCATGTTTATCATACAATTATATATATATATATATATATATATATATTAAGTTTGCGATGTAATAACATCATTTTTCTTTTGATGTTTCCAGCAGCCACTTTGAGCCAGAGCAATTATCCCTTGGCAGCTTCTGCGGAAACAAGTTAACTTATAATAGAGGCTAAGGTACATTACATTTCATTTCATTTCTTGCAAATTTAATAACAGATAACGTTCTGAATTTGTACTAATCCGGTTATTCTTCTTTTCATGTGAAGTTAGCAAAGTCGAGAAGGAGATGTTACCAGCTCTTGCAGTTTTTTCTTTTTCTTTTTTTCGGTTGTTTAGACATGTCACAGTATATCATCTGCACAATTTCTTGCTTTTTAATCCAAAGGATAATTGCTTTTAAATATTAAGGGCATTTGCTAGAGTACATGTAAATCTTGATCTTTAATTAGATACATTGCAGTTTTATCTTTTATCTAAATTAACCCATATCCTTCTTTTCTATTTTGATCTCTGTGATAAGTTCCCGTTTGAAGTTTGTTTTACTTTGAAGAATGCTTTTAGTAACTAAATGATATTGCATTTGCGTCTGGAATTTTTTTTTACTGTAATCTGCTCTAGTTTTATCGAGTTAGGTAAGAGCTTTTTTATGCAGCAAAAATTCATCTCTCTTGTAATAAAGTAATGTAACATTAAAATAAGTGCGCAAGTGTATACATGCCTTCAACCTTTGATTGAGGTTCCAAATGTGTGGATTGAGTTCGATTTGGTTTGGTTTTATATGGATTGGGTCCTAACTGGTTGATTTTTAAATGAGTTGGATTCTCTATAATGATTTTGTGTGGAACCAATATCAATCTTAAAAGAAAATCAAGCTCAACTAATTAAGCCTTTTGAATGTTGTTCCTTATAGTTTTGGTATGCAAGTTGTTCCTTATAATTTTAATTATTGACAAGTAATTTGAGTGCATTTTGGAATCAAATTTATCTTGGAATTAAGTTGGAACCAAAATAACTTTTTTTGAAATCAATCAAAACTTAAATAGTTGGTTGGAACTATGGTTTTATAATCATATAATGCCTCTCCTAATCCAAATATATAATTACTTAAAACACTTGGAAATTTACATAATTATACCTAACAATGACTCAAAGAAATAGTATTGAGGTCTCGATTATAGAATAAATTGTGAAGAAGAGAAACTCGGTTGGAATATGCGAGATAATTGTGAATTTTTATGTCCATATTATAATATTGTTCTCTCTCTGTCCATATAAAACTTTTTTTGTCCATATAGACGATTTGAATTGGATAACAATGGACTATACATTTACTTTGGGAATTCCTTTCCTATGTAGTGGATGTCCACATCAACATGCATATATATATATATATATATACATGGGAAAAATCTATCTTGGTCCGGGACTGTTGGTCCCGGCCAAGATAGGCCACAAATTTTGCATGGAGTGGGTGGTTTTATCCATCACCCCAAGTGTATACCATCCCACCCCAAGTGTAAATATGTGGTTAAAACTGGATTGGGACCGTTGGTCCCGGTCCAAGATAGAATGACCCTATATATATGTCCAAATCAGAGAAATTTGTCGAATAGATTTCTTCTGCATGCATGAAGATTGAGAAATCTCGGGAAATTCTATCCCGGACCCTGCCCAATGGAGCCGGTCCGGGATAGCCACACATTTAGGGTGGGGACCACACATTTGTAGGGGTGGGTGTTAAAATCCACACATTTGTAGGGGTGGGTGTTGTATTTTAACACCCACCCCACCCTAAATGTGTGGCTATCCCGGACCGGCTCCATTGGGCAGGGTCCGGGATAGAATTTCCCGAGAAATCTCACTAATAATTATGTCACCCTAAGCCTAGGGGGTCATTATATATAGGAAAATGATTTCCTTACAGTCCGTAAGATTTTCAAATCTTACAGACAATCTTAGCCACAAATTGTGGCTGAGATAAATAGGTATTATGTGTACAAATTAGTATTATTATGGGTATATCAATAAATATTATGGGTATTATTATGGGTATATCAATAAATATTATGTGAAAAATATTTTCATCAAATTAGTATTTTAATCTTATCATTTAACAATATAAACTCTAAAAAATTATAATTCAGTATTAGTATCACGTAAAGTATGATAATTTAATTTTGTGCTTAAAAATTGCTTGCTTGAGTATGGATGGCTAAGAAGTAAATTTTAAAAAAATGAATATGTCTAACAAGTAGTGATCAAAATTCAAAACTATATATTGTGTACTTATATACTCGGCTAAGCTAGAACTCTCGATCGAAAACGTACCATGTTGAAGGCTTAATTGATTTGAATTTACTCCTCTTGGCATAACATCCAAACAATGAAATAAGAATTAAAAGATACATTAAAACATATATAATATATTTAATTTAACTTTTATTGTTATATATTTATTAATAGTTATGAATATACAAAAGTATATAAAAAAAGTATAAATAAATCAGCCAGGAAATTTTAACAAATTATTTAATAGGGTTGAATTAGCAAAAAAAGAAAATTCAGATGAAATTTTGTCAAAAATAGATTTTATTTTTTCTATGAGTAAACGTGGGCTGTCAGACTAATCTCACAGATTTCTGTGAGATTAGCACTGTATCGGCATCGCTAATCTCACGAGAATCTGTGAGATTAGCTTTTGACAGCCCATTCTTTACCTAATGTAAATAAAATTTATTTTTGATAAAACCCACCTACTGTTTTCTTCTTTTGGAAATTGGCCCCTGTTAAGATTTCACTATGCCAAAACACACAATTATATTATGATTTTTTATTATTGGTAGATTACTCTATTCTTTTTCATGTGCCTTCAATTTTTCATAAGTATTAATAAATATGTACCAATAAAATTTAAATTAAATGTATCGTCTATATTTTAACTTTTTTGAATTAATAATATATAATAACATTTTTCCAATTATAAAATAAAAATAATCACAATTTATACACTTACTAATCGTATCATTATATTGCAAAATAATTAAATTATTATACCATACACAATACTTGAATTAATAATAATAGTTGTTAGACCATAGTTGGTTAATTTTAAATTTTAACTTTTTAACATCTATTTGATAATTTTTTTTTATAATATAATATTGATATTCACACATTAAAAATGAGATTAATAAGAATGCCCATACTCCATACTATAATTAATATAATATTTCCGTGAGATAAAAATGTAGATTAAGAATAACTAATTGGAATTTATTTAAATTTTAAAATATATGTGGAGCTAATTATAATTATATATAATTATGTGGGTTATTTCTTAAATATTTTATGTAAATATTAGTGCCACACTTAGTGGTTAAGAATTGCTGTAAGACTAAAAAATCACAGATATCTGTGAGAAAAGCTTTTTCCATATAATATATATGGATGTAGATTTGTCTCACTTTTTATGACACGTGTCTTCGCTTATCTTCATCATGTTGTAAAGAGGGAAAAAAAAAAGAAAAACACTAAATGGGTGCCCACCATTGCTGAATTTCCTTTTGAAAATCAAACTTTTATGCTTAGATTAACACAACACATTTGTTTATTCGTATGCATTATGAAAATCCATGCAAAAAGTCACGTGTTTGAATTATGTTTGTGATAAATGATAATGATGCGTGAATCAGCCATCTTTGTTATCCCGACTAATTGTTTTTATAAGGTTATATATATATATAAGTGATTTTGTATGTAATCAGATATTTCTATAGTGGAGGTGGAGAGCTTTTCTCATATTAAAATAATTGTTATTATTCAAAGAAAAATTTGGTCAATCTCAAATCTTCTCCCGTGGCTATTTATATGTATAAGAAAAACAAAACTAAAAAGCAAGAACAAAAGGTTGTTTTTTGGGAAAAATGCAAAAATACCGAATGTGTTAATCCGAAAATGCAAAAAAACCCATGTGTTAATGAAATAGGCTGAAAGACACCTTGTGTTCTTCAAAAGTCTGCAAAAAATACCCGCGTGCTCATTTCGTCAAATATTTTTAACGCTGTTAATTTTTAACCTGTAATGCCCAATATACCCTTCTTATTAATAAAGGTTTTTTAATCTAACTTCAATTCTCATCTATCTAAAGAGAGAAAAGGGGAGGAAATCAAATCTAGGGTTTTAAGCAAATCCACCAAAATCAAATTTTTGCATCAAAATTTTCATTGTTTATGCTTGAAGCTTCACTTTCGACCATAGCCTAACACTCGAAGAAGCTTCTTTTTCGATTTTTTTGTAAGTATTTGTTGTGTGTTTTTTCTTAATAGTTGTAAATTGTAACCAATTTTGTTGTCTTATATTTTAGTCGCATTTAGTTGACATCCTACACTAAAAAAGAGGTGCAATAAAAAATATTAAACAAAAAATGTACTAAAATATAAGGGAAGAAAAATGATAATGTAAAAAAATAATATAATTCAAAAAATTAGCATCTAAAAAAATAGTGTTTGACTACTCGAATATAATGTTAAAAATAAACATTAAAGTATTATAATAATAATATAAAAAATATTACCTTAAATGTTGAATAAAGTGGGTACACAATTATAAAGAGAGAGTGAAGAGAAATAAGATAAGAAAATATAATTTTTGAGTAAAAGTAATGCATCCTACCTTTTATAGTTTGAGGGGTAAAATGGACAAATCTATATATAAATAAATGTGAAAAGCAATAAAAAAACATCCATCTTTGCAGAACCAGCGAGTGATCATCAAACATGTTAACTTTAACGGAATTGGTATTTTTTGCAGACTTTTGAAGAACACAAGGTGTCTTTCAGCCTATTTCATTAACACATGGGTTTTTTTGCATTTTCGGATTAACACATGGGGTATTTTTGCATTTTTCCCTTGTTTTTTTAATACACGTGAGCAAGGATGGAGCTATGATTTAAAGACGAGGCAAATGTAAAATATTATCGGTAAATTAGAGGTGTCCACGAACTGAGTCGGGCCAAAATTCTTGGCTCGAGTTCGCATTTAAAAAATAATTTTTTTATGAATATATATTATTAATTTTATATTTTTCATATACAACTAATTATATAAGAATTAATATATATTTTTTTAATTATTTATACATACACATATATTATTATAATATATTATATTATATACATATATAAATAAATAAATATTATATTATAATATTAATAAAAAATTATTTTTTATTCCGGCTCGCGAGCTGGCTCACAAGCTTTTTGGGGCCTCAAGCTTGGTTCGAGTTTGAATTTTTTCGAGTTCAAATCGAGCTATTTTCGAACCAGCTCGCCGAGTTTATGAGCCAACTCGATTCATGCCACCTCTAGGATAAATATTATGTGTGGCGATATAATGTCAAAAGATAAAAAGAATTAATAGGTAAAATGTCAAAAAAACCACAAAATTTTATATGGGTATTCTTTTCTCAAAGTTGAAGGGGGCATCTGTAGGCATGTGGCTGAGTTTAAAACTAAGGGTGTGTTTGGCCCACTAAATGGATAATTCATTTTACAAGGATTAATTTTGGTATAGACTATATTATAAAGTTTGAAATATCCCAAAATCATTTTTTGTCATTAATTTCTACGTTGGCCGTCACAACCATGATTTATAAGTCAAAATGTATTTAATTCCTTTGGTGCCCACCAAAGTAATAGTAAAATATAGCAATCTTGCTTGACTAAAGTGAAGAGACATACATGCTTTTGGGAAAAGACATAAAAGAAAAAAGAGTGTAGACAAGAATCCAACAATATTAAATGGTGCCTCACATGAAAACAAAACATGAATGATATACTAATGCATTTTGGCTACATCAGACCACCAAATATTTAAAAGAGATACCCCATAATCTACATTGGTAGAATAAAATCTTTTACTTTTCCTCAAAAATAAAAGAAAAAGATCTTTTTTTACCATCATTATTTGCCGGATAATTTTATAATATATCGAGTTTAATAAAATTAATATACTTTTTGTCATTGATATGAATGATAGAGACAGAATAATGAATATCATCTATTACATAATTATAAATTAAAACTCTAAAAATTTAGGGTTTGATAAATTAATAAACTTATACCCCTTAGCTTTCTAGATAAAAAAATTAACAAAGTTTATAGTTTAGCATAGAAATTTATTCTTTTTAAAATCTTATATTGATAATAGATAAAATATATGGTTTCAAATTTTTAATCTTAAATTTTTAAAAATTTTAATCTTTTTTTTAAAATATAACTATGTAATATTTTGGCTTAATTATCATATTAACATAAAAAATAAATCATAAAAAACATTTAATAGTAAGAAGTAAAATTTCATATTATACGACTTATCAATTATAAAACTTAAAATAAAATAATTTCCAATAGTAAAAATCAATTGATCAATTATTACTGAATGAATGAAGGGTTTTTTAGTCCACATGTATTAATTCTAACTTTTGGATTTTTTGGATTGACAAGTTTGTAAATGATTTTAAGATTGAAAAATATTTTCATGAGTTTTTCTAATACAAAGTTTTATTGTAGAGGATTTTAAGTAATTTTTCCTAATTTTTAATTTGAATATTGTAATAACTTATTTTATCCAATATGTCTAAAAGTTGTCTCAAGGTAATTAGAACATCATTTACAAATAGATAAAATCATCATTTCCCGGCTACTGTATATCTTTATCTATTGTACATATTATAAATTTATTTAAGTAAGTTTGAATTCTACTCTAGTAAATTTTATTTTTAATTTAAAAGTTACATAAATATTGTTAAAAGTTAGTTTATCACAATTTAAATCAAGCTAGTTATTCAAATTATTATTTTGACAAGATTGAACTTTTTAAATGGATTAACTACGAAAATATTTTCCGTAATTAAGTCAACAATGACACTTAAATAAGATACATCATCTATAAAATTGCTAAAAATAAATTGTAGGAGAAGAAAAATCTGAAACATATTAATCTAGTCTCTTGATCTCCTAAATTTGAATTTTTCATGTAAATTTCATCATCTTTGAATTTGATTATCAATATAAATTACTATGTTTATGGTAAAAATTTGAAATAAACATTAAGAAATATGAGTCTGGAGAAAATATAAATATATTATCTCCAACCAAATAAATTGTGAATTACATAGTTGCATCAGTTTAAAATTTGAGAACTTAATTTTTATCCAATTTTTTGCATGCAATCACCTATAAATTTAATTATGTATGAAATTAGATATTAGGGATGAATATGGATTTTAATTCTCGTACCTCAACTATTACATCTGAATAACCCGAACAAGCTTTACCTTAAATAGAATTTTTCAAACTTGTAAGTGGTTATTCTTCGTTATATTATCGTTTTTATAAAATGCCTTTTTATTTAAATTAATGATAAATAGTTTCACACGTAACAATATTTATTTAAAGCGATTTCAAAGTTGCCAGTGGTTCTTCCTCTTATTATTTTCATAAAATCTGGTTTTCTAGGCATGATTATTTTGTAAATTGTTACATGTGAAAATAGTTTTTGATTTAAATTCTCTAATATAAAAGGTTATCAATTAATCCCATGTAAAAAATTGAAAATCGTTTTATGATAAGATACAAATAAGCTTTTATGCTATGAATCATTGGAAAATTGCTTAAATATTGGAGCGAGTACGGTTCGGGTCCTTGGCTCCTACGAGATATTTAGATGCATGTACAAGCCTTTTACTTATATATATAGCGCAATAAATTGCGAAGATTTAACAATGCATGAATTTCTTGTCAACAATGAACAACATAGCTAAAACTTGATCAAGTATATCTCAAACTAAACTTTTGATTTGTTGAGCAAAGTAAAATAAAAGTTGTTACGATATAATTTTTAAAACTTCTTTTTGAAGTTTTGAGTATTCAAAAGGTTTTAAAAATTGTGGTAATTTCTGATATATTTGTTTGTGGCTACTCAGGAGAATGATAGGATGTTATATGTGATAAGGGTCAAACTATTGTGATAAAAATATAATGGTACTAAAATTAATACAATCAAGAAAAAAAAATCAAATTGACACGTCAAACGAGATAAATTGTATATAAGACCTCAATAAGTGATTGTACCGTGATCCCTGATGATCCAAGTCCAATAGGATCAAATTGAGTCACCATATGACCCGACCAGATGATCCAAGACACATGGCCATTCAAATGGACCCATATGGTGTCCTATTGTATCGATCAAAATGTCAAATTATGAATAATAGCCGTTAAGACCTATAAATGCCCCTAGGTGTTCATTTACTGGGATAGAATTTTCAATTCCAAAGCGTTATTCTATCTCATGTTCCACATATTCAAATTTTTAACAAGTGTAATTTACAAATACATTTATTAAGGATATTTAATATGTGTAAATATTTTGATATGTATTAAAAATCTAATATATGGAATTGAAGATTGAAATAGAAAATCTTAGGGAACCAGATAATATATTGGCATACAAATCAAATTAATACAATAACTTTATATAATCCAATAAAATTACGAATATATTCACATACAAATCAAATTAATACAATAACTTTATATCATCCAATAAAATTACAAGTTTGATCCCAAAATTTTTAAGTACTTAGACAACTTTATCATATTGAGTTCAATCGATTATCTAACTATTTGATACTTTATTTCAAGAATTTCTTCTTTTTTTTTTTTTATGTTTTTTTGTTTTTTGAAAAAGCAGGGAGAAACAAATTCCCTCCAAATGATTGGCGCAGGCAGCACAGTGCAAGCTGGCTCCCGCCACCCTAACCTGCCTGCCAATAGCAAATTGTATATAAATACGATGCCAAAACTTAATATTGCCACTCCACTCTCTGTCAAAAAATATTCATTTCACCACAACAACCCTTTTTTCTCTCTACCTATAGATACACATTACACACTACGCACCGCACCAACACTCACCGTAATATATATATATATATATATGTATTCTATTATACTCACACAAAGCACTGTACGTCTGTCTCTATATATATTCACGTAATAAAGCTTATTTTGATTCCCAGCCTTTTCTCTTTCTTCTCCAGAACTCTTCGTCTTCTCGCCATTCCGAAAAGGCACTGTATCAGGCACAATGCTTTAATGGAGCCTGACGTCAACATTTCTCCAATTTCCAGGTCACTTTTCTATTTTTTATTTTATTTTTTTTCTGTGTTTTGGGCTGTGATGTCATTTGATGTGCTTAATATGCTAGTATAGTGTTGGATATTTGCAGTTGAGTAGGTTTTGGGTGAATTTTTTTGCATAAAACAATAGAAATTCTTGTTATCTAGATTAGTGATTGAACTGCGGATTAACGGTTCGAGTTTAACTAAAAATGTCGCAGTTTTATTGTGGCGAGATTTTCTGTGAAGCTGTATGTTGATGTTTTTGTTTCTCGAAGCATTAAAGATAAAAAATACTAATTGAAAGTTTCTTAATTTCAGCGATTAACTGAATGTTTCTCTGTTAATTATTGTTCGAATAAGTACACATAATCTTGAAGGTGACTACTCGATGCATTCTTCCAGTCTCTATAGCTTGTTGTGGATATATTCGAATAACGAGTGAATTTTAGAACTCGGACCGTGCATAGAACAGATATGCAGATAAAAATGGTATACTATAACATATTTAGCATCTGAGGTGAAAATTTCATGTATTGGTATAGATAAGAGTCATCGGTTTTGGTTTTGAGCTTAGAACTAAAGCATTTGAAACCTCCTTGACTTGAGTCGCCATATTCAATAGCTCGTATAGTTGTGTAATTGCTTTAGCTTCATCCAATATAGAGCGTGGGGAGCACCATGACTGGTGTTAAGTTTTTTTGTACAATTGGATGTGTGAAAAGCCTCATTCACAATGCACTGACCTCAATCAACCATTGGGTCAGTACTGCAAATATAAAAACCGTTTGTTGATTCTAAGGTGGACAAGACAAGATTAAGATTACCATTTCTATCTGATTCATAACATTTGGAAACTTGTCGATCGAGGATCCATCATTGGGTGCAGCACTTTGAGCATTCATGACGGCTGCCATGGAATTGGGATCAACTTTAGATCCCTAGTGCTCAAAATATAGGAATGAGGATGTATACAGATGCCTAGAGGTGTTTGATGGGAAGGATTAGTTGTTCCTAGAGGTCATCACATGTGCTCACTCTAGTTTATACCTAAGAAAAATGATTCTTTCGAATGCAAGAAATCGGCGTTGTTAAATTGGATTAATTCCACTGGGAGGCCTAATCTTCGTTATCGAACACTGTATAAGAGATCAGTCCAAATTAAAAGCTTAATAAGCCATTTCATGTTTGAAACTTTTGGAGCCAAAAGAAAATAGATCTCTTTAAAAGTAATAAGTACCCGTATATTTAGGATGTACAGAATTCCTATCATAAGGTAGTGTTATAGTTTCTTGATGCTAAAGGCTCAAATTGTAGATGGATAACTTTTTTTTGAAAGGCTTGTATATGGAGGCTACCTGATGTTCATAAATTAGTGTGTGAAAGAAAAAATGATCAAATTAATTAGTTTCAACAAGAGCATCACATTGATGGATAAAAGAATGTGCGAACACACAAGTTTACTATTTCAGTTGATACTAGAAGCTTTACTGGGAGGGGGGGGGGGGGTTAGTTTTGATGAGAATAACAAACAAAATTCGTCAAATTTACAAGGTTTTGTGGTATGGAATGTATTGCAGTAGTCGAGGTAGTCATAGAAGACATAAGGTGTGAAAGCTAACACATTCAATCTTGAAATTGAACAAAAATGCTAGAACATTGAAAGTTTTGGACTAGAAATTTTAATGATACTATTTTTCTAGTGTACATCCAGTTATTGTGTTCAGATTACAATAAAAGCAAAAAATTCTCTTAACTCGTTGTAACAAATCTTATATATTTAATCACAACTAGTCATTTTTAGAAATAATTGGATTTGGAAGTTGTAGTTTTTCTCCCTCTTGTGACCAGTAGTGACTTTTAGGTACAGAAGGTATTTCTAGCTTTAATAAGTGATAGCATTAATTAATGTTCGTTCCTACAAGAAATCAGATATGGATCAAGTTCATTTCAGAGTACTTATATTAATTTCCCTTTTTGGTACCCATTTTAGTTTTACTTGTGTACCAGGAGCAACTTATAATGCAATGTAGGATTGCCACTCCAGGCAATTACCCTGTTACCAGAAGATTGTAATCTTGGAGGTCAAATCTTTTCTTGTTAATAGTTTTTGTTAGTCTTTATTCTTCAAGATGCTCTCCAAGTTCAAGTTCAAACCATAACCCAGGGCTAAATATTTTCACATCCCTAGTAATTTGTCTGCTAGTTTATTTGGTGATTCTCGAAACCTCAGATCTACATTATTCACCTCTTGTGAATATATACATGAGTGAATGTCTTAGATAATTCTAAAAATTGGAGTCACTAAAAACCACACAACTAGCTTTGTTGCAGACTGACTAATACCATGATTCTATGTGAAAAAGGACACTAATTTCTGTATTTCACTTGGCTTCACTTGCCATGTTTCTAGACCTAGTCTTCATGAACTTTAGTGCACTCCTGCAAAACCATACGTTTCTCCACTTGCCTCTGTTTGGCAGAGAAAAGAACAAAGGTACATGCAGGTCATTCCTGTCCCCTATAACTTTCCCATTGGGCCTAGTTGCTAGGGTAACTCTATATTGCACCGGATGTATATATGTTCGCAATCATAATCATTTTACTTGATAGGAATTCTACTATTAGTAATGAAAATAGACCCAGTCCAACTTCCTAACCCCATTTGGTAAACTATTTTAGGTATACCCTTTCCTTTTTATGCAAATATAGGTAGGATATATGTTTAATATCCTTATCTTCTAGAGCTAAAAGATGAACACTAATATTTCGAATCCTAACATTGCAATTATTGTTAAAATCACAATCGAAACATGAGGAACTTCGTCTAGTGCTCATAAACCTCACCATTGAGATGCTACCAAAATAGTCATTGTTTGAAACTATTGGTTCAAGTTATTTGAACCAATGTATCACTTATATAGTCAAATGCTGGTTCACAATTATGGTGACCAATTATAATACTTTAACTCTTGTTATAATCAAGTACATCTTTCCAATTGCACAACTTCTTTCTTTCTATAGTCTATACACATATTCTCTATTAAACTCCATGTGCTAACATGAAAAGAAGTGTTACCCAGAAGGTCTTTTATGTATGGCCGAATTATTCATCCCATCAAATCAAGCAATGTCATAGCTCTCTGAGGATTTCCGCATTTGAAAACCCCTTTAGCCTAGCTTGACCACAGATGCAAGGATTTTTCACGTGTGTATATTCCGTTGGGAGTTGGGACCAGAGATTAGCGGTTTATGCATTTGGTGCAATAATATTCATAAAATTTATAAGCCAATTAGATTTTAGAACGTTAGCATATTAGTAAATAAGAGTGGGCCACACATGTTTCCTGGAAAGCATTTGTACAATTTTATTATCCAGTTAGGACACGAGCAATTTAGTGGTTGTCCAGACGAATAATTTTATGCCAGATCGGATCCAATATGCTCGGTGTAAGATATAACACATACTTGGTATGTGGTGGGTGGTTTTCACCGGTCAATTTCTTCAAATGTGTGATATATAACACCGAATTTATTAGACCAATGTATTAAAGAATTTTGTGCTGGGACAACAAATGAAAAATCAAATTGCTACATTTTGGTGTACAGAGTAGATATACTCCAGGTTGGAGTTTTCATCAATTGGAGTCGAGGGAACAAGGTATTTTCAAAAAAAAATTGAACTGTTATTGCATTTTCAAGTTTGTAAGTTTGTGTATGAGTTGATTCTTTATTCAATCAAACTCAATCGATTTTAATTGAGCTGAATAGCCGAGATTGAATAACTTGATCTTTTGCATATATTTTATCAAATTTTATTAAATGAGCTCGATTGAGTTTTAAAACTTATCGAAATAAAAAATGTGCTAAAGCATAAATATGTTCAGTTTTTAGCGCCTGACTTTGAATCGAATATATTATTTTTTAGCCCTAGATATACTAATACTTTTTCTTTTTATACTAATATACTAACACTTCACTATCACGCTCTGTCCTAGGGTTCTGGCATATACAACATATTATCACTTTTCTTTAGGTAACATCTGATTTTTTTCCCCAAAGAATGTAGAAGATATCAGTTTCTCCGTTATTTGTCAATTTCCTATGTAGTTGAACTGTTAAAGTTTTCTATACAAAATAAGAAAGTGCATGTTTGAAATATTACAAACATGTGGGAGGCAATTCTTCTGATGGAATAAAGTATAAAAGATGATTCTGAAATAATAGATTTGGAATCTTTTATTCAGTTAAATGATTTCAATTAGAGCCATCATATAAGCACAGAACCCTTCTCTCCTCTTGTTTTACTTTAAAACAAAATAGATACATAAAGGGATTTCCTACTTATCAAACTGATTAATGCACTTGATTTTCCAATTTTTTCTATATGGAATGAGTACTATACATCCACCAAGACCGAGGTAAGCATAATAACCTGTGAACTATGATTAAATCCCGTGACATGTATGATTGTAGCTTAGGAGGTTCCTTTATGTCCTAAATATCAGTAATTTCCTTTTCTTCTTTGGATTTCCTCATTTTTTGCTGAAATATGCCCCAGATGATTGACCATATATCCACGAATTTCCTTAAGAAAAGATAAATAACATAAAATAAGTAATAGGTAAGTATTTACTCAAGAAATTTTATAACATATTCAATTAGCATACACCACACATCTAGAGGAAGAATGAATGATTTTCACCAATTATTCACCACTATGTGTTGTCCCAGTGTGTCTTAAGTTTATAATTTTATACTTATCTACTCCCATTAAAATCAAGGGTTAATTTATTAGGAGAATTACATGGTGGGACTCTCTGTAGAGTTCTATTATAGAGTAATATCTCGTTACTGTAGAGTATTTTTTTATTACTTGAAAAGACCCAAATACCAAAATTCTGTATCTGGGCCGCCGTTCGCTAAAAGTACACATCAGTGACATCAAACCCACGAAGAATTATACTAATTACACGCACATCACTATCAAACTTAACTAAAGTGAACCTAAATCCTGCTAATTCCGTGGAGGATACCATACGGACACGAATACTGTGTTTACTTTTTCTCACTCCATCCCTAAGCAAACAGCCCCAGCTGGTATTGAGCTATTTAAGTAGTAGCAAGAATTTTTTTTTTTTTTTTTTTTAACGTCGTAGCAAGAAAGTTGTATTACGTATTTACATTTTGCTGTTACCTACAAATTTTTTTTGTTTCATCTGCATGGCTGTGAGGCTTTACATAACTTGTAATGCTTACACGAGGGTTCGTCTTCGCTTGCTCTTTGTCTCTGATTATGCTATATCTCAGAATCTTCCAACCATCACCTCTTTAGTATTTTCTCCCTTCTTCTCTTATAAACCAATTATTGGTTTTAATCAGCTTCGCGCTTCTGAGAGCTAGCTATACAATTGATCAGGAGACAGTTGTGTGTGTTCGAAGGTGAGGCCCATCATTTGTTTATGCGGTTCATTGCTTTTTCCCCCTTTTCCCATATTCTTCGAATTGTAGGTGGCTTTCTTGTCATTTGGGTGTTCTCGTGTAAATTTTATATCTATTTGAAATAATTGTTAGTTCCTACATCTTAGAGCTGTGCATTTTTGCTGTATCTGTTATTATGTTTACTTCATGCTGACCCGGAATCCTTTCACTTTCCTCATGCAATGTGGCTGAGTTTTAATCCTTTGTGAAACTTCGATAAAGACACTCGATTTTTGCTTGTCTCTCTTTTCTTGATGGGTTTTCAGCATGTCTATGAGTATGCATTTCTCATTAATGTATGCATTCTCATACACTCACACCGTTTGTTTATCTACAGGAATCGTAGTTGTTTTCTTTTGTTGCGTTGTGATAAACTTATGATAATACATAAATTTCTGAACGTGGGAAATTACAATCTTGGGTTTAGCGTTGAGGATTCGATTGTAGACCCCATCCTCCCCCCACCAATCATGTGGATCCCATTCTTTGTTATCTCTCTCTTTGTGCCCGTCTGTCCTCTAGTTTTAACTTGGACTGGTAAATATGCAAAATGCCCTTTAACATCGATAGTCATAGGAAAACAAAACCATACAAGCATAAGTTTGCAAATTAACCTTATCAGCAAACCAATTTTTGCACACATTTGTCCTCAATATTATACTGGAGAGAATTTTTCATGTGATTACTTCTCAATTTGTGTTAATCAAAATGCAGGGCAATCGCTTTCTGGCATACTTGAACTCTATTAAAGCCCATTTTGGTGGTCTTATTCTAAACTGCCTATATGCCTGGGAACAAGTATAACGACTACTCACAAGTTCCCAATACTCGGGTTGGGAGGCTCTTAAGGGAAAGAGAGTTGAGAAGAAGCGCGAGATTTCCTTCTGTAACTGATGGAAGTGATGGCAACAGAGGGACTAATATCTCTGAGCTTGATATTTCAGGATCTTCTTTTCTAGAACAGTACTTGGAAGAAGCTGCACTAGCATTTAATGAAGGGTGGGAACGGCCTGATGGGAGGCCTACCAAACAAAGATTGTTAGTGGTTGCTAATAGACTTCCTGTATCTGCAGTAAGGAAGGGTGAAGACTCGTGGTCACTTGAGATAAGTGCGGGGGGTCTAGTAAGCGCTCTTTTGGGTGAGCAGTTATTGTTTATTTCTTCATTGCAATTAACTTCAGGAGTTAAAGAATGAGCTGATTATATTTTTATTGGCGTGTCTCTGATGTTCACATCATTTGGTCTAATGGTTGTAAATGTCACTGCATGTAGGTGTTAAGGAGTTTGAGGCACGATGGATCGGTTGGGCAGGTGTAAACGTTCCAGACGAAGTTGGGCAAAAGGCACTTACTAAAGCTCTAGCTGAGAAGGTGAAACAGTCATCCGAATTCTGGATTTTATCACCCATAACATTTCAAATAAAGTCAACATTTTAATGTTTCTACTTCTAAAGCATACATTTTAAGTTTCACAGAATTCTGCAGGATATTTCTCTCTAAATGTACTTCTTTTGGCTCACTGCAGAGGTGCATCCCCGTTTTCCTGGATGAAGAGATTGTTCATCAGTATTACAATGGCTATTGCAACAACATTTTATGGCCTCTTTTTCACTATCTTGGACTTCCACAAGAAGATCGCCTTGCCACTACCAGGAGTTTCCAGTCGCAGTTTGCTGCGTATAAGAAGGCAAATCAAATGTTTGCTGATGTCGTGAATGAACACTATCAAGAGGGGGATGTTGTTTGGTGTCACGACTACCATCTCATGTTTCTTCCAAAATGTCTGAAGGAATATAACAGCGAGATGAAAGTTGGGTGGTTTTTACATACACCCTTTCCATCCTCTGAAATCCACCGAACTCTGCCATCTCGATCAGAGCTACTACGTGCAGTTCTAGCTGCCGATTTGGTTGGGTAATATGTTTTTCGAAATTCCATACTTAAGCACAATATGTAGCACTGGCATCATTTGTCAAAATTGTGTCTTCTGTTTCCCTTGATCCTGGGTATCCTCTTCGATGTAATGTTTATCTGTTTTCATATCAATTTTTTGTGTAGCCTCTTCGAGTAATCTCTTTTTTGTTTTTCCTGACTGAAACTCTCTTGTGACAATGACTTTCAGTCCTTATGCTAGAATACTGTACTCAGGCTATGTCCTTTATTACAATTAACACTAATATTTAGAAAACACATTTACTTATACGGAACTTGCTAACTTATTTTATTGGATTTATTCCAGTTTCCACACCTATGATTATGCAAGACATTTTGTAAGTGCTTGTACTCGTATTCTTGGACTTGAAGGTACTCCTGAAGGAGTTGAAGATCAAGGAAGAGTGATTCGTGTGGCAGCGGTATGCTCACATGAATTTATTTGGAATATTGCTCTGTTCTTAATGATCAACTTGATATCCTTAACCGTGATGCACATCAACAGTATACAGATAGGCCTATAAATTACTCACTAATCGTGGCCTCACATTTTTCTACATTATCTGTTGATGCAGTTCCCCATAGGGATTGATTCAGAAAGGTTCATCCGTGCTCTTGAAGTTCCTCAAGTTCAAGAACACATTAAAGAATTAAAAGAACGGTTTGCTGGAAAAAAGGTTTGTTCTTTTTCTCCAATCATTCTCCATAATCTGGTGGCAAGTTGTTCTGGAGAGTTTGTTTTCCTCATGCCCAGAATTTGATAATTGTTCATAGATGACTTATAGTACGATTAGATTTCAGCCTTCACTTGCTGCATCAGTGAATTCTAAGGAGAAGAGTTAAGTGTCAGCTGAATTTTTTTACTCTCACAACCTTAGGCAGAGTTTGATACAACTCCAACTTTCCATCTAACACTTAGTAATTTGTTTTTCTTTTCTCACAAGTTTTTACACTTTATTCTGTTCATCAATATGATTGTGTTTTCTTACAGGTAATGGTCGGTGTGGATCGCCTTGATATGATCAAAGGAATCCCTCAAAAGATACTAGCTTTTGAAAAGTTTCTGGAGGAAAACCCATACTGGCGTGATAAGGTGGTTTTGCTGCAAATTGCTGTGCCAACAAGAACAGATGTTCCTGAATGTATGGTCTATGACTTCTCCTTTTTTTCTTTTTTCACACGTTAACGTATGCTGATCTTTATGTGTTTCTCCTTCCATAATAACATTTTTAAGTTTCTCTTTGTTGATGTATATAGATCAAAAACTTACGAGCCAGGTTCATGAAATTGTCGGGCGGATCAATGGCAGATTTGGAACTTTGATTGGTGTTCCAATTCATCATCTGGTTAGAGTTTTATTCAGCAGCCATCAGTAATATTGTTTAGGCTGCTTAAATATGAATCTTTATGCACAGAGATATTGAACCACGTTTTTCCTTTCCGCAAGTTTTTGGCAAAATCTATGCAACTTTTCTGAGCTTCTCTTTAACTCACACATGTTATTGGGATTGGCATTCAGCGGCAACTTATTCTTCACTACTTCATCACTTTATCTTCTCATCATTACTTTTCACATTTTGCAGCGGTGTGGTCACATCAGCAAATATGTTTTCTATAGTTCTACATTTTGTCTTGATGTTTTCTTCTTTCCCCGAGTTCAGTTTTGCTGATAGTACTGTTAATAACTCCATTATTGAATTAATTTAGAATCTATGCTTCGAAATTTTGAAATTATTCAATTATGTATCTGAATTTAAGGAAGAGATTTGACTCTAAAAAACAGAAGCAGTTATATGTTTGGTGTAACACAATAATTGGCAATCCTCAGGTTTCTCTTGATTTTGCTCATGGCATGCCAATCATCTCTTCCTGGCTGATTGCTATATATTTTTTCAGAGTTCGGCTTTGCTGATACTACTGTTCTAAATATCTTCATTCTAGAACCAATTTAGAATCTACACATTTAAAATTTTCCAAATGATTCAATTATATTTCTACAAAAGTATAACTTCGAAGATCAGCCCATACATGCTGCATAAGTTGGGTGCCACAAAGGCATTAGCATTGTCAGGTTTCTTTTGATTTGTTTTATGGCATTCCATTCATCTAATCATGGCTGAAGCTTGCTTGATGCTATAAACATATTTGAAGCATTTCTTTATTTTATGCAGGATCGTTCTCTTGACTTCCATGCCTTGTGTGCACTATATGCTGTCACTGGTAATAATATCTGCTGTTTAAACTTATTATTCATAGACAAGTTCAGTTTCTGTACTTACTATGACCGCCACTCCCCCAAATATTATAAATTGATTATTCGATAACTGGAAGACCCACCTCGATTTTAAACAACATTAATGCCACATTTTTTAGAGGTGTGTGCGGAGAAAGTCTTGTCTGTACCGCCCTACCCGAGCCAATCATATAGTGTGTGAGTGTTTATTTGCCATATGGATCATAGACAGTTCGAGGCCAATGGCCAATTACGTGGCAAATCTATTTAAATTTGGATTATGCATGGTTGCTTGTGGCCCCACCCGGTATGGGTTAAAAAGTTTCTGGTGAGGAGGTGAAGAAATCAAATTATGCACCACTCTGTCGTTTTTCTTAGTAAACTTTCTTCCTCTCTCTTCTTATATTTCTGATAGAGGCCAAATGAGTATCTATAGACTTTGAACTATACGGTGGTTTATATATGTGGTGGTCCATAATTTATGTTCTGAAGTTTGATCAGACTAAATCTTTTTTGAGTTGGTGAGGAACATGAAATCTACAGAATTATCCATTGAACACTTGACAAATTGCAATTAATTTTCTACAAAAAGGAAAGCAACGTAGATAAATTAGGGGAAATGCGCATATTCTGTGGCGTTATATTGCCACCTTTTGATTCTTTCTTTGTTTGACTGACTGTTATTAAGATGTTATTAATGTTCCATTGATATTTTGGTATTTGCTTGTCAACTTTTTCTTCCAAAGTTTTTATCACTTTGAGCATTCCTTGTTAAGTACTCTTAGACAGGGATTACATGGAAACTTACCTTTATCTTTACAAAAGGATTACTGTAATTTTTGCATGATGCAGCTAGCTTACTCTCTCCATCAGCACCTTAACTCATGTACTTCTTGATTTTTATTTTAATGTGCTCGCTATATGTGATTGTTATTTTGGCCATATTGAAGGTGGGAAACTTGAAAACAAAACTTTCCATCTTCATAAAGTTGAACCGTTGGTTCTTGTATCAAACTTATAGCTGCTAGAAATCGAGTACATTCTTCAGTGCCCACTGTGAAAGGTAACATCGAATTGAACCAAGTTCAAATAGTAAACAAAAAGAGCTCAGATTTGATTCTAACTTTCAATTGTGAATTTTAAATGCAAACCTCAAAGTGCAGGCTTAATTTTCTGCAATTCCAAATTAAAAACTTGCACCATTTATGTGATACTTTTTGTATAAGACTGATACTGAAAAATGTGGTACAAGTTTAGCTGATTTCTTGATTTGTACTCAATCTTATGACATTTTCTCATCTTGACTTGATTCATCAGATGTAGCACTTGTCACATCCTTGCGGGATGGAATGAATCTTGTCAGCTATGAGTTTGTGGCATGTCAAGATTCCAAAAAAGGGGTTCTCATCCTCAGCGAAGTAATAATCTTACTCTGCAATTTTTATTTCGCACTCAGTTCGCTGTTGTTTAGTGAATCTCAGTTAACTTCGTTGTTGGCAGAAGATATGGCGTTTAGTGTTTATGTTTTCAAATTTCATTTTCAAATATTTGGATCACAAAAATCTAAATAAATGTAACACATCAAATTTTCATTCTCGATAAGTACCTACTTTTCAACTCTGTTTTCTCAATCTCTATATAGTTACCTTCAATCGTGAATACATAATTTCACAAATTCAACAATCAAAAACATTTATTATAATCGTTATTTCTCTTTCATACTTTACAATTTTAATTTTATATTTTATTATTTTTTATTCACATAATTGGTGTACATAACTAACACAATCATTCAACACATCATTCATCAACCTATCACTATTGATTTGACATATTTTACAACTTTCAACCCTTTTTTAAAAACATAAACAAACACCTACCCTACCTACCGTGTCACACGAATTTCCGTAGTATTTTCAAATTTTCAACTTAAAAACATTAACAAACATAGTCTAAATGTTTCCATTTATTTTTGCAAAAGGTTTTATTTTGTTTGCGGACGGAAGTCTTTTCATGCACCGAAGCTCAGCATATGCACACATCAGTTCTTTTTCTTGGTTCTTTCTGAATTTGCATAGATGACCTCATATTTATCTCAACCTCATGTTTGAGTGAACTTTCAGTATTTAGCTGATGAATTTATGATTTGATTTTCTCAAAAGTTTCTACATGTTTTTCACTGGTAAGGCTACCTTTTCAGTACATTGATTATCTAAATTTTGATGATTGACCAAGCTAATATAATCTTCTTCAACTTGCTTTTCCAATTTTTCTTTAATCTGATTACGCTTTGGTTTTTCCACTGTTAAGAATTCTATTGTATACTTGTAGTTTGCTGGAGCAGCTCAGTCTCTTGGTGCTGGAGCGATTCTTGTAAATCCTTGGAACATAACAGAAGTTGCGTCTGCAATTGGCCAAGCTCTGAATATGCCTGCTGAAGAGAGAGAGAAGCGTCACCGACATAACTTTGAGCATGTGACAACACATACTGCGCAACAATGGGCTGAATTCTTCGTAAGGTTGGTAACTAATGAGATGAAATTGAATATGCCTGATAATTGGTGGATATGTGTTACATAAAAGGAATGCAAGGAAGTACATAGGTTTGTAGTTATACCCATATTCTCTGCAGTAGCATGAATATACAGATATATCATTTAAATCATGTAGCTAATGGGTAATTCATGATTATAGAGCAAGATTTTCTCTCCTTATAAAATATTTTGAACACTATAATAAATACATTACCATAAAATAACTGTGTTAATTCTCTTCCAGAAAGAGGATACATTTCACTTTATTCAATGCATGCCATTAGCAATTGATATGATGTCTGCATGACAAGGGAACACTATGCGAACCTTTATATTCAGCTGCATCATAACCCTGATGCATCTTTGGACCATTTTGACTGGGAGAGTTAAAAATAGAGAAAGAGGGTGAAACGCTTCAAGTTGAAGAGGTTGAATTATGTTACTTGTGTTTAGGTTTCACAAGAAACATATCTGTTGGTGCATTGATTTTTTTCATTGATACAGTGACGCCACTTCTGATGCCATGTTGAACTAAATCTTTTTACCAGTCTTGCCAAAATTACGTCATTCCTGGTAATAACTTTCTGGAACAGTGATGTATATGGTTCACCGACTGGGACAGATTAGTTTATATTATTTGTCTTTATGCTTTTGTTCATGAAATAATATAGATTGCCAGATCTTCCTTATATGTCGATATTATCAGCACCTAAATTTATTGATTGTATACAAAAATTGGTAATCTGATACCTTTGGTTTACTTGAAACCTAACCAGTCCCATACTAATGCATACAGTGAACTGAACGATACCGTTATTGAAGCGAAGCAGAGAATAAGAAAAGTTCCTCCCCAACTTGTTGTCAGTGATGCAATCAAGCGTTACTTGGAGTCCAAAAATCGATTACTTATACTGGTATGCTCCTTCTTACTTATTGGGTTTTAGGTCTTGCAGTAAAAGTATCAGAATAACTGAATATATATGTTCAGGGACTATAAGTGTGTCCCAGCTAATGCTACGTCTTTTGTGTTATTTATGTGGGTACTAGTAGTATGTCAACATCTGTAGAATTCAAGTTTCTCTCTGTTCTTCTGCTTGTTTTAATCTAAACCTTATTGTGGGAAAACTAATTCAAAACTAATTTTAAGTACACAATATATAGTTTTGAGTTTTCGATCAATAGCGGTTAGAAATATTCATTTTTTTCAGTATTTACTTCTTAGTTCTTAGCAATCTATACCCAAGCAAGTAATTTTTAAGCACAAAGTTAAATTATCATATCTTATATGACTAATACTGGATTATAATGTTTTAGAGTTTATATTGTTAATGATAAGATTAAAATATGAATTTGATAAAATATTTTCCATATAATATTTATTGATATAATACGCTAGCTTATAATGAAATTAATTATAAAAATACGTGCTATTGGTGAAGTGAATGATTGTAGGCTCAAATGGTTAACCAAAAAGGTAAGTTGGGATCTAAATACGAATTTATGAATATTCTGACATTTTGCAAATATTTTCACATTTTGCAATATATTGTGCAAATATTCTGACATTTTGCAAGATAGGGTCAGCGAATAACTAACTTGGCAGTTCAAATTTGGTTATTATACCTTGAAATCTTTTTGCAGTACCACTTACTAAGTTAATTTCACTAGAGAGTCGAGTGACTTGGCTACTTTGTTTTTTCTCATTGATAAAGCTTCTCTATTCAAATAAGATCTGTTCCTCTTTATTTGGTTAGATTTAAATTTCAGTAAAACATTTTCTGATATAAACTACCCAATGTTTGAAACTCTAGTACTGCCTTTATCTATTTCCATGTCAATCACACCTAAGTAGTGGTTAAAAAACGTTAAAGTAGTTCGAATGTTTTAAATTGGTATTCGTGTTCTCGCAATTGATATGACTTTTATGTAGTAGTGCCTTTCCCTGAATACAAACTAGTAGAACTTATCTTAAATGGGATCTTGTACCGTAAAATAGGAATTCTAGTTAGAATCTCCTAGAAAGGAAGTTTCTTGCTACCTGCATCTATGTGGGTAGTCATATACTCAAAACTAGGGGTGGCAATTGGGTGGGTTGGGTTGGTTTTGGGTCAGTTCCAATGGTTTGGTTGTTAAATGAGTTTGGTTCTTAAATGGTTTTAAGGTGGAACGAAATTCAACCCAAAATGGAACCAAAATCAATCCAAAAGGGAACCAAGCCCAACCCGACTCAATACCTTACATTTTGTTCATTATAATTTAGATTATTGGCAAATGATTTGGGCCTAATTTGAAATTTAGTTGGACCCAAGTTGGAACCAATTAGGAACCAAATCAAATTTTCTTAGGAACCAATTTAATCCAAATTGGGTTGGAACCGTTGGAACCATGGTTCCGGATCCATTTTGCCACCCCTACTCAAAACTTTCAAAACTATCTCCTTTTATCTCCAAGTAATTCGAAATCATCTACATCTGGAATCGTAAAACAGATTCCTTAACCAAAACTTTTGAACGATAAACCAACAGTGATTTTATGCATGTGCTTCTTGGAGGATTGTATAATCTATCTATATCTATATCTATATATATATATATATATTAAATTCTAGTTTTGTCTAGAACTCTGGTCCTTGTTGGGGACTTAGGGGTGGTGAGCTAGAGTTGCATTTGTACTTTGCATATGATATTTTCTTGACAAACAGTTTTTCCACCACCTCATTCCACCCAACTGTGATTTTTTTCTTTTTTCGATGCAGGGTTTTAATGCTGCAATGACGGAACCAATTGATACTCCTGGAAGAAGAGGGGGGGATCAGATAAAAGAAATGGAACTTAAATTGCATCCTGATTTAAAAATACCTCTTTCAATGCTTTGTAGTGATCCCAATACCACAGTTGTGGTCCTCAGTGGAAGTGATAGAAGCGTGCTGGATGATGTGCGTCATCTATAGTCTCTTTTTGCCTTGTTTGTTGCTGTGTTTACCTTACAAATAATTCTTTCTGCAGAACTTTGCGGAGTTTGACATGTGGTTGGCAGCTGATAATGGTATGTTTCTACGTTCTACAAAAGGAGAGTGGATGACGACTATGCCAGAGCACTTAAATATGGAGTGGGTTGACAGTGTAAAGGTATGTGTATATTTGTAATCACACCATTCATATACTATCCAAATTCCTTAATGATTTTGACAACTATTTCAGCAAGTTTTTGAGTATTTCACTGAAAGAACCCCAAGATCGCATTTTGAGCATCGTGAAACTTCACTTGTATGGAACTACAAATATGCAGGTAACGCGTCCAACTATGTTTGATGTTCATATACCTCACGTTTTCTAAACTTTTTGTTCTAAATTTGTATTATTTTTTTCTTTTCTATAATTTCAGATGTTGAATTTGGAAGATTACAAGCTAGAGATATGCTGCAGCATCTCTGGACTGGTCCAATATCTAACTCATCTGTTGATGTTGTCCAAGGTAGCCGCTCTGTTGAGGTGCGAGCAGTTGGTGTTACAAAGGTAGATGCATTGCTTTAACATTTCCAATGTTTAATTATTTAATTTGCATCATTCATTGTCAGTGGATGTACTCTGACTAATAAGTACTGTTTTTCTGGTTCATTACACTTTCCTATTTACAGGGAGCGGCTATTGACCGTATTCTTGGAGAAATTGTTCATAGTAAATCCATCTGTACACCAATCGATTATGTTTTGTGCATAGGGCATTTCTTGGGGAAGGTATATTCTCTAATCGTATTATACTTAAAATGTTTCGTCATTATCCTTGTAAATGGAGACCACCTTCAAATGCCGACAGAAACATCTAGAAACCTTAAACATGTTACGACTCTCCCATCAGACCATGTTGCAGACGTTAAATTCACATGTCAGCAATGTCAAAATACGTAAACCTTCTTTTTGTAACCTTTTTCTTTGTTACTTGTTATTACAAGGATGAGGACGTGTACACATTTTTCGAACCAGAGCTTCCCCCTGATTCAATAAACATGGCAAGAAGCATCGCCAATGACAAAAGGCAATCTCCCTCAGGGAGAAGCAGCAGCTCCAGGTCTCATGGTAAGACTCAACAGCAGAAAACATCATCATCAACCAGCAGCAGCAGCAATAGCAATAATAGCAAAAATAATAGTTGTTGGAATGTTCTGGATCTGAAAAAGGAGAACTACTTTTCCTGTGCTGTTGGGCGAACTCGTACTAATGCTCGTTATCTTCTTAACACTTCGGATGATGTGGTTTCGTTTCTCAAGGAGATTGCAGCAGCAACTGGGTCCACTTCCTATTGATGATGGAATGAAGGTCCCAGAGTAGACTTGTAAAAACTTTGTTCCTGTTAGCAGTTGGAACGTATAGCCTTTAAGTTTAACGTTCTTCTTCATGGTAAATGTTGTAACGCTAATTTTGCCCCTTTTGGAGTATACACTGATCAAATAACAAAAGTAATTAATTTAATTATCCGAGTCAGGCCAACCGCATCTGGACTAGTCTCTCTCTCTCTGTGGGTAATGCGCATATTATAAAGTTCTCTCTGGAGTGATCTTCAGTGATTGTTGAGGTGCTGCTGCTAATAATTGTTTGTTGATCTTTATGAGCAGTACTATAAACATGGGAATGTACCCCCTTATCTTGTTGTAAGTCACAATCTTGAATTGTGACTTGTCCGAGAACAAAGCTTAGTGATTTGAGGTTCACATGAGCTCTGAAACGAATACTTTCTGAGAACCCAGCAAGAATTTGGTTGATGATGGATAATTAAGATGTCGTTTTTTTTTTTTTTTACGAGGGAAACCCGCAGCCGCTACCCTTTTGGGTGCGCACTGGGTAAACCCCGCTCTTGTGCAATAACCTGCAAACCACACAAGAGAGGTAAACCAGCCTAGGTTGCCCATAGCTGACAGGCTCATGGTAGAGAAGGCAAATAGACATTCCCACAATGGGATTCGAACCCGTGACCTAAGCCACAAGTTCAAATGCCCTTACCAACTCTACCAAGGGTTGCCCCCATTAAGATGTCGTTTTATTCTTATCTTACGGAGCAGTAATAGGAACCCATCCTATACGGAAACATATAATTTCTACACTAGAAGTTAGGACAAGGCAAAAGTTTGCTCTATTTTTTGGTAAACAAGCGGTACTCTGTTTCTTTATGACATGTAGTTGTCATTCTTTTTCACACTCTTAATTAATGTGGTAACTTAAGCATCTAAAAGTCAACGGGTTTCAAGAAATTAAATTGAGATTAATTTATACTAATATAAAAGTATATATGTTTTTCTTCTCATTGTGAAAAGACCCTTTATTAACCAAAAAATGCAATGCCCACTTCTAAAAGTTATTTTCACTAATCACATCATTGAAAATTAATGCACTAATACTAATATACAACTCTAACATTTACTCCCACTAATCCTAACATTTAGTTCCCATTATTTATATAACACTATTTTCATAATAATTTAAAAAAATGTATAATTTAAAAGTATTAAACCTTTATACTTCTATTGAAAGTTATAAATTAGATAAATCTTAACTCTCATTAGTGAATATTAATTTGAAGTAATATGGAGTGTCCTTTTTATGATTAATTGATCTTGGAGGGAAGTAGTGATTTTTTTGTTTATTAAATAAATTATATTGTCTTTATTTTCAATTGATAGTTGATGGTAAAATTGTAAAATAACAATTGATTAACGGATAAAATACAATATAATTTATTAAATTATGTGAATATTGATTTTTTTAAACATGACTAAATTAGTGTAGATAGAGATTAGATCTAAATTGATAGGTTAGAAATTGGTGACTCTTGGATTTTGATTAATAGTTATCATAATTAATAGGATATGATGATTTAGTATAATATAAATTAAGAAAATTATTTCTCGGTGATTGCTACATTATTTTAAAATTATTAAATTGTGTTCAATATATATTATTCATAATTATATTACATACTATTCAAATGAGAAAAGTATTAACGATCTAAAAGTCATAGGTAGTAATCAATTAGAAAGTTGAAGATATTTTAACTTTTTTAACTTCTAAGAAAATTATAATGGCCTTTATCATTCTTGTGAATAATTTATTGATTTAACATTTATTAATATAACTAAAAATGCCAATCATTTCTCCTGTTGTGTGAAATATAACTCAAAATACACTATTTTCATAAATCATAATACTATGAAAAATATTTAATTAAAGACTTATATGTAGATTTATAGTTGTTCTTAATAATCGCACCGATAACAATTTTAAACTTTTTCTTTATTTTATATTTCTATATGAAAGTCAAAAATATAAAACGTGCATGTTAGCATAACAATAAAAGTTTGTAAAATTTTACGTTATTTTGTTATTACCTTAGCTCTTTTGAGTCTTCGATAATATTCCTTTTGAATAATGTTTTAAATAAATTTCATACCTCAGGATTTTAGAGTCTTTACCAATATTTATTTTGAAATATTGCTTTCAATTGTAAAAAACACTTATTTATAAACTGCTCTAAAAAATATAAAAACTCTTGATAATACTTTTAATAATTGACCTTTTATAAAGTTTGTAGAAACGAAATTTTTTTCTATTCCCCACTCTTTTAAAAATGTCATCAATAATTGTCAACACTCAAAACTCTCGTATTCTAGAAAATTACTAAAGACCTCAAATCATCTTGCTTGTTATATAATAACATTTGAAATACTTAGATTGATAAATAAAATTTGTATTATTAAATTTATCAAATCGGAAAGTTCAAAGGTTTTTATTCAATCTAAATCAAGGATACTTTAGTCCAAAAATTATTAATTTTAATCTTTTTCAGATAAAAAATTACATGATGGACATTTTAGATAAAAAAATATTTTTATTGATTATTTAGGTATAAAAGTATATTATAGAGAAGTTTTAATAATTTTTCTAAAAATTAATTATGAGAAAATTGATTATCTAAAATTTAAAAGCTCATAAATTTGTCAATGTAAAAATATTTAATATATTGAGTATTAAGTTAAACTTTAAAATAGGGAAAGAACATTTACAAGCTACTAAGTTTTTTTTTCATTTTTGAACTAGCTATAGTCAAAAGAATAAATAATACACTAAATAACATGTTCACATTCATTAACAATACATTGTATTCTATTTGATATGATGAAATTTAACATGTTTAAGAACAATATTGACTAATATATGAAAATTAATTGAACATAAAATCAATTTCTATATGATCTTAACTATGTTGCTTTATCAAATAAATTCAAAATTATAACAATATTTGAATAAATGAACTATTTATAAGTTTTTATTATTATTTTAAATAAATATCTATAATAATTCTACTGTATAAAACAAATTTTCGCGTGCAAATGCACATGCATTTTGCTAGGAACGGTTAGCAATTAAAAAAAACCATACTTATGGGTAATCATCTGATTCCGCCACTATAAGTTTAAAGGTTAGCATACAAGGCGCATGATACATTTTAGGCTCCGTTCGTTTAACAGTGAATGAAATTTAAAATGCGAATAAGATTTCTGGTAATTTGATTACTAGAAATCTGATTCCATTAGCAGTGTTTGCTTGTCTACAAAAAATGGGTAAGGATATATATATTTTTTCTTTTTTATGTTTGGTTCAAACGCATATAATAAAGAATGAAATCTAATTAAAGACTTTGACTTAAATACCCTAATTTTAAACTATATTTGTATAATCTAATTATAAATTTTCAATCATAGTAGAATATTTGATGTTATATATATACATAAGTGTATATACACATATATATTTAATTTGGTTAAATAAGATATCAATTTGGTTCAATTGCATTATATTCTTTTAGAAAAATAATAATTAAATTGAACATGCTTACTTTTTATTTACATATTGTTTGACTTTTAAAAAAATTAATACATATATAGATTTTTCATATACCAATGCATTGATAATTATTTTAAGTCGAAAACATATTATTGTTAATAAATAAAATATATTAATCATATGTGACCAACAACCATTTCAAAACTACTATCACAAAAACACCATAACAATTTTTCAATTTCATTCAATAAATAAATAACAAATAAAATGTAAATCACGATCTATTTTGACAATAAAAATATTCCAAATAAACTAAAAATACGAAACTATTTCTTCATAAATAATAAGTTAAATGAAATGCATAAATAAATAACTATTTTTGTTGATTTTGTATTATATTTGATATAGGGGTAGTAATGGCATTAAAGTATTGAATTTATGATTATCTTGATATGGTAATCACAATACCTCAATAAATAAGGTATTGTAATTCCCTTATTTGAGATGATAATTCTCATATTTTGGGAATTAAATTGCATTCCATAATATCAAATAAAAAATACCAAACAAGGATATTTGATTTTTGGGAATCATATTCTCTATTTTGATTAGATTCCCTTGACAAACAAACGAAGCCTTAAAGGTTACAATATTAATATTACATACTTTTTTAAATAGAAAATATAGTGAAAAATTGCATCATCGCTCCAAATTATTTTAGTGTTGTAATAATCATTTTCAGCTATCCAACTTAATTAGTTTCATTTTAGTGTTGTAAAAAACTTCTAATGCTTCTTTCCTTCTAATAATTTCATGTTAATGTTTTTCACATTGATATAAAATTATTTATGAAAATGTTTAACCTAAAATTATGTTTTGCCGAAAGCTCCTATGTATAGTTTATAAAAAAGAATTTTCATGTATTTGAATATACAAATAAAATTGTTATATATGCGTAGAAACTAATCTATTTTTCTAAAATAAGCTGGAATCAATGACATAAACTAAAGAAATTGTCTATATTGTAAATTATACATAATTTCCATTTAAAACGTGAATGGTATTTACTATAATTTTAGAGTAATTATTGACTAAATATAGATAGAAAAAAAAAGAGTAATTCAACTAAAAAAGATATTTTTAATATAACTTTTCTACGAATAAATTAAATAATCTTAATAATATCTGAAATAACTAAATAAATTTTTGCATAATTGTGTTATTCTATAATTATATTTTACTTTATACAAAAATTATTTTCACGTGCGAATGCACGTGCATTTTACTAGTAATCCCAAATGACAGAGAATAAGAACAATTAGGTATCGTTTGGTTGGTATCATGTGATTGAACATGATAATATTTTGCTTGATAGTTATGAGAGAAAGTGAGAGATTCATTGCCAAAAACTTGTTTGGTTAGTATTATAAATGAGAGTGATATCCTAGATGATATATATTTAAGTTGTTTGATTGACATTATATATAAGGAGTGATACAATGAAAAAGTCTAAAATACCCCTATTGTTAATGTTGAATTATCAAAATCACATATATATATATATAAAATTATACTTAAAAATATGGAATATATTTTACACATCAAATAAAAATATTTTGAGTATCTTAAAAAATAATATGATTATATAAAATATATTTATTTTACTTATGTTGAATTATAAAAATCATTTGTATAAAATTATACTTAAACATATGGAATATATTTTATAATCAAATAAAAATATTTTTAATATCTTGATAAAATAACATAATTATATAAAATATATTTACTTTTCTTATCCTAATCAAATAAAAATATTTTTGAGTATCTTGATAAAATAACATGATTATATAAAATATATTTACTTTTCTTATCCTATTATTGAAGTTGAATTATCAAAATCATATATATATAAAATTATACTTAAAAATATGGAATATATTTTATACATCAAATAAAAATATTTTGAGTATCTTAATAAAATAATATGATTATATAAAACATATTTACTTTGCTTGTTTGATGATTTTAATACCAAAGTTTGAAGTTTAATTCCATATTTTTAAGATTGATTCAATAATAGGTTTTAAGGAATATAATAAATTTGTAATTTTACTTTTCAAAATAGGTTGGATATAATCTTGTGATAGTGGATAGGATAATGGGTGATTAAATATCGGGCTTGTTACGTATCATGGGCCGACCTTGTTGAACCAAACTTAAAATTAAGATTGATAATTAATATATCACCCTTATAAACCTCAACCAAACGCTACCTTAAGCAATAATGATCAATCCACATGTAAATTATTACCAAAATAATTATTTTATTTGATAGTTTCAAACTCTTACACCCGAATCCAGCACACTTGTAGCAAAAATAACTGTTCTAGGAGAGCCAACTCCATCACTGTATACAGCATATTTTAAAGAGACAAAAAAGGTGAAGCTAAAGGTAAACTACACTAACATACGGAAGTAACCAGTCCCACACCAACTAGTACAGAAACACACTTATGCAACAATCACAAACACACACTTATGCAACAGGGGTTTTCCTGTTGGGTTCGAAAACGTTCTTTATCAACGATTCCTTAATCGATAGCAATTCAGGGAACTCATTCTTCAGCTTAGAAGCGTCCAATTCATTGTTACTTCTAGGAGCAACTATGACCTTGGCTTGCTCTTCAAGACTGAAGTTGGTATATTTGAACTCTGGGTCAATGTACTTTTTGTACATTTCCAGGATTTCGTTGTGGCTGACAACTCCGGGGTTTGTGAAGTTCCAAATACCCTTAAGGTTTCGTTTTGCCATCTCGATCGAAATAGGAAGAAGCTCATCCAAGATTGTCATGCTGTTGGGAATGTTAACCACCTTATTGTACCTAGAAATCTTTGTGATGAAATTGCGTGGGTTGTTGAGGTCTGAAGAAATAGGCATTCTGACTCTGAGTGTGCAGACATTGTCATATTCGTTCAAGAGCTCTTCCACCTGATTGACAAGAACTTACAGAATCAGTTTTTAATGAATTTGATCAAAAATGATAAGAAAAAAGTACTATCAAAGACAAAAATTACCATGGCCTTGGTCTTTGAGTAGAAAGAACCAATGAAATTGGGTTTATCCTCCTCCTTGAACCCAATTCCTGATCCTTCAGGGTGTGCAGCATCATATTCAAATATACACCCAGTGGCGAAGTTTATCATCAACAGCCCGTGCTCTCTGCATACATCTGCCAAGGTCAATGTACCAGCGACATTGGTACGAATTGTTTCCGTTTTGTGAGTTTCACACCAATCAACATTAGGTCTGCCAGTTACACCGGCAGCATTAAAAACATGTGTTGGCTTAACAGCGACAATATCCACCAACAGTGTTGAACGGTCCTGTAGACGTCCCTTTCCATATTCATATGGAATCCCCTGTTTCTCACACATTTTTCCAAGCAAACCACCAATCCACCCTGTTTTACCGTAGATCAAGAATTTAAAAGCTGGTTTCTGAGGTGAAGGGCTGTTCTTGGAAGCTGGGACCAGCGTTTCATTTTGGCTAGCATTTTCAGCTAATGCAGATTTGTTTCCATCAGAATGTCTCTCTGCTCCACCTGGCATCATCAGCATTCTAGGATGAGGGAGCAGAGCACCAGATACATCACCCCACCAATCAGGATTGCTGGTGTACCACTCTATGGTCTTCTTCAACCCCGCTTCCCATGTGGTCTTTTCGGACCAACCCAATTTCTTCAGCTTCTCGTCATCAAGGAAGTACCTCTGGTCATTAAATGGCCTGTTGTCCACAAATTGAATACTCTTGCTAGAATCCATGTTAAACAGATTGCATATGTCTTGGGCAACATCGATGACCCTCCTCTCCTTCTTAGTTCCAATGTTGTAAACATGACCAACTTCTCCCTTGTGAAGAACTGTTTCGAATGCCTCTGCTACATCCTCACAGTAAAGGTAGCTTCGAACATTAGAACCATCACCATGAATTGGAAGAGTTTTTCCTCTCATGGCCAAAAGGATAAACTTGGGAATCAACTTTTCAGGAAACTGATTCGGACCATAAACATTGTTTCCTCGTGTGGTAATCACAGGCAATCCATAAGATCTACCGTAAGCCATAACAAGCATTTCAGCCCCTGCTTTTGTGGCTGAGTATGGGTTTGTGGGCAGGAGTTGTGAGGCCTCATGATTTCCTACAACAGCATCCTCGTCAGTCTCCCCGTAGACCTCATCTGTGCTAACATGAATAAACCTTTTGATCTGGCCAGTAACCTTGCAGGCCTCCAAGAGAACATGGGTGCCATAAATGTTGTTCTTGGTGAACTCAAAACTATTGCCAAACGAATTATCAACATGGGTCTGAGCAGCAAAGTGCATTATGGTGTCAATGTTCTCAGTAATGAGAAGGTAGTTCACAAGATCAGCACTGCCGATGTCACCCTTGACAAACTTAAAGTTGGGAGAAGATTTGGATGGAAGAAGGTTTTTAAGATTGGAACAGTAATCAAGTTTATCGAGGACAACAATCTTGTAGTCAGGGTAGTTTCTGATCAACCTATTTGCAACATGAGACGCAATGAATCCAGCAGCCCCAGTGATGAGGATATTCTTGGGTGTGAATGTCGACATTGCAGCTAGATCTCTGCGATGGAGATCAACAAGGTCAAATATAAGCATAAAGTGTCTAGAGAAGGACACATTTATACTAAAAGCAATATTATTAAGAATAGAAGAATCTCTTCAACAAGAATAATTAAAGTCTAGTTCTTTTCAGATTGATATTAGAAATAAACATTATAGAACAAATCCAACAGGAACAAAGCCTTCTGTCTAGAAATGCGATTTCCATAAAGATCAAGTCAAACTACGATTTACATCAGTCGCTTATTTAGTTCCCTTCCAAGTTCATTCCATTAGAAGAAGTGAAAGTTATTTAGGGCAAAGTAGAATGTAACCGTAGGGCAAAATCAATTCCTAAGTCATTGAAAACAAACAAATGTTCAAAACCTTAAAAACTTCATCAAGTAAAGGAATTAATTTAAAAAGGGTAAATTTGCTGCAGTAATTAACTACAACCTAATTAAAACCAGCATTACAACAACCACATTGCGAGCTTCAGTAGATCCACTCAATTGTCTGAGATCCAGTCACATAACGCACAAAATCAAAACTTTCCATAACTGATCATCAACTCCACAGCAAACAAATATACTTACATATACAAACATATAGATCTAATTTCAACCGCGGAAATAACATTGAATTAACACCAATAAAACAAACAAACAAACAAACAAACAAACAGATCTAACACAATTAAGACAAATCCAGATCAATCAAAGGAATATAAGTAAAAGAAAACTCACATTTTTTTTCCCAATAATTCAGATCAGGATCCACTAACAGTCCGTGAAGCAATTCAATTCAAAAATCTCCCTCTAGAAAACAATATTTAGAGAGAGGAAATAATTTAGAGAGAGAAATAGAGAAGTTGGTAATTATTGAGCGATGTTTATGACCTATTTATACACACGGCCCCTCTCGTACGAATCCAAGTCCCATCCCATGCAATTTTCACACTGTTCTATTTTCTTTTTATGCCTTTTGTTTTTTTTGGTAAATTTTGGATCCCTTATAGGAAATAGTTTTAACAACGTGATCAAATTGAATTGACGGAAATGACCTTTGAAGGGAAGGTGATTCCTTGTGAGTTGGTGGGGAGACAGTGAGATGCAAAGGGGTAGGTCAGGTGGAGAAATTTTTTTTAGCATCGAACAATTTATTTATTTAATATAAAATAATCCCACGTAATTATTGTGAATTATTATTTTAATAGTTAGTGGGGGATTAATGCTTCCCACACATGTGAATTGTGAAGTCGGTACGACTTCTCTGACTTTGAAGGCATCATTTCATGTGAATTTTTAATACTTCAATTGGTTGGACAACATGTTTATTACAACTAAGTTATTTAATTATAAATATAAGTAAAAAAATTTTTTAAGAATAAAAATATAATATGGGAAGTATATTTTGATGAATGATTCAAGAAAAAATTTTATAATTATAATTGATGTGATACATTTTTTGTTATAAAGATTTATTTCTATTGATATTTAAATATAATATTTTTTATCAAACTCATCTATTTAGACATAAAAAATAGTTATAATGAATTTTATTTTAAACTTTCCCTCATTTTGTATTACAGTATTAATTTTTGCTATTGAAAAATAATCAGTAAAAACTCTTTTAATCAGTGGGATAAAATATCAAATCTTGAATAGTAAAAAATAATTTTTTATCTCTTTTCCTTCAAAATATTTAAAATTTTAAAAGAATTTTAAATTTTTTTTGATGATACACAAGCCGAACACATTTAAAAAAAAAAAATTATTTTGAAACACATTTTTATAGAGGTGCCAACCAATTAGCCCTCAATACTGCTTTACTGTCTCGCTTCCATACTCCATTAATTGTTTGGACTTCATTTTGTACTCTACAAAGTTTGGTTACAAATACTTTTTTACTCAAATTGTATTAATAGAAAACAAAAATATTTTTATATCCAAACAATGTTTTTGTTTTTTATGTTTAATTTCGTATTTCAATTTGTAGTTAATACATAATTAGTGACTTCGATCATTAGGACCAACACATTATTTATGAGCCGTATATCTATCTTTCTAAATCACAAAAAATAAATGATCTTTAAATAAATCTCTTTTCTACTATTTTAATTAATTGTTTCATGCAGTGTTTAATGTGATATTTATTTGTTTAAATTATGTATATAGTTTTTTTCTTTTAATATACAAATAATATAAATTATATATATTGCTGTATCTGTGACGCGTGATAGTCCGATCCAAACTTTTACATTTCATGTGTCCATAAAACAATTGTTCTCACTTTTGTTACGTTTTTCCTTCACTTGCTCACGTTATTAATGGATTAAAAGCTGACTAAAACAAATGCTTTTTGGCCAAAAAAATAAAAAAATAATGTGCATATCCATGTGAACATACAACAATTTTTATCACTACTTATTTTAATAAAGTTAGTTATGAAAAGTAAATTTTTGTTGCTTATTTTGTTGAAGAAAATAAGACATGATTAACAAAATCAATGCTTACGAGAAGCTAAAAAGAAAAAAATAAATAAATTATAGGGTGTATAAGTACTTTACTAGTGAACCAGTGAGCAAAATATTCTATAGTATATTTATTTGACTAGGGTTAGGTAAAATAGGCTAAACGTGTTGTCCTACAACCTTCCTGCCTAATGGGATTCAAGTGCTTGGGCTATATTTGTTTATGTTTTTTAATTGAAATTTTAAACTATTCGATAATTGTGTATTATGAAAATTCATGTGTTTTTTTTTATATTTTTAGAAATTAGTTGGAAGTTGTAATATATATCAAATTAATAGTGATAAGTTAATGAAAGATGCATAAAATAACTATATACGTTATTTTATATAATAATTATATGAAAATTTATAGTAAAATATCAATTAAAAATTGTAAAATATGAAAAGAAAAGAGAAATAATGGAACTAAATTATTTTGTGAATATATAAAATGATTTATATATGATTAACAGGTACACCGGGGATTGAATGATATATTTGAAAAAAAATAAGAATTTAGTATATTATATTTATTTATAATTTGGTGATGCAAATACTTGAGAATAAATTTTAAAACATAATCAAACAAGGCCTTAGCTTCTAAGGCGAATATATTTTTCGAAATAATTTAATCTCTTTTTGATAATTATATTGCATGTCAAATTAAGAAAATGATATATTCTTGTTACATGCACATGATATACTAATGGACTAAAAAAATATTAAATTGACTAATTTGTTCTTTCATTTTCTTATTTCATATTCCTAAATTCTATAATTAATAATTATCATAAAAGTGAAGTGGAATATAATTGCAAAGGGAAAATAATTTATATTCCAAAATGGTCTTCCATCTTCTATTCTATATATTTAGAGTTGACGTGTGTATACATTAATTAAAGGATATTTAACACGTGTAAATATTTTAATACGCATCAACTTCTAAATACAAGGAATAGAAAAACTTATCTGTTGCAAGGATATTATGCAAGTTGCCAAACTAGACCAACCCAATTACATACATATTATGCAACATGACTGAATAAAGGGTAAAATGCACTTCACCCCCTAAAAAATCTTGTGTTTTGCACTTCCCCCCTAAAAATACAAAAAATGAGACATCACCCATTAGAAATTTAATATACACATCACTTTGCCCCAATTACTATTTTCCGGTCAAATCTCGATCGAAAATCATTTAAGTGATTTTTCCGTCAAGGGCATACCCGTCTTTTACATTTAATTGGTTACATATGTTTTATTCTCTATCTATCCAAATCGCACTTCACATGGAAAGTCCTAAAATTTTTGGGATTAGGTTTAGAGTTCCCTAAATGAATTGGAAAAGATCAACGAGGATCAAGGAAATTCATATATGGAAAATTCAAGAAAAATCCAAGAAAGATACGTTACGGCAACTGTCAATTATCCGAAAATCCTCACTATCATATTGATCATCCTGCTAAAGAACATAAGTTGGAAATTAATCATCACTATCATATTGATCATCCTGCTAAAGAACAAGAGTTGGAAATTAAGGAAAAATCATTATATTGTGGGCGGCCCTTTAGATTATGGTAAAATTAGTTTTCTTTTGAACTACATTTTATATTGGGGTATTTGGTCTCAATGTATTTGTCTAACTCAATGCATAATTATATTCTTTAATTTGTAGACAACTCAGAAGAATTTACAATTCAAATGCATCATGGTGGAAAATTTGTTGATCTTGGGTGGAGAAGTTATGTTGGTAGAAAAGTCAATCATTTTGACCGTTGTCATGCAGATACAATGTCAATGAGAGAAATAAATTCCATGTCAATGGAATTGGGGCACTATAAATTAGGTGATATTAATATAGCATTGAGGTACTATTACAGTTTAGGAACACTTGCTAATTGTAACGTGATTAAAGAATTATTGGTTGACACAAATGCTATGAACTTGAGTCACTTTCTTGATGCAAATCGGGTTGTCGGTATATTTGTTGAGCATCCGACTGAATTTAACGAATTTGTAGGAATTATACCTGAAAATGTAGCAGATATTGAGAGTGGTAGCAATGATATTTATGAGAATGACAATGTTGACGGGGTTGAAGATTCAGAGAATAATAAGTTTAACTTAAATTTGGAATCTGATAGTGATGCACACCAGTTATATGGGGACGATAGTGAGCATTCTGATAAGTTTGATGATAGTGAATTTGATGATGTACTATATGAGGAAAATATTGATATTAAGGTTGAATGGGATGGTTTTGTTAGGGGAATAACTACAGAGAATGAAGTTTCAAGCTTCCAGGATAGTACGTCTAACTGTGGTTCTAACCTTGCATACCCGTTACTATTCAAAGACGGACATGGAGAATCCAAAGTTTGTACTTGGGCTTTGTTTTTCATCCACTAATGTTTTCAGAGCAGCTGTTAGGAGACATTCCATGAAACACGGGAGAGACATTGTGTTTGTAAATAATGATCCTGATAGAGTTATAGTTAAGTGTAAAGATGAGCAATGTGAGTGGATGATCTATGCATCTTGGAGACATAATGAGAAAACCATGGAAATTAAGACAATTCGCTCACATCATACATGTAGTAGACAGGCAAGAGTGTCGCATGCTAATTCCGTATTTTTGGCGAATAAATATCATGACCATATAAGAACAAATCCAACTTGGCCTATCAGTTCAATGATGACTATTGCCCAAAAAGAGTGCCAACTAGAATTTTTCAAATTTCAGCTTTATAGAGCTAAGAAGAAAGAATTGGAAAGAGCCACCGGTACTGAAAAAGAACAATTTGCTAAAACATGGGACTATGCAGAAGAACTTAAGCAAACAAATTCTGGTACTACTGTGGAAATAAAGTGCCATGTTGGAGATGATAAATTGCCAAGATTTCAAAGGTTTTACATTTGTTGGGGTGTCTTAAAAAAAGGATTTCTTGGAGGGTTGCAGGCCTTTGATAGGGCTAGATGGTTGCCATTTGAAGGGTTCAAGTGGTGGTATTCTTTTAGCTGCTGTTGGGATTGATGGAAATAATAGTATGTATCCTTTTGCATATGCCGTTGTTGAGAAAGAGAAAACAAAATCTTGGCTATGGTTTCTAAAATTATTAATTGCAGATTTAGGCATTAGAAATAGCTATAAGTGGACTATTATGTCAGATAAACAGAAAGGATTGGTGAAAGCTATTGAGGACTTGATGCCAGATGCGGAGCATAGATATTGTGTAATGCATTTGTATAGCAATTTAAGTTAGCCCACAGAGGATTACAATTCAAGGAGTTATTATGGAGAGCAGCTTCAGCAACAAGAATTGTTGACTTCAAAGCAACAATGGATGAATACAAAAAAATAGATTCTAAAGCATTTGAGTGGATAACAAAGAGTTCACCTCAACATTGGTCAAGGGCTTATTTAGTACCTTCCCTAAATGTGATATGTTACTTAACAATCTTTGTGAAAGCTTCAATGGATTGATCTTGAAAGATAGAGATAAACCAATAATCACTATGCTTGTAATGATTAGGCTGGTATTAATGAAAAGAATCCATCAACAAAGAGACTTGATTCTTAAAAGCAATAGCAGTAGCATATTGTGTCTGAAAATTCAAGTGATGTTGGATGAACTGAAAAAAAAAATGCTATGTCTTAAAATGTGGAGTGGAATGGACACAAGCAATTTGAGGTCATTCGTTCATTTCAAGAAAAATTCATAGTGCACCTGGGCCAAAGGACGTGTAGTTGCAGAAAATGCGATGTTTCAGGTATTCCTTGTAAACATGCTATAGTAGGCATTTTTATATGCACTATTCGGTTGAGGAGTTTGTTGTTGACTGGTACAAGAAAGAGATATACTTGAAAGCATATACTAATCTGATGAACCCTATAAATGGACATGAACTATGGCCAAAAACTGATAAGCCCCAATTACACCCCTCTTTAATAGAGAAGATGCCTGGAAGACCACCAAAGTCTAGGAAAAACATCCTAGTGAATCAATTGAGAAGAATGGCAGAAAAAATCTTATCAGAACAGGAACGCACAACAAATGCTCAATTTGCAAAGGGGTGGGTCATTACAAGAGCACATGCAAAGAAAAGAATGCAACTATTCCTCCAAAGCTCCTGGTAAATTTGTTTGTTTGTCTTTTTCAGTTTTGATATTTTTTTTATAAAAAAAATAGATTATATTGAAATTAATTGTCAAATAAATAGGAAAATGAAACTAGTGGTCCCAAAAAAGCTACAAGCGCGTCAGTAGTCGGATCGGGAGGCTCAAGTGTTGGGAAACTTAAGGTAACTTGGTGTTATTGAATTTGACATTATTTTTACCTTTCAATATATTATCCTTATCTTTCCGCTTTTAGGTTACAAGAAAAAAGCCATCAAACGGTAGCACAAATGAACAACTTGAAAATCAAGACGCATGGATATCCAATCCATCAGCTCCAGTTACCCTTTCCCAACATGAAGACATTTAGAGAATAAATTATTGATTCCATGATATGTTAATTTATCACAAAGCAGACAATTTTAATGTTTTGATATTGTATCGAGACAATGGTTTAATTATATACATTTGTTGCTTGAATTTTGCTGCATTTTCTCAACAATAGCTAGACTTGACTTTGTTCTGCATTTGCTGCACTTGTATGCACCAAAGAAGTCCATCAAGCCTAACCTAATGCTTATAGGAAGATAAAATAGTTGGTATTTCACAACCTATAGAACCAACATCTTTGGACTAAAACAAGGTTGTTGAAAAATTTAGGATATGTTTGGATTTATTTTGGGCTCATTTTGGCCCAAAATTTTGGCCAAATTGAGTTTGGTTTTGTTTAATTTGGACAAAAATATACCCAAATATTTGGTCCAAATTTTGGAAATCCATTTTCCAACCCACTGCACCATGTCAGGACTCACTAGTCAATTCTTCATCGGGGCTCGAGATATGGAATAGATAGGGAGTTTTAGGTAAAAACAAAATGGATCTATATATTAATTATTTGTACTTGATTTCAATATTAATCCAGCCATATTTAATATTAGTTATATTACCTCACCTAATCTAGATTTAGTGACATTTTTTTCAAAAAAAAAATTCATTTTTAATTATACCACACCAACATTTAATTATTATTTTTTATAATTACATTTTATTCTCCTTAAAATACCCCATAAAATATAAATTAATTTATAAAAATAAAACATCACTTTCCAGTACTCTTAAATTATATTCCAAGTACTCAAAATAATTATATTAATAATAATAGACCACAAAACTACACTAAATTTTGTGTCATTTTCAACATTCAATTCTTCTCTCTTTTAGTTTATGTCAAAAGCTACTCATAGCTTTCTCTCTAACACCACTTCCACATTTAATTTAATTTGATACGTTCTTTTTTATTTATGGAATTTATAGTATAAGTAAATCAGAAAACTTATAATACAAAGTCTATATTTTTTTTTAGTTTCTTTTGATTTGAAGTGGTTCATTATATTATATTTGGCATGAGTATCAAATAATAACAAACAATTAACCAATAATTAGTTCAATCAAATGACAATTATGACAATCAAATGAAAACATAGGGCTTACGTGGACCTAAAATTGCACTCCAAGCACCTATGAGTCCAATAACTGCAGAACACTAAAAGATCCGCGTGTTTTTAGTGTACGGGTCAAGTTCAACCAAGGACCCGATAGATCCCTCCCCCACATCCAGGACACGTGTACGGTATACACACGTGTTCTCACTCCATCCGTACAGTGTGTACCTCCTATAAATACCCTTACTGTTCATCAGTAAAGGGGGACCGGATTGGATAGATTTGTTAGTAAGTATCCAACTCTACTACCGAGCTATCGTGTCATCATTACTGTCACACCCCCAGACCGGGCCCGAGGACGATGACCCTTTTTCTTTTGTAAATGTTATGGTTTTCTGAAATAATAAAATATATTCTTTGTAAATTAAAACAAACTATTTTTCTTTTTACAATATCAAACCCTTTACATTAACAAAAGTTTGTTTACAAAACCATAACAGAGCGGCTATTTAAACAAAATCAGAGTTTTGGAGCTAAAAAATGCTCGAAACACGACATATGAACATAGCCCTATCTGACCACTCGGGATACATGGATAACCTTCACATATGTACACTAATCATCATCTGCATCATAAGAACCTAATGAACTAATGGCTCAGTAAGAAGAAGCTCAATATATAGCAACGTTTCACATAGTACATAGACAGTCAATAATGCATAGTTCATTTAAAAACATTTCTTTTTCATTTCCTCTTGTGCACCGTCGAAGTATGGTATTCGGCTGATGAGGATAGGCGTCTATTTTTGGAACCTATTCATAATTGGTCAATAAAGGAAGCATCACGGGGGTTCTCATACCGATCTTTCGACCGATGATATTAGCCGCTAGCTCCCTCATATATTGTGGCTTTATCTATCTTGGTTTTTAAACCTCAAGGTATTCACCACCCTCTATTGGGTCCGTCGGTCCCTCCCACATCCCGTGCCTATCCGACCACCAATCAAATACCAAACCTCTTGTTTGAAATCGTTTATTCACATGCAGTATAATGCATCACAATTACATGTACCTCAACATTTCTTATTACACGTAATAAATAATATTTAACACAATCGACACATAATAACATTCATTTTCAAACGATCAACATACATATTCATAAAGATGAATAATATTGATTCTTATGATGCATCAAAGAACACTTCTACTTACCTTACGTTCGTAGCGATGAACTAGAATATGACGATGCTATCGAAAGCTAGCTAGTAGCACTCCCTCCTAATCTTACGTGCATAATAACTTATAACGAGAACGTTGATTTACCTAGCTCTCTTTACGAGTTACTCTTTCTTTCCTATTTTTCTTCTCTTTTATTTCTTTATATTTCTTATGTTTTTACTCTCAAAGAATTTCTTTGAAATGAAACTAGGTAGGCTACTATTTGTAGGCAAAGTTTGCTTCGAGGTTAAGTTTGCTTTTAGGTTAAGTTTGCTTCTAAACTAATTTTACTTCTAGGCTAAGCTTGCTTCTAAGTTAAGTATACTTCTAGGTTAAGCTTACTTTTAGGCTAAGTTTACTTCGAGACTAAGTTAGCTTCTATGCAAAAGTTATCTATACTAGACGTCATGCCTACTTAGACGTTATGCCTGCTTAGCCCTCATGCCTGCTTAATCGTCATGCCTACTTAATCGTCATGCCTGCTTAATCGTCATGCCTGCTTAATCGTCACGCCTATTGTTGGATAGTGAGAGATAATTGTGGCATTACAATTACGATCCTTGTTGATATATTTGAACTACGTTAGACTTGATCCTCAAGTAAGGTACGTAGACAGCTTGGGTCAGACCTAAGTGCAGTCTAATCTCTCTTATCGGTTGGGTCGTATTATTGAGGCTCAATTTGATTTAGATCATTTATTTCGACCTATATCAGTATTCATGTAATTTGATAAAATAATTTATATAAGTACAACATTAATATTTTACGTTCATAGACTGGGCAAAGATAACCATGTTGACGGCCCAATAAGGTGAGCCCATTGTCCAACAAGACTTACTATAAATACAACCTTAATAAAATGGGAAGATCTAATTTATACTCTAAAAACTAGAATTACTTAATAATTTTCGTGTCTTCAAGATCAAGAAGTACAATATTTGAGAATTACGAAGAGTTTTAATTCTATCAAAGTAAGTATGTAGGTAGCTCGAAGTTACTGAACGCAACCTCCATTCCATTAAAACACTAACTAACCTTATCATGGGTCGTATCAGATTTCATCCCCATGTGTTATTAACATGAGTGTTATTCACGTGATACATATTTAATTCCGCATCATTTTGGCGCCGTGTGGGAACAGATTCACCCACTGAGTATGCAGACTAGGTCTCTAGCACTAACCAACGGTGATAAGATGGGTAGCTTCCCCTTTGAGGGAGATGTTGGAATTTGATGGAGACGTTGGAACAAGAATGTTTGGTGTGATGTCTCATTCAATCCCCCCACGGAGCTCCTACTACCCAGAGAGCTCCAAAATTGCTCCCTCCATCGGCTGCCCAAATTGTGATCCCCGTCATAGAGTATGATCGAGATCACCCAAAGCCACTCCTAGCCTACCCTCACGAGATGCCACCCCGAGGAAGAGATATCGATTATGAATCCCCTAAGTCCCTCCATAGAGGTCGAGAGTCCTTGGCCCCAATGGAGGCCTAACCAAGGTCAGAGGGTCTACAACGACGCACCCCTGGGAGATATGAAAGTATGGAATACCGAGGCATTGCACACAAAGGTGCAAGTTTTGTCTATAGCAGTAGCACCCCAGAAGGACTCCTTTCTGTACAGACATACTGTCGGAAGCCCTCCTTCGACGATTAAAACTTCATCGCTAAGTGAGTATGAGGGTGCGGGAGACCCTTAGGAGCACTTAGACAAGTTCAATGCGAATGCTGATATGTATGATATTAGTAACGCAGCCTAATGCAAGATATTTAGTACAACACTGTCAGGCAGAGTCCTATGTTGGTTCAACCAACTGTCGTTCGGTATGATTACGGGATCAAGCAGTTCACACAAAGATTTCTTCATCATTTTTCCATGAGCAATAAACATCCAAAAACACATTCGTATCACCAAAGTACAAAAGATATGGAGAACCCATCAGGGACTACGTCTATCGATTCTTCACAACAGTATCAGAAGTACTTCATGTCAATCATGAGTTGCTCTCGGGCATCATGCAACAAAACCTCCAAGTTTGCCAATTTAAGGAGTCTATAGTGAGAAAACACCCCGCCGCCTTAGATTAATTGCTTGCCCGCGCAACAAAGTATATCCGAATTGAGGAGACAGTTGGGCATGTCAAGAACGATGGGAGCGGGAATAAACGGAAGGGTCGTGAAAATGACAAGTTGCCAGAACCAAAGAAACACAAGTCTATATCCCCGTAGGGCTTCTCTGAGTATATCCCACTCATTCTACCCAGTGGACATGTCTATAGCTGAACAACAAGAGATAGTCAATTGCCAAGGAAAATGAAAGACAACCCTAGTAGGCTAAAATCAATAAGTATTGTCGGTTCCACTGAGACAAAGAACATGCCACTGACATCACCTACAAGTGGAGATAGAGAAATTGATAAAGAGAGGTTATTTGCAAGAGGTGGTGTCTCTCACACCAACTGCTAATGGTGAAAGATTGGATAGTCCACTAGTCAATGGAGTGATCTCCTGAGACGCTACCATCCTTAGTATGTACTATGCTTATAGCCGTGAGGCAGAGCTCTTAAATTCTTATGTTGTTTTCTGTTGTTTATTTCCGAACTTGTATCGAGTTGGTCTAAAATCAGGCGTTGAATAATGTGCCCTTTCAGCACAATCCTAGTAATAATGTTTGTCATATTTACCCAAAACATGGATTGGTATATTTTTATGCATAAATTTTTTCTTACTATGCGAATTATCAAAAGAAATTATTTTTATTTGAGTGACATCAAATGCCTAATTCTAAGTTCGTTGGGATCCATTACTCCCAGTTTAAACATTAATTAAACTAACATACAACCCTCCAACCTTACAAGGGTCCAACGAGAGGACAAGGGGGTGGCTCTAGATTTATCCCTTTACGAGCATATATGAGGCTTGAGGCGCACAAGTATGATATCTCTCGTAGATGAGGTTTAGGTCTCCAAGTGTTCAAGCCCCCTATAAATGAGGGTTAAGAATCCCAAGTGTGAGAGCTCCCCCTATAAGAATAAGATTCTAGATCGAGGTTACTCCATGTAACCTCTCTATGAGCGTAAATGGCGTTTAAGGCTTCCAAGTGTGAAAGCCCCCCATAAATGAGGTACGAGACTCCCAAGTGTGAGAGCTCCTCATAAATGAGGTTCGAGGCTCCAAAGTATGAGAGTCCTTCCATGGATGAGGTTTGAGACTTCCAAGTACGAGAGCCCCCGTAAAGGAGGTTTGATGCTCCCAAGTGTGAGAGCTCCCCTGTAGATGTGTTTTGAGGCTCCATAATTGTGAGAGCCCCCATAGATGAGGAGGCTCCCAAGTGTGAGCGCCTACCATAAATGAGGTTTGTGGCTCTCAAAGTGTGAGATCCCCATAAATGAGGTTTGAGGCTCATAAGTGTGAGAGCCCCCCCATAGACGAGGTTTGAGTCTGCCAAGTGTGAGAGCACCCATAAGTAAAGTTTGAGTCTCTCAAATGTGATAACCCCCATGAATGAGGTTCAGGACTCCCAAGTGTGAGAGACCCGGTAAATGAGGTTTGACGCTCTCAAGTGTGAAAGCCCAAAGCCCCCCAGTTAATGAGGTTTGAGGCTCTCACGTGTGAGAGCCCTCCATAAATTAGGTTTGAATCCCAAGTGTGAGAACTTCGTGAAAGAGATTTGAGGCTCTACCCCTCCAGAAATGAGGGTTGATGCTGCCAAGTATGAGAGCTACCTCCTAATAATGATACTTTAGATTGAGGTTAGTACATGTAACCCCACTACTCGCATAGATTACGTTTGAAGCTCCCAAGTAAGTGAGCTCCCCCAATAATAAATAATCATCTAGACTGGTTCTACGCAATCAAACAGGCTATAATATTGTTAGTTGATACATGCAACATAAATGAATTGAGAACAAAGGTACTCCTAAACATCACCACGCATTGTCGAATGCGCGCTCACCTTTCATAGGAGTGGGGGCTTATCTACTACATACATATATACACATGTCCTCAAGTATGCGCACTCTTATCGATGAAAACGTAGGAGCTCGCACTTGGCGACGCAAATGTATGAAAAATTCTAAGTCTTTAAACCTAAGAGGATGAGGGCCCCGGGGCCACTATGCCTCTAGTAAAAAAGGGTAAAGTCGAACACAATGAAGACCTGAAGATATTGATGCTTTATACATTTTGTACTAATTCATTCGTAATTATGGACCCAATAAGGCATGAATTAGAGGTTTTCATTAATAAATTTATAGAGCCATGTCTTAGCTTCATACAGCTTTTTGAATCATTGTGTTCCGATGTTCGTAACTCAAGTTATGACCGATAAGACGAAGGCTTCCAAAGAAAGCCACGCGGCCCCAAGGCACGCGGTTAGCTGCCTCGAGGTAGCTACCCCAATAAGGATGAATGTGACGGGTCTGGGACGGGTAATACAGGACTCAAGACCCGTCCAATTTAGAATTTTAATACCAGGACTCGTTCTGGACCCGACCATTTTTCAGCAAGTTCGGGTCCTACCCGTCCCGGACCCGATTCCATTTTTTCTTTTATTATCTAAAAAATATATTCAAAATAATATAATTACCACCAAATGAATTTAATCTCCAAACAATACAATCATAAAAGACTCAAATCATTCATACGTACAAATTTAAATATGTGAACTCATTTAGTAACTCCAAATTCAAAAAGAAAAAATAGAAATATAAAATAAACATAAATGAAATAAAAGAAATTAAGAGGTTTTAGTAATAATTTCTTTTCATCTTCCTCATCATCTAGCATTATGGGACATGCATCCAAACCTGAACAAGTACCTAAAATAGAAATAGATAACTAACTTAATTTTACAATGTTATAATGTGATATAAAATTATTAAAGTATCAATAAAAGCTTACATAATATTTGTTTCATTCCATGACCAACGACGAGTACACATCAAAACTTCCAAAGTAGATGTATGTAGCCTACTACGATGGGAACTAACCAATCTTCCACTTGTGCTAAATGCAAAGTTACATGCAACCATAGAAATAGGAATCGCTAAAATATCTCTTGCCATCTTTTTGTAAATTTGGATATTAATCCCATTAGTCTTCCACCAACTCAACACATCAAACTCAAAACTTCTCGCGAGAAAAGTTTCCTCTAAATACAAATTCAATTATGATGTGAGTGTCGCTTTAGTAGAAAATTTTGAACTTGAAGCCACTAAGCAGTCCTACAAATCTAAATGGTCACTCTCAGATGTAGGGTAAATTGCTTTTTCGTCCCACAAGTGACGCCATTATCAATTTTGGTACCGCGCTTGTTGGTTTTCTCACTCTCAGTCCCATATGTCGTCAAATCTCTCACTTTTGGTCCGTTGACCAACTTCCGTAATTGACAGATCCACGCACGTGAGACGTGCGTGGCCGTTAATGTGCGAAATTGAAGCGGAAATCAGTGCCCTAATTCACCTAATTTCGTCCCCTTTTAGTTTTGAAGAGAAAATTAATCTAATTTCTTTCAATTTCTTCCCCAATTTCTCAAATTTTCATTCTCCGTTCATGATTCTCAATATAGTCTCCGCCATTTTTTCACCAGCACTTCTCCTATGGGCACGCAAACCTCTTCCCCAACAAACCCATCTTCTTCATCACCAATCGAAGCCCACAGAGTAATAGCTTCAACCATTAGCTTACAGGAATGGCTGGGCTTGGGCACGAATTCGCCTGTTCCATCCATGGTTTCGACAGTGGGACCAGATTTAACATCCATTCGATTATTTTTACAACCCCAATTGTGTAACCAATTTGCAGATGTCTCTTCCCCGGCTACTCGTCCATGTTATTCCATCTAAAGCTCCAAGTTGGGGAATAATGGACTTGCCTCTGAAAAGCTTCACGAGGTGGCCCATTCGTTATTTGCTAATTGCTTTTCACATCAATGACCTTAGAAAAAATGATGTAATCAGCATCAACAAACATAATTTACCTGCAATTATAATGTAAAAATCAATTATCTGGCACTCACTCATTCATATGTTTCAAACCACTTAGACGTAAAATAGATATCTACATATTAAGCCTTAGAAATTCATAACTCTAACAAAACTCCCTCAACCCGTCTGGGTCAATTATTACAAACTCCCTCAACCCGTCTCGGTTGAAAATGAAAATTTGAGAAATTGAGAAAAAAAATTGGAAGAAATTGAAAGAAATTAGGTCAATTTTCCCTCCAAAACTAAAAGTGGACGAAATTAGGTGAATTAGGGCACTGATTTTCGCTTCAATTTCGCACATTAACGGCCACGCACGTCTCACATGCGTGGCTCCGTCAATTTGCTGACGGAAGTTGGTCAACGGACCAAAAGTGAGAGATTTGATGACATATGGGACTGAGAGTGAGAAAACCAACAAGTGCGGTACCAAAATTGATAATGGCGTCACTTGTGGGATGAAAAAAGCAATTTACCCAGATGTAGTAGCAGTACATGATGGCATTCTATCAGATTTTCCCGAACCACCAATATTTGATGTAGGTTGCATATTGTCTTTCGAACTTGAAGCAACTTTAGTTTGATAATCGACCAACAAATCATAACAATTTTGGCGAATTTACAATTTTAGACGGTGCAGTAATTTTGGGATATATTACTGGAATGTAGAACTCAACTAATTTCATCATGTACCTCGGATCCAAAATGGCAGCCACACTCATTATAGCATGATAGTTATCCCAATATTTTTCATATTTTTGTAACATTAGTTCAGGCATATATTAGATCATCACATTTGCACTCTTCACTGACTCATCTAATTTTACTTTGGTTCCACAAATCTTTTTGAAAATAAAATTAGAAGTGAGATAACTAGTACCAGAAAACATTTCAGTCACATAGTAAAAAAAAGTTTCAGTTCACTATAAATTTCAATCGCGTTCTCCTAATCCTCATATGTTGGTAAAATTTTATTGTGATCATCTCGTGCTTTAGCTCGTGGGAACACATCTTTATATACTATTGCAGTTTCTATCATCAAATAAATTGAGTTCCAACGAGTTTTACAATCGAGAGATAATATTTTACCACAACTTACATTCAACTAACATGCAACATCCTCAAAATTTTCAACTTTAGCTGGTCAGACAGTCCAATAAACAACACTATCACGCATTCTTTCAATTGCACTAATAATTATTTATAAACCATCTTTCACAATTAAATTCAAGATGTAAGCACAACAACGCATATCAAGTACCTTTCCATCTAAGAGCATGTCGTGAGCTTGTCCACCAACCGTTTGAGCATTGAATCATTAGTGGTGCAATTATCAGTCATGATCGTTGATATTTTACGATCAATATTCCAATCCATCAATGATTCAGCTAGCAAATCACATAGCACATTCGTTGTATGTGGAGTTGGGACATAAATAAACCTACAAAACAACAACTATTATAAGTACATTAATAAAGGTATATAACATATATATATATATATATATATAATATAAAATATCAAAAATAAAAGTTGCCTTAAATGCAACTTTGTAACATCCATGAGTTATCAATGAAATGTACAATAACTGCCATGAAACTCTTTTTGTTGTTGCTCGCCGCCCACATATCAGTTTTTGTTGCAACTTAACACTTCAGCTTCTCTAATGCCTGTAACATTTTGCCCTCTCATCATTAATGTTCAAAACATCATTCTTTAAAGTATTTCATGGTAAAGGCCGGTTGAAAACTTGCACTATATCTTCAGACCCGATATGTCCAACCATACTAAGTGAATAATCATGCAAGAAAATTATTCTCGCAAGCTCATTCCTCGAATATGTCTAATTGAAATTGTGTCTTGTAAGCTCTTGAGTTCCACTAACCTTCATACTTTTCTTTATTAGATGTAGATGAATAACCAAACCTCTTTAACATTTTTTGCAAGCCCTCTTATAGCGCTTAAAAAAGAGGGGATTACAGATTTAGTCCCCGAACTTCAGTATAATCGCAAAAAAATTCCCTAATGTTACAGGCCCTACACATTGGGTCCCCCAACTTACGAATTCGAAAAAATATGGTCCCTACCGTTAAACTTCCGTTAACTCACTAACGGAATGCACTTTTTTAAGGGAAAATTACACTTTTAGTCTTGAAAATTGTAACTTAAGAATATCTTTGTTATATTTCCGCAAAATGGTATCAAAGTCGGGTTTTATTGATGAAATAATTGATTATTATTACATATTGTTATTTTACTCTCGAACGGAGGAGATTTAAACTAGAATGGAACATTCGAACAAATGTTCAACGAGTTACAAAAAGAGAGAATTTTGTCCGAAATGGACAGAAATCAAAATGGATAACTTTAAGTATACCCAAAATTTTAGAGAAATACAACAAACGGTTCAAGATTATGGTCATAGGTTGATCCATCTACAAATGAAAATAGAACAATTGAACCAAAAGATGGACGAGATATTATAAATCCTCCGAGATCTGAAGAACTCGATACTAGATCTGAAGAAAGAAATTTCAGATCAAGGCGAAAAACGGAAGGGTCGTATTGGGAAATCCAGTAGGGACCGAATCCATGATGCTTTTGGGCATGTGCCCCTTTTACACCAGAAAGGTAATGTAATGGAAATTCCGTAGCCCAAAACACAAGAAGATAAAATTAATGAAATCCTCAAAAGGATTAATTAATGGAAATATCACGAGTTGATCTATCCGATTTGCAAGAATTAGCTGAATCTTTCTCCCAACATGGGATGGTACACTTAGTTAATGTCAAACCTAACGAGGTAACCGCGATTGTGCAACTGGCGCTACCACATTCGGAAGGAAGTATCGCATCAAATGATCCTCCAGAGGATAGCTCGATGCGTGAAGGTGTGGATTTTCATACCAATGCAACCCCAACTTTTGTTGGAACAAGATTCAAGGAGAACCTTGGGAGAAATTCAAAGAAGGTAAAATACACCATGTGCAAGGACAATGTCTCAACCCTTGCACCCCTACGGTACTATTCTTAATCTGGATGTCATCGATTTTCGAAATATCGAAAAAATAATCGATGATTTGGTAGTTTCCATGAAAATAACAGCTACTACTATAGAACTCGATAAAGAAAACTTCATCAGATTGACGAAGCTGAGTTTAGAGGGATCAGCCAAGGTGGGATGAGACCAAACACCTGACTCGACCAAACAAGGAGTTTTAACCGGAGAATCTAAAAGCACCATAGCAAGAAAGATTCAGAAGGCTTATAAAACTTCATTTCATCGGAGATGGATACTTCGATAAAATTAATTCTGAAAAAACCAGAGAGAACATGCAAGCTCTCTTTCGTATGGAATTGAAAAATATTTGCGCAATAGTATCTATTGGTTTTGCAAATACTTCTTTCAAAGTGGAGTCACAATGGAGATAGCACCACCCTTATTCTTCGCCAAGACTTGTAGCCCATGGCGAGAAATACTGATACAAAGCTATAAGGTTCCCAAAGAACAGTTGGATTGGTAGCCAGAAGAATGTCTTTCCTCAAAGACAAATTAAATAACTGGTATGCTCAAGCCCCACTCCAAAAAAATATGAAGAAAAAGAAAAGGAAAAATGAAAGTAACAATGACAACATGGGTTACAGAATAAACCTTCGTTTAGACGAAGATCATGATGGTCTAAGACCAAAGACCGATCTTATAAATCAGGCCAACGACAAGGACCTATAAGAGCTTCATCACATGGATCTAGACAAACGGATAGAAGATCCAATGACCGAACCCCAACTCGGAGAACTTTTAGAAGAGCTCACACCCAAGCTAATGAAAGTTTCTAGGACTATAACTGCTGGACGTGTGGAGCAAAGGGATCTATCTCCCAAGATTGCCCACAAAAGTGAGAAGCACGCCAATTTGAAGATACGACTGATATATTGGATGCAGTCTTTTGTGGCGATTCGGTACCTATCTACCAATTCAAAAAACTTTCCTCAGACGAAATTGTATATAAGGAAGAAACTGAAGGAGTTTCGGATGGATCTTCAACCGAATCAGAATGAGTACAGTGAAGGAGATAGGCTTCAGACATCTGAAAGCCTTTCTGGATTCTTTTAAAGAATGACGGTTTCAAACAGAACTTTTAGAAAAAATCATGAGGCAAAGTTCCAATATTGGACCTTATGATGGTTTCAAAATTGGAGGTTTTGGCCGAGTCCTAAATTAAATAGGATTAAACCAGAGAAAGCATCACATCATATACAAGGTAAGTTCGGGAGAATTTGCAATTCCCATGGAACTTACGAGGAATTTGATGGATATTCGAAAGAAAAAATTCTTGAAGAATTAAGTAAGCTACGGGAAGAAGTAGCAATAACTATGAAATGGATCCATATAGGAACTATTGAAGTAGTTATAAAAGCCACCTTTAAAGAAGTAATTGATTCAGAAATTCATTTATCAATAATAAATAGGAGAATCACTAACCTAAGAGATGGCTGTCTTGGTACAATGGTATGAAATTTATATGCAGGAAAACTTATGTTTGATATTCATCCGAGAATTGAATATAACCTATCATACCAAGATTTTAGTCGTGTCTTAACCCTTTATTAAGACTTTAAAAGAAAGAATCTTATGAAGGAAGGGAATAGACCGTATTCTATAACATATAGAATAGCATATGCACTGTCCAATACACATTATTCATATCTTTTCCTACAGTATATTGAAATTCCCCAGATTTTCAAGGAATTTGCTAAGGTAATGACACCAGATCCAATTCATATACCTAGAATTGGAGAGGTCAACATTATTATTAAAGACCATCCTGACTTAAATAGAACACTTAGTACAAGGATGGAATTTAATAGCCGAATGTCATTCTCAAACGAAAGGATACAAGGCTTGAAGGGAAAAGAGTTGATCAATGACTCAATTCCGCAAGACATTAGGGTGGATAAAGTAAAGATTAGATGCCTCGAGGGATGGAAAGAAGTGTAAGTTTTATTTGACATCACATAAAAAGAGAAATTATTTTCCCTTGTGATGATTTATATCATTTGCAGCAACCTACTATTGGTAAATATGATGGTATGGTAGAAATGGCTGGCTAAGAAGTATTTATATCAGATTTTTTAGGTCGTAAGCAAGGGGTCGTTACCTTGGGTTTAAGCTTCCTTGAGGAACATAAACTTTGGGGAAGAAAAGGGAAATGTATGAAATTCAGTTTAGATGGTTATCTCATCATAGTTGAATGACTAGCCCATTCTCTATATACATTGTCATTGGTGTTATTCATGATCGATATAAGATATAATATTTCTCTGCGTATATTGATTCTGATTCAGGTATTTGCACAGCTTCACTAATCCATTCCGGTAATTTAGAAATTTCCGAAAATCCTGGTGACATAGTATGGATCGAGGCGAGTGCCCCAAAATCATACCATTGGCGAACCTCGTCGGGTTTTGACCCTTCTCGCATCCAAACCCTGGGATATTTTCCGAATGTATCGACTATTGTTTTTCTTGGATTTATCCCTTTTCTTGAGATCAATTTTTCTCATGAACACTGGTAAACCTGCCAATGCAAATTAACCTCGTTAGTATTAACCTTAGATGTGCCTGTCTGTGGCCTAAGGTTAATCTCCCCCTCTTTAACCCCAGAGGTGCTGGGTTGACTTGAAACAACCGGAGATTTCTCTTCCTGTTGTTCAATTATTTCCCCTTTATCAGAGTCTGATATGGGACTTGGGCAAGCAGTACTTGAATCTGCTGCTACAGGTATAGAGCCCTGTACTCTACACGCAGGGTTAGAGGCCCGCTCTCTTAATTCTCGGGTCATCACCGAAGTAGATGCCTTTCGAATTGGTTCTTGTAATGCCTCAAATAGGGACCCTGAGGCATATATTAAACTCCTGATTGAATTCTGGACAGTGTCCAGATCAACTCGTTGTATTTGTCCAGCTGCCGCAGCGTTAACTGCTAGCTGACCAAATTGCTTGTCTAGCTCCTCAAGGTTTTCCCTGAGATGCCTATATCTTGTAAGGACGGAATTTGCTTCAGCTGTTTCCATCTCTTGTTAGGAAATCTGCAAGTACATTTTCATGAGATTTCACAATGATAATATCAAAACAATAGTATTGATATTCTGCTTGCCATCTCATAATACGAGCCTTTTCTATTTTTGATTCTAATTTGTTTTTCAGAAAAGCTTTAACATTCTTATTATCAACTTTTAAAATAAATTTCTTTGCTAAGAGAAATAATGGCCATTTTTTGAAAGCCTTCCAAACAGCAAAGAATTCATTTTCATTTATATGCCAAAGTGCGGCTTGTTGTTCAGTGAACAATCCCCCTGCATATCTACAAGGTTCTTCCCCTGTAGTAGTCTTTTTCATTAGAACCGCTGCCCAATGAAAATCATTAGCGTCTGTATAAACAACTAAATCATCATTGTCTTGAGGAATTGCGAGTTTTGGCAAGTTATTGCAAACTTGTTTTAGCTTACGAATTCTTTGAGTGTGAATTTCTTCCCACTTCCACTTTGAACTCTCTGTTTCTTTCAGCAGAGGTTGAAAATCCTTTCTGTACTTCGCAAGATTTTTGATAAAGATTCCTGCAAAGTTAATAACTCCTAAAAAACTTTGAAGCTGTTTTTTATCTTTAAGAATATCGGGAAAATTTCGGATTTTCTCCACAATGTGCTCCTGAAGTTCAATACCTGCTTTGTCAATAAGAATACCAAGAAACTCAATCTTATTGACCCCAATAATTGCTTTCTTTTCAGAGAGCACTAATCCTTCCTTATGACATGCATTGGAAAATATCTCTAAATGTTTAATATGTTCGTTCATGTTTTTAGATGCAATCAAAAGATCATCAATATAAACAAACATAAATTCAAAATAATCTTTAAACAGATTATCCATTTTTCTTTGGTATATATGCGGTGCATTGGCAAGACCCATAGGTAGCACGTTCCAGATATACTGACCTTGTGGTGTAGAAAATGTTGTATATTTCCGAGATTCATTTTCTAACTTAATCTGATAGAAACCAGATTTACAATCAAATTTTGAAAACACTTTAGCACCTTTGATGCAATCGATTAAGTGTTCTCTACTTGGGATATAGTAACCATCAAATTCTAATATCTTATTGATACCTTGATAGTTGATTACTAGTCTAGCTTTTCCCCTTTTTATTTCACCATGATTTCTTACAAGGAAACCAGGGCTTAAGCCGAGACTCCAGGTTCAATGAGTTTAGGATCGATATGCTCTTTGATAATCATTTGCATATCTTTCTTATCCATCATATTCATCTGGATAGGCTTGTATCGAACATACTCGTACTTACATTGGTCCTTAACCTTTAGAGTAGCTTCGATCTTGTTCTTGTTCCACCAAGCCAAAGGATTCTCATTGTAATTCCTTTGGATTAGTCTTTTAACATGTTCGAGAGAGAGCTTACTCTCTTCGTCCATATACCAATCATGTTTCTTATCTTGTAAGGCGTTTTTGAAGAAATAAATTTCTTCTTCAGTGGCCTCACTATATCCTTCACTACAGAAACCTTGTTGTCTGAAAGACAACAGTGCTTCACCAAATTTTCTTTTATCCTGCATTTTAGGATTAGTCAATTTGGCCTCATTATCACCACGTTTGCTACGAAAATTTATTGGCATAATGCGATTAAATGCCTTTTCTTGCCGCAGAACTTGAATCTCACTTCCACAGTTAGTGGTAAAGATTAATAAATTTCTCTTATTATCTTGCACATATCTTGCAAATGTTTGGATAAAGTTATTACCCAACAAGATATCTGCTCCAGTATCATGAAAGTAAATTGGAGGCATTTTTACCTTAAACCAAGGTGTACCAAATGCTCCTCCCATCATGATTTTAGTTTCTCGTTTACCTTTATTGAGTATAAGGATTTTCCTTGAAAAATCTCTACCTGCAATAATAGGTAAGGTTTCCATAGCATTGCTAGGAAAGACTCCGGGTTTTGCTATGCAAATACCTGAACCAGAATCAATATACGCAGAGAAATATTCTGTCTTATATTGATCATAAATAACACCAATGGAAATATATATCGAGAATGGGCTAGTCATTCTACTCTGATGAGATGATCATCCAAACTGAATTCCATACCTTTCCTCTTTCGTCCCCAAAGTTTATGATCCTCGAGGAAACTTAGACCCAGGATTACCACTCCTGGTTCTCGTCCAGCAAGACCTGTTACAAATACTTCTTGGCCCGCCATTTCTAGCATACCTTTATATTTGCCAACCGTTGTTTGCTGCAAGTGATATAAGTCATCACAAGGGAAATAATTTTCCATTTTTGTGATGTCGAATAATACCTGCACTTCCTTCCATCCTTCAGGGCATCTAAATTTTATATTATCCACCCTAATGACTTGCGGAGTTGCATCCATGAGCAACTCTTTTCCCTTAAATCCTTGTATTCTTTCTTCCGAGAAGGACATCCGACTATTAAATTCTATCCTAGAACTAAGTGTTCTATTTAGGACAGGATGGTCTTTAATGATAATGTCGACTCCTCCAATTCTAGGTATTTGAATTGGATCAGGTGTCATAACTTTGGCAAATTCCTTGAAGATTCGAGGAATTTCAATATACTCTTTCCGTAGGAAAAGATCCGAATGATGTGTGTTGGAAAATGCATATGCTATTCTATAAGTTATAGAATACGGCCTATTTCCTTCTTTCATAAGATCCTTTCTTTTGAAATCTTGATGAAGGGTTAAGGCACGACTAAAATCTTGGTCTGCTAGGTTATATGCAATTCTTGGATGAATATCAAACATAAGTTTTCCTGCATATAAATTCCCCACCATTGTACCAAGGCAGCCATCTCTTAAGTTATTGATTCTCCTATCCATTATCGATAAATGGATTTCTGAATCAATTTCTTCCTTGAAAGTGGCTTTTATGACAACCTCAATGGTTCCTATATGGATCCATTTCATTGTCACAGCTACTTCCTCTCGTAGCCTGCCTAATTCCTCAAGAATCTCTTCTCTAGGAATTAATTGCATATCCATCACATTTCCCGTAAGTTCCATCAGAATCGCAAATTCTCCCGAACTTACCTTGTATATGATGTGATGTTTTCTTTGGTTTAGTCCTATTTGATTTAGGACTCGGCTAAAACCTCCAATTCTAAAATCATCATATGGCCCAATATTGGAATTTTGCCTCATAATTATTTTCAGTGTTCGGTTTGAAACCGACATTCTTGAAAAGAATCCAGAAAGGCTTTCAGAAGTCTGAAGCCTATCTCCTTCACTATACTCAGTCTGATTCAGTTGAAGATCCATCTGAGTCTCCTTCAATTTCTTCCTCATATACACTTTCGTCTGAGGGGAAATTTTCGAATTGGTAGATTGGTACCAAATCGCCATAAAAAACTGCATCCAATATATCGGCCGTAGCCTCAAATTTGCGGACTTCTCGCTTTTGCGGACAATCCGGGGAGATATGTCCCTTTGCTCCGCACGTCCAACAGTTACAGTCTTTGAAACTTCATTAGCTCTTGTGTGAGCTCTTTTGAAAGTCCGTCGAGTTGGGGTTCGGTCACTGGATCTTCTATCCGATTGTCTGGATCCTTGTGAGGAAGCCCTCATAGGTCCTTGCCGTTGGCCCGATTTGTAAGATCGACCTTTGGTTTTGGACCACCATGATCTTCGTCTAAACGAAGGTTTATTTCTGTAACCCCTATTGTCAGTGTTACTTTCCTTTTTTCTCTTCTTCTTTTGCTCGCTTGTTTCCCCAATGATTATTGGGAAATCGTTGTTTTCACAACAGAGAGGAGTTTTCTTCATCTTTCCTCTCAACTTCTTCATATTTTTCTGGAGTGAAGCTTGAGCACACCAGTCCTTTAATTTGTCTTTGAGAAAAGACATTCTTCTGGCTACCGAATCCAGCTGGTCTTCGGGAACTTTGTAGCTTTGTATCAGCATTTCTCGCCATGGGCTGCAAATCTTGGCGAAGAACATAGGTGCTGCTACATCCGTTGGGACTCCACTTTGAAAGAAGTATTTGCGAAACCAATAGATATATTCATCTATTGCACAAATATTTCTTAACTTCATACCAAAGAGAGCTTGCATGTTCTCTCTAGTTTTCTCGGAATTACTTTCATCGAAGTATCCATCTCCGATGAAATGAAGCTTTATGAGCCTTCCGAATCTTTCTACAATGGTACTTTTGGATTCACCATCCAGAACTCCTTGTTTGGTTGAGGCAAGTGTTTGGTCCCAACCAACCTTGACCGATCCCTCTAGACTCAATTCCATCAATCTGACGAAGTTTTCTTTGTCGAGTTCTAGAGTGGTGGCCGCTATTTTCATGGCAGCTACCCATTCATCGATTATTTTTTCGATATTCCAAAAATCGATGATATCTAGATTCAGGATAGTTCCATAAGGGTGCAAGGGTTGAGACATCGTCCTAGCCCATAGTGTATTTTCTGGTACCCTTTTTGGATTTCTCCCTGAATTCTCTTTGAGACGTGTTCCAACGAAAGTTGGCGTCGCATTAGTGTGGAAATCCACACCCTCACGCATCGAGCTATCCTCTGGAGGATTATTAGATGCTGTGCTACCTTCCGGATGTGGTAGTGCTGGTGGCAACATAGTTGTCACCTCGTTAGGTTTAACGTTGACTAAGTCTATCATCCCCAACTGGGAGAAAGATTCAGCAAATTCTTGGAGATCGGATAGATCTACTCGTGAGACTTCCATTAATTAATCCTTTTGAGGATTTTATTAATTTTATCTTCTTGTGTTTTGGGCCGCAAAATTTCTGTTGCCTTACCTTTCTGGTGCAAAAGGGGTACTGGCCCAAAAGCATCACGGATGCGGCCGTATTGGATGATCCAATACGACCCTTCTGTTTTTCACCTAGATCTGCAATTTCTTTTTTCAGATCTACTATTGAGTTTTTCAGATCGGGGATGATCTGTAATATCTCATCCATCTTTTGGTTCAAATGCTCTATTTTCATAGGTAGACAGATCAACCTATGACCATAATCTTGAACCGTTTTTTGAACTTCTCTAAGATCGTGGGTAATCTTAGAAGTATCAGTCTTAGTATCGATTTCTGTCCATGTAGGACAAAAATCTCTCTTTTCGTAACTTGTTGAACATATGTTCTTATGTTCCATTCTTGTTTTAATCTCCTCCGTTAGAGAATAGAGTAAATATACGATCATAATTAATTATTTCATCAATAAAACCTAAGGCTCTGATACCATTTTTCCGGATAGATCACAAAATTATTGTTAAGTTACAAATATCAAGATCTAAATGTAATTATCCCTGAAAAAGCTCAATTTTAAAACTTTTAATGGAAACCATCAAACGGGACGTAGGTTGAAATCTTACGGGACTAACGTTGAAATTTTACGGGACTAACGTTTATTAACGGAAGGACCAGATTAGTAAAAATTAACGATTATTGGGACTATATTAAGAAAAATGTAAAGCTTGGGACTAATTTGAAAACCGGCTTATCCTGTGGGACTACAATTAGGATTTTCCCTATTAAAGGAAGTTATTTCCTGGTTGTATAGGGAACGCTTTTATTTACTTTCTAGGGTGTCTATATGTACATATGAATTTTTTTAGTATGTCACTTAATAGTTAATTAAATTAGATGCCACTTCAATCAGCCCCCATAACTATTTATGAAGTGTAAAATTGACATATGTAATCTCAATATTCCGTTTATTTATCAAAAAGTACAATTTATTCTATTCTGACACACGCCATATTATTAATTATTTTAGGGATATAAAATCCAATAATTATATTAGGCATATGATAGCACATGCCATCGATCCAAGTGCTCCAATAATTATTAAATGCATGTGCACTGGAAATACATATGTTGACGGATTCAGGAATGAATTGTTGGAGGGTCGAATTATCATAACAAAATATTATTATTATTTTTTTGATAATATTTGTACATAGAGATTATTTTTTGAAATTTAATAGATAAGAAAAAACAATTGTTGCGCATTAAACAAATGACGCAATAAAAATTATAGTAGTTTCAAAATATATAATCAGTTCTTTAAAGATATTTTTTTGTCATCATTAGCAACATTTTTCAGAATATATTTGTCATATGACTGAATTAAACTCGATTCTGTTAAATATAATATACGGTCCTTATATGTAAAGGACTAATATACCCCTTTGTGGTTCTATTGTTAGGTTCATCTATATATATCTTTGTTGTCTAACTGTAGCACTTATGTTTCCAGATATATCTTGGATATTATATTGAATAAACGTCTTCTTCTTGCTTGCCTTTCTTTTCTTTCTTTTCGTTCATGTCTGGTGTATAGATTTCTACATGGCACCAGAGCCAAATTCGATCTGATCGTTCTTCCGCTGTGTTCGCTGTGTTCTTATCCATCAGATAATCATCTTTTCCTCTTGCATGCGCAGTTTGATTCTTGAATCTATCAATGGCAGAATCAAGAGAAACGACCACCAGCGCAGTCAGTACGCAAACCCTAGGGAAGATTGATTTCTTTGATCCGCTGTTTATCTCACCGTCTGATTCCCCCAATTTTGATTTGGTTACGGAAACTCTAAAAGGCAGTGAGAATTTCAAGATTTGGAGTCGAGAGATGATGGTAGCACTTGAAGCGAAAAATAAATTGGGGTTCATTACCGGAGAATGTGTGAATCCAGGAGAAAATTCTTCACAATATCACCTGTGGAAGAGGTGTGATGCTCTTGTCAAATCGTGGATAACTCGGTCTCTGTCCAGAGAATTAGTGCATGGGGTGGTCTATTGTGAAACCGCTGCCATGATCTGGAAGGATCTCAAAGAACGGTATGACAAGATTAATGGTGCTCAAGTATACACTCTCTACAAACAGATCAACACGATTTCTCAAGGTTCAAGCACGGTGACAGAGTACTACTCAAGATTGAAACAGCTTTGGGACGAGTATGAGTCTCTAACACCCATTCCTGCTAAAGAAGTTACCAAAGAATATGTGGATCATATGCAGCAAATTAAAATGATGACCTTTCTCATGGGTCTTAATGAATGCTATGGCAACACTCGGTCTCAAATCCTTATGATGAGTCCTCTACCTACACATGCACAAGTCTTTTCTATTGTGTGCAATGAAGAGGGGCAAAGAAATATTGGTTCAAGTTATGGAGTTCCAGAAGCTGCAGCCTTCACTGCCAATCACTCCACTGATAATCCCTCTCTTATTGACAAGAGCAAACTGAAGTGTGATGTATGTAGCTATATTGGCCATACAAAAGATACTTGCTATAGGGTTATTGGTTACCCTCCTGGCAGAGGCAGGGGCAGGAGAGGAGGTAGAAATGGCAGAGGATCCCAAGGTAGAGGACGAGGTGACCCAAGGGCAAATCAAACCACTTCAGATGTAGCTCAAGAACCTGCCTGTTCAGATCAACAAGGGGTGACTGGAGTGTTCACTAATCAACAATATCAGCAGATTCTCCAACTGATAGGCCACAAACCTGGAGAGGAGAACACCACACCAATTACTACATTGGCAGGTATTTGCCTTAATCTTTCTGATACTATGTGTAATAATGATGCCTGGATCATTGATTCAGGGGCTAATCATCATATTACACATAAATACAGCATGTTTAATGGCAATATGAAACAATGTACTTCTGACATAAGAGTTAAACTCCCTAATGGTAACCTCAGCCCTGTCACTCATATAGGGAATATAGCTATAAGTAATGATCTTGTACTTCTTGATGTTCTCTATGTTCCTGAATTTAAATTCAGTCTCATTTCTGTCTCTAAACTCTTAAGTGACAATAAGTTTAGAGTCACCTTCAATCATGATATTTGCCTTATACAGGATCTCATGAGTGGAGAGACAAAGGGCACTGGTAGGTTGACTAAAGGGCTATACTACCTGGAAAGGAACTATAGAGTTACTGAGGATGAGGCTAGTGGAAGTACTTTACAGTGTAATAAAACAAGTGTAGATATTACTAAGAATAAATGTGAACTGTGGCATTGTAGACTAGGACATTTATCCTATGCTAGACTTCATTTGTTACCACAGTTGAATATTGATAAAGATTCTTTTAATACACATATCTGCCCTACTTGTCCTTTAGCAAAACAGTCTAGACTGAAATTTCCTCTTAGTAAGACTAAAACTTTAAAAGCCTTTCATCTTATTCATATTGACATTTGGGGACCATATAAAGAACCTACTTACAATCAAGAAAAGTATTTCCTGACTATTGTAGATGACTTTTCTAGGTTCTGTTGGGTTTTTTTGATGAAGTCTAAAACTGAAGTTGTTAAACTATTAACTGACTTTGTGGCTTATGTTCAAACTCAGTTTGATGTCAATATTAAATCTGTAAGGACTGATAATGCTTGGGATTTTTTTAGCTTTGAGTGTACTCAACTGTTTAAATCTAAAGGGATTGTGCATCAAAGTTCCTGTGTATATACTCCACAACAAAATGGTGTTGTGGAGAGGAAGCACAGACATATTCTAGATGTTGCTAGGGCCTTAAAGTTTCATTCTCAAGTTCCTATCAATTTGTGGGGGGAATGTGTGTTAACTGCTGTCCATCTTATTAACAGAACTCCATCTCCCTTAATTATCTCCCTTAATTCATGGTCAAACTCCTTATTTCATGTTATATAATTCTGTGCCTAGTTATGATCATTTAAGAGTGTTTGGTTGTTTATGTTATGCCAAAATCCTTCCTAACAGTGACAAATTTCATTAAAAGAGCAGGGCCTGTATTTTGGTTGGGTATTCTAATACACAGAAAGGATATAAATTGATGAGTATTCAGGACAAGACTTTCTGTGTCTCTAGAGATGTAGTGTTTTATGAGAACTCTTTACCTTTTGTTGATAAGTGTGATCAGTTGAGTGATGTGTTTGTTTCTACTGATCAAACTCAATATTTGCATGATCTTGTTCTGCCTTATCCCTCAATCATTACAGAATTAAGTCAACAAGAGCATACAGGTTCTGAAAATAATGAGTCTCACACTATGAATAATGATGGTTCTGAAAATCTTCAAAATATACCCTCTTCTGACAGTTTAAGGAGATCATCTAGACATAGTAAACCACCTGTGTGGGCTAAAGATTACTACTCTCCTTACTTAGCCACAGATTCTCCTACTGTTTCTAATTCAACTTGTTATCCTCTTTCTGATTATTTGGGGTATGATCATATATCTTCAGAACATAAGGTGTTTCTTGCATCTCTGTCTAATGAATCTGTTCCTAAAAGTTTTAAGGAGGCCTCTCTTAGTCCTCAATGGCAGGATGCTATGTCAAAAGAAATACATGCTCTTGACATAAATCAAACCTGGAGCATTGTTGATCTTCCTACAGGTAAAATTCCTATTGGGTGCAGATGGATCTATACCATCAAGTATCATAGTGATGGATCCATTGACAGGTATAAAGCCAGACTGGTTGCAAAGGGTTTCACTCAGTTAGAAGGGATTGACTATACTGAAACCTTTGCACCAGTGGTTAAACATGTTACAGTCAGAATTGTTTTATCTATTGCTGCCATATCTCAGTGGCCTATCTATCAAATGGATGTCTCTAATGCCTTTTTGCAGGGGGATTTACATGAAGAGATTTACATGAACATACCTCCTGGTTTTGGTAAGTTTTCCAAAGGTAAGGTCTGTAAACTTCATAAATCTCTTTATGGGCTTAAACAAGCCCCTAGACAATGGAATAAGAAGTTCAGTGAAGCATTACATTTATATGGCTTTGTACAATCCAAAGGAGATTATTCTCTCTTTGTTAAAACTCAAGGCACTGATATTTTAGTTCTTTTGGTATATGTTGATGATATACTTGTCACAGGTAGTGATACAAGTATGATTTCTGATTGCAAAGCTTATCTCAGTAATCTGTTTCTTATGAAGGATCTGGGTACTCTCAAGTATTTTCTTGGTATTGAAGTCTCTAGGTCTGTCAAAGGTATTTGTTTAAATCAAAGGAAGTTTATCTTGGAGTTACTTGCTGAAACAGGTTTATTAGGGTGTAAACCTGTTGGAACTCCAATGGAAACTAATGTAAAATTAACATCTTTTGATTATGATACTGGTATTGGTTCTGACTCTGATGATAAATTGTTAATAGATGCTTCTTTTTATCAAAGGATTGTTGGAAAATTATTATACCTCTGTCTTACTAGACCTGACATTAGTCACTCTGTTCAGATTCTCTCTCAGTTTATGCATAAACCAAAACAATCTCACTTGGATGCTGTTTTTAGAGTTTTGAGATATTTAAAGGGCAAGCCTGGCTTGAGTTTGTTTTTGTCTGCTGATAGCTCTTTGCAGGTCCAAGCCTACTGTGACTCTGACTGGGCCTCCTGTCCCATGACTAGAAGGTCTATCACAGGTTATGCTGTCCAAATAGGTGATTCTCTTGTCTCCTGGAAATCTAAGAAACAGGCTGTGGTGTCCAGGTCTTTTGCAGAGGCTGAATACAGGGCCTTAGCCACTGTTACTTGTGAAGTGGTCTGGATTCTCAACATTTTGAAAGATCTCCATATTCCTCACAAAGCTCCTGTCTCAGTGTACTCTGATAGCAGCTCAGCCATTCAACTTGGAGCTAATCCAGTCTTCCATGAGCGTACCAAACACATTGAGGTGGACTGCCACTTCATTCGGGACAAGATACAAGAAGGGGTGATCTCTACTTTTTATATTCCAACTAAGGACCAACCTGCTGATCTACTTACCAAGTCTTTGACTAGAGACCAATCTGACAAGCTGCTTTCCAAATTTGGTGTTATAAACTTGTTTTCTGCAGCTAATCACATTGAGGGGGGGTGTTAAATATAATATACGGTCCTTATATGTAAAGGACTAATATACCCCTTTGTGGTTCTATTGTTAGGTTCATCTATATATATCTTTGTTGTCTAACTGTAGCACTTATGTTTCCAAATATATCTTGGATATTATATTGAATAAACGTCTTCTTCTTGATTGCCTTTCTTTTCTTTCTTTTCGTTCATGTCTGGTGTATAGATTTCTACAGATTCAAACCTAATATTTGGTTACTTATTATATTGATAGTATTATATCAAAAAACTCAAACTTAATATAATTATAATACTATTTTCCAATATGTTTCATTGTTCTTATTTGTATTATTCTGGAACTTGGAGTTAGTTATTTCGCCCAATCTATCTATCTATACTAATATAAATAAAATAAAAGTAATACAAAAGTATGAATAATTTAGGTGATTCTTCTCATTGTGAAAAGACACTTTTGTCCATACACCAATTATGTCTTCTCATTGGTTAGACCTTAATTATTACTCAATAAAATAACTATTTATTAATTTTCATGATAACTCATGATTATGCTAATTAAAGATAATTTAAGGTTATTAAATGATTTTGGCTACTCCAAAAATCCATATGATGTTTATAAATTATGCTTTTGTATTCATGCACCAAAATCATTTCCATATTGAGTCATTACATAATATATATATGTATTATTAAATACGAAATTATTAATACATATATTATGATTGTGCACATTAAAAAAAATAAGCATCTTAATTATGAAAATAATATATCTATTTTAGTCCCAAGTGGTTTGGACAAGGGTCTAGAAGGGGTCGTGTTGAATAGACTCTGATCCTTTTTCGTTTTAAACTTTTTCGATTAAAAGCAAGTTCCTCTTTTCAGTACAAAGACTAAGTAAGATATTTTAACTTAGAATCAGTTAAGAAAACCACAAAGTGATGTAGTAGTCATAACTTAGATTCACGGTTAAGTGCACAGCGGAATACATAGTCAAAGTCTTTGGCGTTTGCAATATGTATGTTGGGCAGAGACACAATTAATAAATCTTTACAAGAACTTCGCAAACTCTTTTATGCAACAAATAATCTCTACTAAATTGCTGAATTTAAATAGATGTGCGATAAAGAACATAAATAAAGCAATAAGTAAATAAGACACAGTTTGCAAGGTTCGCTGGGTGGTGTAATCCCAACTACATTTTTCTTCTTCGGTTCACGAAGGAATTCACTATATTGAATCCGAAGAGTCACACAGAGTCTTCTCCAATACAATGTACAAACTAAAAATTCTTGAGCTCCTTAGCTACACAAGCGTCTGCCTCTAAGAACACTTTTAGTGATCTGCTTCTCTCACACATGAATACTGCAGATAATCCTACAACTTTCCTCACACACAGTAATACTGCAGATAATCCTACAACTTTCCTCACACACAATTTGAAAGAGAGGATGGCTAATTTCACACAAAAATTGATTTGTTTGTTTTGGCTAAGGTCAAACAACTTGATTGATACTCTCTTCAGTTCAGATTCTTCTATAGAAAGAGATAGAGAAATATCGTTTGAATGGATGCTCATGATTCAATTTTCTGAGGGTGAACTTCATAATCGAGAAACTATTTCTGCTTAGAATGTGTTCGTTTAAGCTCGTGAAAAAACTCTCGTTTTTTCTCGAATCTTTTTCTACTCATTCTTTGAAGTTCTATTTATACACAAGTTTCTGAATATATCCGTTGAGACCATACATTAGATCCGTTGAGATTAAATTAAGATCCATTAGATATATTCGGAGGCGCGTGTAATTTTTTCGCTCAGAAAAGTTAGATGGGTTGGTGAATCCCGTATATATTGCTGCAATTGTTCAGACTGCGATAGTTGTCTTATGTTGACATCCAATGGGTTTGGTGCTCTCCGTACTCCATCAGCAGTATATGCATTAAATGCCTTTGATAAGCATTAAATGCATTTAAATAAATGCCCGTTGAATATTAAATGCATTGAGGTGACATTTAATATTCAATTGCTTATAATGGAAGCTATCCAATAACTCAGTGTTGTCTTGAACATGGATTGTCGCTTTGAAGAACGATGTCGCTGAAATACTTGATATTGCGGATGACCTTCTGATTGTCGCTCACTCTTGCCGATTCTTCAACCTCTTCGCATTAATAGACTCACTCAGAATTCACAAGCGTTAAGACTAGCAAACTAAAAGGACAAACAAAAGCACATAGTCTAAAAGTTACAACTCGATGAACATTCTATCGCTTGATACATGATCTTCTATGAAAAACAAACTTACATTTTCAGAGGTCTAACATTAAGTCCTATTTTGTCATCATCAAAACTTCTAACAAAGAAATTCCTAACATCTATATATTGTTATGTGAGTGTACATATATATATACATTTAATGACAGATATATATGATAAAATTACTAAAATCTCATAACATTATCTCTAATATTCAAGAACCAATGTGCTATTTTTAAATCTAAAAATCACATTTCACAAACTTCCGTTCCACAAAAATCTAACATTTGGCTAATAACTAAATGGACGTAACCGTCCCACGTCTCTAAAAAATTAAGCAAATGTAGCTTTTTATAAAAAATTATTTAATTAAAATTTTATCTAGATAATTGATATTAATTGTACCTACAATTTTATGTTTCAAATTTTTAATCTTATTAAAAATTCTAAAATCATGTTTTTTCAAAAAGATGCCATATAAAAATTCAAAAAATATATTATTTAAAAGTATCTAAAATGTTTAATATTAAAACATAAATCTTGATTACGTGATTTATCTGTTTGAAAATTTTAAAATTGAAATTTTGATATTAAACCATTTTTCATAGATTTATGTATATAACAAGTTATTTATAGAGTTTACAGTATTTTTTTCCTATAATACTACATTCTTATTCATGTTGTAGATCTCAGTTCAAAAAATATATTATTTAAAAGTATCTAAAATGTTTAATATTAAAACATAAATCTTGATTACGTGATTTATCAGTTTGAAAATTTTAAAATTGAAATTTTGATATTAAACCATTTTTCATAGATTTATGTATATAACAAGTTATGGATTCAACCTTTTGGACAATGTATATAACAAGTTATTTATAGAGTTTACAGTATTTTTTTCCTATAATACTACATTCTTATTCATGTTGTAGATCTCAGATTTAGCTTCAATTTTCTATTATCTTCTTTTCATTATTTTTACTATATGGCTATGTTGATTTATTTTTTATCTTGATTATAAAGTCTTGTGATAATTATATGTTAGTGGACAAAAGTATTGGTAAATATGATTTATCCGATATATATGTATTGGATGTAGCTGGTTATTTTCACGCTTCTGCAATGCTTCACTATTATCAGCATTTTGATCAAAAAGCGGAATCTAACATATTTAATCGAACTGATATACACACTAATGAGCTTTGCTAAGAAATAGTAGCGATTGATCATTTCATACTTTAAAAGAAAGATTTATTATTACATATATAAGTCAATTGCTCTCACAGAAAACTTTTTTCAATGCAATATTGAAATATTATTTCATATTCTACTCAATCCCGCAAAATATAAAAAGAAAAAAATTCTAATAAAACTTATTTGTTGCTAAGAAATAGTGAAGTTGTTTACCACTAGTAAAGTTAAGCTTTGTTTGTTTATGTTTTTTAGTTCAAAATTTGCAAAAATTCTCTGGAATTTGTATCATTGAAAGTTGTGTGAGAATGGTAACTGTTTATTTATATTTTTAAATATAGATTGAAAGTTGTAAAATGTGTCAAATCATAGTGATAGGTCGATGAATGATCTGCAAAATAATTATGTTAGTTGTTTATATAATAATTATGTGAATACAAAATAATAAAAATTTAAATAAAAAATTGTAAAGTATGAAAGAGAAAAATAAATAATGATTATTAAATGATTTGATTGATGAATGTCCGAAATCATATATATGATTGATAAGTTATTATAGAGAGAATTGAAAAACAGAGTTAAGAAATGGTAAATTTGGATGAGAATTTGGTATGTTAAGTTTGTTCTGAAATTTTTAATCTAAATACCTGAAAATGAAATTTCAAAATATAAACAAACAAAGCCTTAACTTTGAATATTGCATGTTTAATTTCAATAACACAAAATAGTATTTCCCTAAATTATTTTAGCTCTGTGCAAAATACTGTTTAATGATGTTCTTCTAAATGTAGTATATATATTTTGAAACTCACATGCCAAACATTTTCCTTAGAGCTCATTGTTTAAAACTAATGTTACATTGGGTATATGAGATTCTCATGTAAAGTACTATTCATTATCAAAACATTTAAAACTTTTTTCTTAAAATAATTTTTAGTATTTTGTAAAAGTTAACAAATTTATAGATTTGAAGTTCTTATCCACTTTGAACTTAAAAAGAGTTAAATTGCATAATTGGTTGGAAAATAAAATAGTGGCATTAAATGATTTGATAATTAAAAAAAAATAAAAAGCATATCTAAGTTAAGTTAGAGTCTTGGGTACATAAGTTTTTTAATATTTAGTAATGTACTTAGGATATTTTATATGTGAGGAATTGAAAAGTAATTATTGTTTGTGGTGGTTGAAGACAAGTACTAGTTGTTCCTTGGGAAGTAATTTCTCAAACTATATCTACAAGTCTGGCAAAACCATATTTGTGGGTAAAAATTAACAAGATTATTTATATCCTTGATCGAAAAAAATCAAACCATGTCTGAATTATAAAAAAAAAATCCATTTTTTCTATTTTGTGTGTGATGAATGGATGAGGGATTAATGGGACATTTTAGTCTACATCAAACCAAGTATAATTTATAACTTTTATTTATCATATATACTTAAAAATCAACTAAATCCAATTAAACATACAATTTCTCAATATTAGGTTTGCTCTATAAGTTTGTTGCATAGTCCATGACTCCATGGCATCTTTCAATAATAATAATTAAAAAAAGCATCAAAATTAGGTATAAAAACACATACAACGACAAATGGGACCATAATCTGCAGCAAATTCATTACCCTTTTCAGAAAACAACATCATTACACAAAACAAAATGAAAAACAACACAAATCCAAAAGAGATTTCACATTTTTGTCCACAAACAAAAACAAATAAGAAAAAAGAAAGTCACAAAATCATATCAAATCAAACTTAAAAATCACTTGCAAGAGGTACATGCTCATGGGACATGAACACATTGGTGTATGTAACTCCGGCAAGTCCACCATCGATAAGTGGGCCGACCCAGTAACTCGTGAGGAGAATTCTAATTTAAACATGATATAATTGAAAAATTGAAATAAGTGACACTTAGTGTTTACTTTCTAAAAGTAACTAAACTTAAACAATTTTTTTTCACTTGGAATGTCTTTTTATTTTCTTATTAGGACAAAGTTAAGGTTCATACCCCTCTTCATTTTTTTTCAATAGAAGCCCTAGAAGTTCCAACTGTATTATCACATGCCTCTTCATTAGATTCTAAATAGATATCTACCTCCTTCTCATATAAAAGACACAATTGAAGGACATGATGAGACTATCTAATTAAGACAACCCCATTTTTTTTTCTGAAGTGAAGTACCTCTTTTCTCCTTTGTATTCTAAATTCTGACACAATTTATCCAAATAATCAAAACCTATTAATCCCACAAAGTAAAACTTACTAACTGTTCCACCATTGTATTTTGCTTCCCTTAGACTAAACTGGCCCCCATGGTGAATTACAACTGTAATGACAGGATCATCTGCAGTTGAAAAGCAAAAAACATACCAAATTTCAATAAAAGCAGCAACAACAAAGTAAAAGCAGCAGAGGAAAACAAACAAAAAAAGCATAAAGCAGGACCACCAACACCAAAGTACTATATTAATATGTGTGGGGTCTTATTGACAATAGAAGCATCAACAATAATGAATAAAAAACACCCACTAGTCCTAGATACAATAAACCAAACAACAACAACAATGAATAGAAAACTAGATTGGTCCTTCTTTCAAAAAAACATCAACAGTTTTACATTGGGTAGTACATTGCACAAAAATAAACAATTTGGGACCACCCACATTAGACTTAAAATGCTTTTTTCAAACCCATATAAAACGTCCAAATCACAACAATTTTTACGAAAACTTGCAATAATTTGGGGGAAATTGCCTCCTCGTGACATTCCTTCCTGAAAATAGTACTTGAAACTTCAATTGCTTGCTGAAAATCGTACGTGCACCTTCAATTTTGGAGGTGGTTGATCGTACTTGTTTTGATTTGTTGCTGAAATGTTTGTCAAGACATTAGGGTTTTGTGGGTTCTTAATTTGGTATTTAATTCTCGCTCAATTTGGTCGATTAATGGCCACGCACGTCTCACGTCAATTTCCTGACGGAATTTGGTCAGAGGACCAACTGTGATAGATTTGACGACATATGGGACTGAAAGTTAGAAAATTGAGAAGCGCGAGACCAAAATTGATAAGGGTGACACTTGTGGGATGAAAAAAGCAATTTACTCTTATGAAATTTAAAAGCATTTCTATGATCACCTATATATACAATACATTTATTGGTTACAAGCAGCAAAAACTCCTCAAACATCTTAGAGTATGTTTTGTTTTGTTTTGGATCAATTTTGGACCAAAAATTTGACCAATTTATGTTTGGTTTGTATGATTTTGGACCAAGGAAAAAAACAATATTTGGCCAAATCTGATTTTGGCCCAAAAAAAAGATTATTTTATATTTTTCCTCTTATCTAATCAGTACACATCATTTGTCACATCTCAATAACACTCTCTCTCCTTATACTATCCATGCATCTTTTACAAATTATTTATTTTGTCAAACACTTGATATTCTCTCTATGCAAAATTACATACTCCAATCATCCAATTACAAATAATTATTTTTTTGCAATTAAATAAGAATATTTTTAAACAATTAATAAATGTTGAACAATAATTTTTTAATGTTCAATAATTAATAAACAACAATTAGACTATAATCATAGAATTTAATTCAAAAAATATTAATATGGGACAATTAGACTATGTAATAATTTAATAGTCTAAAACTTTTAATGCATATCAAAATAATTTTAGTCTAACTAGGCCACAAAAAAAATTAAACTTTATAAATATTCATCTATATATAAAAATTATTACAACCTTAATATTATATTATAATTTTTAATCACCAATTAAATACTGACAGACAAAAGTTTACGCGATTTGACTGCTACAGTAATTTATGTTAACTTTGGAAACAAAAACAAACACTATCTAATTTATGTTAACTTTGGAAACAAAAACAAACACTATCTCACCAACAAATTCACCCAAAAATCAACTATCAAAATAAAAACAAACACAATCTCATCAAATATGCACGGTCCCAAAAAATTTCTCACCAATAATTCTCACCAAAATAACCAACCAAAACAAAACCAAACATAGCATTAAGTTTTCTCAGCTTTTAACTCATTTCAGAAGCTTTTCAAGATTTACGTCAATACAACAATGGCTATTCGTCAAATGCTTAGACGGTCTCTATCCAGTGAAAGAAAATCAAGTGAAGTTCCTAAAGGGCATTGTATTGTATATGTTGGCAAGAACGAAAAGAAGCGCTTTGTTACTCCATTATCATACTTGAATCACTCTTCGTTTCAAGATTTGCTAATACAAGCTGAAGGAGAATATGGGTTTAATCATCCAATGGGTGGCCTAACTTTTCCTTGCAATGAGAATTTATTCATCGATTTAACCTCCCGTTTAGGTAGAAGATGATATAGTATATATACTAGCTCTTAGATCAGTAGGATTTTGTTATTAGCTAGTTTACTAATCAATTTTTATGTTCCTCTTTTCCATTTTTTACACAAAGATGATACTTTTTCAGATACAAAATGTATACTTATAAAAATTTACCGATTGATTAATGAAGAGTTCTGTATAATTCGGATTGACTAAATTAAGTTCTTATCATAAATCTCTTTTTAATCTGACTATTGCATACATTAGTCATTTCCTTTGCAGAACCATGAACTAGCAGAAAATTCTTGAATAAGATCTTTACCAAAAACTACCTTTATAGCTTTTAGTTATCATCACTTCTCATATTTTAAGAAACAAAACACATAGTATAATTCGACTATCTCACATTCCAATTTGGCAGAAAAAGATACATATATACCTTAGAGCAGTATTATTTTGTAATTAGCTAGTTTTAACAAACATTTTTTCTTATTTTTCTCTTCTCTGAACACACAGAAGATACTTTTTCGAGAATGAAATGTATCCACGGATAAATTTATTGTATTGTCATATGGCAGATTTTTGTATACCCCGAGACATTTTGAGATGCTAAATCATTATCTAGTCTAAGTTTCTCATCATTTACTCTTCATGAGCTCAACTTTATAATATAAGAAACTGGATTTCTACATAATCATATGAATGAATAGTACTTATGCGTGCCAATAGTCTCGTTAGAATAAACTGAAAAACAATCGAATAATGAAAGATATATGCAATGTTTAGCTCAAAAAGAGTATTCATTAAATTTTCTGAGGATATTTTTATATCCGAAAAGTATCTTTCCCCGTGTAAAAAATGAAAAAGAGGGACAAAAATATTGTCAAATAACTAGCTAATTACAAAATTCTATTGCTCTAAGCCGAAAATATATTATATCATCTTCTGCCTAATCGGGAGGTGAGATCAACGAATAAATCTTCACTGCAAGGAATGGTAAGGCCACCCATTGGATGATCAAACCCGTATTCTTCTTCAGCTTGACTTAACAAATCTTGAAACGAAGAATTAGGTCCTTGTAATGAACTAGAGTATGATGATGCTATCAAAAGCTAGCTAGTAGCACTCCATAATCTTACGTGAACAACATGTAAAGAGGATGTTGATTCTCCTAGCTCCCGTTATGTTTTTTCTCTTTATTTCCTAATTTTCTTCTCTTTTCTTTCTCTCTATTTAACATATTTTTACTCTCAAGAATGTCTATGAAATGTAGCTAGGTGGGCTACTATTTATAGGCAAAGTTTGCTTCTTGATTAAGATTGCTTCTATGTTAGGTTTACTTTGAGACTAAGTTTACTTCTAGCTAAGCTTATTTTGAGACTAAGTTTACTTCTAGACTAAGTTTACTTCTATGATAAGTTTACTTTTCGGTACGTTTATGTATACTAGACAGCATGCTTTCTTAATCGTCATGCTTGCTTAACCGTCATGTCTCCTTAATCGTCATGCCTACTTAGACGTCATGTCTACTTAGATTCCTAAATAAGTATTAATTTGGCTTCTTCAATAAATCTCAACTTGGCTTCCTCAATAAGTCTCATCTTAGCTTCCTAAAGAAGTTTTAATTTGGCTTCTTCAATAAGTCTCAACTTAGCTTCGTAAATAAGTCTCAATTTGAGTTCCTAAATAAGTCTCAACTTAGTTTCTTAAATAAGTTACAAATTGGCTTACTAAATAAGTCAACTTAGCTTCCTAAATAAGTTACAAATTGACTTACTAAATAAGTCTCAACTTAGCTTCCTAAATAAATCACGATCAAGTGAGAGATTATTGGGGCATTACAAAATTGAGCGGGAATTAAATCTGCAATTGACCTAATTTTGTCCCCTTTTATTTTTGGACGGGAAATTGACCTAATTGAGCTCTATTTATTCCCAATTCTTCCCCATTTCTTCCCCACTTTCTAGTAGTCGACATTTTCAAGCTTACACATTTTACTCATGAAAATTTCAAAGAATTCCTTTCTCCCAGATGGTCAGCTTGTTTGTTTATGTAAAAGGCCGATTATTTTGAAGACTTCATGGACTGATTCTGATCCAGGCAGGAGGTATCATGGCTGCGAAACATGCGGTTATCAATTTCGATTGTTGGAATACCCACCAATATGCTATAGATAAAAAATGGTGATACCCGATCTTCGTAATCGATGTGATAAGCTTGAGTCTCGGATACCCGAATGAATGCTTATGGTGGAATTTTTGAGTGAGAATGTGAAGATAATGTAACAGAAGGAGGACCAGTTGCAGCATAGAATAAGATGTGATATAGTCTATTTGATTGTTCTTGTGGTGTTTATCATTTTAGGTGTAGTATGTGGTTGATGTGGTTTAGGTTGTATGTAACTTAGGTGGTTCATCATTTTGGTAAACTTACACTTAGGTGTTGATGTAGGATTGTGATTGTGATTGTAATATGCTTTTTCACTATGAATGTGAGTAATATGAAGCTGAATTGGCCAAGTATCTGCATTTGTTCATGTTTAATTTGTTGTCACTAAATTTGCCAAGTTGAAGATGAATTTAGTTCACGCAAATTCCAATGTTCAAAATACATAAAAAAATAACTCCATATTCAAAATGTAACAAGGTCAACAGATTAAATACAACAATAATTTCATATGTCCAGAACAATTCCAAGATTTAACAAAGTCAACTTCAAAATACAGCAACAAGTTTAGTTCAAATACATAAAATATGCAACAAGTTTTGTTCAAAAATACATAAAAAACTAGGCACAAAAATGCAGAAGGCATTTAGATTCATAAGCATTCTTTTCATTGCCTTAAATCTTGTCCAACTTCAATTTCTTCTTAGCCTCCAATGCAGCATTTAGGCTCTTTATGATTACAAAAGTTTTGAAATCCTTTTCAATCACCTTATAGAGGGATGGCTTTGGTGCAGCAGATGATGAAGATGGTCTTGGCCTTGCTATTGCAGTTGATGAAGATGGTCTTGGCATTGGTGCAGCAGCTGATGAAGATGGCCTTGGCATTGGTGCATCAGCTGATGGTCTTGGTCTTGGTGCAGCAGCTGATGGCCTTGGTGCAGTAGCTGATGAAGATGGCCTTGGTCCAAAATATGGGGTTGGAACATTACCAAAGACAAATGATGAAGATGGATTTGGAGCAGCAACATGATTCTTCTTTCCCCTTGTCTGTCTTATTTCTTTCCCTTTCTCCTTTGGAGTTGGACAACAGCTGCAACAGTTGGAGTAGAAGCAGCAGCTACTGGAGTAGAATTCCCTTTCCTCTTATTTCTTTCCTTTTTCCCTTTGGAGCAGCTGTTGGAGTTAGAGCAACTGCTGAATTTGGAGCAGCTGTTGGAGTAGTAGTAGCAGCAACAACAGCTGCTGCATCAGATGGTGTGGGAGTAGAAGCAGCAGATGCATCAGATGGGCCACTACTTGTCACCTACAAATAAGTTTGTAGTAAACAAATCAATCAAGCGTTAGTAGTTAGTATTGGTATTTAAAACATTGTAAGTATCAAGTAGCACTTACATGTACTGATTTCTTCCTTTTAAAATTGACATTTTGCTAATTTCTTGTTCTTTTTCTTGCCTGCAAAATCAAACTAGTCATTATTTTATAATAAAGTAAATTAGTACATAGAATGTAAAATGTATAGAATTTCTCATAATTAGTTTATTGGGTTCTTCAGTTGTTATAGTGTGATTTTGCACACTAAGTTGGGAATCATAGCAGCGTATTGCCTCCAAATTACTTACTTCCATGCTTATTTGTTCCCAATTTGCATCTTCACCCCAATCATTTGCCACATTCTGCCACATTCTCCTCCACAATAGTTTAGCCAACTGCCACATTCTCTTCTCTCAACCCCAAGTCAGATTCCTTCCTCTTATTGCACCGCATTTTGTTATGTCCAGATTTTGTGAATTTTCCACAAAATCTGCATTTCACAATATACTGATTCCTCTTCAGTTTGGTCCCAGCATTTTTGATCCTTATTTTTCTTTTGTTTTGTTTGCAGTTTCACCAATCTCCAACCTTCTTGCCTTGGGTGGTCTACCTGCACCTATTGCAACAGTTGGTGGTACTTGAGGTACTACCCCTATTTGTCTCCATTTTTCAGGACCATTGATAGGGTATATACAAGTTTCATATACCCTGGCATAGGTCTGTACAGTATAACAAGAGTCCGCAAAATCTTCAACATCTAAATGCTGACAATTAATAGCACTAATTGCATGCTTGCAAGGTATTCCTGATAGTTGCCACTTCCTACATGAACATGTATGTTTCTCTAAGTCTACTTTACACTTAGATGAATCATATCCTGAAATTTCATAATGAACATTAGTGGACTTCACGGGGATGCAAACACCAACCTTTTCTCCATTCTTCAATAAAATTGTCCTTATTTTAGGGCATATTCTTCCTCTCCATCTCTTACTGTCATCTCTATTTTTTTGAAGCCTTTTCATTAAGAATTCTCTAATCCACTCTAACATACTATATATTTGTTTCTGTCTTGCTTCAAGAATGATAGAATTGAATGATTCACATAGATTGTTTAGTAAAATGTCACACTTAGGGAATTCGTTAAAGTATGCCTTACTCCAGTGACAAGGTGGCTTATCACTTTGCCATTCAACTACTTTCTTGTCTAACTTTGCCATTTCTTTCATCTTAGTTTCAAATTCCTCACATGTACCTATTCTAGCAGCTTTCCACAAAGCTTTTTTGTAGGCAATTCCCTGAAATCCTTCAACTTTTATATTTCCAAACAAATGTCTTACACAAACTCTATTATTTGAGTGGGGGGGAGACAGATTCAAAAGCATGGATTAATCATTTTTGCTTGTCAGCCATAAAACTTCACTCATGCTCATTTTGAATGTTAAGATCATGCTGTACACAACAAATTTGTAATTCTGAAAATCAAGAAACACAAAAATTGTGACAAATGAAATTTATATAAATCAAAATGAAATATGGGGTACAAATCTCTATATTTAATCCTCTGATTCTTCCTTCAAGAATGTTGACTTGAATATTGGAGTTGACTTTGCTTCTTTGATCTTCTCCAACGTTGACTTGAATGTTTATAACGTTAATTCGAGGGCTTGGCAGCTTAATCTCGGATCAAACGTTGAATTTGATATGGAATTTGAAATCTTCAAAGTTGACTTTGTGACTTTGATCTTCCTTGAATTTGATTTGAATTTCTATAACGTTAATTCGTAGGTTTAGCACCGTAATTACGAATCAAACGCTATAATTTGATGAATATCTTCAAGAACGCCTTGAATATCGCCTAGAACGCCTTGAGTCTCGCCTAGAACGCCTTGAATATTTGAAGAACCTTCGTAGAGAAAATTTGAAGAGCTTCCTTCGTCTTCTCTAGCTTTTTGATTGAGCTTCTGTGTGTGTGATTTATGAGCTACAAAGGACCCTATTTATAGGTGTAAGATGGAAGATTTATGGATAATTTGGAATCCATTGATAATTATCCATTTGATTTAATAAATAATTATCATAATTTTGGAGTCATTTGATTGGCTGATAGAAGATCTAGATAGATCTTCTAGATATTATCCAAAAATCAACTTGATTTGATAATTATCCATAAATTAACTCAAATAGATAAATATCATTTGTCGTAGACGACTTTTGATTGGTCAATATTTCCACGTGGCATGATTTGATTGGTTGCAAAATTTCGATATCTACAAATGCCCCCTTGAGACTCGTTCACGGAAGTTTGGTTATTTAAGAGCATACTTCGTAGTGGATGAGTCGCAACGTCTCAACATAAAAATCAAATCATGCCTTAAGAATAGCTTCGTCTTGTGCTTCTATACCACGAAAGTCTTTCCTACAATCGGTGTCCACTCAAAAATACTTTGTTGGCTTCCATTGGCAAGTCGTCCACATCAGGCGGGATTTGCATGCCCCCATGTCACGGTGGGATCTTTCTTTCGAAATTCTTTTGAATGAGTAACGTTACTCCATCGAGAGAATATGATTTGATTTGAATTTATGACTGAACTTAGATATATTTAAGTTGCCTACGCACCCTAAGAAAAAGGGATCAAGTCATAACGTAGTTCAATTTTTTTTTTTTCATAGAGATGCCATATTTAGTTTATACTCTTCAAGGCTTGGAGTACATAATTTGGTTGGACTTGTAGACATTTTATACTCGTGTCAAGGAGAATTTCATTTGATTTGATTTGACTTGTAGACCTTTTATGCTCGTGTCAAGGAGGGCTTCATTTGATTTGATTTGACTTGTAGACCTTTTATGCTCGTGTCAAGGAGGACTTCATTTGATTTGATTTGAATTGTAGACCTTTTATTCTCGTGTCAAGGAGAACTTCATTTGATTTGATTTGACTTGTAGACCTTTTATGCTCGTGTCAAAGAGAACTTCATTTGATTTGATTTGACTTGTAGACCTTTTATGCTCGTGTCAAGGAGGGCTTCATTTTATTTGATTTGATTTGTAGACCTTTTATGCTCGTGTCAAGGAGGACTTCATTTTATTTGATTTGACTTGTAGACCTTTTATGCTCGTGCCAAGGAGGACTTCATTTGATTTGCTTTGACATGTAGACCTTTTATGCTCGTGCCAAGGAGTGCTTCATTTGAATTGATTTGATTTGATTTGTAGACCTTTTATGCTCGTGTCAAGGAGTGCTTCATTTGATTTGATTTGACATGTAGACCTTTTATACTCGTGTCAAGGAGTGTTTCATTTGATTTGATTTGACTTGTAGACCTTTTATGCTCATGTCAAGGAGAACTTCATTTGATTTGATTTGACTTGTAGACCTTTTATGCTCGTGCCAAGGAGAACTTCATTTGATTTGACTTGTAGACCTTTTATGCTCGTGTCAAGGAGGGCTTTATTTGATTTGATTTGACTTGTAGACCTTTTATGCTCGTGTCAAGGAGGGCTTCATTTGATTTGCTTTGACATGTAGACCGTTTATACTCGTGTCAAGGAGTGCAATTGCTTTTGTATTTATTGAAAGTTTAAACTCTTATCAAGGAGGCTTGCTGATAGTTTATGCTCTTATCAAGGAGCCTTGATGACAGTTTATGCTCTTATCGAGGAGCGTTGATTTAGCATTTTTAGTCAAAGTTTGGATGACGATCTTGAACGTCACTTTCTTCCACATGTTCATCACTATCAGATATGGGCTCATCATCAGAAGCATTTGTGAATGGCTTGCCCCCTTTGTTGATTTCTTGTCTACAAGGCTCTTGGATATACGACTTGTCAACTTCACGTCTGGTCATACTCAACTCCATATCATGTGCTCGAGTGGCCAACTCTTCAAATGTTGTTGGTTGAATTCCTTGAAGGATATTTCGAAGACCCCAATGCATCCCTTGAATACACATTCCAATAGTAGAGGACTTATGTAATCTTTCTTTGCAGTTAAGACTCAAATTTCTCCAACGATTAATGTAGTCGATGACTGGTTCATCCTTCAATTGACGAGAATTGGTGAGTTCAAGCATGTTGATTGTGCGACGAGTGCTATAGAAGCGATTGAGGAATTCTGGCTCCAATTGCCCCCAATTGTTGATTGAGTCAGCACCAAGATCAATGTACCAGTTAAATGCATTGCCTTTCAGTGATCTAACGAATTGCTTGACTAGTTGGTCGCCATAAGTTCCAGCATCATTACATGTTTCAACGAAGTGAGCCACATGTTGCTTTGGATTGCATTTGCCATCAAATTGCTGGAATTTTGGGGGTTGGTAACCAGTTGGCATCTTCAAATTATCAATTCTTCGAGTATATGGCTTGACATAAGTTAATGGCATCTTGGATCTCCCATCACGATTGTCTTGGATAGTACTCATGATAAACTCCTTAAGTCGAGCAGCTGCAATCGTCCCATCACTTGAAACTTGAAGCTCCTCGACAATGGAATTTTCCTTCTCAACTAGATGTTGATTCTTTGACGTCTCAGCTTCATCTTGCGCCTCAACTTGTTTTTCAATTTCGTGTATGGCATCCACGTCGTCTGCTTTCTTCATCAACTTTGCAATTAGAGTGGCTTGCTCTTGAACATGCTTCGTTAATCATTCAACAGCTTTTGTCAAGTTTGCAATTTGCTCATCCGGAGTGGTAATATTTGTCATCATGACACATGCGATGTTTGAATACTTCTCTTCATCATGATTGATTTCATCACCAAATCGGAATGCGTCATCCTCAACATGCTCAAGTAGGGGAACCACTTTTGAAGATGTTTGTAGCTTCATGGGCATACTTCTTGTGGTGACGCCAATGACTTCACTCGTGGAGTTTGAAGGATTTGAGATGATCATCTTGGATTCCACTATCTTCATAGCTTTGACTTGAGCATCCATTTGAACTTGTTGAAGTGAAGAGATGAGAGGTAGAGATGGTCCCACTGGGCGTGCCAAAAATTTGTACACAACAAATTTGTAATTCTGAAAATCAAGAAACACAAAAATTGTGACAAATGAAATTTATATAAATCAAAATGAAATATGGGGTACAAATCTCTATATTTAATCCTCTGATTCTTCCTTCAAGAATGTTGACTTGAATATTGGAGTTGACTTTGCTTCTTTGATCTTCTCCAACGTTGACTTGAATGTTTATAACGTTAATTCGAGGGCTTGGCAGCTTAATCTCGGATCAAACGTTGAATTTGATATGGAATTTGAAATCTTCAAAGTTGACTTTGTGACTTTGATCTTCCTTGAATTTGATTTGAATTTCTATAACGTTAATTCGTAGGTTTAGCACCGTAATTACGAATCAAACGCTATAATTTGATGAATATCTTCAAGAACGCCTTGAATATCGCCTAGAACGCCTTGAGTCTCGCCTAGAACGCCTTGAATATTTGAAGAACCTTCGTAGAGAAAATTTGAAGAGCTTCCTTCGTCTTCTCTAGCTTTTTGATTGAGCTTCTGTGTGTGTGATTTATGAGCTACAAAGGACCCTATTTATAGGTGTAGGATGGAAGATTTATGGATAATTTAGAATCCATTGATAATTATCCATTTGATTTAATAAATAATTATCATAATTTTGGAGTCATTTGATTGGCTGATAGAAGATCTAGATAGATCTTCTAGATATTATCCAAAAATCAACTTGATTTGATAATTATCCATAAATTAACTCAAATAGATAAATATCATTTGTCGTAGACGACTTTTGATTGGTCAATATTTCCACGTGGCATGATTTGATTGGTTGCAAAATTTCGATATCTACACATGCTTCAACAAGGTTAGAAACCATTCCCATGATTCCTTGGTTTCTAGACCTTCTACTGCATAAGAAATAGGATATGAATTGTTGTTAGGATCAATTCCTATTGCAGCTAGTAATATCCCACCATGAGGCCCTTTTAAATGGCACCTATCTACCCCTATTATTGGTCAACACCCAGAAAGAAATCCTTGTTTTAGTCCCTGAAAGGAAACATAAAATTTTCAAAACCTATGTTGCCCACTCTCATCACCTTCTGCTACTTGGAATTAGGATTAGAACTTCTTAGTTCTTCAGCATAATACCACAGTTTGGAGTATTGTTCAGTTGAGTTACCCTCAATTTTCATTAAAGCTTTCCGTTTGGCTCTGTAAACCTGATTTTTAGAGACATGGACCATCATCTGTTGACTAACATCCTTTCTAAATCCCTCAATATCCCTATTTGGATCATTTTTCGCACTCTCAAATTTTCTCCCCAACCAAGATGACTTACAGTTTTTAACATGGAATGAACTGACACATTTATGCTCAGGATGGTATTCCCTAATCTGAAAACTACATTGATCTCTTGAGCTATGGTATGGACTCTCCACTCACATCATTTGTCAACACACTTAGTATATATTCTTCTTTTATCATTTTTTGTTATCTTCAAGTTTCTCCTAGTTACAATTGCATGAGAGTGAACAGCTTGTCTAAATTCAGATTTGCAGCTGAAATACATGCCCAATTAAAAAGCAGGATTAAAAGTGTCTTGTGTACTGAAAATAGGGTACCTTACAGCATTATCCTCATCAGAATCCTTCCCACTATCAAAATCACTAGAGTTTACTCTAAATCCTGCAGATCCTCCTCACTCTTTACAACATTAACATCATTGTCTACATTATCTTCTTCTTCTACTTCATTATCTTCTTCATTATCCTCTTCATTGTCTTCAACATCAATTTCATAATCACTGTCTGCAAAGGAATCATACTCACTATCTGACCCTATCCCCAATTCTGGTTCTCAACAGAAGCCCTATAAGTTCCACTGTATTATCACATGCCTCTTCTTTACATTCTAAATAGATATCCTCCTCCTTCTCATGTAAAAGACACAATTAAAGGACATGATGAGACTCTATAATTAAGAGAAACCCATTTTTTTCTAAAGTGAAGTACCTCTTTTCTCCTTTGCATCCTAAATTCTGACACAATTTTTCCAAATAATCAAAACCTATAACATTTAATCCCACAGAGTAAAACTTACTAACTATTCCACCATTGTATTTTGCTTCCCTTAGACTAAACTGGCCCCCATGGTGAATTAAAACTTAATGACAAGATCATCTGCAACTGAAATGCAAAAAACACACCAAATTTCAATAAAAGCAGCAACAACAAAGCAAAAGCATCAGAGGAACACAAAGGAGAGGAAGACAAACAAAAAAAGCATAAAGTAGGACAACCAACACCAAACTACTATATTAATATGTGTGGGGTCTTATTGACAATAGAAGAAGCAGCAATAATGAATAAAAAACACCCACTAGTCCTACATACAATAAAACAAACAACAACAACAATGAATAGAAAACTAGATTGGTCCTTCTTTAAAAAAAAAACATCAATAGCTTTACATTGGGTAGTACATTGCACAAAAATAAACAATTTGGGACTACCCACATTAGACTTGAATTGCTTTTTTTGAACCCCATATAAAACATACAAAATCACAATTATTTTTAAGAAAACTTACAATAATTTGGGGGGAAAATTGCCTACTCGTAACATTCTTCCCTGAAAATCGTACTTGAAACTTCAATTGCTTGCTGAAAATCGTACGTGCACCTTCAATTTTGGGGGTGTTTGATCGTACTTGTTTCGATTTGTTGCTGAAATTTTTGTCAAGATGTTAGGGTTTTTTGGGTTCTTAATTGAGAATTTAATTCCCGCTCAATTTGGTTCATTAACGGCCGCGCACGTCTCGCGTGCGTGGCTCTGTCAATTTTCTGACGGAATTTGGTCAAAGGACCAAATGTGATAATTTTGACGATATATGGGACTGAAAGTGAGAAAATTGAGAAGCGCGGGATCAAAATTGATAAGGGTGACACTTGTGGGATGAAAAAAGCAATTTACCCTTATGAAATATAAAGCTTTTCTATGATCACCTATATATATACAATACATTTTTTGGTTACAAGAAGCAAAAACTCCTCAAGCATCTTAAGTTTTCTCAGCTTTTAACTCATTTCAGAAGCTTTTCATGATTTACTTCAATACAACAATGGCTATTCGTCAAATACTTAGACGGTTTCTATCCAGTGAAAGAAAATCAAGTGAAGTTCCTAAAGGGCATTGTGTTGTATATGTTGGCAAGAAAGAAGAGAAGCGCTTTGTTATTCCATTATCATAGTTGAATCACTCTTCGTTTTCAAGATTTGCTAATCCAATCTGAAGAAGAATATGGGTTTAATCATCCAATGGGTGGCCTAAGTTTTCCTTGCACTGAGGATTTATTCATCGATTTAACCTCCCGTTTGGGTAGAAGATGATATAGTATACATACTAGGTCTTAGATCAGTAGGATTTTGTTATTAGCTAGTTTACTAATCAATTTTTATGTTCCTCTTTTCCATTTTTTACACAAAGATAATACTTTTTCAGATACAAAATGTATACTTGGAAAAATTTACGGACTGATTAATGAAGAGTTCTGTATAATCCGGATTGACTAAATTAAGTTCCTATCATAAATCTCTTTTTGATCTGAATATTGCATATATTAGTCATTTCCCCTGCAGAACCATGAACTAGCAGAAAATTCCTTGAATAAGATCTTTATCATACCAAAAACTACCTTTATAGCTTGTAGCTATCATCAGTTCTCATATTCTAAGAATTCGTCAACTATCTCACATTCCAATTTGGCTGAAAAAGATACATATATACCTTAGAGCAGTATTATTTTGTTATTAGCTAGTTTTAACAAACATTTTTTCTTATTCTTCTCTTCTTTGAACACACATAATATACTTTTTCGAGAATGAAATGTATCCACGGACAAATTTATAGTATTGTCCTATGGCAGATTTTTATATACCCTGAGACATTTTGAGATGCTCAATCATTATCTAGTCTAAGTTTCTCATCATTTACTCTTCATGAGCTCAACTTTACAAAATAAGAAACTGGATTTCTACATAATCATAGGAATGAATACTGATGCGTGCCAATAGTCTCGTTAGAATAAACTGAAAAACAATCGAATAATGAAAGATATATGCAATGTTTAGCTCAAAAAGAGTATTCATTAAATTTTCTGAGGATACATTTTATATCCGAAAAGTATCTTTCCCCGTGTAAAAAATGAAAAAGAGGGACAAAAATATTGTCCTATAACTAGCTAATAACAAAATTCTATTGCTCTAAACCTAAAATATATTATATCATCTTCTGCCTGATCGGGAGGTGAGATCAACGAATAAATCTTCACTGCAAGGAATGGTAAGGCCACCCATTGGATGATCAAACCCGTATTCTTCTTCAGCTTGACTTAACAAATCTTAAAACGAAGAGTGGTTCAAGTATGATAATGGAATAACAAAGCGTGTTTTCTCATTTTCGCCAACATATACAGTAAAATGCCCCTTTGGGACTTCAGTTCCTGATGAAGTTGATCTTCTTTCTGCTGATAAAGACCGTCTAAGCATTCGACCAATGGCCATAGTGTATTGAAGTAAATCTTTGTGAAATGGAATAATTTGTTATTCCATTATCGTACTTGAATCATTCAACATTTCAAGATTTGCTAAGTCAAGCTGAAGAAGGATTCGGGTTTGATTATCCAATGGGTGGCCTTACCATTCCTTGCAGTGAAGATTTATTCGTTGATCTCACCTCCCGATTAGGCAGAACGTGAAAAATATTAGGTCTAAGAGCAAAGAATTTTATTTTTAGATAGTTTAGTGGACAATTTTTACACAAAGAAGATATTTTTTCGGATATAAAATGTATCCTTGGACAAATTTTATGGATTTATTGATAATGAGTTTTGTATATTCTGAGCCATTATTGAAATCTTAGCATTATGGATTAAGTACTTATCGTCGCATTTTCTTTCACATTTTTTTGTAAACAACTCATGATGAAACTTTTCTTGATTAAATTCTCTTCTCGGTTATTCCATTTTTAAAGAAAAATCACTCCCTGGTTCTAGTCCTGTCATTGGGTGGGTCTGGCCTAAGTGTGGGTCTGGGTCCAGACCCAGACCCAAAACTTTGGGTCTTAGTTAGACCCAATGTTTTGGGTCTAGACCCAGACCCAAAACTTTGGACCCATTGGGTCTGGGTCTAAACATAGACCCAATTAATTTTGTTTTGATTTTTTATAAATATATTTATGTAATATATATTATAAAGTATATTTTATTATATAATTTAAATATTACCATTAAATACACTTAAATATAACTTGTAAATTACATTATTTTATATTTTATTAGAATATTCCAATATTAAATATAAAATCATATATATATATAACATATCAAATCTAAAATATAATTATTTGTTTATATAATATATTATATATTTATATGTATATATCTATATCACATATATGTATCTATACAATGTTTGGTTTCAAAATCTCAAAGAAAAAAGTTAGTGAGAATGGCGGCACCGCGCCGGCGATTAAGGCATCAACAAGCTATTATATATATCATATATATATGCGATATATATAATATTATTTTTGATTTTGAAACTTTAAGAGAGAAGAAAGATAGAAAGAGATGGAGCGGCGGATGCGGGAGCGGGCGGCGGGCGGCGGGCGGCAGGCGGTGGTGGGTGGTGGTGGTAGTTGTGAGATATTTGAAAAAGTGTATGTATATATGTATATATTAGGGTTTGAGCCTTGAGGTTTGGTGTAATATAGTTGTTTGGGCCTAATGTATTGGGTCTTGTTTGGGTCTTGTTTTGGGTATGAGTTTGTATTGGGTCTGGGTCGGACCTAGACCCAATTAAAATCTTTGGGTCTGGGTAAGACCCACCCATTGACAGGCCTACCTGGTTCCTAGTTAATTTTTTTTTCTTGGTGACAAAAATTCGAAGGAGTCATATATATTGCATAATCTGTCATATACAAAACAAGGTTGTCTGAAAAAATGCTCTCCGGTCATCATTTAATTGGAGTATTTTGAATATTGCAACTGCTAAATATTAAACTAGGGATGAAAAAACCCTGCCAGGTTTCTACCAATAGGTTAACTTTGTGATGCATTAGTCATCGTGAAAATGCGTCGCATCAAACAAATGATTATATAATACACAGCCATTTTTTCTTGCCAATTTATAACCCATATATTTATTATGTATACACCATCGTATTGTATTTTAAATTTTAAAATATATATTTTATATCCAAACCGTATTCACATCCCTGAATTCATATCCATGTATAATAGCTATTTGGTTATAGATATTATTATCCGAGATGAATATTGGGACAATTATTGATAGAGATTAAATTATGTTACTTTCCTCTTGGAATGTTGTGTGAGCGATTCCATCTTCCAACTGAAGGTTAAGCTGGTGGCAGATTCGTAAATACAACAAAAAAACTTGGTTTTCATTGAATTTATAAATGTAATGAAATGTGTCATATAGATACACTTACACAAAGGTTACATTTCTTGTTGGAACAATTGGGTAAATAGCCCTCAATTGTGCTGTCATTTAATATATAGCCCTCCTTATTTTTTCTAATTTTTATTTATTTATTTTATAGTAAAAAGACATATATGCTCATTACTTATTTTACAGCCTATATCCAAAATTTCCCCAATTCAAAACATAAATCCTAATAAATCAAACACACGCATAGAGAGCACAGAGGAACGAGATTCCAACGATTCAAGGGGGAAATTCGAACAACATAAAATTCGAACAACCTAAAGGGTTTAGGACGAAGAAAGGCTTGCTCCAAATTTGATATTTGTGATTAGGTATTATTCAAAACCCTAAGTTTGTTGATATTTTCATTATCGTGTTATTCCTATAAATTGTAGTTGAGTAGACACTCTTGACAATTTTGAGCAGTATTTATATGATTTATAATAGATTATATGAAAAGGTTAAGAATTTATGTTCTCTTTACATGCTTTTACCAATTTATTATAGCTATGCATTAGAATTTTTTTTTTGTTTATGTAATTTGAGTTCTAAAAGCTGTTGATTTCGATCTGTTGAAGCTCAAATGATCTCCTGTTGAATTGAAATTGCGCATTTCTTAATTGGAGTTGGATTGCTGTTGTACTTTATTTTTTGTTCGAAGGTACTTCATTTTTTGTTGAATCTGCATTATTATGTTTTATGGTGGTTGGATTTAAAATGCAAGTTAACAAACTGAATGGAGAAAAACAAACTCACAAGTCACATATACATATACATATACAGATGAAATATGAACCCAAAAGACAAAATGGTTATATGATTATATGAAAATTTGTAGTTGAATAGACACTCTTGACAATTTTGATCAGTATTTATATGATTTATAATGGATTATATGAAAAAATTAAGAATCTATGTATTCTTATAAGTATTCTTTACTGAGTGTGCGTAAATTGTAATCTAAGTTTCATCATTTGTGAGGTTAAATCACGCTTACAAATATATAAGCAAAATGCAGAGGCAGCTAGTGAGATTTAAAACATAAGAAGGATATATGTTGCAAATTTTTAATTCATTTTACAATATTAAATCTCCATTCTTATTTTTCATTTACAGGTTCAATTTATTATGGCACGAATTCGACCTGAGGACTCTTCCCCTCGCCCTACCGAGCGACGACGTCTAGATTTTACGGAGAGCGGGTCAGGATCTGAATGTGACGGAATGAGTGAGACTCCACCCCATACTGTTGACGACAACTTGCCACCACAGACCACAACATCAATACCAACATTTATTGCTCCAAGCACAGAAGAGGCATCGGGATCACGAATAGGCGCTCCAAACACAGAAGAGGCATCGGGATCATGAATGGTGTTTTGTTTCTTGGATGAATTCTTATTGTATGGTGTTTGTTTCTTGGTGTGTTATAGGATGTTGGACCTATAATATGTTTCTTGTTAATAATATTATATTAAAGCATTCTGGAATATGCTATTTACGTTATTAACAATGTTATATTGAATCATTCAAAAAAAATTACAATAAATGTCCGACCGGGAAGACCGATAGTCCAGTCGTTCCAGTCGGCCAAAACAGAGACTCAAAACACTTGAAATAAAATGCCGACTAGGATGATTGGCATACCTGTCGTTCCGGTCGGACAATACAGAATCAAAAAGGTCACAATAAATGTCCGACCGGGAAGACCGGTATTCCAGTCGTTCCGGTCGGCCAAAACAGAGACCAAAATACTTGAAATAAAATGCCGACTAGGACGATTGGCATACCAGTCGTTCCGGTCAGACAATACAGAATCAAAAAGGTCACAATAAATGTCCGACCGAGAAGACCGGTATTCCAGTCATTCCGGTCGGCCAAAATGAGACTCAAAATACTTGAAATAAAATGCCGACTAGGACGATTAGCATACCCGTCGTTCCGGTCGGACAATACAGAATCAAAAAGGTCACAATAAATGTTCGACCAGGAAGACCGGTATTCCAGCCGTTCCGATCAGCCAAAACATAGACTCAAAACACTTGAAATAAAATGCCGACTAGGACGATTGGCATAACAGTCATTCCGGTCGGAAAATACAGAATCAAAAAAGTCACAATAAATGTCCGACCGGGAAGACCGGTATTCCAGTCGTTCCGATCGGCCAATGCAGAGACTCAAAAACTTGCAATAAAATGCCGACTAGGATGATTGGCATACCAGTATGACCGGTCGGCCGATACAAAATAAAAAAAAATCACAATAAATGTCCGACTGGGCCGGTATTCCAGTCGTCCAAGTCGGCTAACCCCTAAACACTAAAAGACTTAAAACACTTGCAATTAGATGCCGACTAGGACGATTGGCATACCAGTATGACCGGTCGACCAATACAGAATCAAAAAATATCACAATAAATTTCTGACCAGGATGATCGGATTCCAATCGTCCCAGTCGGCTAACCCCTAAACCCTAAAAGACTCAAAACACTTGCAATAAACATCCGACTATGAAAAATAATAACATTATTAATAACATTTATTATGATAAATAACAAATTAACTTTTTTTTTTTAAAGAAACAATATGATTGATTACTTTTCAAAATAACAATGTAATTGTCAATTATACACACTTAGTTTGATTCTAGATGATACATTGAATATATTCAATTAGTCCCCAAGTAGTAGATTGATTATGTTATATTCAAGAAATTTTTAGTATTCTCAATTTAACATATATACTTTTTTTATGTATTTTATAAGAAACATATTTAAAAGAACCTTAATTTATTATTAATTATTATATACTAGTTTGTATTCGATTCATTGGAACGACTAGTAATTATATAGAAGATTGGTAATAAAGTTGTAAGAGTATATATATATATATATATATATATATATATATATATATCATTGCATAACTTATTTATTATATGATCATTACACAATTGGTCATAACAGTTTAACAATCTTCTCGGTCATTAGACTAACTGAGTTGGTATGGTCTACTAGTTAGTCAGTCGATAACTTGTTTGAATGATCTCTTAGTCTCTAAATCAACCTACTAGGAAAATTGATATGTTAATTGTCTTGATCATAACTTTATTGTAAGAATTTTGGTATCTACATCGATCGATCGGGTTAGATTGGTCTACCAGTCAGTCGACTTGACAATTTATTAAATAATCTTTTAGTCTCTAAATCAGCAGACTGGGTAGACTGATAGGCCAATCGGCCGGATCAGAACTTTATTGTAAGAATTTTAATCTCTATATCGACCGACCGGGTTAGATTGGTCTACCAGTCAATCAGTCGACAAATTGTTAAATATTTTTTTTGTCTTTAAATCAGCCAACTGGGTAGACTGATAGGCCGATCGGCCCTATCAGAACTTTATTTTAATCTCTATATCGACCGACCGGGTTAGATTAGTCTACCAGTTAATCCAGTCGTCACTTTGTTAAATAATTTTTTAGTCTCTAAATCAGTAGACTGGGTAGACTGATAGGCCAATCGGCCCGATTAGAACTTTATTATAAGAATTTTTATCTTTATATCGACCGACCGAGTTAGATTGGTCTACCAGTCAGTCCAATCGACAATTTATCAATCCTCTTTTAGTATCTGAATTAGCTGACTGGGTAGACTGATATGCCAATCGGCCTGATCGAAATTTTTTATTGCAAGAATTTTAATCTCTACATCGACCGACCGAGTTAGATTGGTCTACCAGTTAGTCCAATCGACAATTTGCCAAAAACACAAAAATACACTTATTTCATTCATTCGAATATCATCCTGAAAACTTAAAAATACAACCAAAGTCACAGATAAGATCAACTTCAAAAATTTCTTTGTCATTTCCTGTCTCAAGTTCCTCATTCTTGGTCAATTCGACATATAAAACGCTTCTACATTTTGATATGTTACAACGATCCAAAAAATAACACTTAGCTTCAAAATCATCTAAGATATGTATAGGGCTTAAGACGTTATAAGACAAAGGAATATAACTCAATTTTATTTTTGTAGTTGTCCGGTCCATCTGATTCCTTTCGCATATACGATCATGAAGCTCTCAAAGTTTTATCTTGTTTGGATCATCTAGTATTAATATGCTCATCATTTGATTGACAACCATTCATATGATTTATCCTCTTTTTTGTTCCATTCGCCATCATATCGGTAATATAAAGGAATCTCACACATTTTCCTATAAGATAAAAAAGAAATATATATGAGCCAATTGAAAAAATCAGGAAAACAGGGGGCAATCTAACGTGGCAGACTGGGAAGATTGGTGTACTGATCGGACCGGTCTGTCAGTCCAGAGACTGTTAAAATCCGACTGGACCGACTGGGTAAACCAGTTAACGTGAATACCGGTCTGCTTTACTGTTCATCGTCTTCCCACAAAAAAATTCGATTTTTTATGTGTAAAAGTTAAAATAACACATTCTTGATAATATCTTATATTAATATTCTTAAAAATGAGACATAATCTTTAAACAACAAAGTTTATACAAAAACATGAAATTTAAGATGAAATTACCAATATTGGAGTTTATCTATCAAACTCTTAAAGTGTTAGTGTCTTCAACTCTTCTTTCTATGAGTGTTGGAAATCCAATGATGGTGGTTAGAATCGAAAATAACTTTGTCAATGATCAATGAAAATGTAAGAGAATCAAATAAGGTTTGAAGAATAGTGATTTGAGTTTTTTTGATGAAGATTGAGTGAATATTCTTGGTGGGGTTTGGGTGAATCTTCTTTTGTATAGGGATTGGGATGAATATTTTATGGAAAAATATATTTTCTTTTAAATATTTTATTTAATTTTTTATTCAAAAGGGTATTTTGGATAATTTGAAAGATTTTTTATAACTATTTTATTTTATATTATTTTTATTCAAAAAGGGTATTTTGGGCAATTCAATTTTTTTAAGGAGAAGGCTATGCCATTTAAATATACCAAAATGAAGGCTAGTTTTAAAACAAAATGCCAATTTAAGGCTATTTTTCTAAATGCCTCTTTCTTGTTAATGTGGCGGAGTTGGGCGTAATATAAAGGTAACCTTACACTTAAGGATTTAATTAATTTTAAAGCATGTAATCACACATAAAAGTGTAGGCGTTCGACTTTATATCACACTTACAATTGTGGCATCATTTTTTTTAAATTCAAATAAACGCCTCTTGCGACATAAATTAACCGTGAGACTACTTTTGTTTTACTAGTTGATCAAACAACTGGATTATTTTGATACTTATAATTATGATTATTATTTATAAAATTTTGATATACTTAGGTACTATTATAATCAACTGATCATGAGATTTATTAATATGGATTGTAAAAAAGTCAAAGTTTTATATCTATATTATGTGTACACCGTCGTATCGTACTTTAAATTTTAAAATATATATTTTATATCCGAGCCGTATTCACATCCTTGAATTCATATCCATGCATAATAGCATTTTCGTTATAGATATTGTTATCCGGGAGGAATATTGGGACAATTATTGATAGAAATGAAATTATGTTACATTCCCCTTGGAATGTTGTGTGTTCAATTCCATCTTCCAATGCGAGGATTAAGTTTGTCACAGATTCATAAGTACCACTACAAAAAATGTCGGTTTCCGTTACACTTCTAAACCTATCTCTATATATCTATAATCTATTTATATCTATAACTATTATAAAAATATGAATGTTAAGGAATGACTTACATTTCTTTACTTTTTTATTAAGACTAAAATAGCGCTATATTAATAAATTGATATAAATTATACAAAACTATAATTATAATTATTGTTATTAATTGAATGTACATGAACTTGAAATTAATAGTAAATAAGTTTATTCAATGTATATGTTATGTGAAGTGTACTAAGTATATTGATAGTGATTAGTGCATAAGAATATGAGTGGCTCAATTTTGATATATTTCCTCACTTTTTTTCTTCAATTTCCTATCAACTCATGGCCGTGGAACAATATTTCCATGTCATGCATACCATGAGTTCCATTCTATGTAAATATTTCTAGAAATTGTCATGGCATTGATGAGCTTTTGACTGTATTATGCTTACAAAGCCAAATGCCTCAATTGTTCTTGATTTGAGGAAACGATAAATAGTTGAGCATATAAATATTATTGAAAACTTTTTCAGGTTTTCATAGGAAGTTTTTTATTTATTTTCTTCATGCTGCAAATTGTGTGACAGATAGTCTTACACAAATAATTTAATCGTAATTGCTGCAGCCTACAAATATCTTCCAATTGGTTGTGTGTGATTTCGTCTTGTCCTCTAATTCTCGGGCTTCATCTAATATTATATTTTTTGGCATTTCGCAATCTAATTGATCATTGTTTTTAGTTGAAATACCATTATTTTCTCTTATGTCTACAGGTTATAAGTGTAAAATATGAATCTTGTTTATGAAATTAGTGGAAAATACATTATTTAAATTGATAGACTATTTGGCATTGAGTTATTTTTTGTTGAAATTATCATAGTTATTTGTCGTCCTTTTTCTGTCTAAGTGGTAGAAATGTAAGGTGGAATTACTGAACTTGCTTGTGGAATTAGTGGAAAATAAATTTTAATTTAGAAGATTATTTTCGGTTGAAATTATCATAATTATTTGGTTGAAAATGATTTTAGATGAAATATCATGTTTTTCTACTGTTATTTTTTAATGTCTACCAGTTAGAAGTGTTCCTGCTTGTGAAGTTAGTGAAATAATTAGAATTTGGAATTGACATACGATTGGTTTTGGTCCATCGTGTTTGAATTCGTTGTTCGTTATTTAAATGCAATTTTGAATGGTTTATGCTTAGTCAATAAGATAGTCCTTATTACATAGATGTTTATGAGTTTCGGGTTCTTCGTTGATATGATAAAATTTGATAATTTCTTACTTGGAATAGAGTAAGATAAAGTTTTAGTCTGGGAGACTAAAGAGTAAAATGTAATGAAATTATTTTCATGTGAACAAAGAGTTTAACCTAAGAGTTAAAATGCATAAAATTCATCTTATTTGAGTTCGAAATTTTGATTGGTAAAGTGTCAAATGTTTTTATGTTTTGATGTCACGATATATTCTCAACCAAACATGATAATTTGAAAACAATATAATTATCATACGATTTAGGTGTTTTGTATCATTTTTTATGATAAATATCTGGGAGAAAATTTATTATATAATGAGTGTGAAATTATCATCAATAAGTGTTCGTCACGAAAAATAGTGGATCTAAAAATTACTTACCGAGGGGTTGAATTATCATCAAAAGCAATTTCTATTACAAAAGAATAATATTCAATTCTTTAATTCTATTATTGATATAAAATAATAATTACCAGGTATAAATAAAAGATTATGTATCATTTACCCGTTGCTATCATAAATATCATGCACGTCAGTGAAAGGTATTTATGGACATAAATGTACAAAAAAAAATGCACATTTTACCCATGTGACGCTTTATATGATATTTCATCCATCTGTTTTATATAGAACTAATTATATTAAATAAGTTAATAATTAAATAAAATAGAAACATGTTAGTGATAGCATATGGGGAAGACATGTTAAAATTTTAGCTATCTCATATAATTTACATCCCATCTCCTTTTTTTTTTTTAGATTAAAGAATACTATAGATTATCTTTTTCTTTCAACTTCAAAATCTGCGGTTCCATTAGTAGACATCAAAATGAATTTCTTGTTGTTGTTTTTTTTATACTTTTCAATTTTGATTGAAATTTCATAAATAACAAACCTTGAAATTTAGTTAGTTACTAAATGTAAGAACTGTATAGACGCTTATTTACATGATAGCATTAAGTATAAAAAAATGAAAAAAAATCAAGTGATTGCCATTAATTAACTTAAAAATATTATGCACATAAAAACAATGTAGGTGTTATATTATAAAAGGGTCATATAAGCAGTTTTATTATTTCTATTCGTAGATATTATAAAATTAAATGATTAGTTTAATCGGTACAATTTTATTCTAATGAAATATGATGTGAATTGGTTGCTTAATGTTGAAATCTTGGATTAGTAAAAGGGTAATGTTATTCGAATAATTTTGAAGGATATTATGCAATCGAATGGAATTTTGGTTGATTACAGAAAATAATATATGATTTGGTGTATTTTAATAAGAATATTAATAGTTTAGAGGAATATGAATAGATTAAGGCTCCGTTTGTTTGTCAAGGGAATGTAATCAAAATGGGGAATATGATTCCCAAAAATCAAATAACCTTGTTTGGTATTTTTTATTTGATATTATGGAATGCAATCTAATTTCCAAAATGTGGGAATTATCATCTCAAATAAGGGAATTACATTACCTTGTTTTATGGAGGTAATGTGATTACCATAACAAGGTAATCATAAATGCACTACTTTAATGTCATTACTACGTATCCTTATATCAAATATAATACAAAATCAACAAAATAGTTATTTATTTTTTCATTTCATTTAAGTTATTATTTATGAAGAAATAGTTTCGTATTTTTAATTTATTTAGAATATTTTCATTGTCAAAATAAATAGTAATTTCATTTTATTTGATATTTATTTATTGAATGAAATTGAAAAATTGCTATGTTGTTTTTGCGATAGTACTTTTGAAATAGTTGTTGGTCACATATGATTAATATATTTTATTTATTAACAATAATATGTTCCGACTTCAAATAATTATCAATGCATTGGTATATGAAAAATGCATACATGTAATTTTTTTAAAAGTCAAACAATATGTAAATAAAAAATAAGCATGTTCAATTTAATTATCATTTTTCTAAAAGAGGATAATCCAATTGAACCAAATTGATATCTTATTTGTTCTTTATTATTTAATCAAATTAAATATATAAATATATATGTATATACACTTATGTATATATATAATATTAAATATTCTACTGTCATAAAATTTATAATTAGATTATACAAATATGATTTAAAATAAGGGTATTTATGTCAAAGTCTTTAATTCTAGATTCTATTCTTTATTATATGTATTTGAACAAAATATAAAAAAGAAAAAAATATATATATCCTTACCCAATTTTTTTGTAGAAACCAAACGCTATTAATGGAATCAGATTTCTAGTAATCAAATTACCAGAAATCTTATTCCCATTTTAGATTTCATTCCCTGTCAAACAAACGGAGCCTAAAACTAATGTTACATTGGGTATATGAGATTCTCATGTAAAGTACTATTCATTATTAAAACATTTAGAACTTTTTTCTTAAAATAATTTTTAGTATTTTGTAAAAGTCAACAAATTTATAGATTTGAAGTTCTTATTCACTTTGAACTTAAAAAGAGTTAAATTGCATAATTTGTTGAAAAATAAAATAGTGGCATTAAATGATTTGATAATATAAAAAAAATAAAAAGCATATCTAAGTTAAGTTAGAGTCTTGCGTATATAAGTTTTTTAATATTTAGTAATGTACTTAGGATATTTTATAGGTGAGGAATTGACAAGTAATTATTGTTTGTGGTGGTTGAAAACAAGTACTAGTTGTTCCTAGTGAAGTAATTTATCAAACTATATCTACAAGTCTGGCAAAACCATATTTGTGGGTAAAAATTAACAAGATTATTTATATCCTTGATCGAAAATAATCAAACTATGTCTGAATCATAAAAAAAAATCCATTTTTTCTATTTTGTGTGTGATGGATGGATGAGGGATTAATGGGACATTTTAGTCTACATCAAACCCAAGTATAATTTATAACTTTTATTTATCATATATACTTAAAAATCAACTAAATCCAATTTAACATATAATTTCTCGATATTAGGTTTGCTCTATAAGTTTGTTGCATAGTCCATGACTCCATGGCATCTTTCAATAATAATAATTGAAAAAAAGCATCAAAAGTAGGTATAAAAACACATACAACGACAAATGGGACCATAATCTGCAGCAAATTCATTACCCTTTTCAGAAAACAAAATCATTGCACCAAATAAAATGAAAAATAACATAAATCCAAAAGAGATTTCACATTTTTGTCCACAAACAAAAACAAATAAGAAAAAAGAAAGTCACAAAATCAAATCAAATCAAACTTATAAATCACTTGCAAGAGGTACATGGTCGTGGGACATGAACACATTGGTGTATGTAACTCCGGCAAGTCCACCATCGATAAGTGGGCCGACCCAGTAACTCGTGAGGAGAATTCTAATTTAAACTTGATATCATTGAAAAATTGAAATAAGTGACACTTAGTGTTTACTTTCTAAAAGTAACTAAACTTGATTTAAACTATTTTTTTTCACTTGGAATGTCTTTTTATTTTCTTATTAAGGAGAAAGTTAAGGTTCATACCCCTCTTCATTTTTTTTCAATAGAAGCCCTAGAAGTTCCAACTGTATTATCACATGCCTCTTCATTAGATTCTAAATAGATATCCACCTCCTTCTCATATAAAAGACACAATTGAAGGACATGATGAGACTCTCTAATTAAGACAAACCTATTTTTTTTTCTAAAGTGAATTACCTCTTTTCTCCTTTGTATTCTAAATTCTGACACAATTTATCCAAATAATCAAAACCTATTAATCCCACAGAGTAAAACTTACTAACTGTTCCACCATTGTATTTTGCTTCCCCTAGACTAAACTGGCCCCCATGGTGAATTACAACTGGAATGACAGGATCATCTACAGTTGAAAAGCAAAAAACATACCAAATTTCTATAAAAGCAGCAACAACAAAGTAAAAGCAGCAGAGGAACACAAAGCGGGGGAAAACAAACAAAAAAAGCATAAAGTAGGACCACCAACACCAAAGTACTATATTAATATGTGTGTGGTCTTTCTTATTGACAATAGAAGCATCAACAATAATGAATAAAAAACACCCACTAGTCCTACATACAATAAACCAAACAACAATAATGAATAGAAAACTAGATTGGTCCTTCTTTCAAAAAAACATAAACAGTTTTACATTGGGTAGTACATTTCACAAAAATAAACAATTTGGGACCACCCATATTAGAATTAAAATGCTTTTTTCAAACCCATATAAAACGTCCACATCACAACAATTTTTAAGAAAACTTGCAATAATTTGGGGGGAAATTGCCTCCTCGTGACATTCCTTCCTGAAAATCGTACTTGAAACTTCAATTGCTTGCTGAAAATCGTACATGCACCTTCAATTTTGGAGGTGGTTGATCGTACTTGTTTCGATTTGTTGCTGAAATGTTTGTCAAGAAGTTAGGGTCTTGTGGGTTCTTAATTGGGGATTTAATTTCCGCTCAATTTGGTCCATTAGTGGCCACGCACTTCTCACGTCAATTTCGTGACGGAATTTGGTCAGAGGACCAACTGTGATAGATTTGACGACATATGGGACTGAAAGTGAGAAAATTGAGAAGCGCAAGACCAAAATTGATAAGGGTGACACTTGTGGGATGAAAAATGCAATTTACTCTTATGAAATTTAAAGCATTTCTATGATCACCTATATATATACAATACATTTATTGGTTACAAGCAGCAAAAACTCCTCAAACATCTTAGAGTATGTTTTGTTTTATTTTGGATCAATTTTAAACCAAAAATTTGACCAATTTATGTTTGGTTTGTATGATTTTGGACCAAGGGAAAAAAGCAATATTTGGCCAAATTTGATTTTGGCCCCAAAAAAGGATTATTTTATATTTTTCCTCTTATCTAATCAGAACACATCATTTGTCACATCTCAATAACACTCTCTCTCCTCATACTATCCATGCATCTTTTACAAATTATTTTATATTTTCAAACACTTGATATTCTCTCTATGCAAAATTACATACTCCAATCATCCAATTACAAATAATTATTTTTTTGCAATTAAATAAGAATATTTCTAAACAATTAATAAATGTTGAACAATAATTTTTTAATGTTCAATAATTAATAAACAACAACTAGACTATAATCATAGAATTTAATTCAAAAAATATTAATATGGGACAATTAGACTATGTAATAATTTAATAGTCTAAAACTTGTAATGCATATCAAAATAATTTTAGTCTAACTAGGCCACAAAAAAAATTAAATTTATAAATATTCATCTATATATAAAAATAATTACAACCTTAATATTATATTATAATTTTTAATCACCAATTAATTACTGACAGACAAAAGTTTACGCGATTTGATTGCTACAGTAATTTATGTTAACTTTGGAAACTAAAACAAACACTATCTGCCCAAAAAATTCACCCAAAAATCAACTATCAAAATAAAAACAAACGCAATCTCATCAAATATGCCCGGTCCCGAAAAATTTCTCACCAATAATTCTCACCAAAATAACCAACCAAAACAAAACCAAACATAGCCTTAAGTTTTCTCAGCTTTTAACTCATTTCAGAAGCTTTTCAAGATTTACTTCAATACAACAATGGCTATTCGTCAAATGCTTAGACGGTCTCTATCCAGTGAAAGAAAATCAAGTGAAGTTCCTAAAGGGCATTGTGTTGTATATGTTGGCAAGAACGAAAAGAAGCGCTTTGTTACTCCATTATCATACTTGAATCACTCTTCGTTTCAAGATTTGCTAATCCAAGCTGAAGGAGAATATGGGTTTAATCATCCAATGGGTGGCCTAACTTTTCCTTGCAGTGAGGATTTATTCATCGATTTAACCTCCCGTTTAGGTAGAAGATGATATAGTGTATATACTAGCTCTTAGATCAGTAGGATTTTGTTATTAGCTAGTTTACTAATCAATTTTTATGTTCCTCTTTTCCATTTTTTACACAAAGATGATACTTTTCAGATACAAAATGTATACTTGTAAAAATTTACAGATTGATTAATGAAGAGTTCTATATAATCCGGATTGACTAAATTAAGTTCTTATCATAAATCTCTTTTTAATCTGACTATTGCATACATTAGTCATTTCCTTTGCAGAACCATGAACTAGCAGAAAATTCCTTGAATAAGATCTTTATCATACCAAAAACTACCTTTATAGCTTTTAGTTATCATCACTTCTCATATTTTAAGAAACAAAACACATAGTATAATTCGATTATCTCACATTCCAATTTGGCAGAAAAAGATACATATATACCTTAGAGCAGTATTATTTTGTAATTAGCTAGTTTGTTAGTCAATGCTACTTGTAATGAATCCTCGTTCTCTAGCTCGAAAATAGTCTGCACCAAACAGTCATTAACATCTATACCAAAAACAGAATGAATGTCAGGAGGATACTTCATGGAATCATAAATATTAAATTTTATAATGTCACCATCGAATTCCATAGTGAGAGTACCATCGTCTACATTGATTTTGGTTCTAGATGTTTTCATAAAAGGTCTACCAAGTAATATAGGGGCAGAAGTGTCAGACTCGTTATGACCCATATCAACAATGTAAAAATCAGCAGGAAAGACTAGATCATTAACTTGTACTAATATATCTTCTAAGACACCATCAGGATTAGCATTAGACCTATCAGCTAATTGAATGACAACCCCAGTTTCTTTTAGCTTCCCTACATTAAGTGATTCATAAATTGAACGTGGCATGACATTAATCGAAGCTCCTAAATCTAACATGGCTTTTTCAATTCGAATGTTTCCTATCCTACAAGGAATCGTGAACATACCTGGATCTTTACACTTCGGAGGTAGTTTCTTTTGAAGTACAGCAGATACATTTTCTACTACGTGTACCTTCTTGTTGCCTATAAGCTTTCTCTTAGTCGTGCACAATTCCTTAAGGAATTTAGCATAACGAGGTACTTGCTTAATGGCATCGAGAAGTGAAATGTTTACCTCAACTTTCCGGAATGTTTCAAGAATCTCCTTTTCTAGCTCTTCTTTTTTCGACTTGGCAAATCGGCCCGGAAAAGGTGGTGGTATCACGAAATTCATCGGCTTCTTCTTTGGTATAGGTTCTTCTTCTTTCTCCAACTCTTTTTCTTCTTCATTCTTGGAGATTCTCTCGGGCTCTTTCAATTCCTTGCCACTTCGTAATGTAACTGTATTGGCGTTTTCTTTCGGGTTCACTATGACTTGGGATGGTAATTTGCTCGAATTCTGGGATATTAACTCGTTCATAGTGGTAGCCATTTGACCCATCTGCTTTTCCAAATTCTTGATGGCGTTTTGGTTTTCTTGTTGAATTTGTTGTACACCTTGTTGAAATTGGATTGTATTCTGCTGAAATTGTTGGGCGTTAGACATCAAAGTTTTTAACATATCTTCCACAGATGTACCTGATGATTGGGTCTGTTGAGGGGGCGGAGGTCCTTGAGGCCTTTGGTATGGTGGTTTTGGAGCATAGCTCAGGTTAGGATGATCCCTCCATCTAAGGTTGTATGTATTCGAGAAAGGATCATATTTTCGCTGTGCGGGTCTCAGAAAACCAGCCGCGTTGGCTTGTTCGAAATTTTGATTTTGTGCAGTCGGGCACATCTCGGCCACATGGCCAATTCCGGAGCATATTCCGCATGCGTTAACCTGTTGAGAGTTTCCTAGAACCAATTTTTGCACCATAGATGTCAGATCATTTAAACGTTGATTAAACAATGACACGTTTACCTCATTCACTTCTTTTGCCTCTTTCGGTGCATGATCTTGTCGAAGGCTGAACTGTTGGGAGTTGGAAGCCATATTTGAAATTAGATTTCTTGCTTCAGTCGGAGTTTTGTAGATCAGTGCACCACCACTTGCGGCATCGATCATATTCCTATCCATCATCGTGAGTCCTTCGTAGAAATACTGGATAAGAAGTTGTTCAGGAATCTGATGTTGTGGACAGCTTTCAACTAATTGCTTGAAACGTTCCCAGTACTCATAAAGAGTTTCGCCCGTAAACTGTCGAACTCCACAGATTTCCTTTCTAATATTTGCAACTCGTGATGCTGGGAAGAATCTTTCCAAGAACTGCGTTTCCATCTCATTCCAGGTATTGATCAAGCCGGAAGGGAGAAAATAAAGCCATCTCAAGCTTTGTCGGCTAAAGAAAACGGGAAGGCTCTCAGTTTGATTTGATCTACGCTCACATCCTTTGGTCTCATAGTCGAGCAAACCAAATGAAATCCCTTGAGATGCTTATGCGGGTCATCTCCTGCAAAACCACGAAAAATAGGTAGTAAGTGAATAAATCCAGATTTTAATTCAAAGTCTACCTCAAGATTAGGAAAGGGTATGCAGAGAGATTGTTGATTTGGATTTGGCATGGCCATATCCTTCAGAGTCCTTTCGTTGCCATTAGCATTAGCACCGTTAGTAGGTGCAACATTAGCATTAACGGGGGCTGCGTTATCCATGTGTTCGTATTCTTCTTCCGAATCGCTGGAAGAATCAGTACGTTCCAGTGTAGAGTGATTTCGTTGCCTCGTTTCTTTACGTAAACGGCGAGCTCTTTTTTCGATCTCGGGATCGTATTCAAGTTCACTTCCACGAAAGGTCCTAGGCATACAAAAACTTAAACAAAACAGAAAATATCAGTAGCACAGGAAATAAATCTATACCATATATGTCTTTTTCATTCCGTCGAAAATCGATTTTACGGTATAGACGCTTATGACCTCCCCCTCTATGCCTTGCGGTAATGATTCCTCTGGCATTACGACCTTTACCACAATGATGCTGTCCATAGATCAAATTATTTCGTGGATTGGATTTCACTTGACTGTCTACGGTTCCATTGCGTGTGCTCGGGGTAGAAGTTTTGTATAAATGTATCGCCATGCTATTAAGTATTTTGATTTAAGTTCTTTTCTTTCTAAGAGGTGGAATAGAATAACCCGGTTGAAGCGTAATGATCATACGTCTGTAATGCATTGTATGTCCCATAATAGGTCCCATTCTTTTACCCTTTCCCGGAAGTCCTATTAACACCGTTCCCCGGCAACGGCGCCAAAATTTGGTGGGTGTCGAATCCAACAAAAATAAAAACCTACTCCAAATAATTTGCAATCAGTGATAAGTAGGGTCGATCCTCAGGGAATGGTGTAGATTCAATTCCTAAATTACTAATATCGATTAAAGGGGGGATTTTGGATTGATTAACTAAAACAAATTAAAAGACGTAAATTAAGTAAACCCAATAAGAGTGAAATCGGATTCAATAACTTGAGAAGTTCTAGTCTCCGGATATCTCGGTATTGATTCTATAATTCGATCATCAATTTATATGATAGTTCAATGTTCTAGAGTAAACTGGCTATAGTCGTTAACAAGCTCTAATGACCTCGTTTTTCCTTACGTCGTCGATAACCAAAACAAGCTCTTTGATTACTGCCTTTATCAACTAGACAACCCTAAACAAGCTCTTAGGATTTAATCTAACGATAGCATTCATGCAATTGAAAAACACCAATTCTAATCAATAAACACACAAGCTCGATTTATTTAAATCAGATTACTAATTCCCATAACGACTAATCGAAAACTATTAAATAATCAACGTCGCTAACTGCTACGATTATTAAAGTTTGCCAAACAATTACGGATTTGGATCCTAATTAGCGAAATATAATTCTAACGATTAATCAATTGGCCAGACTAATTAACCGACTAAAATATATTGACAACAAATCACCGGGAAAAAGTAAATACTCGAAGAACAAAGAATATAAAAGCACAATTCAAATTTCACGAATTAATAGAAATCAAACCTCGAAATCCTTCAACTAGAATTATGTGTTTAGCACCACATAATCAAAAACGTCTACAATGTCTTGAATTCGAGAACTTGGAAGAACAGAATGAAAACAAACGTAAGCTAGCCCAACGTGAATAAAATCGAGAGAGAGTCTTGTGGAATAGAATTCCACTTATTTAAACCTTAAAAGAGTCCTATCTCGATAAGGAAACTAATTAGAATAGGATTTTAAGAATCCTACCTAAACTAAAACTCTTCAAAAAGGAAATAAAATCAAAGGAAATAATTCCTAAAAACTAGGAAACATAATTCCAGAGTTTTCTCTTCATTCTAGCAGTCAAAGTCAATCCCAGCGGTCAAAGTCAACTTCAGCGGATATGTGTGTTCTCGGGCAGAAAGTTTGTAGGAGTTAAGCGTGATCACGCCTAAAATGAATAAAGTTTCTGCTGCCATATTTTTGCCTCCAACTACTTCAAGTCTTTTCAAGCCCGTTTTAGCATCTTTTCATCTCTTCTCCGTACAAATACCTAATCGTTTCAATAGAAGCACAAAAACATGAGAAAGAGAATAAAAACATGACAAATGACGCTACGTAAAACATATAAAATGTGTATAAAATACACGTTAACATATATATATATTATATCATCTTCTTCATAATCGCCGACCCCGTCCGGTGCACCTTATTCAGTTTAGTTTTTTTTTCTCTTATATGTTATCATCACTCACCATTGTCAAAAGAAGGAGTTAGAGTTCTTGCAGCCGCACCATCTATGTATCGCTAGTTATTAGTTTTTATTTTTATGTTACAACTGCTCACCCTTGAAAATAAGGCGATTGAGCCATTGCTGCACCATGTCCTTATCATACGAGGATTTAGAGTCACTGCTTTTTGTATTACAATCCCTTACTCTTTGGAAATAAGGAGTTAGAGCCATTGTCGCTGTCTTTCAAGGTCATCGCCGGGTTTTATCTTTTTGAAATGAGATCAGTTTCAACATTCAAGATCCCCACGTTTCAACTGCGGAGGAGTGTTAGATAATATTTTGATTAGTTTATATTATATCGTATCGTATCTTTTATAATCTGGTAGTTATTTTGTTTATCTTATTTCCATGTTTATAAGTAGATTACGATTTCATTAGATTTTATTGTAACTCTATTTATACCTTTCTTTTATCAAATAATATAAACAGTTTCTGCTGGAAAAAACACAAAAAGTAGAAAATAAATCATAAGAACTTAAACAAGATAACAGTTTTGCATTGAAAAGGCTCAGAATATGCAGAACTCTTCATGAATTAATCCATAAATTTGACCCAGAATACATATTGTATTCGAAAAACTATCTTCTACAAGTAAAAAAATGGGAAAGAGAGTCCTAAAAAGTTGTCCAAGAAACTAACTATATACTTAACAAGATTCTACTGCTCTAAGACCTAGTATATATATTATATCATCTTCTTCCTAATCGTGAGGTGAGATCAACGAACAAATCTTCATTGCAAGGAATGGTTAGGCCACCCATTGGATGATCAAAACCATATTCTTCTTCAGCTTGACTTAACAAATCTTGAAACGAAGAGTGGTTCAAGTATGATAATGGAATAACAAAGCGTGTTTTCTCATTTTCGCCAACATATACAGCAAAATGCCCCTTTGGGACTTCAGTTCCTGATGAAGTTGATCTTCTTTCAGCTGATAAAGACCGTCTAAGCATTCGACCAATGGCCATAGTGTATTGAAGTAAATCTTTGTGAAATGGAATAATTTGTGAAGCAAAAGAAAGCTGAGAAAGCTAAGTTTTTTTAGGGCTTATTGCTGGTTGTGAGCTCATAATGTGTAATATGGTTCTATATATATAGATGAAATTGTAAATGTTATAGCACATGACAAAATAACATGGTTTTGCACTCCAACTCATTATCTACAATTTCATTTGAACATTTTGTTGGAGAACATAAGACCCTACAAACTTATCCTAACAAACAGCAGAAACTCGTTGTATTTAAGGCTAATGTTGAGTTATCTTCTGAAACATATTTTGATGAGTAATAATGCAAAATATATCAGATGATTGGACGACAGATCCATGTGATCTCTCATTTGCTAGTGTTTTTTCTTGGTAATATAATATAGGGCCCTATTTCAGTTGTCTCTTCACCACAAATTTTTATTCATTCATCTTTATATATACAATTATCTTGTGGGCTATACATCTGGAGTTGTTAAGGAACATTGTCTTCCAGATTACAAATATGGTTCATTTAATTTGTTTGTGAGATTTAAGACGATTGGAAAACAAATCCATGTGATTCCTCATGTGCTTATGTTTCTCAACTTGCTTTCTCACAATTAAACCTGAATTTATGAAGGATATAGCATTTCTATATTCACCTATATATATATAAATATACAACACATTCTTGGTTATAATAAGCAACAAATCCTCAACCATCTTTACCCTTCTCAGCTTTCACTTATTTCACAAAGCTTTACAAGAATTTCTTCTATTTTGCAACAGCAAGATTTCCACTTCAATACAAATATGGCCATTGGACGAATCCTTAGACGGTCTTTATCAGCAGAAAAAAGATCAAATGAAGTTCCAAAAGGGCATTTTGATGTGTATGTTGTTGGCGAGAATGAGAAAACACGCTTTGTTATTCCATTATTGCACTTGAATCATTCAACATTTCAAGATTTGCTAAGTCATAAATTAACCGTGAGACTACTTTTGTTTCACTAGTTGATCAAACAACTGGATTATTTTGATACTTATAATTATGATTATTATTTGTAAAATTTTGATATACTTAGGTACTATTATAATCAACTGATCATGAGATTTATTAATATGGATTGTAAAAAAGTCAAAATTTTATATCTATATTATGTGTACACCATCGTATCGTACTTTAAATTTTAAGATATATATTTTATATCCGAGCCGTATTCACATCCTTGAATTCATATCCATGCATAATAGCATTTTCGTTATAGATATTGTTATCCGGGAGGAATATTGGGACAATTATTGATAGAAATGAAATTATGTTACATTTCCCTTGGAATGTTGTGTGTTCAATTCCATCTTCCAATGCGAGGATTAAGTTTGTCACAGATTCATAAGTACCACTACAAAAAATGTCGGTTTCCGTTACACTTCTAAACCTATCTCTATATATCTATAATCTATTTATAAAAGTATAAATGTTAAAGAATGACTTACATTTCTTTACTTTTTTATTAAGACTAAAATAGCGCTATATTAATAAATTGATATAAACTATACAAAACTACAATTATAATTATTGTTATTAATTGAATGTACATGAACTTGAAATTAATAGTAAATAAGTTTATTCAATGTATATGTTATGTGAAGTGTACTAAGTATATTGATAGTGATTAGTGCATAAGAATATGAGTGGCTCAATTTTGATATATTTCCTCACTTTTTTTCTTCAATTTCCTATCAACTCATGGCCGTGGAACAATATTTCCATGTTATGCATACCATGAGTTCCATTCTATGTAAATATTTCTAGAAATTGTCATGGCATTGATGAGCTTTTGACTGTATTATGCTTACAAAGCCAAATGCCTCAATTGTTCTTGATTTGAGGAAACGATAAATAGTTGAGCATATAAATATTATTGAAAACTTTTTCAGGTTTTCATAGGAAGTTTTTTATTTATTTTCTTCATGCTGCAAATTGTGACAGATAGTCTTACACAAATAATTTAATCGTAATTGCTGCAGCCTACAAATATCTTCCAATTGGTTGTGGAAAATAAATTTTAATTTAGAAGATTATTTTCGGTTGAAATTATCATAATTATTTGGTTGAAAATGATTTTAGATGAAATATCATGTTTTTCTACTGTTATTTTTTAATGTCTACCAGTTAGAAGTGTTCCTGCTTGTGAAGTTAGTGAAATAATTAGAATTTGGAATTGACATACGATTGGTTTTGGTCCATCGTGTTTTTTTTTTTGGATGACGAGGGAAACCCGCAGCCGCTACCGTGAGGTGCGCACTGAGTAAACCCCGCTCTTGTGCAGTAGCCTGCAAACCACACAAGAGAGGTAAACCAACCTAGGTTGCCCCATAGCTGACAGGCTCACAGTAGAGAAGGCAAATAGGCATTCCCTCATCAGGATTCGAACCCGTGATCTAAGCCACAAGTTCAGATGCCCTTACCAACTCTACCGGGGGTTGCCCCCTTTGGTCCATCGTGTTTGAATTCATTGTTCGTTATTTAAATGCAATTTTGAATGGTTTATGCTTAGTCAATAAGATAGTCCTTATTACATGTAGATGTTTATGAGTTTCGGGTTCTTCGTTGATATGATAAAATTTGATAATTTCTTACTTTGAATAGAGTAAGATAAAGTTTTAGTTTGGGAGACTAAAGAGTAAAATGTAATGAAATTATTTTCATGAGAACAAAGAGTTTAACCTAAGAGTTAAAATGCATAAAATTCTTCTTATTTGAGTTTGAAATTTTGATTGGTAAAGTGTCAAATGTTTTTATGTTTTGATGCCACGCTATATTCTCAACCAAACACGATAATTTGAAAACAATATAATTTCCTATTTCTATGATCATTATGCTTCTTAAACTTGGTGATTTTATCTCTGTGGTGCTCATGATTGAATTTATTTGCTCACTATTTTGAAATTACTATTGCAAGTTATCATACGATTTAGGTGTTTTGTATCATTTTTTATGATAAATATCTGGGAGAAAATTTATTATATAATGAGTGTGAAATTATCATCAATAAGTGTTCGTCACGAAAAATAGTGGATTTAAAAATTACATACCGAGGGGTTGAATTATCATCAAAAGCAATGTAGGTGTTATATTGTAAAAAGGGTCATATAAGCAGTTTTATTATTTCTATTCGTAGATATTATAAAATTAAATGATTAGTTTAATCGGTACAATATTGTTCTAATAAAATATGATGTGAATTGGTTGCTTAATGTTGAAATCTTGGATTAGTAAAAGGGTAATGTTATTCGAATAATTCTGAAGGATATTATGCAATCGAATGGAATTTTGGTTGATTACAGAAAATAATATATGATTTGGTGTATTTTAATAAGAATATTAGTAGTTTAGAGGAATATGAATAGATTAAATTGCATATTTGTCTTGTTGGAAACACCATACAATATTATACACCAAATAATTAAACTACTATTTATTTTTTAAAAACTAAATAGAATTCTTATATATTCCGAAACCCACTTTACATGCTTATTCATGTTGTAGATCTCAGATTTAGCTTCAATTTTCTATTATCTTCTTTTTATTATTTTTATTATATGGCTATGTTGATTTATTTTTCATCTTGATTATAAAGTCTTGTGATAATTATATGTTAGTGGACAAAAGTATTGGTAAATATGATTTATCTGATATATATGTATTGGATGTAGCTGGTTATTTTCATGCTTCTGCAATCCTTCACTATTATCAACATTTTGATCAAAAAGCGGAATCTAACATACTTAATCGAACTGATATACACACTAATCAGCTTTGCTAAGAAATAGTAGCAATTGATCATTTCATACTTTAAAAGAAAGATTTATTATTACATATATAAGTCAATTGCTCTCAGAGAAAACTTTTTCAATCCAATATTGAAATATTATTTCATATTCTACTCAATCTCGCAAAATATAAAAAGAAAAAATTCTAATAAAACTTATTTGTTGCTAAGCAATAGTGAAATTGTTTGCCACTAGTAATATTAAGCTTTGTTTGTTTATGTTTTTTAGTTCAAAATTTGCAAAAATTCTCTGGAATTTGTATCATTGAAAGTTGTGTGAGAATGGTAACTGTTTATTTATATTTTTAAATATAGATTGAAAGTTGTAAAATGTGTCAAATCATAGTGATAGGTCGATGAATGATCTGCAAAATAATTATGTTAGTTGTTTATATAATAATTATGTGAATACAAAATAATAAAAATTTAAATAAAAAATTGTAAAGTATGAAAGAGAAAAATAAATAATGATTATTAAATGATTTGATTGATGAATGTCCGAAATCATATATATGATTGATAAGTTATTATAGAGAGAATTGAAAAACAGAGTTAAGAAATGGTAAATTTGGATGAGAATTTGGTATGTTAAGTTTGTTCTGAAATTTTTAATCTAAATACCTGAAAATGAAATTTCAAAATATAAACAAACAAAGCCTTAACTTTCAATATTGCATGTTTAATTTCAATAACACAAAATAGTATTTATCTAAATTATTTTAGCTCTATGCAAAATACTGTTTAATGATGTTCTTCTAAATGTAGTATATATATTTTCAAAATCACATGCCAAACATTTTCCTTAGAGCTCATTGTTTAAAACTATTGTTACATTGGGTATATGAGATTCTCATGTAAAGTACTATTCATTATTTTGAACTTTTTTCTTAAAATAATTTTTAGTATTTTGTAAAAGTTAACAAATTTATAGATTTGAAGTTCTTATCCACTTTGAACTTAAAAAGAGTTAAATTGCATAATTGGCTGGAAAATAAAATAGTGGCATTAAATGATTTGATAATATAAAAAAAATAAAAAGTATATCTAAGTTAAGTTAGAGTCTTGGGTGTATAAGTTTTTTAATATTTAGTAATGTACTTAGGATATTTTATAGGTGAGGAATTGAAAAGTAATTATTGTTTGTGGTGGTTGAAGACAAGTACTAGTTGTTCCTAGGGAAGTAATTTATCAAACTATATCTACAAGTCTGGCGAAATCATATTTGTGGGTAAAAATTAACAAGATTATTTATATCTTTGATCGAAAATAATCAAACTATGTCTGAATTATAAAACAAAAATCCATTTTTTCTATTTTGTGTGTGATGGATGGATGATGGATTAATGGGACATTTTAGTCTACATCAAACCCAAGTATAATTTATAACTTTTATTTATCATATATACTTAAAAATCAACTAAATCAAATCCGACATACAATTTCTCGATAGTAGGTTTGCTCTATAAGTTTGTTGCATAGTCCAAGACTCCATGGCATCTTTCAATAATAATAATTAAAAAAATGCATCAAAAGTAGGTATAAAAACACATACAACGACAAATGGGACCATAATCTGCAGAAAATTCATTACCCTTTCAGAAAACAATATCATTGCACCAAACAAAATGAAAAGCAACACAAATTCAAAAGAGATTTCACATTTTTGTCCACAAACAAAAACAAATAAAAAAAGAAAGTCACAAAATTAAATCAAATCAAACTTAAAAATCACTTGCAAGAGGTACATGCTTGTGGGACATGAACACATTGGTGTATGTAACTCCGGCAGTCCACCATCGATAAGTGGGCCGACCCAGTAACTCGTGAGGAGAATTCTAATTTAAACTTGATATAATTGAAAAATTGAAATAAGTGACACTTAGTGTTTACTTTCTAAAAGTAACTAAACTTGATTTAAACAATTTTTTTTCACTAGGAATGTCTTTTTATTTTCGTATTAAGGACAAAGTTAAGGTTCATACCCCTCTTCATTTTTTTTCAATAGAAGCCCAAGAAGTTCCAACTATATTTTCACATGCGTCTTCATTAGATTCTAAATAGATATCCACCTTCTTCTCATATAAAAGACACAATTGAAGGACATGATGAGACTCTCTAATTAAGACAAACCCATTTTTTTTTCTAAAGTGAAGTACCTCTTTTCTCCTTTGTATTCTAAATTCTGACACAATTTATCCAAATAATCAAAACCTATTAATCCCACAGAGTAAAATTTACTAACTGTTCCACCATTGTATTTTGCTTCCCCTAGACTAAAAAGCAGCAGAGGAACACAAAGCAGAAGAAGACAAACAAAAAAAGCATAAAGTAGGACCACCAACACCAAACTACTATATTAATATGTGTGGGGTCTTATTGACAATAGAAGAAGCAACAATAATGAATAAAAAACACCCACTAGTCCTACATACAATAAAACAAACAACAACAACAATGAATAGAAAACTAGATTGGTTCTTCTTTCAAAAAAAAAAAAACATCAACGGCTTTACATTGGGTAGTACATTGCACAAAAATAAACAATTTGAGAACCCATGGTGGGTGTCGAAAAAGATTTGTAAACAGTGATAAGTAGGGTCGATCCACAGGGAATTGTGTAGAATTCAATTCCTAAATTACTAATATCGATAAAAAGGGGGGTTTTGAGATTTTTAACTAAATTAAAATAAAAAGACGTAAATAAAAAAATGCAAGTAAAGGAGTTTTCGGATTTAATATGATGAAAAATTCTAGTCTTCGGATTTTCTCGGTATTGATTCAATTAATTCGATCACTGATGCAATGATAATTCAATGTTTTATAGATAAATTGGCTATAGTTATTAACAAGCTCTAATAACCTAGTCTTTCCTTAAGTCGTCGATAACCCAAACAAGCTCTTTGATTACTTCTCTTACCAATTAGACAACCCTAAACAAGTTCTTAGGATTTAGCCTATCGATAGCATGCACGTATTAGAAAGACACCAATTCTAGCCAACAAACACATAAGCTCGGTTTATGCAGACCAGATTACTAATTCTCATAGCGACTAATCAAAAATATTTCCATAATCAACGTCGCTAACTGCTACAAAATTAGAGTTTACCAGTCACGGATTTGGCCCTAAATAGCTAAATACGATTCCAAAGATTAAATAATTGATCAGGTTATCTAACCTATTGAAACATATTATCAACAGAGCTCAGAGAAAAAGTAAATATCTAATAACAGAGAAATTATGGCACAATTCGACCTCATGAATTTAAAGATCAAACCTTGATGAATCCTCAACTAGAAGTATGAGTTTAGCAACTTATAATAAAAAACATAGACAAAATAATAAAAATCGAGAGCTCCAGAATTAAAGGGAAAAGCGTTGCTTGAATAAAAATAAAATCAAAGGTAAAAGATGTCTTGTGGAATAAAATTTCACTTATTTAAACTAGTAGAGTCCTAATCCAAGAAGGAAACTAATTAGGGCTCTAACAAACTTAACAAACTAAACAAACTAGGAATATTAAAAATAAGGAAATAGAATCCTAACAAAATAAAGAGAACAAAATCTCAAATATCAGAAAATCTGTTGGCTTCTATAGCAAAAATCCGAATCTTGACAGAAAATCTTCAGAAATCTTCAGAAAACGCGTTTCTTGGCAGAAGCGTTCAGAGACTTAAGCATGGGCACGCTTAATTCAGGAAAGTCTTCTGCTGCTGCTCTTTTTATGCTAACTCGATTTTTGCTCATTTTTCTTCTATTTTCATCACATTTGGCTCCTTTCTTTACGTAATCACCTGGAATTCAAATATCAACATAATATTACGAAATAAGGAGCATAATCGTAGCAAACAACTCGAGCTTGAACATATAAAACATGCACAAAATACAACCTAACTAATACCCCCACACTTATGCCATTGTACGTCCTCGGGCAATGCTTAAAAGTTAGCTATGCAAAATAATCAAGATGACGTTACTCAGACTAGTAGACAAATAGAGTTGTGACCAAAAGAACAAAAATCAAACTCGAAAAGATGAAACATGCAATTAACCGAAATTCTCGATACCACACTAGTTTGATGCTAGCACAACGACATCAATTGAACAAGAAAAACACATAATTTCAGCCGACTATCGCTCAAATACTCTCTAACTCTCGTGTATGGGCATAGTGTTTCGCTCAAACCTCAACGTGTAAATGTCATCCCATAGGCTTGGTTATACACCAACATCGCTACTACTTTTGAGAGTGTGCACAATAGAATCAAAAGGTCTTTATTAAGGTTTGTACTGTGGCTAAGGTTCGGGGTAGGAGTGAAAAGAAAGGTCAAAAAATAGGCTAAGTCCGAATATTTCGTCGAGCATCGAGACCTAATTGGGTATATTTGGCGATAAGGACCCAAATACCTTTGTTTTCATTCTTTCGAGGGCGCGGTTCATCATCATTCATTTGTTATCGAACTTCTTGCTCGATACCCCTTTTTTTTTTTTTCTTTTTCGAATTTTTCTGATTTTTTTTTATGATTTTTTTTTTGTACTCTTTGTATTTTCCACGAGTTTTCCCCACACTTATTCAAAAACATCATCTTCTTGATTTTCGTCCCAAAACAACAACAATCTCCATGCTCGACTTGTTTCCTAGACGGGTAAAACGAGGAGATATATAAAACGGTAAGGGCTCAAATTCGGGGCAATTCAAGAAAAGAGGATTAAAAGGCTCAAAGTGGGCTAACTAGGGGATAATGCAAAGGTACGGTTTATTTGGCAAAGTGGCTAAATCCTAAATGCCTTTATCATATTCGATCATGCACACACCCTTGTAATTTTGACGTGGTTCAAAACAAGTTCTAGAATTCTAAAAAGCACGTGGGTATCACACAAGAAGGAAGAATATATTTCGTGAATAAATGATCAAGCGGCACAAATCCTCACATGGTAGGGTAGTCGTACTAAACACATGCGTTTCTATGTTCGCTTTCACTCGCTATACTAGCACAAATTTCACATAGTACGAAAACTCAATCAAAGCATATTACCATTGTTCGAGTCTAACCAGTTCAATAGAATCCCAAACACTAAAGTCTAAAATGCCGAAAACGTAAAATTGAAAAATTTTCACATAGCCAAAATTAAACAAAAACACCAAGCATGTACAATTGCACGAAAAGCAACCCCCCCCACACTTAAGATATGCATTGTCCTCAATGTATGATCGATAAAATACCAAGCAATGCGAAACAATAAAAGAACAAGGAGGGGGACTTCCCTACGGCATCACTCGGTCGTGATGCCGAAGTGATCACCGAGCAGTTTGAGGTGGTCGGCAGTTGTGTTGAGTCGTGCTTCAATCGTGTCAAGTCGGGTATCGATGGAAGGGGCAACAACTGTGGTTGTGGTAGGAGCAGCAGTAGTCTCGGGGACAGCAGTAGCAAGTGTCGTGTTCTTGAGCAGAAGGGGTTGCCGTAGGATGGCAAAGGTGAAGGAGAGTGGCGGCGGAAGCTGCGGCGACAGGGGTCGCGACATGAGGAGTAGTAGCCGCGGTCAGCGGCGGAGCGGTAGCAGAAATTTCAGTAGGGGTGGCGACGAGGATGATCGGTAAACCTGCAAATCGAGTGAAAAGTGAGTGACGGCGGCTAGGGTTCAAAAATCGTGATTGAAGGTATGAGACTTAGGGTTTTCAATTTCTTTGAGGATAATGAAATTAGAGTTCGCGATTTTTTAGGGGGGAAAAACTGGGATTTTTTTTTTTGATTTTCTGATTTTTTTTAAAATATATATATATATATAAATAAAATGAAAACTAAAATAAAAGACAAGAAATTAGGGAAAAGAAAACTCATGGGTTGCCTCCCAAGAAGTGCAATTCTTTAACGTCGTTGGCTAGACGTAGTTATGCCTCAAGTGGCTTAAGTCGGAGGTTCAAAGCCATCACTATGCCAAACTACCTTTAGTAGATCATCATCATTAAATTCAAAAATTCGCTGCATCACAAAGTTAGTAGCATCTAAACCAAACATAGAGCAATCATTAGTAGAACACTTCATGGAATCATATAAATTAAACATCATAAATTCATCTTCAAATTCCATAGTAAGAGTTCCATCATGCACATTAATTTTAGCCCTAGATGTTTTCAGAAATGGTTTTCCAAGAATGATAGGAGCTAACTTACTAGATTGATCTTCATCCATATCAACAGCATAAAAATCAGTAAGAAAAATTAAGTCAACGACATGAACCAATACGTTCTCAAGAAAGCCATTAGAAGATGTATTAGACCCATCAGTTAATTGTATAATCATGTCCGTTTTTCTCAACTTTTTCACATTCAAAGACACATAAATAGAACGGGACATGATATTTACAGAAGATTCAAGGTGTAACATAGTGTTCTCAAATGGCACATCACCTATCTTACAAGAGATAATAAACTTACCATGGTCTTTGTATTTTGGAGTTAATTCCTTTTCGAGTGTTGGAGATCCATCTTCCATATCCACCTCTTCATCGTCACTGATCTCATCTTCCCCAAAAATCTCATATTCTGTAGCTTCATTCTCATATTTTGGAGGAGTGATCTCAATAACCTTAGATTGCTTGGTACGTGTCTCCGTTGGTTTTGTGAGTTTATGTTCCTCATTTTTCTTTCTCGACTCACCTTCCACCTCGCGTTTAGAGTTAGCAAAACGATCAGGAAATGGAGGAGGTATCACAAATGTCATCGGTTTCTGTTGTACGCCCTGTAGGAATTGTTGAGTATTAGCGACCAATGTTTTAATCATATTTTCTAAAGACATACCTGAGGATTGTGTTTATTGAAGAAACTGTGGTTCTTGACGTTCGTAATAGCTAGCAAGTCGTGGAGCGTAGCTCAGATTGGAGTGATAACTCCATCCTGGATTGTAAGTGTTGGAGTATGGATTGTAATTACTCTGTGGAACACCCCAGAATCCATCATAAGCTTGCCCATATGACTCCTCTTGAACACGGAAGGCAAAGGAGAATTTCTCTAGGAATTTTGCTTCCAGTTGAGTCCATGTCTTAATTGAACCAAATGATAAATCGTAGTACCAATCCTTAGCATTGTCTGCTAAAGAAAAAAGAAAGGTTCGAAACTTGATTTGATCTTCAGTGACATCTCTTGGTTTCATTACTGAACATACCGCATGGAACTCTTTTAGATGCTTATGAGGATCATCTCCTACAAAACCATGAAAAATAGGAAGTAAGCGAATAAATTCATAGGTTAATTCAAAATCAACTTCAAAAGTAGGATATTGAATGTAAGAAGATTGCTCGTTAAAATTTGACATAGCCAACTCCATTAAAGTCCTCTCGACGGTAGCCATGGCATCTAAGAACGTTGCAAGATCTCTTTCTATAGACGTTGAGCTCTTTTCTCAATTTGAGATTCACCTATATGAAGAGATCTAATAATACAAAAAAAAACTAAACAAAAATATTAGTAACAAAAGAAATAAATCTATTAGCACCAATCCCCGGCAACGGCGCCAAAATTTGGTGGGTGCCGAATCCAACAAAAATAAATAACCTACTCGAAAAAGATTTGTAAACAGTGATAAGTAGGGTCGATCCACAGGGAATGGTGTAGAATTCAATTCCTAAATTACTAATATCGATAAAAAGGGGGGTTTTGAGATTTTTAACTAAATTAAAATAAAAAGACGCGTAAATAAAAAAATGCAAGTAAAGGAGTTTTCGGATTTAATATGATGAAAAATTCTAGTCTTCGGATTTTCTCGGTATTGATTCAATTAATTCGATCACTGATGCAATGATAATTCAATGTTTTATAGATAAATTGGCTATAGTTATTAACAAGCTCTAATAACCTAGTCTTTCCTTAAGTCGTCGATAACTAAAACAAACTCTTTGATTACTTCTCTTACCAATTAGACAACCCTAAACAAGCTCTTAGGATTTAGCCTATCAATCGCATGCACGTATTAAAAAGACACCAATTCTAGCCAACTAACACATAAGCTCGGTTTATTTAGACCAGATTACTAATTTCCATAGCGACTAATAAAAAATATTTCCATAATCAACGTCGCTAACTGCTATAAAATTAGGCTTTACCAGTCACGGATTTGGCCCTAAATAGCTAAATACGATTCCAAAGATTAAATAATTGATCAGGTTATCTAACCTATTGAAACATATTATTAACAGAGCTTAGAGAAAAAGTAAATACTTAATAACAGAGAAATTGTGGCACAATTCGATCTCACGAATTTAAAGAATCAAACCTTGATGAATCCTCGACTAGAAGTATGAGTTTAGCAACTTATAATCAAAAACATAGACAAAATAATAAAAATCGAAAGCTCTAGAATTAAAGGGAAAAACGTTGCTTGAATAAAAATAAAATCAAAGGTAAAAGATGTCTTGTGGAATAAAATTTCACTTATTTAAACTAGTAGAGTTCTAATCCAAGAAGGAAACTAATTAGGGCTCTAACAAACTTAACAAACTAAACAAACTAGGAATATTAAAAATAAGGAAGTAAAATCCTAACAAAATAAAGAGAATAAAATCTCAAATATCCGAAAATCAGTTGGCTTCTATAGCAAAAATCCCAATATTGACAGAAAATCTTCAGAAATCTTCAGAAAATGCGTTTCTTAGAAGAAGCGTTCAGAGATTTAAGCATTGGCACGCTTAATTCAGGAAAGCCTTCTACTGCTGCTCTTTTTATGCTAACTCGATTTTTACTCATTTTTCTTCTATTTTCATCCCATTTGGCTCCTTTCTTTACGTAATCACCTAGAATTCAAATATCAACATAATATTACGAAATAAGGAGCATAATCGTAGCAAACAACTCGAGCTTGAACATATAAAACATGCACAAAATACAACCTAACAACCCACATTAGACTTGAAATGCTTTTTTTGAACCCCATACAAAACGTACAAAATCACAACTATTTTTAAGAAAGCTTACAATAATTTGGGGGGAAAATTGCCTACTCGTAACATTCCTTCCTGAAAATCGTACATGCACCTTCAATTATCATAGTTGAATCATTCTTCGTTTTCAAGATTTGCTAATCCAAGCTGAAGAAGAATATGGGTTTAATCATCCAATGGGTGGCCTAACTTTTCCTTGCACTTAGGATTTATTCATGGATTTAACCTTAGATCAGTAGCATTTTGTTATTTGCTAGTTTACTAATCAATTTTTATGTTCCTCTTTTCCATTTTTTACACAAAGATGATACTTTTTCAGATACAAAATGTATACTTGGAAAAATTTACGGACTGATTAATGAAGAGTTCTGTATAATCAGGATTGACTAAATTAAGTTCTTATCATAAATCTCTTTTTGATCTGAATATTGCATATATTAGTCATTTCCTTTGCAGAACCATGAACTAGCAGAAAATTCCTTGAATAAAATCTTTATCATACCAAAAACTACCTTTATAGCTTGCAGCTATCATCAGTTCTCATATTCTAAGAATTCGTGTTCATTCAACTATCTCACATTCCAATTTGGCTGAAAAAGATACATATATACCTTAGAGCAGTATTATTTTGTTATTAGCTAGTTTTAACAAACATTTTTTCTTATTCCTCTCTTCTTTGAACACACAGAATATACTTTTTCTAGAATGAAATGTATCCACGGACAAATTAATAGTATTGTCCTATGGCAGATTTTTATATACCCTGAGACATTTTGAGATGCTCAATCATTATCTAGTCTAAGTTTCTCATCATTTACTCTTCATGTGCTCAACTTTACAAAATAAGAAACTGGATTTCTACATAATCATAGGAATGAATACTGATGCGTGCCAATAGTCTCGTTAGAATAAACTGAAAAACAATCGAATAATGAAAGATATATGCAATGTTTAGCTCAAAAAGAGTATTCATTAAATTTTCTGAGGATACTTTTTATATCCGAAAAGTATCTTTCCCCGTGTAAAAAATGAAAAAGAGGGACAAAAATATTGTCCAATAACTAGCTAATAACAAAATTCTATTGCTCTAAACCTAAAATATATTATATCATCTTCTGCCTAATCGGGAGGTGAGATCAACGAATAAATCTTCACTGCAAGGAATGGTAAGGCCACCCATTGGATGATCAAACCCGTATTCTTCTTCAGCTTGACTTAACAAATTTTGAAACGAAGAATGGTTCAAATATGATATTGGAATAACAAACCGTTTCTTTTCACTCTCGCCAACATATACAACAAAATGCCCCTTTGGGATTTCAGTTATCGATGAAGTTGATCTTCTTTCTGCTGATAAAGATCGTCTAAGGATTCGTCCAATGGCCATATTTGTATTGAAGTGGAAATCTTGGTGAAAAATGAAAGAATTTTTGGAGCTAATGAAAGATGAGAAAGCTAAGGTTTTTAGTTGTGAGCTAAGAAATGTGTAATATGGTTATATATAGAGATGAACTTTGTAAATTCTAACATTCAATAACTATATTGATTGGTCAAGAGTTAAGTGTGATATGTGGGGTTTGCGAAAAATGAGTAGTTTTTGAACAATATATACATAAATTTGTATAACTAATGAACAATAGCACATGGGAAATAACATGGTTTTGTACTCCAACTCATTGTCAAGACTTTGGAATCAAACCTTTTATTGAAGAACATAATACCCTACAATTTATCATACCAAACAGCAGAAACCCTTCTCGTAATTAAGGCGATAAGAACGGAGATATCTTTATTTACATGATATATGTACTCCTGTAGGACATGTTATCCCAAAATTTGAGCAACATATATATACAATTAATAAGTGATAATTCAAATCCATGTGATCTTTCATTTGCAAGTGTTTTTTTCTTGAAAAAATTGGCCCCTCAGTCCAGTCTCCTCACCACAAATTTATGGCTATTTATCTATACACTTGCTAAGGTTGTTAGGCAACATTGTCTGAATGAATAGCAAATCCATGTGCTTATGTTTCTCAAGTCTCGTAGGCCACCTCAAATTTAAAACTTCCCAAAGATATAGCATTCCTGTGTTCACCTATATATACAACACATTTCTTGGTTACAGATCGAAACAAGTATTCAAGTATATTCAGCTTTATAAGCTTTAACTTATTTCACAAAGCTTTTAAAGATTTCCCTCTTTGCTTATACAATCATGGCCATTCGTCAAATGCTTAGACGGTCATTATCAAGTGAGAAAATGTCGATCGAAGTTCCTAAAGGACATTTTGCTGTATATGTAGGCCAAAGTGAGAAGAAGCGGTTTGTTATTCCAATATCATATTTGAACCACTCTTTATTTCAAGATTTGCTAAGTCAAGCTGAAGAAGAATATGGGTTTGATCATCCAATGGGTGGCCTAACCATTCCTTGCAGTGAAGATTTATTCATTGATCTCACATCCCACTTAGGCAGAAGATGATCTTATATACTAGGTTTTAGAGCAGTGGAATTTTATTATTAGTTAGTTTCTTGGACAATTCTTTTGTACCTCTTTTCCATTTTTGACACAAAAAAAATTACTATTTCGGATATAAAATATATCCTTGGACAATTATATGGATATATTTATGAGAAATTCTGTATATTCTGAGCTATTTTTCAGATGCAAAAGTATTATATATATGAAGCTCTCATCACAACACTTTTTGTACCCAATTCATGATGAAATTGTTCTTGACTAAATTTTCTTTTCGGTTATTTCATTTCTGCAGAAAAAATTACTGCTTCGTTAAATGTGGTATTTTGGATATTGTGCTTCCTAATATATTAAACTGAAGATACCCTGTGCCAGGTTTATAGAGTTAACATAGTGAAGTATTTATAATAGTAAAATTTCTTCTCATAAATGTTATATGCTTCTAAGGAATCATTATATATTAGAAAACTACTTTTTGTTAGAATATGGAGAGAAAAAAGAATTTAAAAACTTTAGGAAGAGAGTAGAGGAAACTTGTATTTTATATATCAATGTAACTTCATTTTTGGATGATTTCAAATGAAATACAAGACCCCTATTTATACTAATACAAAGCCCAAACCAATGGTTAAGATTGATTCAATTTAGTGGCTAAGATTAAAGGACTCTTGAACTACTTGTCTCTTGATCTTTCACATACCCAACTCTTCAACTTCCATATGACTCTTTACTTAACCAATGCACCTAGACATGACTCTTCAAATGACAAAGGAATGTAGACATGAATCTAGACTATCCTAATAAATCTAGATTATTATTATTTATTATTTCAACATCCTCCCTTAAGCTAGATTTATTACTCCAAGAGACATCCGCAATTTTCGAAAAATATCAAACTTCAACGACTTGGTGAAAATATCCGCAACTTGGTCTTGAGATTTCACATACTCAAGCTCAACTTCCTTCTTGGTGATGCAATCTCGAACAAAGTGATACTTAGTATCAATATGCTTGCTTCTTTCATGAAATACAGGGTTCTTTGCCAATGCAATAGCGGACTTGTTATCAACACGTACCTCTGTTGGACCTTCTAGTGGTAGATGAAGCTCTTTCAACAAGCTTCTCAACCAAATAGCATGACAAATGCAAGAAGTAACAGCCACATATTCAGCTTCACATGTAGAAAGAGTCACAATAGGTTGTTTTTTAGAACTCCATGCAAATGCGGAATCTCCCATAAAGAAAGTAAACCCGGTAGTGCTTTTTCGATCATCAATATCACCGGCCCAATCACTATCACAATAACCAACGAGCTCATAATTTTGAGAATGTTTGTATAAGATTCCATAATCAAGCGTTCCCTTGATATATCGAAGAATTCTTTTAGCTGCCTTCAAATGAGAAGTATTAGGAACTTCCATGTAACGACTCACAAGTCCAATGCCATATAGTATATCAGGTCTTGTACACGTCAAGTACCTCAAGCTTCCAACAAGGCTTTTGAAAAATGTGGGATCAATCTTCTCACCATCTCCGAGCTTTGATAATTTTCCACACTCCACGGGGGTGTTAACAGGATTGCAATTTTCCATCTCGAACTTCTTGAGAATTTCTTTAGCATATCCTTCTTGAGATATGAAAATACCATCATCTCTTTGTTTTACTTCGATTCCAAGATAGTAGGACATCAAACCAATGTCCGTCATCTCAAACTCCTTGGACATAGCTCTCTTGAAATCATTAATCATCGTCGAATTATTTCCTGTGAAAATCAAATCATCCACATACAAACAAACAAGTAAAATATCACCGGTTTTTTCGAATTTTATATAAAGAGCATGTTCATGCGGACACTTGGTAAAACCACTTGCTTGGAAATACTTGTCAATTCTACTATTCCAAGCACGAGGGGCTTGTTTCAAGCCGTAGAGAGCCTTTTTCAATTTTAGGACCTTATCTTCATGTCCTTTCACCACATAACCCGACGGTTGTTCAATGTACACCTCTTCCTCCAAGACACCATTCAAAAATGCAGATTTGACGTCCATTTGGTGAATTTTCCAATAATTTTGAGCTGCCAAAGAAATTATTAAACGAATAGTTTCAAGACGGGCAACTGGGGCAAATACCTCATCATAGTCAATTCCGGCTTTTTGCTTGTATCTTTTGGCAACCAACCTTGCCTTATATTTCTCTATCACACCTTCGGAATTTCTTTTGATTTTGTACACCCACTTGACTCCAATAGTGGTTTTGCTTTTAGGAAGTGATGCAAGCTCCCATGTATCATTTTTCTTTATGGCTTTAATTTCTTCATCCATTGCATCTCTCCATTTTTGGTTTTCATTGGCATCCTCAAAATTTACTGGCTCACTTTCAGAAAATAAGCAAAATTGTGTAAATTCACTTAAATTTCGTACCTCCTCAGTGTTGTCATACAATTCTTGTAGACTTCTGAACCTTCGAGACCCTTCACTTGAGCTCCCTTCATCAAATTGTGTATTTTGTGGTGATGGTGGTGGAGTGGTAGGTTGCACAATATCTTCTTCTTTTTCTTCAACAATGAGCGGATTGTGATTAATTTTTTCATGTGAAGTACTCCAATCCCATGCACTTTCCTCATCGAATTCAACATCCCTACTAATCACGATCTTTCCATTGCAAGGATTATACAATTTATATGCTTTTGAGTTCTCGTCATAACCAATAAATACATACCTTTGACTTTTATCATCAAGCTTACTTCTTCTCTCATCTGGTACGTGTGCATAGGCAATGCTTCCAAATACCCGCAAGTGTGAAACACTTGGTTTATAACCACTCCAAGCTTCTTGTGGTGTTTTTCCATTAACACTTTTAGTGTGGCAGTGGTTCATCAAGTAGACGGCACAAGAAACGGCTTCGGCCCAGTACTCCCTCGGTATATTTTTACTTTTCAACATACTCCTTGCCATGTTGAGAATACTTCGGTTCTTTCTCTCAGCTACACCATTTTGTTGTGGTGAATATGGAGCCGTCATGGGGCGATAGATACCATTCTTTTTGCAGAATTCTTTGAATTGATTTGACGTAAATTCGCCACCTCTATCAGACCGAAGAGCTTTGATTTGGTAACCACTTTGCTTCTCCACCATAATTTTGAACCTTTTGAAGGTTTCAAACACCTCCGATTTTTCCTTCAGAAAATACACCCAAGTTTTCCGAGAATAATCATCAATAAAAAGTACAAAGTAATTATTCTTACCAAGCGATGATGGCTTGATAGGCCCACATACATCTGAATGTATCAACTCCAATGGATATCGAGCTCTCGTCATCGACTCCTTCGGGAAACTCTTTCTTGCTTGTTTGCCAAGCAGACACCCTTCGCAAAGTTGATTTGAATGGTCTATAACGGGTAAGTCTTTTACCATTCTTCCTTTACTCATCAACTTTAGGCCATCAAAATTCAAATGCCCAAATCTCATATGCCACAGCCAGGATGAATCTTTAAAACAAGATTTCAAACACATCGGGACATCACTTTGAATGTTTAACAAAAACATTCTATTTCTTGTCATTGGCACCTTGGCTAGGATCTTTCCATTTTCATCTTTCATTGTCAAGCTTTTCTCTTTCAAGTGAATGTCATAATTTTTCTCCAACAATTGTCCCAAACTTAAGATGTTACTCTTCATTTTTGGCACATAGTAAACGTTGGAGATAAATTGATGACTACCATCTTTCAAGCGTATTAAAATGTTACCTCTTCCTTTCACTTGAATTTGTGAAGAGTCTCCGAAAGTGATATTGCCACTGATGGACTCATCAAGTTCCACAAACAAACTTTTATTTCCACAAATGTGACTACTTGCACCGGAGTCAAGGTACCATTGATTATTTTCTTCTTCTTGATTGCTTTTACAAGCGAGTAACATGGTGGGATGGACCTCTTCATTGTTATTCTCCACAAGATTACTCGTCTCTTCGACATAGGCACATTCCGAAGCATAATGGCCAAAACGATGACAATTGTAACATTCAATATTTGACTTGTCATACCTTTGTTGAGTTTGTCTTCCGCCTCCTCTCGATCCTCTCGGTCCTCTACCTCGTCCACGACCTCTTCCTTGGTTAAAATTTTGTCGTCCTTCATCATTATGGCGAAAATTATTATTTTTTCTCCCATCATTTCCACGAGCATGGCTTCTTCCTTGGCCACGCCCTCGATTTTCACCACGTCCTCGACCTCTTTGAGACGTGCCATAATAAGTCTCATTCTCTTTTAATGTTAGCTTTGCTTTCAAAGCTTGTTCCGGTGTTTCTTGAACCGGCTTTGTCAATCTTTCTTCGTGTGCTTGCAAGGATCCGGCAAGCTCATCCACGGTCATGGTGTCCAAATCTTTGGATTCTTCAATGGCGACAACAACATAATTGAATTTTACATCCAATGATCGTAGAATTTTTTCAACGATCCGATTATCCTTCATCTCTTCTCCATATCTTTTCATTTGGTTAGTAATAACCAAAACTCTTGAAATGTAATCGGATACTAATTCCGAATCTTTCATGCGTAGAGATTCGAACTCACTTCTCAATGTTTGGAGACGCACCTTCTTGACTTTATCAACTCCTTTGAATGAAGTTTGAAGAATATCCCAAGCTTGTTTCGACGTGGTTGCACTAGCAACTTTTTCGAACATCTTCTCATCCAATCCTTGATGGATGAGTGCAAGCGCCTTTTGGTCCTTCTTCTTGGTGGTTGCTTCATTTCCGTCAACTCCATTTTCAATGGAGTCCCAAACTTCATAGGCTCCACACAAAGCCTTCATCCGTAAACACCAATTATCAAAATTATGTTTGGTGAGAGTTGGAACTTGCAAAGGTGCTCCATTTGACATCTTCAAAATTGAGAATATCTCCAAACAAAATTGGCTCTTGATACCACTTTGTTAGAATATGGAGAGAAAAAAGAATTTAAAAACTTTAGGAAGAGAGTAGAGGAAACTTGTATTTTATATATCAATGTAACTTCATTTTTGGATGATTTCAAATGAAATACAAGACCCCTATTTATACTAATACAAAGCCCAAACCAATGGTTAAGATTGATTCAATTTAATGGCTAAGATTAAAGGACTCTTGAACTACTTGTCTCTTGATCTTTCACATACCCAACTCTTCAACTTCCATATGACTCTTTACTTAACCAATGCACCTAGACATGACTCTTCAAATGACAAAGGAATGTAGACATGAATCTAGACTATCCTAATAAATCTAGATTATTATTATTTATTATTTCAACACTTTTTTTATCAATTTTTTCATCCATAAAACTATAGAGAGCTCCAATCATTTTATTTTGCAATGTTGAGCTCATAAAGAGTTAATAATAAAAATTGAACTTATATAAGCATTAATTTGTCTGTGAATACATATTGTAGCCAAGAAAAGAGCTTCTGCATGTATTAGGAAAAAAGGAAAACAGCAAACAGATGTTCCACTGCTCTAATATATATATTATATGCAACAGTTTCTGTTGGAAAAAACACAAAAAGTAGAAAATAAATCATAAGAACTTAAACAAGATAACAGTTTTGCATTGAAAAGGCTCAGAATATGCAGAACTCTTCATGAATTAATCCATAAATTTGACCAAGAATACATCTTGTATTCGAAAAACTATCTTCTACAAGTAAAAAAATGGGAAAGAGAGTCCTAAAAAGTTGTCCAAGAAACTAACTATATACTTAACAAGATTCTCTGCTCTAAGACCTAGTATATATATTATATCATCTTCTTCCTAATCGTGAGGTGAGATCAACGAACAAATCTTCACTGCAAGGAATGGTTAGGCCACCCATTGGATGATCAAAACCATATTCTTCTTCAGCTTGACTTAACAAATCTTGAAACGAAGAGTGGTTCAAGTATGATAATGGAATAACAAAGCGTGTTTTCTCATTTTGGCCAACATATACAGCAAAATGCCCCTTTGGGACTTCAGTTCCTGATGAAGTTGATCTTCTTTCTGCTGATAAAGACCGTCTAAGCATTCGACCAATAACCATAGTGTATTGAAGTAAATGTATGTGAAATGAAATAATTTGTGAAGCAAAAGAAAGCTGAGAAAGCTAAGTTTTTTTAGGGTTTATTGCTGGTTGTGAGCTCATAATGTGTAATATGGTTCTATATATATAGATGAAATTGTAAATGTTATAGCAATCAATATCTAGATTGAGTGGTGAGAATCGAGAGTCAATATGTCGTGACTTGCAAAAATGAGCAGTTTTGAACAATAGCACATGTGAAATCACATGGTTTTGTACTCCAACTCATTATCTACAATTTCATTTGAACATTTTGTTGGAGAACATAAGACCCTACAAACTTATCCTAACAAACAGCAGAAACTCTTTGTAATTAAGGCTAATGTTGAGTTAACATATATACATATTTTGATGAGTAATAATGCAAAATATATCAGATGATTGGACGACAGATCCATGTGATCTCTCATTTGCCAGTGTTTTTTCTTGGTAATATAATATAGGGCCCTATTTCAGTTGTCTCTTCACCACAAATTTTTATTCATTCATCTTTATATATACAATTATCTTGTGGGCTATACATCTGGAGTTGTTAAGGAACATTGTCTTCCAGATTACAAATATGGTTCGTTTAATTTGTTTGTGATATTTAAGACGATTGGAAAACAAATCCATGTGATTCCTCATGTGCTTATGTTTCTCAACTTGCTTTCTCACAATTAAACCTGAATTTATGAAGGATATAGCATTTCTATATTCACCTATATATATATATATACAGGTGATTGTTTCGGTCAAAACAATTTTAAGGTATGGAAGCATGTTGGACCCTTGTTTTCTGTTCTTAGTAAATGCAAAGTTTTAAATATGCCAAATATTTATCATCACAATTTATATTGTCCTGTTTATTATCTTCAACCTATACATCATAGATATAATGGAAGAATTGGATCTCCTAATCCACACCTAGACCCTTACTATATACAAAAATATGATAATCCTAATATTATTAAAACATATCAACAAAAAAGATATAATATTCTTAAAAGTATTTCTTATTGGAAAAACTTAGAGCATACCTCTGAATATCCATATTTACATCCTAATTATAAAGATAGTATTAAATTTCATCTAGAAGTCTGTTTAAAGAACTCTTTAAAAAACATCAATAAAGAATTAAATAAACTATCTGGATAATTAAAATGATTGTTTACCTAGTTTTTCCTAATAATCGATATTTTTATTTTTATAACTATAATCAAAATGATATAGTTCTCCCTTGTTTGATTATTCTTATTTTCAATGATATTTTTTCTTACGAAATAGTTGATTTCTTTGATATATTACAAATTATCGAGTTTTTTGAAAAATTTTCCGCTGCGGCTCAAAATGGTATCAGAGCCATATCTGATACTTCATCTGATATTTTAATAATTGAAGAAAATGATAACAATTTTCCAATATTTAATAATAATAATTTAGAAATTTTAGAAAATTATGAAAACCTTCTAGATGATGAGATCATAAGTTTATTAACTGAAGAAACAATAGAAGATTATTTAATAAATGATGAAGATTGGCATTATAATTCTGACTAAAATGAGTAAATATAATATTATTTCTGAAGGAGAGCATCCTTTAAAAATAGATAAAGATATGCAAGAATTACAAAAAACAGTGATTTATTATGGAGAACAAATAATAAAAGAATAGATAAAATATCTACTCTATTAAGAACAATTATTCAGACAGATGTTAAGCAAGAAAAAACTATAGAAAAATCAAAAAATATTGAGCCTAAAGATATTTCGACAAAAAGAGAAACATCTAATTATTATGATAAGGCTATGAAAGTAATATTAAATCGTTAAATAAATTAGAATATTCTTAGTAAATATGAGTACCAGTGAAGAAGATTATTCTGATTCAAATATAGTTATAAAAATGAAAGATTTAGATCTAAATAAAGAAAACAGATTTATAAACTTAAAAGGAAATGGAATGGAAATAAAATCAGATATAAATTCTAATCCTAACATAACTGATATTCCTAGCACTACTAATAATCCACGTAAAGAAGAAATTTTTAATAGACCTCCTAGAGGGTATGCAGGAGTAAGCACCACTACTCAAATTAATGATAGATATACTCCCTTTGATAAAATGAAAGGGGAACCTATAAATCCTTTTGGTATATATCTAGACCAAGACTGTATAAATAATACTGAAGAAGCCATAGATAAGTGGGAAACTGCTTTAAGAATTGTTGTTACTATAAATAAAATGGATATAGAAACTACAAAACATTTCATAGAAAGAAGTTTATTAAATAGTGTTTTAAGATACTGGCAAAATCTTATGCCCGAAGTAACCAATATTATAATTGGAACAGATGAAAATATATCTAACATAATAACTCGAGCAGTAGAAACGATAAAGTTGGAATTTTGTGGAGAAGGAAATATTTACAAAAATTCCCAAACAATTGAAAAATATAAAATAGCTTTAATGAGACTACAATTATGTGATATATGTCAAATAGAAAGATATATTTGCGTCTTTCAAGACTATTATTACCATATTTATAATAGAACAAATGATACAGGATATTTTTTGAGCTTATTCTTTTCAAAAATCCCAAACCTTTGGGGACAGAAATTAATAGAAACCTATATCCCTGATTTAACAGACACCTTAGGAAAAAGAATAAGTCATGTAAAAGATAAAATGAGTGAATGGTGTTCAAATACTATTTTAGCTAAAGCTACAAAAGGATTAAGAAAACGTGTTACTTTATGTTGTGATAAGCCAAGTATGCCATTATTAATAGGGTGTGATAGTAGTTATTACTATGGAAAGATAAAACGTAAATATAAAAAGAGAAAACATTTTAAAAGAAAATACTTTAAAAGAAGAAAATCAACTTTCTATTAAAAACAGAAATATAAAAAGTCTAAACAACCTTTTTATAAAAGAAAATATAAAAAGGCTAAGGAATGCCGATGTTTTTATTGCAAAGAGATAGGTCATTATGCAGATAAATGCCCAAAAAGGCAGGATAAAAATAAAAAAATATTCGAAGTCGATGATGAATTGATAGATCAAGGTGAATTTATACAGATTAATGAATTTGAAGAATTAACTACAGATGAAAGTATTTTTATCTTAACTGAAACAGAATATACTAGTTCCAGTGAAAATGAATGAAATAATCGAAACTAGTAATCAAGACATAATAGATATTTCTTCTGAAAATAAAGGAGAATACCAACAAGAGATTCTAATAGATAAGAAAAAATTACAAAAGATACAAGAACAAAATTTTTCTTTAACAAATTATTCTGGATTTAAAATACCTTTATTGGAAAAAATAGGATAAAATCTAGAAAACATCATTTATTTTATGGATTAAGCATAAATGAAAGAGCTTTAGAAGTGTCATTAACCTCTAATAAAGTAATGATTTCTTTATTATCTAAAAAAGATTTACAACAAAAATTAATAAAAATAAAACCCGAAAAACTAGGATGGGTATGAGCGATACAGATTATAATAAAATCAACATTTAAAGAAGGAATTGATACCCCAATAGATTTAGCTATAATGGATAATAGAATAAGAAATAGAGAAGAAGCCTGTTTAGGTATATTACGAGAAAACTTACAATATAAGAAATTAAAATTTAATATTTATCCAAAGATTTCTTATCACTTAGAAGATAAAGATTTCGACAAAACCCTAAGTTTAATACAAGACTTTAAAAGAAAAGATTTCTTTTATCAAAACAATAGACCCTATTCTATTACATATAGAATATCTTATGCTATTTCTAATACACATCATTCTGATTGTTTTTCCATGAAAGATACAATAGGATTTCCTGATTTATTTAATAATATTAGCTATATACAAAAACCATCTTTACCACAAATTCAAGAGATAGAAGAAACTCCTTTAAACCTTGATTTGAGATATGATAAGCCATTATTAACTACAGATAGAAGTCTATCTAGATTAAGTTTCTCTGATAATAGTGTTTCTAGTAAACCTATAGATAAATTTAGAAATTCTATGAGTGAACGATATTCTAATCTAATTCTGAATACCAAAAATACTCATCTTAAGAATTACACAATAAGAGGCGAATATTTTGATGGAATAGGTTTTAAACCAATCAATATACTAATAGATACAGGAGCAAATGGAAATTATATAAGTCATATTTTATGTAATAATTTACAAAGATATAAATTAGAAAGCTCATATCAATATATTAATTTTAATGGAGAAACACATGAAATTGATGAAGTAGTTGAAACTATATTAAAATTTGGAGATCAGACCATCAATCTTAGATTATTATTAGAAAAAGAACAAATGAATGATACTTTAGAGATTATGTTAGGAATTACATTTTTAGAAAGTGTAAAACCATATACGATGACTGAATACGGAATAAAAATAACTTATAATAATAAACTAATATACATACCTAAATGACTAGTCCATTTAGTATATATATTCCTATTGGAATAACCTACAAAGATTATAAAGCTGAATATTTCGCAGCTTATATTGATAGTGGATCTGGAGCTTGTTTATGCAACCCAAATTGTTTCCCTAAACAATATCATCAAAATCTTAAGCCTATTAAAGGAAAAGTTATTTCTACCAATATTATTGAAATAGAAAAAGGAATAGAATTTCCATTATAATCCTTGGAACATATCTGATAAAATGTCCACCTTTCTATTTTTATAATACAGGAACGGATATCTTACTAGGAAACAACTTTTTACAATTATTTCCAAAAGTTGTCTTTGATACAATAGCCTATCAAATTCAATTTAAAACACCTTGTCATCATTTAATAGTTGTAAAACGATTAAAAAACGCTTATTCAAAAAGATTCCCAATTTCTTTTAAACCTCGCACAACCCAGCGTGGTGACTATATTAAAAAACCAATTTTTCCTAAAGGAACACCTTTGTTAGAATACCAAGTGTATTTGAAAACATTAGAGTTAGAAATAGAAGAGATAAAAAATAAGTTAGAAGAATGTTATTCAGAAAATCCTCTTCAATTATGGGATAAGAGTAATATTTTTGCACAACTAGAAATGAAAGATAAAGAAAAAATAATAAGAGTCAAACCAATGCGATATAATGAAATAGATCAAGAAGAGTTTAAAATACAACTTAAAGAATTGATAAATCTAAAATTAATTAGAAATAGCAAATCTCCTCATAGTTCTCCTGCATTTATGGTTAGAAATCATGCAGAAATTACACGAGGTAAAGCAAGAATGGTCATAAATTATAAAAAACTAAATGATAATACTGTTTTTGACGGATATTTTTTGCCCCATAAAGAAGGATTAATAAACCAAACAAGAGAAAAAAGAATATTTTCTAAATTCGATTGCAAGAGTGGACTTTGGCAAATAAAAATGCATCCTGATAGTATTCAATATACCGCTTTCTTTACTCCTCAAGGACACTATGAATGGTTAGTTATGCCTTTTGGATTAAAAAATGCCCCTCAAATTTTTCAAAGAAAAATGGATAATATTTTTAAGGAATATGATTTTATCTTTATATACATTGATGATATACTTATAGTATCAGAAAATATAGAGAAGCATTTAAATCATTTAAAAACCTTCTATAAATTATGTAAAGATAATGGACTAGTATTATCCAAAAAGAAATCTAAAATATTCCAAGAAAAAGTCAAATTTTTAGGAATGAACATAGACGGTAAAGGAATTGAATTACAAAATCATATCCTAGAAAAATTGAAAGATTTCCCTAATAAATTAATAGATAAAAAACAAGTTCAAAGATTTTTAGGAATCCTAAATTATGCCAGTGATTTTATTAAAAACTTAGCTGAATTAAGATATCCTTTGCAGCAACTACTAAAGAAAAATAAAATATTTGTTTTCGACTCTACTTTAGAAAATCAAGTTAAGAAAATAAAAGATTTATGTGCCAACCTCCCGAAATTACAACTCCCAGCCAGCTCAGATGATTAAATCTTAGAAACAGATGCATCTGAAAATTATTGGGGTGGAGTATTGAAAAAGAAGAAAGATAAAGAAGTATTATGTCGATATTGCTCAGGTACTTTTACAGAGACTCAAAGTAGATATCATATTAATGAAAAAGAATTATTAGCAGTAGTCAAAAGCTGTCAAAAATTTATTATTTCTTATTACCAAAGAAATTTGTTCTAAGAACTGATAATACCCAGGTAAAAGCTTTTATAAAAAATAATTTACCATCTAAACCTGAATATAAAAGATTGATTAGATGGCAAACGATCTTAGCAGAATATAATTTTGATATTGAAATTATAAAATCTAACTCAAATGTCTTAGCAGATTTTCTGACCAGGGATGGAAGACATACAGAACCAGATAATTCAATATATTGAAGATTCAGAACAACAAATTAGTTCTGTCAAAGATAATACATCCGATTTATTAGATATTGCATTCGCAGCTGGATTGCCATCGGAAGTGGCTAATTTGCTTATATCCGAGTCAAAAAGTATTAATAATCGAGTTAATAATATGGAGATAAATTTACAACATATAAAAGAATTAATAAAGCAGAGTTCCTTAAGAAAGGAAAAGGAAGAAGAAAAAATCATTGAAGATACTTCTATGGAGGAAGTTAGTACTCCTAAAAGTGAGATCTTTGCGGCCACAAACAGAAAGAGCTGAGAGTAGCAAAAGAATTATTTTTCCAAAGATAGATGATATTCCTCTCGAAGCAGAAAATCAATCTTTGATAATGAGAGAATTATATAGTCTCTCTAACAACGATTATAGATTTATTGATTTCTCGGGGATTTATCCTCGACTCAATTATATTCAAGATAGTCCTCCTGAGGAAATAAGAAAATGGTATGATTTTGGTGCCCTTAATACGATATACATAAGTAGTCCCGATTTTCCTGAAGTTAAGGCCTTACCCCATTGGATATTCGAAGGGATCAAAGATTATTATATGAATAATCCTACAGTATCAACTAAAGATATATTAATGCTAAAGTTTTTCTCAGCGGGACCAGATTTTTATCAAGACAAAAAATTCCCTGCTTATCATTTTATACAGATTGGGAAGGCAATTCCCTACACGATAAAAAATGAAATAAAAGATTTTAAAAAATTTGAAGAAAAAGATATTCATTATAGAAGAGCTATTGGGATCCGAATTGTTCTACAAACTATGGAAAATAGCTTCAAAAAAGGATTCAGAACATATGGTGGAAAGAAGATGCACTCTTCGGTAATGCTAAGTCCTGCAAAAACTACACCAGAAGCTGCTGCAAGATATTTACAAACCAAGATAAAATGGCTTGAATCAGGAATTATTGAATCTAGTCTAGAAGCCCAAACTAAATTATGTTCTTTTAGATCACATGCTAAAGGCACATGTCCAAATTGTTCTCCAAAGAGAAAAGGACAAGAAAAGAAAGTCAAGGAAGAGCTTGTAATCAAGGAAGAGCCTGGAAGATGTGACAGTGAATGATTGTTACTGTTGAAGACTATTGAATATTTTTATACTGTTTAAGATCTTGTACTGTTTAAGATTTTTATACTATTGTAAAATAGTATGGTGGTAGTTTTCTCTATATAAGAAGGTAGAAGTAATGTAAGGGGGCAGAGATGGAAAAAAGAATGTAAAATATTCCATATTGTAAGCCTATTTTAAGGAATATTGCATTTTTGGTACATCAATGTGGCCTGCACGTTTATTTAATACACTAATATGGGGGGTGACAATTTGGGTACATTATTGTGGGGTATGTGTGGTAATTTGAGTACAAAAGTTGCCGAAAAATTCGATTTTCGCCGGAATATTCGATTTTGACCTTCAAATTGGGGATTTTGACTTAATTTGGGGATTTTGACCTTCAATTAGGGTAAATTGACTTTAATTTTGAGATTTTGATTTTAATTTGGGTATTTTGACTTCAATTTGGGAGATTTGACTACAATTTGGGAATTTTAAATTTAGGTTGATTAATTATATGTATACATACATATATATATATATGTATACATATATATTTATGTTTGTATTTATACATATATATATATATATACAATTTATGTATGTATATATATACGATTTATGTATGTATATAAACATATATACATATATATATATATATGTATATACACGTGTATATATACATATATATATGTGTACATATACGTGTATATATACATATATATATGTACGATTTATGTATGTATATAAACAAATATATATCTATACGTATATTTATGTTTGTATTTATACATATATATATACAATTTATATATGTATATATATATACGATTTATGTATATATATATACGTGTATATATATGTATATATATATATATGTATATATATGTGTATATATATATACATATATATACGATTTATGTATGTATATAAACAAATATATATCTATATGTATATATATGTACATATATACATTTATGTATATATATATTTATATGCGTATACTTATATATATAAGTGTATATATGTATGTATATATATATATATATTTGTGGTGGTGATTTCATGGTTTTGTGAGGAAGAAGAAAACAATGGTGGGTTGGGGAAGAAGAAGACAATGGAGGGTGGGGGAAGAAGACAAAAATGGGAGGGAAAAAAAAGGAAAAAAGAAAATTAAAATTAGAAAAATAATTATGAATTGAAATTTGAAATTTCCCTCCAAAATAGTAGTCCACGTCAGCATTTGGGGGTCAAAATTGGTCAAAATCCCCAAATTTGAACGCACGTGACCGGCACATGTCATTTTCCGGCGAAAATCGAATTTTCCGGCGTAATTTGTATTCAAATTGTCAGACCTACTCCACAATAATGTACCCAAATTGCCACCCCCCATATTAGTGTATTGAATAAACATGCAGGCCACATTGATGTACCAAAAATGCAATATTCCCCCTATTTTATAAATAAAAGTCCTTATGTTCTAAAATTTCTATATTTTGCATTTTGCTAAGAATATAAAAACAAGTGAGCTTATATTGCTTATATACTCTTAAAATTTTACGCCATTGAGTAGAAAACGAACTTCGGCTGTGCTGGCAGTTGCTAAAGGAGCCTTAGGAAAGTACCTGTTTCTACAAAAGCAGGTTGGGGCCGAAACGATCAGTAAAAGTTCCAAGGTGTGACCTGGTGATTGTTTCGGTCAAAACAATTTTAAGGTATGGAAGCATGTTGGACCCTTGTTTTCTGTTCTTAGTAAATGCAAAGTTTTAAATATGCCAAATATTTATCATCACAATTTATATTGTCCTGTTTATTATCTTCAACCTATACATCATAGATATAATGGAAGAATTGGATCTCCTAATCCACACCTAGACCCTTACTATATACAAAAATATGATAATCCTAATATTATTAAAACATATCAACAAAAAAGATATAATATTCTTAAAAGTATTTCTTATTGGGAAAACTTAGAGCAGAGCTCTGAATATCCATATTTACATCCTAATTATAAAGATAGTATTAAATTTCATCTAGAAGTCTGTTTAAAGAACTCTTTAAAAAACATTAATAAAGAATTAAATAAACTATCTGGATAATTAAAATGATTGTTTACCTAGTTTTTCCTAATAATCGATATTTTTATTTTTATAACTATAATCAAAATGATATAGTTCTCCCTTGTTTGATTATTCTTATTTTCAATGATATTTTTGCTTACGAAATAGTTGATTTCTAGGATATATTACAAATTATCGAGTTTTTTGAAAAATTTTCCGCTGCGGCTCAAAATGGTATCTATATATATATATATATATATACCATTCTCAGAGTCAAAGCGAACAGCGGAAAAACTTGCGAGGTTTTCAAAATATTCTATTATTTCTAAAATATCATTAAAGTTGATTATATTATAAGTAAAAATATCATCAAAGATATTAATAATAATACATGGAAATATTAAATTATCTTGGTTTTCGATAAAGAAATAGAAATATCTATTATAAGGAAGAATTATATAAAAAATCATTTTTGTTAACTACTTAACTTGTTTAGTTCTTTATTTACGAATCTCAAAGCGCTTTTTAAACAACACTCTAAATGTTTATGAATAGCCTTATGATAGTTATGATTATAAGTATTATATTCAGAACTTTTTAATATCTTTTCCCAAAAAGAAATACTTTTAAGAATATAAAATCTTTCTTTTTGATAATTTTTTATTAAATTAGGTGAATTAATTTCTTTTATATAGTAGGGATCTTCAATAGGATTAGGCACTCCTATCATTCCATTATATCTATGATGTATAGGTTGTAGGTAATATACATGACAATATAAATTATGTAAGAATAATGATGGCATAATCAATATATTTAAAGCTTTTTCTTCTACCCTTTGTTCTTGGAAAATTTAATATTTAACATCAGACTGGAAAATTGTTAAACAAGGGTCCAACACGCTTCCTTAGATTTTAAAATATTTTTGACCAAATAAATACCGGGTCATATTGCGAGACTTTTAACAAGCATTTCAGCCCCAACCTGACTTTTTTCAAAACAGGTAACTTCCCTTGCAATCCCTTCAGTATTTACCAGCACAACCCAAGTTTGTTTTCTACTCAAGGGCGTAGTATTTTAAAATTAAAGAAGTATTAAACATTTGTTTTTATTCCAGGTGATAAAAAATATTAATTCTTCAAAGAAAATCGGGTAGAAGAAAATTTAAGCTTAGTGTGACATAGAATTCATACCTTAATAAGTTGGAATTCTTTTATTGATATCCAGAAAGCACACTCGTTTATCCAGAAAGCAAACTTGTTTATTGATATCCATAAAATGTTTTACAAAGAAGTACACACTTATATTTTACATAACTTCACTCTTCGTAAAACTTTCTACTAATCTCTAACTCTTTTTTCAACCTCTAAAACTTCTACCAAACTCTCCCAAGGACTCTTACCAAACCTTTTCTACTCTTTCTCTATTTATAGGCAAACATTAGTAGTTCTATTCTAGATAAACATTACGTCTTTTCAAACTATGTACAAAACTTTATAAATATCTGCTACAGTAATTTGCTATCGTGTCCTTAAGAGCACAGTAAATCTTTTGTAACACCCGCACCCGGTACATAATGATAATACACACACTTATTTCTTAATCACCCAACACATACTTTACATACATGTACTCATCTAATCACCATATTTACACGGAAGCGTTTAACCATATTAGTTTTATAAATTTCACACCCTGCCATAAGGATACAAAAGATACGTCTTGAAAAATTTTCATTTCTCAAGCGTGCAAAAAGAAATCCTATATGATATGCAAATGATGAGCTGAGGGTGAAGGACTTGAAAACCAGCCAACCGACCTTTGATCCATGCTTCAGACTTTATGTACGACTTCAGGATCAACTTTATCTACAGCAACTAAAAGAAAAACATTGCGTTTGGTGAGTCGCAAACTCAGCAAGTATAATAAAGTGACGAGTTATTTAACATCATATAAGCATACATAAATCGTTAGATAATCAATCTAAGAAGTCATATAAGAATATCAGTCAAAATTATCTCACATTGAATTCGTATCATTCGCAAATATAAAATGCACGTGATTGTCATTTTCTTTTACTGTTAATGGCCTGTTATAACCAAGAGTAGTCGTGATCACGAAAATGGCCATGGCATTCTGTAATACATATAACATATGTGAGTTCAGTGACTCGGGTGGCCGTACGGTACTCTGTGGTCCAATCATTTGGACAATCTGTAACACATGACTCAAGGTCTATAACAGCCATAACAGAGCCTCTTATCTCTGATGAATGCATTTACATATCACATATCTCATTTCCATCATCAATTCGTCAACAACATTTCACTTTCATAAAGATCATACCATTCGCATTACACAATAAGCTATATTCGTCACATTCATTTCCATAACTCAAACATCACATAGTCCACGTTATAACACCATAAGCTATTCAATCAATACAATTAGACAGGTCAAGGATTCACTTAGAATTATCAATCAAACAAATATAAGTCAAATAACAGTCACCAGGTTATACTCACAAGTAGTGGATTCCCGATACGTCTTCGCCTAGTTGACGTTTTCAGCTCCTTTGTTGGAATCACGTCCTATTAATCATATTGCAAATCATAACTACACTTGATATAACACATAAAATGCAAATGAATGCATGAGTACTTTCCTGACGATTTTTCCTGGATTTACTTACAACTAACCAGTCATCCGTAAGCTATTCTTGGGCGGTTTTGACGATACGATTTTTAGAAAATTCTACGTAATTCCAAATATTACCAAATTGCAGTAGTATTTCTATCACTCTAAAGTTGATACAGAATATTTACCACAATTAATTTCGAAGGTTTAACTACACAACTACAGACTTAAATTCGAAACACAAACTCTGAATTTTAACAAATTACGTGTTAAGTTATCTAATACATACTTATATGTGTTGAATAACTTCAATTTTCGAAATTATAGGTTCTAAATATCTAAAAATTCAAACTAAACATTAATTCCAATATATATAAATTATATTTCCAAACTCATAATTAAAACAAACAAAACAATCGGTACAACACTTACTTGTTACGATAATGTCGATTTTCCTATTTTTCCTAAATTTCTCCTTCCCTCTTTCTTTATTTTTCTTTCTCTTCTTCTTCCACTCTATTCTTTTCTTTTGCTTTCTGTAAACTCTCTTCTCTTAGTTGCAATTGGAAAGTGTTATATATATATACATATAATGAGAAAGTAAGTCGGCAGAAGTTGATCAACATTTGAACATTTGGTGACTAATTATATAAAATATTATTATTTTATTCCTTTAATTATTTGCAGCTGCTAGCTTATTACGTGTTATACATTTATGCGTTATATTTTATACGTGTCACGTATTTAAACTAATCGGGACATACCGGTAACACGTAAGTGACGCGTAGTGTGTAAAATATATTTACCCGATAATTAATCGAAAGGTTTAATGTACCGTATTCGATTAAAACTCTAAAGTTAAGCGTGCTCATGCCAGAGCAATCCTAGGATGGGCGACCTTACTGGGAAGCAGCTCAATTTTCCGCTCGTTAATTAATTCATGATAAGTGCTAGACGTCAGACCTACTTAATCACAACGTCATGCCTATATAATTAGTGCTAAATGCTAGCAAAATCATGCGCGTGTTTATGATAATGTATGATTAAATGAAATGTGTGGTTTTGGGTTGTGACAATCATCCCCCCCTCGGAAATTTCGTCCTCGAAATTTGTACCTGTATTGCTAAATAATCCTGGATACTGTTCTCTCATATGTTGTTCTGTTTCCCAAGTTGCCTCTTGTCTTGAATGGTTCTTCCATAACACCTTTACCAATGGTATCGTTCTGTTTCTAAGTTGTTTGTCTTTGTAGCCTATGATTTCGACTGGTTCTTCAATATAACTTAAATTATCCGAAATCTCTACTGGTTCATCTCGAAGAACGTGAGAAGGATCGGATCTGTACCGGCGAAGCATGCTAACGTGAAATACATTATGAATCTGAGACAAGTCTGGTGGTAATGCAAGACGGTATGCCAATGGACCAACTCTCTCAAGTATTTCATAAGGCCCGATGTAACGAGGAGCTAGTTTACCTTTCTTACCGAATCTAAGAATACCTTTCCATGGAGAGACACGTAAAAACACTTTATCACCAACCTCATATTCCATTTCCCGTCTATGTTGATCAATGTAACTCTTTTGTCTATCTTGCGCTGCTTTCAGTCGGCTTTTGACAACTTTTACTTTTTCAATTGTATCCTGGATTAAATCTGGTCCTTCCAACAACCGCATTCCCTCTTCATCCCAACATATTGGACTCCTGCATTTCCTACCATATAATGCTTCGTAAGGTGCCATGCCAATGCTACTATGAAACTGATTGTTATATGCGAATTCCATCAGTGCAACATAATTATCCCACGAGCCCTTAAATTCAAGAACACAAGCCCTGAGCATATCTTCTAATGTCTAAATAGTTCTCTCTGATTGTCCATCTGTCTGTGGGTGGAATGCTGTACTAAAATTTAATTTAGTACCTAATGCTTGTTGTAGGCTACCCCAAAATCTCGATGTAAAACGAGGATCACGATCTGAAACAATGGATAAAGGTACACCATGTAATCTCACAATTTCATCTATATATCTCTTTGCCAGATTCTCTAACGTAGCACCCCATCGGAATGGTAAAAAGTGAGCAGATTTTGTAAGTCTATCAATAATAACCCAAACGGCATCATTCTTTTTCTGTGTCATTGGTAGACCATATAGGAAATCCATAGTGATACGTTCCCACTTCCAAACTGGAATAGGTAATGGATGTAATTTACCAACGGGTACCTGATGTTCTGCTTTAATCTGTTGACATGTCAAACATCTAGAAATATATTCAGCAACATCTTTCTTCATTCTAGGCCACCAATAATGAGTTTTTAACGTCTGATACATCTTTGTACTGCCTGGATGCATGGCATAGGGCGCTGTGTGAGCTTCCTCCATTATTTCATGTCTAAGACCATCAATATTAGGAACACAGAGTCTGTTGTTGATCGTCAAACTACCATCACCATTAATAACGAAAGATGTACTCTTTTCATGTTTTACCTTTTCAGCAATACTAACAAGCTTGTCATCAAGAAACTGAGCCTTTTTAATTCTGTCAAGCATAGTAGGGCGAATGCCAATGGTAGCATATATGACACCCGCGTCATTGACTTTCATCTGAGCATTCATTTTCCTCAAGTCAAGCAAATATGGGATAGAATCTACTGAAAGACAAGAAATAGTACCATAGGATTTTCGACTTAAAGCATCAGCAACAACATTAGCTTTCCCTGGGTGATATTCGATAGTGCAATCATAATCTTTTAGCAATTCAAGCCATCTCCTTTGTCGCATGTTCAACTCCTTCTGGCTTAATAAGTATTTCAGACTTTTATGATCAGTGAAAATTTGGAATGTGGCGCCGTATAAATAATGTCTCCATATCTTCAAAGCAAAGACAACGGCAGCAAGTTCCAGGTCATGTGTAGGATAAGATATCTCATGTGGCCTAAGTTGTCGGGAAGCATATGCAATAACCTTACCCTGTTGCATTAAAACACATCCCAAACCTTGGTAAGAAGCATCACTATAAATAACGAAACCATCGGTACCTGAAGGAATCGTCAACACTGGAGCACTAGTTAGTCGCTTCTTCAATTCGTCAAAACTTTCCTGGCATTGATCCGTCCATATGAAAGGAATACCCTTCTGTAACAATTTGGTCATCGGAGCAGCAATAAGAGAAAAATTCTCAACAAATCGCCGATAATACCCTGCCAAACCCAGAAAACTACGAACTTCGGTAACTGTTTTTGGGCTTTCCCATCTGAGTACTGCCACCAATAATGAGTTTTTAACGTCTGATACATCTTTGTACTGCCTGGATGCATGGCATAGGGCGCTGTGTGAGCTTCCTCCATTATTTCATGTCTAAGACCATCAATATTAGGAACACAGAGTCTGTTGTTGATCGTCAAACTACCATCACCATTAATAACGAAAGATGTACTCTTTTCATGTTTTACCTTTTCAGCAATACTAACAAGCTTGTCATCAAGAAACTGAGCCTTTTTAATTCTGTCAAGCATAGTAGGGCGAATGCCAATGGTAGCATATATGACACCCGCGTCATTGACTTTCATCTGAGCATTCATTTTCCTCAAGTCAAGCAAATATGGGATAGAATCTACTGAAAGACAAGAAATAGTACCATAGGATTTTCGACTTAAAGCATCATCAACAACATTAGCTTTCCCTGGGTGATATTCGATAGTGCAATCATAATCTTTTAGCAATTCAAGCCATCTCCTTTGTCGCATGTTCAACTCCTTCTGGCTTAATAAGTATTTCAGACTTTTATGATCAGTGAAAATTTGGAATGTGGCGCCGTATAAATAATGTCTCCATATCTTCAAAGCAAAGACAACGGCAGCAAGTTCCAGGTCATGTGTAGGATAAGATATCTCATGTGGCCTAAGTTGTCGGGAAGCATATGCAATAACCTTACCCTGTTGCATTAAAACACATCCCAAACCTTGGTAAGAAGCATCACTATAAATAACGAAACCATCGGTACCTGAAGGAATCGTCAACACTGGAGCACTAGTTAGTCGCTTCTTCAATTCATCAAAACTTTCCTAGCATTGATCCGTCCATATGAAAGGAATACCCTTCTGTAACAATTTGGTCATCGGAGCAGCAATAAGAGAAAAATTCTCAACAAATCGCCGATAATACCCTGCCAAACCCAGAAAACTACGAACTTCGGTAACTGTTTTTGGGCTTTCCCATCTGAGTACTGCTTCGATTTTCTGCGGGTCAACCTTAATACCATCACCCGAAATAACGTGCCCCAAAAATATAACTTGGTCTAGCCAAAACTCGCATTTACTCAATTTTGCATACAACTGCTTTTCACGTAAGATTTGTAGGACAGTTCTCAAATGTTGTTCATGTTCTTCGGGAGATTTTGAATAAATCAAAATATCATCAATGAAGACAATCACAAATGTATCCAGATAAGCTCTAAATATATTATTCATCAGTGCCATGAATACAGCAGGCGCATTCGTCAGACCAAAAGGCATCACTAAAAATTCATAATGACCATACCTTGTTCGAAATGCTGTCTTTGGAATATCGGTCTCTGAGATCTTTAACTGATGATACCCAGATCTTAAATCAATCTTTGAGAATATACTAGCGCCCTGTAGCTGGTCAAATAAATCATCCACCCTAGGTAACGGATACTTGTTCTTCACTGTAACCCGATTTAACTGTCGATAATCCACACACAATCTGAATGTGCCATCCTTCTTTTTAACAAACAATACTGGTGCGCCCCATGGTGAAACACTCGGTCTAATATACCCCTTCTCAAGTAATTCCTGTAGTTGAGTTTTCAATTCTTTCAATTCAATTGGTGCCATTCGGTACGGAGGAATAGAAATCGGTGACGTACCTGGTTGTAATTCGATGGTAAACTCTATATCCCGATCCGGAGGTAACCCTGGTAGATCATTTGGAAACACATCTGGATATTCTCTAACCACGGGAATATCTTCAAGTTTCGAATCGCTTAATCTGGTATCCACGGCATATGCTAGATATATTTCACACCCTTTTCTGATCAGTTTAGATGCTCTCGATGCAGATATTATACAAACAGGTGTGGTTTCATTATCCCCTTTATATACTATACAAGTATTATCAGAAAGTTGTAATATGATTTTCTTAGTAAAACAGTCCAGTTTAGCATGATGTTCGCTTAACCAGTCCATACCCAAAATCACATCAAAATCCCTCAATGGCATAACGAGCAATGTAGCATGCAATTCATGACTGTCAATCAATAATTTACACTCACGATATACGGTGTTAACAATGACCACACTGCCCACTGGTGTTCGAACAAGTAAATCATAACCCAAAGACTCTGGCTCAATCAAATGTGATGCGAATGATAATGATATAAATGAATGTGTTGCACCCGGATCAAACAAAACATGAGCATTTGCGCCAAAAATAAATATATTACCCGTGATTACGTTAGGTGAAGCTTTCGCCTCTTCTTGTGTCATAGCAAAAACTCGAGCTTGAGGTCGTTCTTTATGAGTTTGACTAGCTTCTGCATTAGATCCTCTTCCCATACCAAATCGTCCTCGACCCCTACCTCTACTAGGAGTAAAACCGCTAAATCTGCTTTGTCCAACGGTGGCTTCTTCTCGTAATATTGGGCAATTTCTCGCTATATGACCAGGTTCCCCACATCTGAAACACTTTCCTGTGAATAATCTACATTCTCCATAGTGATTTCTTCCACAATGAACACATGCGGGAGGAAGTGAGGTAGAACCGACACTCATAGTATTTGGTGTTGTACCTCTGAAATTACTGACTTTAGAGGTGCTTGGAAAAGTTCTTTGCGAAGGTGCCATAGTTCCCTTTTTATTCTTGAATCCTCCCATTTCCTCGTTCTGTCTCTTTTTGTTGAATTGAAAGTTCCTCGATTCTGAATCTAATTTCTCAGAACGAATTGCAGCAGCTTTTAACTTGTTGTAGGACTCCAAATCAGTTTGTGTGATGCGATTTCGTATAGCGTATCGAAGTCCCGATTCAAATCTGGTGCACTTTTTCTTCTCTGTAGCGATCATATGTGGAGCATAATGAGAAAGTTGATTAAACTGCACTTCATACTCAGCAACTGACCTGTTTCCCTGGTGAAGTTCAAGAAATTCCTTTTCCTTCTGATCTTTGTAAACTTCTGGCACGTAAGCATCATGAAATTCTCTAAGAAAATCATCCCATACCAATACAGATGGTTGAACAGTACTGTCGGGTATAGTCTCCCACCAAGCATAGGCATCTCCCTGAAGAAGTGATACAGCATAGTCAAATTTTTCTTCTGGAGTACATTGCATCAACGCAAAAATTCTCTCTGTTTGTTTTAGCCAAGATTCTGCCTTTGCTGGATCAGTAGTACCCACAAAATCAACGGCTCCCATCTTTCTCAATTTATCATACCTTCGCTCACGTGTTTCAGGGCGGCCACACATTCTAAAGTGCTGTGGATACGCAATATTTTCTGCTCCATGCACAGGGGGTGGAGGTAAATGAGATGAATGAGACTCTAGGTCAGCTGATCCTTCCCCTCCATGAACACTATGCTCATCATGTACTACACGTGCTTGTTGACTCGCAATGCTTTGCCTAAGATGTTAAACACATGGTTACTTATGCAAACATATAACATATAATGTTTATGCACATATCATGCTGTCTACAGAACCCCAAACCCGGGCTCTGATACCACTAAAATGTAACACCCGCACCCGGTACATAATGATAATACACACACTTATTTCTTAATCACCCAACACATACTTTACATACATGTACTCATCTAATCACCATATTTACACGGAAGCGTTTAACCATATTAGTTTTATAAATTTCACACCCTGCCATAAGGATACAAAAGATACGTCTTGAAAAATTTTCATTTCTCAAGCGTGCAAAAAGAAATCCTATATGATATGCAAATGATGAGCTGAGGGTGAAGGACTTGAAAACCAGCCAACCGACCTTTGATCCATGCTTCAGACTTTATGTACGACTTCAGGATCAACTTTATCTACAGCAACTAAAAGAAAAACATTGCGTTTGGTGAGTCGCAAACTCAGCAAGTATAATAAAGTGACGAGTTATTTAACATCATATAAGCATACATAAATCGTCAGATAATCAATCTAAGAAGTCATATAAGAATATCAGTCAAAATTATCTCACATTGAATTCGTATCATTCGCAAATATAAAATGCACGTGATTGTCATTTTCTTTTACTGTTAATGGCCTGTTATAACCAAGAGTAGTCGTGATCACGAAAATGGCCATGGCATTCTGTAATACATATAACATATGTGAGTTCAGTGACTCGGGTGGCCGTACGGTACTCTGTGGTCCAATCATTTGGACAATCTGTAACACATAGAAAAAGCAGTATATTGAATACTTGCATTCTAATTTGCCAAAATTCACTTTTACAGTCAAATTTAGAAAATATTCTTTTTTCTCGGGTTTGATTTATTAAACTTTCTTTATGAGGTAAAAAATATCCATCAAAAATTGTATTATCATTTAATTTTTTATAATTTATCACCATTCTAGGTTTTTCTCGTGTAATCTCAGCATGATTTCTTACCATAAATGCAGGAGAGCTGTGAGGGGATATACTATTTCTTATTAATCTTAAATTAATTAATTCTTTTAATTGAATTTTAAATTCTTCTTGATCTGCCTCATTGTATCTCATTGGTTTAACTCTTATTATTTTTTCTTTATCTTTCATTTCTAATTGTGCTAGAATCTTACTTTTTTCCCAAAATTGAAGAGGATTTTCAGAATAGCATTCTTCTAATTTATTTTTTATATCTTCGATATCAGAATCTAATGTTTTTAAATATATTTGATATTCTAATAAAGGTGTTCCTTTAGGAAAAATCGGCTGTTTTCTTATATATTCATCACCACGCTTGTCTGTGCGAGGTCTAAAATTAATTGGATAATGTTTTGCATAAGCATTCTTTAATCGTTTTACTACTATGAGATGATAACAATGGGTTTTAAATTGTATCTGATAGGCTATTGTATCAAAAACTACTTTTGGGAATAATTGTAAAAAATTATTTCCTAGTAAAATAGCAGTTTCGGTATTATGAAAATAGAAAGGAGGACATTTTATTAAATATGTTCCTAATATGATAATAGGATTTTCTATTCCTTTTTCTATTTTAATAATATTGTTAGAAATATCTCTTCCTTTGATAGGTTTAAGACTTTGATGATATTGTTTAGGAAAACAATCTTCTTTACATAAACAAGATCCAGATCCACTATCTATATAAGATGCAAAATATTCTGCTTTATAATCTTTATAAGTTATTCCTATAGGAATATAAATACTATATGGACTAGTCATTTTGGTATATATATTAATTTATTATTATGAGTTATTTTTATCCCATATTCAGTTATATTATATGTTTTAACATTTTCTAGAAATGTTAATCCTAACATTATTTCTAATGTATCATTTAATCCTTCGTTTTCTATTAGCAATCTGAGGTTAAGAGTTTCATTTCCAAATTTTAAAATTGTTTCTATAATTTCATTTATTTCATAAGTTTCTCCATTAAAATTAGTGTATTGATGAGGATTTTCTAATCTATATTTTTGTAAATTATTACATAATTTGTGACTTATGTAATTACCATTTGCTCCTGTATCTATCAAAATATTAATTGGTTTAAAATTTTCTCCATCAAAATATTCTCCTGTTATTTTATAATTTCGAAGATAATCATTTTTTGCATCTAAATATAGATCAGTATATCTTTCTCTCATAGAATGTTTGTGATTATCTATTAATCCAATTACTCCATTATTTGTGAAAGTTAATTTTGGTTTTATTTTATAAGAATCAATCATAGGTTTTTTATCTTGTAAATCAAGATCTAAAATAGTATCTTCAATTTCTTGTATAATAGGTAAAGATGGTGTTTGTATATAACTAACATTTTCAAATAGTTTTGTAAAATCTATAGTGTCTTTATTTGCAAAACAATCTGAATGATGAGAGTTTGAAATAGCATAAGAAATAAGATAAGTAATAGAATAAGGTCTATTATTTTTATGAAAGAAATCTTTTCTTTTAAAATCTTGTATTAAGCTTAAAGTTTTATCAAAATCTTTATCTAGTAAATGATAAGAAATCTTTGGGTATATATTAAATTTTAATTTTTTATATTGTAAATTTCCTCTGAGGATTCCAATACATGCTTCTTCTCTATTTTTTATTCTATTATCCATTATAGCTAAATCTATTGGAGTATCAAGTCCTTCTTTAAATGTTGATTTTATAATAATTTGTATTGCTCCTATATGTATCCACCCTAATTTTTCTCTTATTTCAACTTTTATTTGTGATAATTTATTCTGTAAATCTCTTTTTGATAGTAAAGGTATTGTAATTTTATTAGAAGTTAAAGAAACTTCTAAAGCTCTTTCATTTATATTTAGTCCATAAAATAAATGATGTTTTCTAGGTTTTAATCTTAATTTTTCAAAAATATTAGTTTTGAATCCAGAATAGTTTGATAAAGTAAAATTTTCTTCTTGTATTTTTTGTAATCTTTTTCTATCTATTATTATTTCTTGATTGAATTCTCCTTTATATTCATGCGAGTCTTCTATTATATCTTGATTATTATTACTACTAGATGTTATTTCACTCATTATCACTGGAACTGGTGTAATCAGTTTCTGTTAAGATAAAAATACTTTCATCAGTAGTTAATTCCTCAAATTCATTTATTTGTATAAATTCTCCTTGTTCTAATAATTCATTATCTATTTCAAATATCTTTTTATTTTTCTCTTGCCTTTTAGGGCATTTATCTGCATAATGTCCTATTTCTTTACAATAAAAACATCTACATTCTTTAGCTCTTTTATATTTCCTTTTAAAGAAAGGTTGTCTCGGCTTTTTATATTTCTGTTTTTTATAAAAAGTTGATTTTCGTCTTTTAAAATATCTCTTTTTAAAATGTCTCTTCTTTTTATATTTTATTTTTATTTTTCCATAATAATAACTACTATCACATCCAATTAATAAAGGCATCTTGGGTTTATCACAACATAATGCAACTCTTTTTCTTAATCCTTTTGTAGCTTTGGCTAAAATAGCATTTGCACACCATTCACTCATTTTATCTTTAACATGACTTATTCTTTTTCCTAATGTATCAGTTATATCAGGATTATACGTGTCTATTAATTTCTGTCCCCAAGGGTCAGGTATTTTTGAAAAGAATAAGGTTAAAAAATATCCTGTATCACTAGTTCTATTGTAAATATGGTAATAATAGTCTTGAAAAACACATATATATCTTTCTATTTCACATATATCACATAATTGTAATCTCATTAGAGCTACTTTATATTTTTCAATTGTTTGAGCATCTTTATAAATATTGCTTTCTCCACAAAATTCTAATTTTATAGTTTCAACTGCTCTAGTTATCATATTAGATACATTTTCATCTGTTCCAATTACAATATTGACTACTTCTTCAGTAAGATTTTGCCGGGATCTTAAAACACTATTTAATAAACTTCTTTCAATAAAATGCCTAGTTGTAACTATGTCCGTTTTATTTATAGTTACTGCAATTCTTAAAGCAGTTTCCCATTTATCTATAACTTCTTCAACATTATTTATGCAATCTAAATCTAAATATATTCCAAATGGATTTATTGGTTCTCCTTTCATTTTATCAAATGGTGTATATTTATCATTAATTTGTGTAGTAGAACTTACTCCAGCATATCCTTTAGAGGGTCTATTAAACATTTCTTCCTTAGGTGGGTTTGTACTTGTACTGGGAATATCCGTTATGTTAGGATTAAGATCAATTTTAGATTCTGTTATATCTAATCCATTTCCTTTTAAATTTATAAATCTACTTTCTTTATTTATATCCAAATTTCTTATTTTTTCACTTAGATATTCTGAATCAGAATATTCTTCTTCACTATTACTCATTTTAATTTATTTAGATATTCAGATAAGTCTTTCATCGATTTATCATAGGAATTAAGTGTTTCTTTTTTTCTTAGTAGTATCTCTAATTCTTCTAATTTCCTTAATTTTTTCTATAGCTTTTTCTCTTCTATTATCTATTTGAATAATTGTTTGTAACAAAGTTGAAATGTTATCTAGTTCTTTTATTATCTGTTCTCCATAATATATTACTGTTTTTTGGATTTCTTGTATATCTTTATCTATTTTTAGTGGATGTTCACTTTCAGTTATAATATTATATTTTCTATCCATATTAATCAGAATTATATTGCCAATCTTCATTATCTATTATATAATCTTCTATAGTTTCATTACTTAATAAGTCTATTATTTCATCTTCTAGAAAAATCTCATGACTTTCTAGAAATTCTATATTATCAGTATTAATAGCTGATAAAATATTATTATTTTCAATAATCATATCAGTTATGTGATTATTTTCAATAAAAATATCAGTTATGGCTCTGATATATATATATATATATATATATATATATATATATATATATATATATATATATATATATATATATTACAAAGATGATCTTTTATATAATTCTTCCTTATAACAGATATTTTTATTTCTTTCTCGAGAATCAAGATAATTTAATACTTCCCTGTATCATTATTACAATTTTCGATGATAGTTTTATTTATAATTTGATCAACTTTAATGATATTATTGAATATATATATATATATATATATACATGACACATTCTTGGTTATAATCAGCAACAAATCCTCAACCATCTTTACCCTTCTCAGCTTTGACTTATTTCACAAAGCTTTACAAGAATTTCTTCTTCTATTTTGCCACAGCAAGATTTTACTATATACAATCATGGCCATTCGTCAAATACTTAGACGGTCTTTATCAACAGAAAAAAGATCAAATGAAGTTCCAAAAGGGCATTTTGCTGTATATGTTGGCGAGAATGAGAAAACACGGGGAATATTGCATTTTTGGTACACGAATGTGGCCTGCACGTTTATTTGGTACACTAATATGGGGGGTGGCAATTTGAGTACACTAATGCGGGGTAGGTCTGGCAATTTAAGTACAAATTTCGTCGGAAAATTCGATTTCAACCGGAATATTCGATTTTGACTGTCAATTTGGGGATTTTGACCAAAATTAGGGATTTTTGACGATTTTGACCAAAATTGAGCTAATTGATTGATTTTTTGGGGAAAGATTGACCAATTTTGACTTATTATAAAAGAAATAGAACTATATTTTACCAATTTGCCCTCAAAACCCTATTTTAATTTTATTTTATTCATCTTCTTCATCCTTCTTCATCATTCTTCATCTTCTTCATCTTCTTCATCTTCTTTATTTTTCTTCATTGAGCATAAATGTTGACCACCACCACCACACCGTCGCGGCCGAAAAATATTAAACCACCACGTCGCCGCCGATACCACCACTACCACAAATTTTACCCAACCCCCAATTTTACGAATATTAAAAAAAATCCATCTTCATCACCATCCACCACCATCAACCACCATCACCACCACCATCACCACCACCATCAACACCAACAACCACCACTCTTCTCCATTTTGTCGTTCAGGAAATCATTCGTGCCGAAGGGGCCTGCCTATCCGGAGTTGACCCAAATCCCGAACCCGAAAAAAGTCCACACTCAGCTCTTCGAGATGAAATTGAGTTCAAAAAGCTTGGCCTTCAAGTCGTTTCTCGACTCAGTGGAGAGCTCACCAATGTCAAGAAAGCCGCTGTTATAGACTCCGATGTGCTAAGCAACGATGTAGCAAAATTTGTTTCGGGAATTAGTAAAATCACTGAAGTTATGAAATTGAACGAGGATCTTGAATTGAAGGACGAGAATAAAATGTTTTTGGACAATATGATTGAGTTTTTGAAGATGGCCCAAAAAAGAGATGATCGATATTCAAGCGAAAGAGGGATTAGCGCTGGTGGTTGGGGGTGACAGTGAGGAAGATGGGTTTTGGAAAAATGAAATAAAAAACAAATCAAAATTTTCAATAATTAGAAAATAAAATATAAAAATAAGTCAAAATTAGTCAAAATCCCCAAATTCGGTCAAAATTCCCAATTTTAGTCAAAATTAATTAAGTTTCCGACAAAAATCGAATTTTTCGGCTGAAATCGAATTTTCCGACGAAATTTGTACTTAAATTGCCATACCTACCCCAAGGTTTTGAAACCCGGCCCGGACCGGCCGATCGGACCGCCGAAACCGGGAACCGGCCGGTAAAACGGTCCGGGCTATGCTACAAACCCGTTAGAGGCTGAAAATCGTTGTTTTTTGTCAAAACCTGTTCGATCCGGCAGTTCAACCGCCGGATCGTTCGAACCGGTGGTGGGTCGCCGGAACCGGTGAGTTTGCGATTTTTGTGAATTAAGTAAAATGGGGAATGGAAAATAACAGCGTGAATCTTCTTCTTGTATCTTCTTTTCATTATTAAAGTGCTGTAGAAATATAGAGATGGAAAAATATGGAAAATAATTGACAAAAATAAGAAAGAGAAGAAGGAGAATAGGTTTGGACTTTGGAGGCGTGCTGCTGCTTGTAGTTTGTGAAGAATGGTAAAATATTAGGGTTTGTTTCCTTTATATACTTTCTAATTTTTTATTCTTTTTTTTTTAATGTTTAGAATTTTTTAATGATAAAATAGAGAATACTATGTGACATAAATTACACAATAACATGTTCATTCATATTTGATTTAACATTATATAATTTTTAAAAATCTATAATATAAATGAGTATAATATTTACTATTATATTAAATTATTTATATAATAAATTATATTTATTACATAATTATGACGTCACTGGTTTGATAGCGGTTCGCCCAACGGTTGAACCAGTGACCCTTGACCCGGTAAAATTTTCGGTTCAATGAACGGTCCGGGTTTCAAAACATTGACCTACCCCGCATTAGTGTACTCAAATTGCCACCCCCCCATATTAGTGTACCAAATAAACGTGCAGGCCACATTCGTGTACCAAAAATGCAATAATCCCAGAAAACACGCTTTGTTATTCCATTATCGTACTTGAATCATTCAACATTTCAAGATTTGCTAAGTCAAGCTGAAGAAGAATTCGGGTTTGATCATCCAATGGGTGGCCTCACCATTCCTTGCAGTCAGGATTTATTCATTGATCTCACATCCCGATTGGGCAGAACGTGAAAAATATTAGGTCTAAGAGCAAAGAATTTTATTTTTAGATAGTTTAGTGGACAATTTTTTCTTCAATTTTTACACAAAGAAGATATTTTTTTGGATATAAAATGTATCCTTGGACAAATTTTATGGATTTATTGATAATGAGTTGTGTGTATATTCTGAGCCATTATTGGAATCTTAGCATTATCGAATTTAAGTACTCATCGTCGCATTTTCTATCACATTTTTTTGTAACCAACTCATGATGAAACTTTTCTTGATTAAATTCTCTTCTCAGAAGAAAATTCACTGCCTGGTTCCTAGTTAAATTTTTTTTCTTGGTGACAAAAATTCGAAGGAGTCGTATATATTGCATAATCTGTCATCCGAAAAACAAGATTGTCTGGAAAAATGCTCTCCGGTCATCATTTAATTGGAGTATTTTGAATATTGCACCGGCTAAATATTAAACTAGGGATGAAAAACCCTGCCAGGTTTCTACCAAAAGGTTAACTTTGTGATGCATTAGTGATTGTGAAATGTGTCGCATCAAACGAATGAGTATATAATACTTAGCCATTTTTTCTTCTCAATTTTCTCATCCATATATATTATGTATACACCATCGTATCGTATTTTAAATTTTAAAATATATAATTTATATCCTAACCGTATTCACATTCCTGAATTCATATTCATGCATAATAACTATTTCGTTATAGATATTGTTATCTGAGATGAATATTGGGACAATTATTGATAGAGATGAAATTATGTTACTTTCCTCTTAGAATGTTGTGTGTTCGATTCCGTCTTCCAACTTGAAGGTTAAGCTTGTGGCAGATTCGTAAGTACCAAAAAAAAAGTTGGTTTTTGTTGAACTTATATAAATGTAACTAAATGTGTCATATAAATACACTTACACAAAGGTTACATTTCTTGTTATTGTGGCGGAGTTGGGCGTAATATAAAGGTACCGTTACACTTAAGGATTTAAATAATTTTAAAGCATGTAATCACACATAAAAGTGTAGGCGTGTTCGACTTTATATCACACTTCAATTGTGGCATAATTTTTTTCTAAAATTCAAACAAACGCCTCTTGCCACACAAATTAACCGTGAGACTACTTTTGTTTTACTAGTTGATCAAACAACTGGATTATTTTGATACTTATAATTATGATTATTATTTGTAAAATTTTGATATACTTTCGAGTGTTTGCTCGTCGTTTAGGCCCGTGAGTGAGATTTCTGCTCATTGCAGTCACCTCTGGGGTTCTTCGCACTTGGATAGTACCAGGACCCTTGTGCCCCGGCCCTTGAGCCGATAAAGCTGCCCGCCCTATGACCCACAACTCAAAATGAGCCTTGTGACGAGACGCGGACATTCCCCATGCTGCGGTTCCCCCGGGACGTATCATTATAATCAAATTTTTTTTTGGTTTAAGATTCAATTGCATTAAAATAAAGATAAAAAGTTATTCAAAAAAGGCGCATAAGGGAATGGCCCTTACGGCACCAATGTAGCTATAGTACGCTACTCCAAATTACAAGGAATACCCAAATTGGGTTTATCCTATTACTAAGTAAATCAACTACCAAGCTATATGCCACAATCCTTTAGCAGATGATGTGGTTATCATTTATTCACTTCTAAAGGGGTTGTTGTATTCATAGGACCCCGCAACAGGCGATCAACCATTGTATCCATTTCTTCTTCCATATCATTGCCTTCCAAAAGAGCGAATGAATTACGATCAACAATCTCTTTCTTCTTCATTAGTAACTCATTATCCTCTCGCATAATTTTAGTTGGAGAGGCAAGAATCTCATTAACCATACGTTCAACAGTTTCGTTGACCCCTTTGATCTTATCCTTAGCTTGCTTTTGAGTTACTATCTTCCATGCATCAGAATTAGCCCTTTGGTCGATTGTGTTATTCTTTGGTACGTATATGTGGACTGGTTTAGGTTTTCGTACAACCTTCTTCACCAATCGGCAGTCACCCTCTTTGTGTCCAAAAGTGGTGCATAATGAGCACAAGGCTGGTTTCCATTCATATTCAACGAACACCTTTCGCGTCCCATTATACTCACGCGAGTCCGATGGTAAGAGCATGAAAACATGATCCTTAAACTTCGAGTGGATATTTACTACAACACAAACACGCGCATAGTCTAACCTTTCCTTGGAGGATGTGAATGCATCAGGATATAGGGGTCGTCTAACCGAGCTAGCCACCATACTCAACCCCTCCGAAGTCCAATATTCGGTTGGCAAGTTTCTGAATTTTACCCATATGGGTACTTCTTGGTGATTTCATTTTTTCAGTGACATACCTTCTTTCCAACGTTCAAGAATAGAGGTTGCCCCGCAAAGAGCCAAGGCCCTCCTTCAAGCACATTCATCATGTGAATCTCAAAATCAAACTTAAAGAAGAAGAAGCCATTGGATGTGGCTTTTACTTCGATCAGTCCACGCCAAATTGACATAGTAAAATTCTTGACAGCCATGAACGAAATTCAGAAATTGACATAGTAAAATTCATACCTATTCGGGCTACTTCCCACGTAGGTTTACAAAAACTTCACCATTAATGATCTCCGGTTTAATGTATTTAAGTGTTTTACGTGTAGAATTAGAAAATGAATGCAACTCATCAGATTTTCCATTTGTACTCACCTTAATATTTCCAAAGTTAATATGCTCCGGATCAAATCTAATGCAAGGAGATGGAGTCGAATTCAAATCTGCCATATTTTCATTCTTCTTTGTTTTGCATCCACGAATTCCACCTTAGGCAAGTCATTCATAGCCCTAATGATGTCTTGTGCCTCCATTGATATTGGATTAACAACCCTAGTTTGCATACAATCAGACACAAGATCAGCCATATCCTCTTTATAAGGAACGAAATCTGCCCCTATTAATGTTTTATTACCAGCCACCATCATCTCCTTAACACTAGGGTTCGAAACCCTAGCCTCCATATCAACCTCCAAGCTTTGTAAGGATGAATTTTCGTTCAAATCAGCCAAATTAGCCTTATGGGAAATGCAATCCGCCCCAGTGTCCTTGTTTAGAAGTAAATCACCTTTCAAATCAGTAAAATAAGCTTTGGAAGGAAATAAATCATCCCCTCTATTCACCTTTGGAAAGGAATCCCCTCTCAAATGAGCCAAATCAGCCTTGGATGGAAAGAAATCCACTTGATTTCATGCCTTAGTAGTAGTCATCTTCTTCTCCAAATCTTCAAGTGACCCCTTAAATGGAAGATGAACGAATTTTCCTCCATTTTTGCTCCTGTGATTAAGCTTCTCATGACTTAAAATCAGAAAATAAGAAATATTCGAACACAAAGGAGAACCTTGTTCATTTGAACTTGAAAAGAGCTCGAAATTCTTATCAAAATCTAACATGTCTTCGATCTTAGCACAAACATCGGACTTGGCACCATTTTTATCTCCGTATTTCATCTTTTCACATATCAAGATCGGAGATGCAACTAAATTTGTAAATTTAGCATTACACGGTGGATCCGAATGTGGAGAATCCTTCGAACCCAAATGAACAACATCAATTGCCTCTCGATTAGTGCCTTCAACCATTGAAACCAATTGTAAAAATTCAGGAACATTAAACCTATCCCCAAACGATGGAATATATTATGATATAGATTGAAAAAAAGTAAGTTTTATATCTATATTATGTATACACCATCGTATCGTACTTTAAATTTTAAAATATATATTTTATATCTGAATCGTATTCATATCCCTTAATTCATATCCATGCATAATAGCTTTTTCGATATAGATATTGTTATCCGGGAGGAATATTGGGACAATTATTGATAGAGATGAAATTATGTTACATTCCTCTTAGATTGTTGTGTGTGTTCAATTCCATCTTCCAATGCGATGGTTAAGTTTGTCGCAGATTCATAAGTACCACTACAAAAAAAAGTTGGTTTCCTTTACACTTCTAAATCTATCTATCATATCTATAATCTATATATATCTATAACTATTATAAAAGTATGAATGTTAAGGAATGACTTACATTTCTTAACTTTTTTATTAAGTTAGCTCTATATTAATAAATTGATATAAACTGTACAAACTACAATTATAATTATTGTTATTAAATGAATGTAAATGAATGTACAATTATAATTATTGTTATTAAACTATACAAACTACAAATAAGTTTATTCAATGTATAGTAAAACCTCTATAAATTAATAAACTCTCTAAAATAATAAAATCTTCCGATCCCGACTTGGGCCTTTGTAAAAAATCATCAAATTCGATAAGATAATAAGATAATAATTTTTCGGAAAATCCCTTTATAAATATTAGGTCCCATCAAAAGTCTAAATTAATAATTCATAAATATTACAATGATAAATATTATGGTAATTTGCTAAAATATGAATCTATTGTTACTTGATTTTTCTTAAAATTTAAATCTAATTGGATTTCATCCCTAACTTTTTTAGTTGCAGCTAAGAGTTTCGGTGTTGAGTTCTCTAGCTGCAACAAAAAATTGTGAAGAGTTGTTGTCGCACTCAAAGCTTCCTTTCTCGTGAATATTTAATTAGTTCCAAAGAATTGGTTGATGCATGAATATAATCAATGAAACATATATGAATTCATTTATTTTCAATATATATGTACTAAATTTGTTGAATTTAAAAAGTCTCTCTTTTAATTAATAAAATATTAATTTATCGATAAATTAATATCTCTCTAAATTAATAAAATTTCATGGTCACAAGATTATTAATTTATAGAGGTTTTACTGTATATGTTAGGTGAAGTGTACTAAGTATATTGATAGTGATTAGTGCATAAGAATATGAGTGGCTCAACCTACATATATTTCCTCACTTTTTTTCTTCAATTTTCAATTAACTCAGGGCCGTGGAATGATCTTTCCATGTCATGCATACCATGTCACAACCCCAGACCGGGCCCGGGAATGATGACCCTTTCCTTTAGTAAATGTTATGGTTTTCTGAAAAAATAAAAATATCCTTTGAAATATAAAACCATTTTCTTTTACAATACCATGTCACACCCCCGAACCGGGCCCGGGAATGATGACCCTTTCCTTTAGTAAATGTTATAGTTTTCTGAAATAATAAAAATATCCTTTGAAATATAAAAATCATTTTCATTTACAATACCATTTTCATATATACATCAATCATCACCTGCATCATAACAATCTAATGAGCTAATGGCTCAGTAAGAAGAAGCTCAGTTATAACAATATTTCACGCATGGTAATCGACTGATGATGATAGGCGTCTGTTTTTGGAACTTCTCATATAATTGGCCAATAAAAGAAGCATCACGGGCGTTCTCATACCGACCTTTCGGCCGATGATATTAGCCGCTAGCTCCATCATATATCGTAGATTTATCTATCTTGGTTTTTAGACCTCAAGGTATTCACCACCCTCTGTTGGCTCCGCAGGTCCTGTTAAAGTTGAGTGCCCGGCAAGCCAATTGGTTGTCAAAAACTTAGCAACACTACGAAAATAGTCTTGTTTAAATCGTTATTTATTATATGGCATCTTCTTTATTATATATCTTATGTCTTTACACATATGTAATAAAGTCCCTTAGGTTACATAGAGCTATGTGTATGGTCACGCATTGGATGGTGATCATGGGATATACTCGAACGGCTATAATCCTAAAAGCGTTTCAAGTCATAAAGTTATTGAGATAGGGATATCAATGACTCGTCAAGACTTGCTTGTATGTTGCATTTCCTTTGAGGAATGTACCTTGTTCCATGGGTATTGGTTGGGAACCTATACAACATATGAGGGTTCACATCGGGGATGGTGAATTGAGCAACCCCAGTGAAAATTCATAATGGTGGACGTGTCGAATATGAAGTTCCACGGTCACGTAGGCTTGTGATGATCCTCATGACTTGAGGGATCGCGGCTGTTCAAATACATGACCTACTGAACTTTGATCTAGTTCATGATTACATGGATAATCATACAACGGGCTATTTTGGGTGTAGTCTGGTCATGTGATTTGGCGGGGGTTCCAAGATGGGATATGTCTCTAATCGTATGATTACTGAATCTCTTATGCTGTCTTAGGAATGACTTGACAGGAAATATCCGGCCGGAGTAAGTCAATAAGAAGGTGTGTGATCCTTGCTTAGTTGACATAAGTCGTCATTTGCCAATTGACATAGTCATATGATTAAATTAGTAGGATTTCGACTGGTAATCAAATCCTAGATTTAATCGGGATATCTGATAGAAGGATGAGACACATCCTACGATCGTGATCTTGAGAGAGATCAAGAATTCTCACTATTTCTTAGATTCATGGACCCAATTCAATTCAGTGGGGTCTTTCATTCACATTTTTTTCCACTAAGAACGTTTTCTAAAACTCTTTGACCCCCGAATTTTGAGTATCCGACCGGAAGGCCGAGAGCTAACTATCGAGACTTTGGACTATCCGGACACATACTTCGTGAAATGGTTCATGCATGTTTGTTGCCATTCCATATTAGAAATAATCGCAGGAAATCCTTTGATAACGCGGATTCCTATTTCTCAGTGATATTCCACAATCAAGACAATTGGCTGAATCCCGTGAAACCATTTCATAGAAGTTCATTGATATCTTCTTTTTATAAAGCAAATCGACTTCGATTCAGGAGAGGTCTGTTATAATCATTTGAATCTAGGGGTTGAGTCGACGTTGCTAGACATCGAACTCAATCTGTGAGAGTCATGAATTAATTGGTGGTCAATTCATGATCAAGATTAATCATTTGGCATAATGATTAATTGAGGTAATGATTGGCTAATTATTACCGAGCCATTTGGAAAATAGTCTTACTGCTAGCTTTCGAATGAACCTAAGGGGTAACACACTAACTTGAATAAGTTTCCCGATTGTATTTACGAGATGGCCAATTTGAATTAGGCCTAGATGAATTAATATTGGATATTGATTCAAGATGAAATAAATTAACTAATTGAGTATTGGGCTTGAATTAATTAATTGGACTTTTTAATTGATCGTGGATTGATTAATTAATGGGCTAGGCCCAAGGGATTTATTAATGAAAGCCCAATTAATAAAACTTGAGAGTTAAATAATTTAATTAGTCTTGGAGATTAATATAATTTATTAATGAGTTGACATAAAATTGTTGGAAGATGATTAAATTAGGAAAGTAACTTTTGGATTTTGGCGGAGATTTAATACATAATAGAATCCTAAATATAAGGAATTAGTTCCTAATATATTGGGATTTGATATGTATTAACATATGGAATAGTAGAGACATACATGTAGTAGGATTCTAGTTGAAAGAGTCCACTTTTTTTAGGGCTACATGGTATGGAAGAAAATAGATCCTTATTTTCGAGCCTCTATGAAAAGATTTCGATAATGGTTCTTCATCTCTTCTTGTGAGAAAAAGGCAAGACACAATGAGAAAAACATATCTCCCAAAATTATTAGGTTTTTCCAAGTTTGTAACTCTCATATTCTTCAAGTTTAGAGAATGATATATTCCATCACACTATATACGATCCTATACTTAGTCGTAATTACGAATCGCTAGCACGATTGTTATTAGCGAGGGAAGCGTTCAAGGTGTGGATACAACGCTTAGAGGCACGACGTTTGGAGTGCTTAAAGACCTTTGATGATCACGTGTTATTCGAATTCATCATCAAGGAGAAATCAAGAAACACCACTAGAAAACAGAGCAAATGCGACGGGCGTTTCGCCCGTCGCCATTTTTTTTACGTTTTGCGACGGTATGGCGTCGGTGAAATTCCAACCCGTTTTCTTAAATGGGTTAAAAATAATGCGACGGTATGGCGACGGGATGGCGACGGTACGATAAATAAATAATTTAAAATTTTATTTTTAAACCATTGGCGACGGGATGGCGACGGTATATACTAAAATATTTTTAAACAATTATTAATTTAATATAAATATATTTTACAAGAAATAATTATTATTTGGCGACGGGATGGCGACGGTATATAATAAAATATTTTTAAACAATTATTAATTTAATATAAATATATTTTAAAAATATGGCGTCGGGTTTGCGACGGGCTTTAAGAAATAATTATTATTATTTGGCGACGGGATGGCGACGGTATATAATAAAATATTTTTAAACAATTATTAATTTAATATAAATATATTTTAAAAATATGGCGTCGGGTTTGCGACGGGCTTTAAGAAATAATTATTATTATTTGGCGACGGGATGGCGACGGTATATAATAAAATATTTTTAAACAATTATTAATTTAATATAAATATATTTTAAAAATATGGCGTCGGGTTTGCGACGGGCTTTAAGAAATAATTATTATTATTTGGCGACGGGATGGCGACGGTATATAATAAAATATTTTTAAACAATTATTAATTTAATATAAATATATTTTAAAAATATGGCGTCGGGTTTGCGACGGGCTTTAAGAAATAATTATTATTATTTGGCGACGGGATGGCGACGGTATATAATAAAATATTTTTAAACAATTATTAATTTAATATAAATTTATTTTAAAAATATGGCGTCGGGTTTGCGACGGGCTTTAAGAAATAATTATTATTATTTGGCGACGGGATGGCGACGGTATATAATAAAATATTTTTAAACAATTATTAATTTAATATAAATATATTTTAAAAATATGGCGTCGGGTTTGCGACTGGCTTTAAGAAATAATTATTATTATTTGGCGACGGGATGGCGACGGTATATAATAAAATATTTTTAAACCATTTCATTGACTTACCGACGCCATACCGACGCTATTTTTATTTTTAAAATAAATTAAATATTATTATTAATATATTTTAGAATAAAATATAAATATATATTATTGGTTATTTTATACCGCCGCTATACCGACGCTAATTACTATTTAATTTTTACACCGTAAGGATTAACAACTATCAAATTGTCAATCGTAGCCGATAATTGAACTATAAGTCGACACTCGATATACATATTATATATATCACGAGTCCGTACTATAATACGTAGTTCGTAAATACTATGCGTTGTAACGATTTCTCTAGTTAACTTAAAGTAATAATCACTAACAAAATTTTCTTTTCTTTTTTATATTTTGCATAATTAAATGATTAGTCACAACGACTAGTAGTTCACTAAATAATATTTTATTTTTGTGTCACATCTTACAACTACCAATTACAATATATAAGTTCAAATTTATTTAGGAGGTGATGAATTAAGTTTTAAACAATTTTTGAGTGAATATGAAATGAAAATGAAACGAACAAGTACCTAAAAATATAAAAAATGATAAATAAACAATGAATTGTTTTAAATGATTGGTGAAATAAGTGAAGAACTCACTCATAAACGAATATTAATTATGTTAAGAGAACATTACTTTTAAATGAATATATATATATATATATATTTGTAAGAAATGTGTGATTAGAAATTTATATAAGATATTTGACTGATATAAACTCAGGATCATACAATCACTTTGAAAATTTTCACACTCCGCTAAATAGTGGCGACGGGATAGCGTCGGGATGGCGACGGGATTTAAATTTTTGAAAATTTTCACACTCCCGCTAAATAGTGGTGACAGGATAGCGTCGGGATAGCGACGGGATTTAAATTTTTGAAAATTTTCACACTCCCGCTAAATAGTGGCGACGGGATAGCGACGGGATGGCGACGGGATTTAAATTTTTGAAAATTTCCACACTCCCGCTAAATAGTGGCGACAGGATAGCGTCGAGATGGCGACGGGATTTAAATTTTTTAAAATTTTCACACTCCCGCTAAATAGTGGCAACGGGATAGCGACGGGATGGCGACGGGATTTAAATTTTTGAAAATTTTCACACTCCCGCTAAAAAGTGGCGACGGGATAGCGACGGGTTGGCGACGGGATTTAAATTTTTGAAAATTTTCACACTCCCGCTAAAAAGTGGCGACGGGATAGCGACGGGTTGGCGACGGGATTTAAATTTTTGAAAACTTTCACACTCCCGCTAAATCTTATTAGGCGCCATATTCAATTTTTTTCACAAATAGTGGCGACGGGATAGCGTCGGGTTGGCGACGGGTTTTAAATTTTCGAAAATTTTCACTCCCGCTAAATTTTCGAAAATTTTACAAATTGTTACTCTATATAAAGCCTCATATTCACAACTTCATAATCCAAATCTTCAATCTCTTCTTCCATTTTTCATTACATGTATCATCTAATATTTTTATTTATATTTTGTTATATTTTGATTTTAATGTGCACTAATATCTTGTTGTTTTGTTTAATTGTGTAGGACAATTAAAAAGGGTAATTACGAATCAATCCCTTACAATTCAATTTTGTTTTTTAATTATTCATTATGATATGAATTCTATGTATTAATATTCTTACACTTTCTATTATGAATCCTAATTTTTTTATATTTCTTATAGGAAAAATTGTTAAATACAAATAAAGAGAAAAGAAAAGGTATGTATTATATTTTTTAATTCGTTTTTAAGGCTTAATGTTTATTATCAATTCCAATTCTTTTTATTCTTGATGTATTTTGCTATATTCTTGATATTTATGTTGAAGTAGATAAATTATTAGTGTTTATGTTGATTTATTATTTTTGATGTTTAATCTTTTAATGTTTGATACATTTGAATCAGTGCAAGAGGTTCATATCTCCAATTATTGATGAAATTCTGAAATTGCAGCCGGTTGCTCGATTTGTTGCAGCAACCCGGCTGCATATTTTTTTACAAAATTTACCAGAAATGCGACGGGATTGCGACGGTCTTCAAATGTTTGGCGACGGGTTTGCGACGGGCTTCAAGAAATAATTATTATTATTTGGCGACGGGATGGCGACGGTATATAATAAAATATATAAAATTATTAATTTAATATAAATATATTTTAAACATATAGCGACGGGTTTGCGACGGGCTTCAAGAAATAATTATTATTATTTGGCGACGGGATGGCGACGGTATATAATAAAATATATAAAATTATTAATTTAATATAAATATATTTTTAAAATTATGGCGACGGGTTTGCGACGGGCTTCAAGAAATAATTATTATTATTTGGCGACGGTATATAATAAAATATATATAATTATTAATTTAATATAAATATATTTTTAAAATTATGGCGACGGGTTTGCGACGGGCAATACCCGGCCAAAATCGGGTCAAGTGTTTAGGTAGATGGCGACGGGATAGCGACGGGATTTATTTTAGCGACGCCGAAATTGCGACGGGTCGATACCGTCGCGAACCCGTCGCAATTTCGGCTTTTGCGACGGTTTAGCGACGGTTTCGGCCGTCGCGTTTGCTCTGTTTTCTAGTAGTGAAAGTTGATTAAATTACGATATTTAATCAAGAACGGTACGTTTACGCTTTTATTTTAATTGTGCAAAAATGCTAAGCGTTTAATTGGGTGAAAAGTCTCTAATAATATTTGAACTCTATTTCCGCTACGAGGTTTCACCCGAGGATCTAGGCGATCCCAACAGGTCCCTCCCGCGTCACGTGCCTACCCGACCTCCAATCAAACACCAAACCTCTCTTTCGAAAACGTTCTCTTTACAAGTATAGCAATATAATGCATCATAACATACGTACCTCAACATTTCACATCAAATAACATTCATTTTCATTATCACACGTAATAAATAACATTTAACACAGTCAGCATATAATAACATTCATATTGAATACAATCAACATAAACAATCATAAACATGAATAATATGATTCTTACGATACGTCAAAGAACACTTCTTCTTACCTTAAGTCGTTAGTACTAAAATTGATAACGTGACGCTACCGCAAGCTATCTATAGTGCTCCTTCTAATCCTAGTAGTTCAATAACCTGTAAAACGATATATATATACGATACTTAAATATGATTTTTGACTAATATTCTAAATTCACTAATTAATTCGAAAAGACTATCGATAAAATGCTTACTTGTGACGAGTATGTCGATTCTCCTAGCTCATTTTAAGCACCACTATTCCTTTCCTATTTTTCCCACAAATTTTTCTTCTCCTTTTCTTTCTTTTCTTTTTCTTTTCTTCTTCCTCTAATTCTCTTGTTTTCTTTCTATTTCCTAATATTTTCCCTTCTTTAGCTCTTCAAATCCACTTAAATAATAGCTATAACTCGGCCATAAGACTTGGTTGATAAGTTTTGGAAAATAATATTATTTTATTGATTTAATTATTTGCAGCTGCTAGCTTAATATGTCTTATATATTTGACGGTATATTTTCTACGTGTCATGTACTATACTAATCGAGACTTATAGGTAACACGTAAGTGACGCGTAGTGTACAAAATATATTTACCCTATAACTAATGGGAAGGTTTAATGTACCGTATTCGATCAAAACTCTAAAGTTAAGCGTGCTCGTACGAGAGCAATTGTATGATAGGTGACCACTCTAGGAAGCACGCCAATTTTCATTCGTTAATTAATTCGTGATAAGTGCTAGATGGCATGCCTGCTCAATCTAACTCGTTAATTGTCTAAACGTCATGCCTGCTTAATCATCATATCTGCTTAACTAGTAAAGGATGCTAATTAAATGCATTTTAAATGCACGTATCACATATGTAGCGCGAAAGCATTTTCGTAAAATCATGCGTTTATCATATAATTAGCAAGTAATCATATTCATGCCATTATGTCATTCATATGTTGTGAATCAGTAATAAATGCTAACTATATGACATGCTTACCGTTGGCCGGCTGTGAGATCATTGGGAATTACAATCATATCCTCCTTATGAAAATTTTGACATCAAAATTTGACATACCGAAATAATTCAGGATATTTGCTCCGCATTTCTTCTTCCCTTTCCCATGTAGCTTCTTCTACTGCATGATTTCTCCACAAAACCTTTACCAGATCAATGCTTTTGTTTCTCAATTATTTTACCTTCTGATCAAGAATTTGCACTGGTTTCTCCTCATAAGCTAAATCTAAAGATAACTCCAATGGCTCGTAATTTAACACATGAGAAGGATTTTAAACGTATTTCTTCAGCATGGACACATGGAAAACATTGTGAACACCGGTTAGCGAATGAGGTAAGGCTACTCTGTAGGCTCGATCCCCATATCTTTCTAGAATTTCAAACGACAATAACACATGATCTCCAATAGCAAATTCTAAATCTCTTCTCCGTATGTCTGCATAACTTTTTTGCCTACATTGTGCCGTTTTCATTCTTTCACGTATCTTCTCTACAATTGTTGTTGCTTGTTGTACCAGTTCTGGACCAAGTAATCTTCTTTCTCCAACTTCATCCCAATGAACTGGAGATCTGCATTTTCTTCCATGTAACGCATCATAAGGTGCCATTCTAATGGTAGATTGATAGCTATTGTTATAAGTAAATTCCACAAATGGTAGTTTCACATCCCAACTTCCCTGGAAATCCAGTGTGCATGCCCTTAGCATATCCTCAAGTATCTGAATAATTCTTTCTGATTGCCCATCACTCTATTGATGAAATGCCGTACTGAATGCAAATTTTGTTCCCATGGTACTATGCAAACACTTCTAGAACGTAGAAGTAAATTTAGGATCTCGATCAGATACTATAAAAACTGGCACTCCGTGTAACCTGACTATCTCATAAATATATTGTTGAGCGTACTGATCCATATTATACGTGGACTTCACTACAAGAAAATGGGTTGATTTTGTTAATCTATTGACAATCACCCATATAGAGTTTTATCCCTTCTGAGTTCTCGGTAATCCCAGTACAAAATCCATAGTAATGTGTTCCCATTTCCATTCTGGTATCGGTAGGGGTTTCAATAAACCTGCCGGTCTTCGGTGTTCAACTTTAACCGGTTGACAAGTCAAGCATTCTGCCACAAATGTTTCTATATCTTTCTTCATACCGGCCCACCAATAATGTTGTCGCAGATCTTTATACATCTTTGTACTACCGGGGCGCACTGAATAAGGACTAGCATGAGCTTCTTTCAAAGTGTCTTCTTTGATTATTTGATTAGATGGCACACATAATCTACCTCTATATTTTATAACTCCATCATCAGAAATTGCGAATTCAGTCTTTTTTCCTTCATCAATCTTTCTCTTTATTTCAGTCAAATACACATCATTTTTTTAAACTTCGATGATTTTTTCACGAAGTACAGGCTTCAACGTCAGGGATGACAAAGAGCATACCTTCCCTTTAGGCACAATTTCAAGTTCCGATTTCTGCTAATCTTGTAGTAATGGCTTTTGTGTGATAAGGAGAGAAGTCATAGCTTTTCTACTCAACACATCAGCTACCACATTTGCTTTATCAAGATGATAGTTAATCACATAATCGTAATCTTTCACAAGTTTCAACCATCTCTGTTGTCTCATACTCAACTCTTTCTGGGTGAACAAATACTTCAAGCTTTTATGATCCGTGTAAATCTCACATTTCTCACCATAATGTCTCCAAATCTTCAGGGCGAAAACGACAGCAGCAAGTTCCAAATCATGAGTTGGATAATTCTTTTCATATTCTTTCAATTGTCTTGATGCATAAGCAATTACCTTTCTATTTTGCATTAATACAACACCCAAACCATTTTTAGAAGCATCATTGTATACTACGAATCCACCAGTTCCAGTTGGAACAGAAAGAATATGAGCTGTAGTCAATCGATGTTTCAACTCTTGGAAACTCTTTTCACAAGCATCGGCCCAAATAGACAACCACATCAGTATACAGTACTCTGCTAACAATCTGAATAGAACAAACCCTCAATACATGACTAGAATCCATTTTTTTTCCCCGATGGAATGGTCACACTGTAACTTATTTTTAGCAAGTCTGAAGTAATGCCAAATTTTCTCACAAATGCATCGACAAATGAATGTGTAGAACCTGAGTCTATCAATGCAAATGCAGGCATTCCAGAAATCAAAATAGTACCTGAAACAACTATGGGTCTACAAAGGCTTGTTCATTTGTCATAGAATAAACTCTTCCCTGCACTTTGTTTTGGAGGATTGGGCAATCTTTTGCAAAATGCCCAGGCTTCTTACATTTGAAGCAGTTGTTCGAACCCATTCGACATTCACCAAAATGATTTCTTCCACATACAATATCTAGGCCTTTCAACTTCATTGGAGGTCTGTACAACTCTTGGACACTTGTCAGCATTTCTTTGGCCTGGTTTCTGCTCTGGTTTCCTCCATTGTGTTGGATTTCTCGGGGGTGAACATTTGCCTCTTTTGTTGATAGGATTTCTAAATTTCTTTTTCATCCAGATTAGCCATTAAAGCTTTATCCACGATCTCTCGAAACTCGGTTGCTGAAGACATTCTCACATCCCTTCTAATCTCAGGTTTTTTTAGCCCCCTCAAGAAATGATCAATCTTTTCGGCATTATCCCTCGCAATGTAAGGCACATATCTGCAACCCTCTTCAAATTTTCTAACAACATAGTCACAGACAGTCATGTCTCCCTGTTTCAGCTCCAAGAATTCCTTTACCTTGAGGGATCTAGCGTCTCGAGTAAAGTACTTGTCATAAAAGAACACCTTGAACCTCTCCCATGTCAGTGTCTCCATATCCACAGCAAGTTTAGCTCCTTCCTACCATATTCTTACTTCTTTCTTCAATAAGAAGATCGCACAAAGTACCTTATCAGCATCGTCGATACGCATGAAGTCGAAGATGACATCTAATGATTTAACCCATTCTTCGGCAACTACAGGATTCGAACCACCATAAAAGTCAGATGGTTCCATCTTTTTGAATTTTTCATACATAACTTGTGGATTTTCTGGTCGAATAGGAGGTGCATGAGCTTGGTTATTTTGTTCTTGAGTTCTCTGTTGCATGTCTAATAATTGTTGAACCTTTTCACCATGCATTCTGGTTTGTTGCTGTATCAAATTAGTTAGATTATCCACCACATTGAATCCTCACCTGTCCCTTTACATTTTGCGGCATGACTTCCCACATATATATTGCCCAACTTATCCCATTCACCATCCAATAATGAATGTACAATAACGACAATAATATGCATTAAACAAATACAAAGGAAATAAGCTTAAAGAGTTGACTAAGTTTCCCCATCCAGATACGTTTATATGCCTTCTTCTGTCCTCAGGAAAGACTAAACCTCCGCTCTGATACCAAAAACTGTCACACCCCCGGACCGGACCCGGGAATGACGACCATTTTCCTTTAGTTAATGTTATGGTTTTCTGAAATAATAAAAATATCCTTTGAAATATAAAAACCATTTTCATTTACAATACCAAACCCTATACATAAACATAAGTTTGTTTACAAAAGTATAACAGAGCGGCTATTTAAACAAAAATCAGAGTTCTTTGAGCTACAAAACGCTTGAAACACAGCATATGAACATAGCTCTATCTGGCTGCTCGGGATGCTTGGATAACCTTCACATATATACATCAGTCATCGCCTACATCATAAGAATCTAATGAGCTAATGGTTCAGTAAGGAGAAGCTCAGTTATAACAATATTTTAGTAGCACAAAAAACAATCAATAATGCATAGTTCATTTAAAACATTTCTTTTTCCTCTTTTAAGTACCCTCCAAGTATGGTATTCGACTGATGATGATAGGCGTCTATTTTCGGAACTTGTTCATATACTTGGCCAATAAAAGAAGCATCACGGGGGTTCTCATACCGACCTTTCGGCCGATGATATTAGCCGCTAGCTCCATCATATGTCGTGGCTTTTTCTATCTTGGTTTTTACACCTCAAGATATTCACCACCCTCTGTTGAGTCCGTCGGTCCCTCCCGCGTCCCGTGGCTACCCGACCGCCAATCAAACACCAAACCTCTCTTTCAAAAACGTTCTCTTCACATGTATAGCAATATAATGCATCATAACATATGTATCTCAGCATTTTACATCAAATAACATTCATTTTCATTATCACATGTAATAAATAACATTTAACACAGTCAGCACATAATAACATTCATTTTCAAATAATCAACATAAACAATCATAAACATGAATAATATTATTCTTACGATACATCAAAGAACACTTCTTCTAACCTGAAGTCGTTAGTATTAAAATTGATAACGTGACGCTACTGCAAGCTATCTATAGTGCTCCTTCTAATCCTAGTTGTTCAATAACCTGTAAAACGATATATACGATATCTAAATAGGATTTTCGACTAATATTCTAAATTCACCGATTAATTCAAAAAAACTATCGATAAAATGATTACTTGTGACGAGAACGTCGATTCTCCTAGCTCGTTTTAAGCACCACTATTCCTTTCCTATTTTTCCTAAAAGTTTTCTTCTCATTTTCTTTCTTTTCTTTCTATTTTCTTCTTCCTCTAATTCTCTCTTGTTTTCTTTCTGTTTCCTAATATTTTCCCTTGTTTAGCTCTTCAAATCCACTTAAATAATAGCTATAAGTCGGCCATAAGACTTGGTTGATAAGTTTTGGAAAACAATATTATTTTATTCATTGAATTATTTGCAGCTACTAGCTTAATATGTCTTATATATTTGACGGTATATTTTCTATGTGTCATGTATTTATACTAATCAGGACTTATAGGTAACACGTAAGTGATGCGTATTGTACGAAATATATTTACCCGATAACTAACGGGAAAGTTTAATATACCGTATTCGATCAAAACTCTAAAGTTAAGCGTGCTCGTACGAGAGCAATTGTATGATGGGTGACCACTCTAGGAAGCACGTCAATTTTCGTTCGTTAATTAATTCGTGATAAGTGTTAGACATCATGCCTGCTTAATCTAACTCGTTAATTGTCTAAACGTCATGCCTGCTTAATCGTCATATCTGCTTAACTAGTAGAGGATGCTAATTAAATGCACGTATCACATATGTAGCGCGTAAACATTGTTGGAAATCTTGATTGAGTAAATTGTGTTTAGCACGATTTATCTAAAGATTTAAGTGAATTTCGTATATCGAAAGTGGAATGTCTTTGGCTCAAATTATTCTACGTTTCGAGTAGATAAATTTAGAGTATTTAATTACTCAAATCCGATTTCGGGTGAATGAGAAATTAATTAACAAAGTGTGTCACTTAAAACGTTGTTCATAATTGGAATCAATTTATCGATTGATACATATACGATTAAATGATCAACAAATCATACAATCGACGGCCGCGATTGTATGAAAGAAAGTTCATTTAGTTTGAGGACTAAAATGTTCAAGTCGAAAAATTGAGGGACCAATTTGAAAGGACGTTCGAGATTGAAAAGTTTTGGGGTCAAAACATAATTTATAAATGTTTTGAATGTGTGCAACTTTTGGAGGTTTGATGAAGGGGTGCTTGTCTAAAGGACATGACTCTCCTACAATTTATGAAAAGTTGTAACTTTTATCTAAAGGACATAATTCTCCTACACTTTATGAAAAGTTGCAACTTTTGTCTAAAGGACATAACCCTCCTACGATTTATGGAAAGTTGCAACTCTTGACTCAAAACTCTTCATTATCTATAAATAGACCCTCCATTTGTGGAATTAAAACACACCAAAATCATTTTCTCTTCTCTCCTTTTCTCCTAAATACTAATATGAGTATTTTGAGAATTCTTTGCATATTAAATGTCTAGAGATGCATTTAATTCATACGAGTCCATAGAGAGAGTTTGGAACAATATTTTGTTCGCTAGACTCGGGAATTTGTAGTGGTACTATTGCCGAGACGCCGTCGTTGTATCTTGGGAGACAAATTGCCATATTCCGTAACCACCAAGAGCGGGACAATATTGTCTTAAGGAGAGCGAGTAATATAAACTCGTGCCTCGACATTTTGCATCTTCATAAACACTGCCCGTTACGCTCCCAATAGATTTTTCCCAACAACTTAAGACAATATTCGAGTGTTTCTTGAAGATGATGATATCCGACGGAAAGATGATGAAATCAAGAGAAGAATTTAATTTCGTTTTATGTCATAATTTAAAATTTTATTTATTTTATGACTAATTCATATTTGAATATTTTGTAGTAAAATTCAAACTGATCGAAGGAACTTTCGAACATCCGTGGTGTCAAAGATTCTATCAAATACGTGGAAGCTATTAAAGGCGAAATTTTGGTTACAAAACAAATTCATGAGATAAGTTCATTATGTGAATTATCGATTTTCGCTTGTTAACATATTATGTTGAATAATATTTTATCATTGTGATATTATTCTTGAGAAAGAATAAATAACTATGCTTGCTTAATATATGAAGCATGATTAAGATGATCATTTCTTGTAATCATGAGCTTGTTGTGAGCATGTAGGACATATAATATTTAATTATATTATATACTTATGATTTATTCTCGATAAAGAATAAATATGTACATGCTTAGTATTACTTTATTTTGTGACACATATAAAGTAATGGTTTTGTAAAATTTCTTTCGGCTTATGAATAAATGCAATAAATGTAATTCTTTAGAATAAAACGTGATCACAATGAATGAAAAAATGCATTATTTAAATAAAATGATTTAAATTAGATGCATGTTCTTTTCGTGTGATGGAGACGTTTATTTAAAGAATAATTATTGTATTTTTTTAAGTTTTTGTTGTTTCATTTAGCGAAAGAAAATTGAGTTTGGTTTTAAGAATTTAAAACCAATGTTGTGGAATATCGTCACTATAAACCTATAAGGTTGCTAAGTGAGAATAATTCCAAATGTTTCATATTATGAAACGAACTTTCCCAAGAGAAGAAATAGAAAGGACTTATTGCAAAGTATACAACTTGGTCAAGAATAAAGAATGTTAATTATCGGAGTAAAATCGAGAAAGTCGATCAAACGTCCGAAATTAAATTCAAGAAAATGACTTTAAAGCTATGGAGAATTTGGTCAAACCAAATCTAGTGTTGGTGTACTGACAATAGTCAAAATGAAGATAAAAACAATTTCATTTCGAGGGAAAAACCACTAACGTGGTAAGATGAATCATGCTAGTGATGATCAAAGTCAATCATTGATTGACAACCCGAACCATGTTGATGGTGGGTGTTTGTCTAGGATAACTCAAACTATATAAATGATGGGTGATTATGTAGACAATATGGACCACACAAATGGTGGGTAATTGTCAAAACAAACTGAGCTAGACAAATAGTGGATGATCAGTCACTAAATCCAAGCTAGGCAAATGGTGGGTGGTCGAACCTCACGCTTCCGACTGCAGTATCTAACGCCTATTATGGAAGATAACTCAGCGAATGGTGGGTAGACAATGGTGATACGCACCGATATGAAATATCCGATAGTCCTAATTAAGATTAGCGGGTATTATTAATTGGCTAGATCTTGTGCCACAAACTTCGATACGTTATGATCATAAGCCGGCAATCGAAAAGGCACAGATTAGCACGTCTAAAATTAAAACTATTAAGCAGTGATCTTTAGTGGCATTGTCTCTATTGATTAAGAAAAAATCAAAAGAGAATATATGGATCCAATTGTATGCCTAAAAGATCAAATATACTGCATATCTGGAGGAAGGGCTTAAAGACTACTAGTTAAGAACGGACATAGTGGAAACCCAACCTTGTTGACTGGAGATCCCAAGATCTTGGTTCAATGGGACAACTAAATTATGAAAGTTCAGAAATGCACTTGGGGAGTATAATACTCTTGTCCATTCCTAGGATAATCAAGTGCAACCTACAGAGTGTAGCAAAAGGTTAAGCTGTGACTTTTAATGACTCCTAACTGTCTAAGTGTGAGACGCAACAAAGTGGGGTATGGTAGGATACTCTTATAGGAGGTCACCTATGTAAGTGTGAAGTGGGGCCGCTTCAAATTGAAACACTTATGAATCCAAGTGGTGTTCCATGGCCAAAACGGACCCAACCGAGAACAAAAATTGTTAGAGAAGTTATTGTGTGAGTATCATTGTCTTGGTTTACACAAACGGCTGACCAGTTCAAGACATCGCGTTCACTGGGGAGCCAAGTAAATCCGATGGTATTTCACTAAGGAAGGTTCAAAGCCAAAAGCTACCTATCCTGATGCAATAGATTTTCGCCCGAACTCTCTCAGCGTCTGCATAGTCTGCATCTGTGTCAGCATAGTCTGTTATGAATTAATTTCATTCATGGTGGGTATTGTTGGAAATCTTGATTGAGTAAATTGTGTTTAGCACGATTTATCTAAAGATTTAAGTGAATTTCGTATATCGAAAGTGGAATGTCTTTGGCTCAAATTATTCTACGTTTCGAGTAGATAAATTTAGAGTATTTAATTACTCAAATCCGATTTCGAGTGAATGAGAAATTAATTAACAAAGTGTGTCACTTAAAACGTTGTTCATAATTGGAATCAATTTATCGATTGATACATATACGATTAAATGATCAACAAATCATACAATCGACGGCCGCGATTGTATGAAAGAAAGTTCATTTAGTTTGAGGACTAAAATGTTCAAGTCGAAAAATTGAGGGACCAATTTGAAAGGACGTTCGAGATTGAAAAGTTTTGGGGTCAAAACATAATTTATAAATATTTTGAATGTGTGCAACTTTTGGAGGTTTGATGAAGGGGTGCTTGTCTAAAGGACATGACTCTCCTACAATTTATGAAAAGTTGTAACTTTTATCTAAAGGACATAATTCTCCTACACTTTATGAAAAGTTGCAACTTTTGTCTAAAGGACATAACCCTCCTACGATTTATGGAAAGTTGCAACTCTTGACTCAAAACTCTTCATTATCTATAAATAGACCCTCCATTTGTGGAATTAAAACACACCAAAATCATTTTCTCTTCTCTCCTTTTCTCCTAAATACTAATATGAGTATTTTGAGAATTCTTTGCATATTAAATGTCTAGAGATGCATTTAATTCATACGAGTCCATAGAGAGAGTTTGGAACAATATTTTGTTCGCTAGACTCGGGAATTTGTAGTGGTACTATTGCCGAGACGCCGTCGTTGTATCTTGGGAGACAAATTGCCATATTCCGTAACCACCAAGAGCGGGGCAATATTGTCTTAAGGAGAGCGAGTAATATAAACTCGTGCCTCGACATTTTGCATCTTCATAAACACTGCCCGTTACGCTCCCAATAGATTTTTCCCAACAAACATTTTCGTAAAATCATGCGTTTATCATATAATTAGCAAGTAATCATATTCATGCCATTATGCCATTCATATGCTGTGAATCAGTAATAAATGTTAATTGAATGACATGCTTATTGTTGGTCGAGTGTAAGATCATTGGGCATTACATATCATGAGTTCCATTCTATGTAAATTTTTCTAGAAATTGTCATGGCATTGATGAGCTTTTGACTGTATTATGCTTACAAAGCCAAATGCCTCAATTGTTCTTGATTTGAGCACACTATAAATAGTTGAGCATATAAATATTATTGAAAACTTTTTCAGGTAGTCATAGGAAGTTTTTTATTTATTTTCTTCATGCTGCAAATTGTGACAGATAGTCTTACACATATAATTTAATCGTAAATGTTGCAACATACAAATATCTTCCAACTGGTTGTGTATGATTTCATCAGTCCTCTTATTCTCGGGCTTCATCTACTATTATTTTTTTTGGCATTTCGCAATCTAAATGATCATTGTTTTTAGTTGAAATACCATTATTCTCGTATGTCTACAGGTTTTAAGTGTAAAATATGAATCGTGTTTATGAAATTCGTGGAAGATACATTATTTGAATTGATAGACTATTTGGTATTGAGTTATTTTTGGTTGAAATTATCATAGTTATTTGTCGTTCTTTTTCTGTCTAAGTGGTAGAAATGTAAGGTGGAATTAGTGAACTTGCTTGTGGAATAAGTGGAAAATAAATTCTAATTTAGAAGATTATTTTCGGTTGAAATTATCATAATTATTTGGTTGAAAATGATTTTAGATGAAATATCATGTTTTTCTACTGTTATTTTTTCATGTCTACCAGTTAGAAGTGTTCCTGCTTGTGAAGCTAGTGAAATAAATTAGAATTTGGAATTGACATACGATTGGGCTTGGTCCATCGTGTTTGAATTCATTGTTCGTTATTTAAAAGAAACTTTGCATGGTTTAATCTTAGTCAATAAGATAGTCCTAATTACATATAGATGTTTATGAGTTTGGGGTTCTTCGTTGAGGGGGAATTACATATTTCGTCCCTTAACAAAAGTCCAATCGCAAAATTGGTCTTCCATGTTCTGCTTCCGCACATTGAGTCCTCTAACTTGTCACATCTTAGCGCTTTTAGTCCCTGCCACTATCTTTTCCATTCAAATTAACGGAAATTTCCAAAAAATGTCAAAATTAGGGGAAGATTACATCTTTTCATCCTTTAACTTGCTGCTTAATACATTTTTATCCAATTACCAAGAATCAGGCACAACATGCTTCCGAAATATAATTAAACATTCATAAATTCATACCTTTGTTTGACCTCCTTATTGCCGGGTATTCCAAGCCTCTAGTTTTATGGATTCGTTCCAACCACTTGACCGCAGACGATGGTTCGTAAGTCTTAGCTCCTTCATCAATATAAAGCACAGCCCTATTTCGTTTCCTACCTTAGGGCGTATGAGGTATTACATGATAAATGTCTAGTTAAATTTTAGAAAGCAAGTTGAACAAAAGCCTCTCATTTTTTTTATTGATGAAATAAAATTAAAATTTCATAAACATACTCTACTCCGCTATTGGAGGAGATAACTCTTTAGCCTCTCATATGAGGACTGTTTTTTGGGGAAATCCCCATACACTCAAAAGAAAGATTACAAGAAAAGAAAATAATTTTATTTAAAAAACTATAGACTTGGAAAGAAAATATGTTGAGAAGAGTTGAAGAAACTTTTTGATGGTCTCCATCTGCTTCCTTCCTTTCCTTTTTATAGCCTTCAGCTCTGGATTCCAAAGGTAGATTCCAAACTTGATTTATTTTCGAATACGTCATTGCTTATGTATTCGTTCTTGTTTTTTACAGCTGTTTTTTTTTCTTTTCAGCTGTTGCACTTTTCATAAAATTACATTTTTACAATTGTAAATTTTCTATTGAGCCTAATTTAATTAGACTCTCTTCTGCCTCTTATTACATTTAAGAGTTTTTACCGAGTTTTGTGAAAACCCCTCGGATAGCTTGTCTTTGTACCCTTTAACTGTTTGGCGTCGGGCTTTTCCTTTGTAACCCTGATCCTTGTTCCGAATAGCGGTTTGTCTTGGAACTCACAACTTAGGCATATGCGATTATGCCATTGCTCAACATGCATCATGTTGCATGCCTTCTTCCTTGTGTTCTCCATTGCGGGCAACTTGTTCTTCCAAAATAGCGTCCTCTTTTGTTCAAAAAGGTTTTCCGCGAACTCAGTATTTTTTCCTGTCATGGAATTTAACAGGACTGATCCATTTATCTTATTAGAAAAAATTTAAATGGATACTTTACTTTGTACTGACAGACCCAGAATTCCCAAGCTCTTCGGGTAGAAATATTATCTTCACTCATTGAAACAACCAGAGGTGCCTCTCTTGTTTCGACCTTAACTTTGTGGAAGGTTGCTATATCAGGTCTTTGTAGCTTTATGAAATGAAATGCCAGATGAGATCCCTTTCCTGCGATTTCTGAAGCTATTGATAAAATTTTTATCTCTAGAACATCTCCTCGTTTTAGATGTGGATTATTCTGCCATGAATCATACACAGCTCCACTTATCCATTCCGGTAATTTTAGAAATTTCTGAAAATCCTGGTGCCATAGAATGTATTGAGGCAAGTGCCCCAAAATCATACCATTCTCGGACCTCGTCAGGTTTAGATCCTTCGAGCATACAAACCCTGGGATATTTTCCTGATGTATCAATCAGAGTTTTTCCCAAGATTTATTCCTTTTTTCGAGACAAGTTTCTCCCATGATCTTTGGTAAACCTGTCAATGCAAATTAATTTCATTAGTATTAACCTTAGATGTGTCTGTCTGTGGCCTAAGGTTAATCTCTCCCTCTTTTACCCCAGAGGTGTCGGGTTGACTTGAAGCAACTGGAGATTTCTCTTCCTATTGTTCATTTGTTTCCCATTTATCAGAGTTTGATATCGGACTTGTGCAAGCAATATTTGAATCTTCCGCTCCAGGTATAGAGCCCTATACTCTAAATGCAGGGTTAGAGCCTCTCTTCTTTCTCGGATCATCACCAAAGTAGATGCCTTTCGAATTAGTTCTTGCAATGCCTCCCACAGGAACCTGAGGCATATATTAAACTCTTGATTGTATTTTGGACAGTGTCCAGATTAACTCGTTGTATTTTGTCCAGCTGCCTCAGCATTAACCGATAGCTGGCCAAAATGTTTGTCTAGCTCCTCAAGATTTTTCCTGAGATGTCTATACCTTGTAACGATGGAATTCGCTTCAACTGTTTCCATCTCTTGTTAGGAAATCTGCAAGTATATTTTCATGAAATTTCACAATGATAATATAAAATAATAAAATTGACATTCCGCCTGCCACCTCATAATACAAGCCTTTTCTATTTTTGATTCTCTCTTAGAATGTTGTGTGTTCGATTCCATCTTCCAACTCAAAGGTTAAGCTGGTGGCAGATTCGTAAGTACCTCAAAAAAAAATTGGTTTTTCGTTGCACTTATAAATGTAACTAAATGTGTCATATAGCTACTCGTACACAAAGGTTACATTTCTTGTTAGTGTGGCTGAGTTGGGCGTAATCTAAAGGTACCGTTACACTTAAGAATTCAATTAATTTTAAAGCATGTAATAACACATAAAAGTGGCGTTCAACTTTATATCACACTTACAATTGTGGCATAATTTTTTTTTAAATTCATATAAGCGCCTCTTGCCACACAAATTAACCGTGACACTACATTTGTTTTACTAGTTAATCAAAAAACTGGATTATTTTGATACTTATAATTATGATAATTATTTGTAAAATTGTGATATACTTAAAATTATGATATAATTATGATAATTATTTATGGACATAATATCTTCGACCTCTATATAATATTTTGCCCCCTCTATTTTATTTAAAACTAATTTTATTAAAGAAGTTAATAATTAACTAATAAATAGAAGTGTAATAATGATAGTTTACAGCGAAGACATGTTAAACTTTTAATTAGTCATGCAATTTATATCCAGATCTTTTTTTATTGGATTTAGATTAAAAAAATTCTTTTAACTCCTAAATCGGGTTTTTTATTTGAATAATACGGTATAATTTTTTTTATCAAATTAGTATATTTTCAAAAAAATTGTGGATTTAATACAAGACGTCAACTGGATTGACGCCTTCTAATTAGAAGGCGTCAACCCGGTTGACGTCTTTTCATTTTATTTATTTTTAATTTTTTAAATTGAAGAAGGCGTCAACAAGGTTGACGTCTTCACTTTTTATTTTTTTATTATTACTCATTGAAGACGTCAACACTGTTGACATCTTCATCTCATAATTATGTTAGTAAATCATTACATTTAATGATTACTAATTATAATTATAAAATCATTTGCTGCAATAATAAAGATAATCATTACTATAATAATACAATAATCAATAATATTTTAGAATCATTGTGTCATTAATGATATTAATAATATATTGAAGATGACATCTTTGTTGTCGTCTTCAACATATTATTAATTATTAACTTAAATTTAAATCTATAAAATGAAAAAGTGTTCACGTGTATCTGTGTATCTGACACTTGTGTCGAAAAGAAATGACCGATCACTTAATATTTTTGTCAATTCTTACTATTAAAAAGAGAAGAATGAATGATTGATCATCACTTTTAATTTATCTTGAAATTTGTGTTTTACATCTATAAATGCAATTGAATTGAAGTCGAAATTGGAATGTCGTAGCCATTTCTTCTTTTCCTTTTTCTGTCACTCAAATTCATATTCTATTTTTCTTTATGGTTATTCAACTTCAAATACAAGAACCGTGTCTACACAGGTAAACAAATATTTGAGATAAATATAAAGATATTTTTTAATCTTCTACTATATTATAGCACAGTTTTTCCTTGATCCTAATTTTCTAGAATTTGAATTTTTTTAATAAAATGAAAAATTCTTATTGGTTGGTTTAAATTTTTTAAGATTGATTACTATTCTTAAATTAGATAATCAAATTAAATTACTTTCCTATTACATTCACTTGCAACCAAAATGGAAAAGTTACAATGTTTTGATTGTGATTTGTGATCATTAATGCAAATGGAAAGACCAAAATTTATTACCATGTATAATTCTTAGCATATCTAAATAAAGAATGGTCTAAATTAAGTACGTTCACATTAGGCTTAAATTTAAATTTTAAACTTTATTTTAAAATTGACTTACCAAATCGAAATCCTTAATTAGGAGGAATATTTAATTTACATTAGCTAAATTTACGTATTAATTCATTCCACAATTGATGGAATTATGCAGTTAATAAGAAAACTGATACATCTATAAATTATCCATTTAATCTAAAAACTTATAAATTATGCCATACTTTTTCTGCTTCACAAATCAATTTTACGGTTCTCCATGTTCACTAATTTTTTCATCTACAAAAGTGAATTTGATTTGATGTGAGGTAATTTATTTTATTAGTTCTTTATTTTTCATCTTTCAATAGTTTTGAATTTTACGCTTTCAATTTTGTTCGATTTTCTTCATTTAATTTAGTCTTAAACATTAATGACATTATGAGAATTTCTTAGTCGATCGAAAGTATTAGTCCATATTTTATTTGGCGATAAATGGTTATGAATGGAGCAATGGAATACTTATACATATATGCTTGAGGTAATCATTTCACTCCATTAATTTTTATTTTTTGTAGTTAATACCATTGTGTACTATTTTTCTGTTTATCGTATTATTTTTGTTGTTAAATTTATTGTATATTAACAATTGTTTTTAATATATATGTGCAAAGGAGTGTACTAATAATCTTTTTTTTAATATATATATATATATATATTTAATAAAATTGGGGAAAACTTTAGATTATGAATGTGGCAAATAAAAGCGTTCAATATTGAATTTTGAAGGTTGAAGACAAATCTCCGATTTCTATTTTCTATTCCCTTCTTCCTTTTCTTATTAGATTAAATTTTGAATTTAAATTTAGTTTCTTTATGAGAACTAGAAAGAAAATTTAATAATATAATATAATTATAATTTTTGTTATTGGAAATAATTTTTCATTTTTTGCAAGTTATAAATAAAAAACAACTTAATTGATTTATTGTTTTAATATTATAGAAATTATCTTCTGGTTGAATTTATATTTTAATATTCCAAAATTATGAAAATTTAGCACCTCAAGTCTATATGTGAACCTGTATAGATAGGCTTCACGTACTAAATTTCATTACATTACTTATTAATGTTATTTTTTATTGATTAAAATAATTGAGAACTAATATCATTATCATTATATATATTATAGCAAAGTGGTGTGGGACCCACTTTGCTCTCTATCTTTTTCTTTCGGTAATTTTAATTTTTTTTATTATTGAGAAAAATTTTATTGATTGATTTGATTGAGTGTGTAATTTGAAAGTTTGAATTTAAACATATTAATTAGGAATATAAAAACACTTATTTGGTAACTAACACAATATTTGGATAATGTATTTTGCATTCATGATTGATAGCGGTTATAACAAGTTTTATGATAAGTTCCTGTTAGTAAGCCTACAATTAAATGAGATTATAATATGTTGACTAAAGTTTAATTTTTTAAGATTTGTTAGATGTAAATAGACTTATTGTATTAATTAAGAAATGAAATTCCACAATAAAAAATTATAGTTAATAGTATTTGAACAATATTTGGGATAATCGTATTTATTTGTTCCTTACATCTTGACTTCTAAAAATAGTAAAGAAAAGATTTTACAGACAATTAGGGCAAACAATAAGCTTCCATAATTGATGTTAATTAAATGAGTAATTGACTCTTTTGGAATGCCGAAATGAATAATTAATTTTTTAAATGAGTAATTCACTATTATTATAAATATTGACGTCCATAATTGATGTTAAATAAATGAGTAATTGACTATATTTATAATTTTTAATGTCCACAATTTAAGCTTATAAAATGAGCAATTAATTTTTTTAAAAATTAAATAGCTACTTTTCTCAATTCTCTATAAATTGGCATTTCATTGTAATATCATAATTGTGCATGTTCATAATCTAACATCCCATTTACAAGATCATAAAGTTTTGATTTCTTTCTTATTTTTATGTTATTACTCTCAATTTTTATTCATTTTTTTATTTATTTTTTATTTTAATTTTCTATTAGTGTTAATCTATGGTAGACATAAATCATATGACTTCCATGGACACAAAGCTGGCAAATGTGGAAGCAAACTACTATATTTTGATTTATTTATTTATCTTTATTTGGTTTGAGTGGATATTAAGTGTAATTGGTAAATTTTTTTAATAATTTTTCCCATTAATATTCTTTTTATAATTTATTGGCTTAATTAGTTGTGTGGAATTGAAATAGTCAATATTCATGTAAAAAAATATTTTTATATATCTCTACATATTTTCTTATGTTTATAATTTATTATGGCATTCAGTTTTCTTCAATGGAAATGAATAATAACTATTATGATTATATTGAGGACTTTTTTATTTGATAAAGACTAATGAGCCATCCGAAATAAGCTTGAAGTTTGTAAAAGTCTGAGAATAAGAGAATTTGTAAGTTACAATAAGCTTGAGTAGAGTTAGAATAAGAGAATTTGTTGGCCTTAAACTTATTGTATTCCAACTCAATGAGTTTGAGTCACTACATTCTTAACTCATAATATTTGATTTACAAGCCTAACTTTTGTATGATAAATGAAACATATTACAATTGAGTATAATCATATATTCTATTTATAAGTGACATTTGTTTATTATTATTATTATTATTATTATTATTATTATTATTATATAATTTAGTCCCTTAATATATTTACTTTGATATATAGATATCCATGACTTTACATAATTAGTCACTAAATATATTGATGTGATTGGTCATATTTAATATTTTTTTATCTACGAAATTATGGATTTCACCAAATCTTTTTAATAAGTTTGTTTCATCTTCTACATTAAAGTTAAAGAAAAAATTGCTCGATTAAAATTCAAATATATCACCTAAAAATCGCTTAAAATTAAATTATTATATTAAAAATCTTAAAAATATATATTTGGACAATTTATTTAGAAAAGAATATGTTCAAAAACAATTTACATTTCAATTTTAGTTTAGTAAACCACTTTAATATTCTTCATAATAATAATAGGATTATAATAGTCTTTAAAGAAAAATAAATTGGAAATAATTTTTTCAAATGAATGAGCTATATTGTTTTGTGGTACTCTTTTTGACAACAAATTGTTTATTTATTTATTTTCTTAAAGAATGTTCAACTTCTTCCACCAAACAAATTTGTTGAAAAATATTGTTGGGTTAAATAAATAATTTGTTATTTATTTGGCACAAGGATTTTTTTACTATTCAGTGACACTATTTTATATTTCTCATGAACAATAAGGTGTCATAATATTATGATTTTTTAACATTACTAAAATTTGATCTATTTCTTTGTGCATACGGCCACTATATAACATAAAGTTAAGATAGTACAAGCAAGTTAGGATAGTATATATATATGGCATATGGAAGGCCATGTAGATTAAGATCAATGTTTAATTTTCTTTTTAATTTTCATATAGTCATCATATATTTGAGGAGCTTCAAGATAATATCCGAAACAAGTTCAATAACTCCCAATTATGCATATTTACTACCGTATCGAAAAAATATCACTAAACAACTTTATAAATGAATAAGCATTTTAATTCTTCATACACATCAATTGGACGATTTGCAATTGGTTATAAGTTTTTTTTATTCAGTAAAGAACCGTTTTGTACCTTAGCTAACAAAGTTGGATCATATTACTTTATCAGTTGTCATTAAGTAACTATATTTTAAAATTCTTCATTGTTCTATTGAATGATTTTTTGTATTGAGTTAATGGATATAAATATGATAATTATGAGTTTTCAAAAGAGATATTTTAAATTATACTCCGTGCATAGCACGGGGTACACGCTAGTTACTTATTATTTTATAGTGAATAATGTTTGATGATTCAAATTTTCTTATAAGATTATGTTTTACATAGTTGTCTTTTAAACTGCAAAATATGTTATTTTATAGTTTGATAAGTTGGTTGTCATTTGAACTAATTTTTTTTACTTTATTTATCTTTTCAAGATATGTCGAACCTCAACAAGTTTGATGTAATGGTGTACTTGGGGGGGCAAATACTACAAGAATCAAATTCTGTAACATATAGCATTCCTCCAGATCGGTATATCAGAATACGACGTTTGGTAAAGTTTTATCAATTACTAGCGAGATTGTATAAGGAAACACAAATAGATAGTAATATATTTTCGCTGAAAGTATTTGCTAAATATTTATGCGTGTATCGATCTGTGATAAGAGAATCAATTTGGAGATAACAAATGATGAGAATTTAGGATTTTTCACAAATGTTGATGCTGGGTTTACTACATTAGATATATTTACTACATTAGATATATATATATATTGTGAAAGAAGATATTCATAACAATGTTGTTCAAGATATACCTTTGTCCCGAGTGGGGGCAATATACTTCACTTTTAACACAAGATACACCTGTGAACCAAGAACTAGATCAATTCATGTCGCTTTTAATTCTATAACATATAGCATTCCTCCAGTTCGGTATATCAAAATACGACGTTCGGTAAATTTTTCTCAATTACTAGCGAGATTGTATAAGGAAACACAAATAGATAGTAATATATTTTCGCTGAAAGTATTTGCTAAATATTTATACGTGTATCGATCTGTGATAAGAGAATTAGTTTGGAGATAACAAAGAATTTAGGATTTTTCACAGATGCTGATGATGGGTTTACTACTTTAGATATATATATTGTGAAAGAAGAAATTCATAACAATGTTGTTCCAGATATACCTTTGTCCCAAGAGTGGGGGCAATATAGTTCACTTTTAACACAAGATACACTTGTGAGCCAAGAACTAGATCAATTCATGTCTCTTTTAAGACAATCCACCACAAATGATTTGCATGTGGTCACACGGTCCAGAAAATTTTGGATTGTTTGATTATTGTACAGGTGCTTCTACAATACCAAATTTGCCTGTGGTGACACAAGGGTTTGGGACTTTCGTAATTCATGACTTGAATGCAGGTGCATCTACATCATTGCAAGAAACGGGGGTTAATTGGTAGAGAACTCAATATTGTAATACAGAACTTGATACTGCTGAATTCTCTCCTGAGCCACATCATGATTGTTTTGATGACTACGAATTGAGTGATTCAGAGCCAGATGAAATTGATTATCCTATTCCACCTGATAATGAAGAAGATGTTGATATCAATGTAATATTGGAGACATTGTCACAACCTGGCATTGTAGCGTCGTCACAACATGAAGTGGCTGACAAAATAATACTCCCGACAGCAAATGAGGGCATATTATATCCAATCATACAATTTTACACTAGAACATATCCAGAGGTACAGTCAGACTCTTTTGATATTGCGTCAAAAGATAAATTTTATGATTACAGAGAAGGAAAGCTTGATTTGCACATGGTCTTTAAAGATCATAAACATCTCATATGTGTCGTTAAAGATTACTCTGTGCGACATGCAAAGCGTGAATATTACGTGGAGTTGAGTAATCCGACACTATGAAAATTGAAATGTGAACACAAAAATTCAACTGTAAAATGCATTTGGTCGCTTCGAGCTATATACAGGAAAAACTTCAGTGTTTTAAAATCACAAAGTATTATGGGCCACATACATGTCTGTTGGATAAGTTAGCCGAAAACCACTGTAACGACAAAAATTTGGTTGCGACACTTTTAGTTGGGATTGTTCGGAATGATCCATCATACAAGATCGCAAATGTGATGACAATGGCGAAAGAACAATTCGGTTTTAAAATTTCTTATCCTAAGGTTTGGTATAGCTTGAAACGTGCTCGTGAGATTGTTTACAAGACTTGGGAGGAATCAGTTCGTAAGTTGCCTAAGTTTGTAAGTTTGTAGGAGTTATCCAAAAGTTCAACCCAAGCACTATTGTTGAATGGGATAACCATGACACATTGTATGATAATCGAAAGGTGATCAAATATGTATTTTGTGCATTCAAGCCATGCATAGATGGATTCCGACATTGTCGTAAAGTCATATGCGTAGATGGAACACATCTATACACAAAATACAAGCATAAGATGTTGATCGCAACAGCCGTGGACGGTAATCAGAATATACTTCCTCTTGCTTTTGCAGTTGTTGATGATGAAACAACTGCATCTTGGAAATGGTTTCTAGAGAATTTAAGAAAATATTTTGTAAAAGGGATTGAAGGTATGTGTATTATTTTTTATCGTCATTCTGGAATTCTCTCAGCAGTTGCATGCATACCAGAGTTTGCCCTCCTCAAGGGGTACACCGATATTGTCTGCGGCACGTATGTTCAAATTTCAACACTCATTTCAAAAATAGGGTTTTAAAGGACCTATGTTGGGCAGCTGGTTCATCGACTCAAGTAAGAAAGTTTGATGCTTCCATGGATCAGATTAAATTACATGATAAAGATGCTTATCAGTATTTGAATTCGATTGATAAGGAAAAATGGACTTTTGCTCATGATGGAGGATGGCGATGTGGAATTAAGACAACCAACATGGGCAATAGCATAAATAACGTATTCAAAGGTGATCGTCGCCTCCCAATCACAACTATTGTAGAGATCACATTTTATCATTCCATAGAGCATTTTCAAATGCGGGCTGCAAAGGGTCATGCGATGCTACAAAAGGGTCTTACTTGGACTACCTATGCATACAAGATGTACATGAATTGGTCTGACCATTCCGTTCATAATATCGTGAGAACAGTTAATTATTATGAGCAATTTGCTAACACATTCTCACGTTCGATAAGAGGACGACAGGGGAATACGTATGTCGTAAATCTTGGAAAAATGGAGTGTGACTGTGGAAAATGGACTGAATTTGGAATACCTTACTCACACATGCAATTATGTTACAATCTTCTTGGCTTGTGGATTGAAAAAACAGATTTAAACGGGTATCGTATTTATTCTGGAGTTTTGGTAAATCATTTAGAATCTTATAAAATTGATGATGATATCACAGATTATAAAGTAGATCAAGTTGCACGCACATGTGCATTGTTGATTGTGGGTGGTGTTATGTGTCCTGACAACACAGGGGATTGTATTCCACTATTATGGATTGAGAAATTCGAAAATATTTCTCAAGTTTACAATTATAGTTGGGGCAGTGTTGTTTTAGCAATATCAAGAATTATGTCGGGCATGTAAAAGAGGAACGCAAAATATTGGTGGTGCATTGTAGTTGTTGCAGGTGATTAACACTAAAATTAGTTCTTATTATTGATTGTTATTTTTTATCATGATAATTTATATATGTTAATATCTTTCATATTTGGGCATGGTCAAGAATATCAGTTTTGAGACCCGGTATTAGGACTAATAGAATTGACATGATTCTGATTACAGATGCCCATAAATCAAATAATTCTTCCTATTCCTCCATACGGCGCGAGGTACTATACAGTGTTGATATTATACTATAGGTATTCAATAAATTTTATGCGTACATATATATACCTTAATTTTACGCATTCTAGGTGGAATTTTGTATTTACCTATAAAGAAACAGTTCACAATGTCTTAAAAGCGGCTAGAGAATCCCTTGATCTTATGGTGTCAAGTCAAGTAAGAAATATAATTTATATTCGTAATATATATTATAAAATATTCATATTAGTATTACTTTTTAATTATATTTTTTCTTGTTGTAGTTTGATTGGCAGCCATATGATATGAGTAGCCCAAAAATTGAATCTTTTCCACGTGTGTTAGGTTGTGTTTTGTGCATATTTTACGTGTTTAATGTCGAGTCGTTTATCACAATTGCGCTTCTTATTTCGTGATATTATGTTGATATTTGAATTCTAGTCAATCATGTAAAGAAAGGAGCAAATTGGAATGAAAAGGGGAGAAAAATGAGAAGAAATGGATTTGGCATAAAAGACCAAGGCAGAAGACTTTGCACAGTTGAGCGTGCCCACGCTCAGTTGCCAGAACGCTTATGCCCAGAAACCCAGCAGACGGAATTTGGAAGATTTTCTTGGAATTTGGATTTTGTTGTTAAGTAATTATCGGGTATTTGGGATTTATTCCCTTTATTTTGTTTTAGGATTTATTTCCATGTTTTGAATATTCCTAGTTAGTTTTAGTTTGTTAAGTTTGTTAAGGAAGTTAGAATCCTACTTAATTTGTTTCTTTTTAGTACTAGGATTCTACTAGGTTAAATATGTGGAATTTTATTCCACAAGACATCTTATCTTTTGCTTTATTTTTAATTCAACGTACATTTTTCCCTTTGCAATTCGAAGTTTTTGAATTTTATACTTTGCAGACGTTTTCAATTATGTGTTGGTAAACACATAATTCTAGTCGAGGATTTATCGAGGTTTGATTCTTTTAATTTGTGAGATCTAATTGTGCTTTATTCTTTGTTTATTAGGTATTTACTTTTCTCCGAGCTCCGTTGTCAATATATTTCAATTGATTATTTAGTCTGGCCAATTAATTAATCGTTGGAATCGTATTAAGCTATTTCGGAACCAAATTTGTAATTGTTTGGTAAACCCTAATATTTGTAGCAATTAGCGACGTTGATTATGGACAAGTTTTCGATTAGTCGTTATGGAAATTAGTAATCTTGTCTAAATGAACCAAGCTTATACATTTGTTAGCTAGAATTGGTGTTTTTCTTATACATGAATGTTATCGATAGGCTAAATCCTAAGAGCTTGTTTAGGGTTGTCTACTTGGTAAGAGAAGTAATCAAAGAACTTGTTTTGGTTATCGACGACTTAAGGAAAAATCAGGTTATTAGAGCTTGTTAATAACTATAGCCAATTTATTTAATAACATTGAACTATCATTGCATCGATGATCGAATTATAGAATCAACACCGAGATAATCCGAAGACTAGAACCTTTCACCTTATTAAATTCGAATTCTACTTTACTTGTGTTTTTGATTTTTACGTCTTTTAATTTTATTTTAGTTAAAAATCCAAAATCCCCCCCTTTTTAATTGATATTAGTAAATTAAGAATTAATTCTACACCATTCCCTGTGGATCGACCCTACTTGTCGCTATTTACAAATATTTTCGAGTAGGTTTTATTTTTGTTGGATTCAACACCCACCAACGTGAATGTCTTTGTCGAAAAGTATGGATATCAATTTGTCCGTTGATATTCTATGCCATCATTGAGGGACACTATCTCAATCGAGTTTTACGCCAATTTGGACTACGACAAGGGGTTCCTCATGAGCCTAAATTTTTAAATAATCATTTACATAATATTGATTGTAGAGGGCGTGGAAATTGAGACTGAAAGGCATTCCATAGAGAATACATTTCAATGTGGAATGGACGACATACACGATATGTATGGGCTAACCCTATTACTGACGAAAGGAGTACCGAAGAAGTATATAATGATGTATGATAAAATTACACATCATTATTATATCATCTACTACGCTTGTCGCAGAGTCAGGATACCAAACGGGTGAAGCGCCATTATGGGAAATTGTGGTATGTTAGTTAGAAGTCTACTTATAATTTTCAAATAAATTTTTAATTAAGTATATCACCTTATATATGATGCTCAATATTATTCCAGGCTCGTCAAATGTCAGTTATTAGGATTGGATGTGATAATAGGCCTCAAGACATAGATGGATTTAATGCATTAGTGGGAAAACATGGATCTATAGCTAATAACGTCTATAGGATCGCCACACAGCGACAGTCTGTAAATGTTATTGGTAACGATCAAAGAGATACACACGTGGATAACCAACGAAGAACAAGATGGAGAACTCACAGTAGGAGGTCTACATGTTCTGAAGATGGGGTAAGTCCTTCAACATCCAGTCAGTTTCCTACATCCGCTGGTAATGCGCCAGCCTCATATCATGTCTCTAATTTCACTGGCCAAACTTCAACATCATATATTCATCAACCATTTACTGGAGGAGTTTCAACTTCTAACAACATCCAACAATATTGGTCTTCTGAAGTAGATGTTGCAGGTCCATCTACATCAGTACCTCATGTACCGCGATATGGAATTTTTCAATAAGATTGCTACATACCTCAACCACCACAACCAACGGATCAATATATGTCAACTCCATTTGTGACACCGTATGGACAATTATTATCTGGACAAAGGGATATGTCATTTTTAGACTTTGGGTTTGCACCGGAATATGCACATCCACATTCAGAATTCAATATCTCGCCAATCCCGTGTTCGATAATGAGGGCAACATATCGTGATCATGGAGAGTCAAGTGGGACAACTGCATCATCAAATAGGCATGTAATGATGATGAAATACAACCTAATGAGTTGCAACGTCCAAATTATAGTTCTCGTGCTCCAAATGAGACGTAGAGTTAGAGAGCATAGAGACACCCGACCACGTGGTTGTGGTACTGGAGGACATTTATAGCTGTCGTTTTAATTTCTCCATAATAATATTAATCTTTTTAATTTCAAGAAATTTCATCTCTCCTATTTGAACAATTTTTAGGAAAAAAAAAAGATGATAAGACATAACGGGACCAATATGTTAGATTATATAATTAGAAAAATTAAAAATTTAATTATATAATTTTTTTTCTACATAATTAAATAGTCAGGCATTTAAATATAAATAAACTGAAAATAAAATAGTAATGATTATCTTTATTATTTTAGTAATCATCTTCTTATTATCATTAATAATCATTACAGATTATACTATTTCATTATATAATTGTTAGATTAAATAATTAATTATTAGATGAAGATGTTGACGTCTTCAATTTCAGAAATTAAAAAAAAAAAAAAGTGAAGACGTCAACTTTGTTGACGCCTTATTCAATTTAAAAAATAAAAAATAAATAAAATGCAAAGACGTCAACCGGGTTGACGCCTTCTAATTAGATGGCATCAATCCGGTTGACATCTTGTATTAAATCCACAATTTTTTTGAAAATATAGTAATTTGATAAAAAAAAATTATACCGTATTATTCAAATAAAAAACCCCACAAAAATCCGTAGTTGCATTAATAGATATCAAAAGGATTTTTTTTGTCAATTTATGCTTTTTCAATTTTAATTGAACTTTCAGAAATAAGTATCTACATCTTGAAATGTATTAAGTAATATGTATTGAAAACACATGCATATATACATGACAACACTAATACACGAAAAATGAGAAGAAAAAAAAAGTAATTTGTCACCAATTAAATCAAAAATACTATGTCCATAAAAAAGTATGTTGGTGATATCTATACTATTATAAAAAGAAAGCTTGTTTTGTGTCTAAAATGGAAGTTATTTTGAGACTTTTTACGAATTTTATCCCTTGGTTTTTTAATAGTTTGAAAATCTAAGTGTAATTTTGAGGGTAAAATAGGGATTTCATTGTAATTAGGTAGTTGTCATACCATTTTTTGTTTTGTCAAAAATACCCCTGGGATCTGCAATTGAAAACCCACTAATCTCCACCAACCACCCCTCATTCTCAAATCTCCATTTCTCTCTAGAAATTATAATATTTTTTTAAAAATAATATTAATTAAATTATTTAATTATACTTAAAAATAATTATGCACGCGAGTAATGCGTGCAGAGATGCTAGTATTATAAAAAGGATCGTATGAGTAGTTTTATCATTTTTATTAATAAATAATAGAAGAGTTAATGATTAGTTTAACTGGTATAATATTAGTTTAATAAAAGATAACGTGAATTAACAGCTTAATATTGAAATTTTGGATTAGTAAGTTTAATATTAGCCTAAAATTATATCAATAGTGATCAACAAAAATTAAATGAGATAATTTATGAGGAATACATCTCATTTAGGCCTGATCAATAGTTTTTATTTTTTTAATTTAAGGTCTCACTCATGTGTGGAATAATTGAATTATTAGTTATAGAAAATAATATTGATGAAGATTTATAAGGATTTATAAGTAAATTTGATTAAAATTGATTTTGAGAAAAAGAACTAAAGATACTTAAAATGCTTCAAAAAATGTACAGGAGAATTTAGACTATCGGAATCTATTTCATATTATAGCACTTACAATTATTAACCCCTCAAAGGTTTTTCACACTTTTTCATAGTGCCACATCAACTCCCTCCAATTAGGATGTATATGAGTTGCACTCAAACTAAACTTGATGATTTTTCTAAGATCGAACTCGATTTCAACATTCTCGAGCTTGAGCCCAAACTCAAGTCGAGCCCGGATTGTGAACTTGAAATTATAGGAGAAAATTTGAATTTTTATTTTTTATTAATTTTTTAATATATATTTATTAATATAATAATAAAAATAATATTTAAAAATAAAAAGAGCTCGCGAGCTTTAGACTATCGGAATCTATTTCATATTATAGCACTTACAATTATTAACCCCTCAAAGGTTTTTCACACTTTTTCATAGTGCCACATCAACTCCCTCCAATTAGGATGTATATGAGTTGCACTCAAACTAAACTTGATGATTTTTCTAAGATCGAACTCGATTTCAACATTCTCGAGCTTGAGCCCAAACTCAAGTCGAGCCCGGATTGTGAACTTGAAATTATAGGAGAAAATTTGAATTTTTATTTTTTATTAATTTTTTAATATATATTTATTAATATAATAATAAAAATAATATTTAAAAATAAAAAGAGCTCGCGAGCTTTTTTTAGAGATAAGTGGGCTCGAGCTCGACTAAAAACTGAGATCGTGGAACTCAACTTGTCTTACACCCCAAACTCGAATATCATTCACTCACAATAGTAATTCTTTTTTTTAAACCCACGATGCCATCTTATCTTCTTCCACCATGTATCAATCTATACTTCATTCTTCATATAAACAATGATTAATATATTAGGTAAATAAAATAGTATTTTATACATGCTATTGTTAATTTAGTTTATTATCATTATTTATATAATATAGATTTATTATCTCAATAAAATAGAATTTTAAATCATAGTATTATTATTTTAGAACCAAAAATCATAAATATAAATGTCACAAATAATAATCGTAAAGGAGCATATATAAATCATTTTATATTAGGGTACATATAGATAATTAAACAATTTTTCATCCAAAATTAAATATAAAAAAATTTGTGTAACTAACGACATAAAAAACCATATACTTGCTAAGCATTAATTGATGAGACATTAGTACTTTGGGAGGACTAAAATGTTTAGAAATAGCCCATCAAAAAACCCTAAAAACCTTACTATAACATAAAATCTCAAAAAGTTCCTCCAAAACCCCATTGCTAGTGTCTTTGATAATGTAATAATTATTTCCAATAATATGAATTATTGGAGATACGAGAGGTATAAAAATGCTTGATTTAGTAAAATAAGAAATTGTGACATTAGAAAATAAAAACTTGAGTATTTTCACTTTTTCAGTGTGTTCTTCTGATTGGGGCTATGAAAACACAAATAAACAAACCCATAAGAATTCTACATTCTTAATTTTTTTATTATTTTCTCTATCAATTAAAATAAATAAATAAATAAAAAAGAATTAGCAGGTTATATAAAGTTGAATTCCAGTTCTCAAAACTCAGAGTAGAGAGCAATTGGACACTGTCACAACTAAGCCGAGCACTTATATTAAAGAATCCATTCACTTGCATACTCTCCATTCTTACTTAGGGTTTCCACAAGAAAAATGGCGAAATTTCTCCTTCTCGATGTGTAGCAAAATTTGTAAGTGTTTTAGTTTTTTTCCTGTTCAAATTATACTTATTCTCTGTTACAATATCTCGTCTTATGCTTATTGATTACTTGTGCGGATATGATGTAGTCTTTAGATATGTGCCAGTATTCTCTGTAATTTACCTATGTTTTCTTTATTTCCTTTTCTATTTGTTCTTTGATGATATGTTTCTGAGAAATTTTTAACCGGAAATATTGTTCTGTTTCTGTTATGGTAATCAAATTGGTGCTATCTGATGTTGGTTTTCGTTTTTGTTCATTTCAAGATGTGTGAACATTGATTATTTGAGTAAGAAATTTTTTGCATAACCCATGTAGGTTTCCATTTTTCGTCATTTCGTGATGGTTGTTGATTAGCTTCATTGGCTTGCCATTGAGCAAATTCTCAGTTAGACGGCTAGTTTTCCATCCTTTATAAACAAAAACTGTTCCTTTATAGTGATTTCAGTTTATCCTTGGAAACTTGAACTAGTACTAGTAGGACACTTTTGCTTACCAAAGTTTTATATTGAGTTAATTGTCACATTTTCTTTTGTGTAGAACGTTTTGGTATTTGCGTTGATTCACTGAATCAATATAACCAAGTATTCTAGAACAATGTCTGCAAGAAATCGAGGGCCTCCGTTTCCAACGAGAGGAGGTCCACCTGGTGGGATGCCACAACCCCCTATCCATGAACCTCCATTTGTCAGAGGCCTTGGCAGAGTACCACATCCAGCATTACGTGTAGAAATGAGGGAATGTCACTATGCTTTGGACCGCCATGGACAACAATTTCCTCGCCATGCCATCATGGAGAATCAGTTAGCAGTTCAACATGACGATATGCAGCTTTTCCTAGTTGATAACCAGAGATTAGCTGCCACTCATGTTGCACTTAGACAGGAACTGGAGGTTGCACAATATGAGCTTCAGCAGGCCGATAAATTTGCACATACATTTCATGCGGAGAAAGACTTAGAAATGAGACAACTTCATGAAAAATCTATTAAAATGGAAAATGAACTTGGTGGTGTTAATGCTATGAAAGCTGAGCTTATGCAAGTCCATATGGATATTAAGGAGTTAGCAGGTGCTAAGCAAGATGTTACTGCTCAGATTCAGATGATGACTCAGGATTTGACTAGAGTTACCTCAGATTTAAAGCAGGTTCCAGCAATTAAAGCAGAAATTGAAGGGTTGAAACATGAATTGGAACGAGCTAGGTATGGACTCATTTAATTGTGTTCATTTTTGTCCCTTCTCTTCTGTGTGTATATAGTTTCGACATCTTTGGATTTCCAGGACTGCCGTTGAGTATGAGAAGAAGGGATTTGCTGATAGCTTTGAGCATGGTAAAGTGATGGAGAATAAGTTAGTCTCTATGGCAAGAGAGCTGGAAAAACTCCGAGCCGAGTTGTCTAATGCAGAAACAAGAGCTCGTTCTACTACTGCAGTTGCGAATTCGGGTATTGCATTAGGTCACTCTGAAAGATTATTGCAACTCTTGTTGAACTTGAATAGTTCCTTTTCCGTTTTGTGTATGTTTTTGCATATTTTCTTATCATCCGTTGAGATATTTCTTTGTATTGGTTATTTAGTTATACATATGGCTTTGTAAGTTAGTTCCAGAGACCTATTGAATAGGTCTGCTTGATTCAAATCTTTATTAATTCCTTTTTCCCAGAACTTTCTCTTTGGTAGTTAAATGCTTTTACCCCGACATTCCAACTAACTAGAGTATTTGCTTTATGATGTGTGTTTTTCTTTAGCCTCTGAAGTTCATACTAATAAAACATGTCAAATGCTAGATTTCAATATATTGTGACATTGACGTTCTTCTGTAAGCTTTCTATTGAGTCTGTGGGACTTTTTTGAGAAAGACCACCTTGGGCATTACATTTGAAATGGAGTTGGTCTTTGATTCAATTATACATATGCTGTAAAATTTGTCTTCTGATTTGAGTTCTCTCTTTCTGCAGGTACGGGTTATAGCTATAGCAATTCTGGATCAGGGTATCCTGGAAATTCCTTTTCAGTTGGTTACAATGCGACTCCTGTGAATTCTTTGCATCCAGTAAGTTGTAGTTGTACAACATTTGCACAGTGGAAAAACACTTATGACCTGCTTTTGATTCATAATTTTCGATTTCAAATATGTAATAACTTGTTGTGATCGGCATGTTTCAGGCACCTGGTTACCCTCAGTATGGAGCTGGAGCTGGTGCTTGGGGTTCTTACAATACGCAGCATGCTCAAGGACCCAGATAGATTTCTTGCTAAATTTTGAGGATTACTTATTTCTTTCGAGTAATATACCGGTGAAGAATCAATACTTTCTGTTAGAACAGTCACAAAAGGCCATCGATATTTGATTCAATTGTTAAAAAGAGTTTTAAGAAGCATAAGACTCAAACTGATTAGGAAACCCCAAAATATTACTATAGGAGTATAAGGTTTGAATTTAAGTCCCAACATATTGGAGAATGGGGGTTGTACTAAAATGAGTAAACAAGTAAAATGGATTTTCTTTTGTTTTCCTAATTACTGAAATAACTGAAAAATAAGACAATTGGAAAAACAATATAAAAAAATTCAATAATTCATTTGAATTGAATTATATGGTAGCTCAGGGTATTTGGCTTTGGGTTGTCTCGAACCTAGCATCAGCATCAATTGTTGTGCCAAAAAATGGCGTAGCAAACAGTGTTGCGTCATATATCTTGGCATAGCATTTTCCTTTTTGTTTTTGCAATTTTGTCCTTCGATTTTTTGTTTATTTTCAATCTAGTCTCTTTTAAGTTTATGAAGTTCGAATTATTTTTAATTTAGCCCTTAAATGTTTAGTTAGGTTGTTATTATATCCTATTGATTATATTTTATTTAATTATGCATTAATTTAAGTTTATAATTAAATTGTAAATAATTTTTTCAATTGTAACTTATATGATCTAATTATTATTAATTAGTTTGAATTTTTTTTAATTTAGTTCATAAAAATTTGATTAGTTATAAACAAATCGTATAAGTTATATTTAATTCAACTTGTACAAAATACATATTTTATAATTTAATTTAAATAAAAAATATACTAAAACTTGTCAAGTAGAAATATATGTTTTTCGTCTGTCTTTTTTTAATCAAATAATAAAGTTAAACTTTAATAATTTATTCATTAATTAAATAATATATAGTTGTTAATTAATTTTTGAAATATCGAAACACAATTAATATCATTTTTAATTATTTAATAATAAAATAAATTTATTTTTGTGAAATTTATTAACAAAATATATATATTTTTGGGTGAAAATGTACAATACGTAAGAATTTTGAATTTATTTGAGAAATATTGTAATATTATAAAAAAATATGCAGTGAATAATATTATAGGTTGGGGTGAATTTACTGTAGTTGCAGCAAATTGGTACCATCTTTGCACTAATTTGGTGCAAAAATCACTGTTGTGGTTGGAGATGATATCAACAATTGGATAAATGTGGGGTTGTTAGTTTAATAGGAGATGGTAAAATTTTTGCATTTAATATATATGAGAATACTATGATATTTTTGTTAAAATTTATGGAGAAAAAATTGGTTATATAGATACTGTTGAAAATTATTATTTTCTGACGTCTGAAATTACGGACAGAAATAGTTTTGTTCCGTTAAAAACGCTAATCACGTTTTTACACCCGTTAAATTTGACTCTTGGTTTGTCACTTGTAACCGCCACGGTATTTATATTTTAATAAAACGTTTCGGCATTTACAATGACAACATTATGTCAGAATTTAATCGTATCCAATTCGGTCTTTAATTCTGTACCTATATATAGGGCCTACGGAATGTAATCGATGTACCGAACATAGAAGACACTCTATGTTTATTCTTCTTTCGAGAGTTTGACCAGTGAGTAAAGTTCGATTGTGTTCTTGAGTGTGAAGTGGTCCTAGTGAAGAACTGAACTCGTTGTATCTTGGGACACGTTTGCACAACCCATACCACCTGTAGCGGGGCAATTTCGTGTTAAGGAAAGAGTTCGTCTCGCCTCGAATTTTTCTAATCTCAAAACTATCTTTTTATTCGAAGTTTGTCCAAGAAACTTAACACAAAATTGATTTATGTTGTTCAACTTCGTTACGGGAAAAAAGATAAGTTTGTTGTTCTTTTTGCTTCTGATTGTTTGAATATTTTTTGTGTTAAAACTAAATGTCATTTAACCGATAATTCAAAATTGAAAGCAAATTTTGAAGTGGAGCTGTCTTCTTCTTAAGATTGGTTGATGCTGCCACCAACCCTGTAATGCTATCAACTCTTGAAAGTGGAAAGATTGTGAGAAGTCTTGATGGGATTCATTCTGAAGGCCGTGTGCTGTATGTTGGTTATCATATGATGCTTGAATAGCACATCCAATGATGCTTGTCAAGTTGAGGGAAGGAAATTGATTTTGAATCAATTGTGATGGGCTAAAATTTTGATTTGATATTTGAGAATTTCGATTGGATCGAAAATTCAAGATAATCTCTAAATCAAAAAATTTTGAACCGCAATTGATTTGGTTGAATCATGATTAAAATTTGAATTTGCGAATTGAGAATTTCGATTAGATCGAAAATTCAAGATATTTGTAAAATCTGAAATTTTAATGAATCAAAATATGGGATTTTGATTGAGAATCGGGTTTTTTGACCTTGATTAGAGGGCTGGACGCCTTGTGTGCTTAAGAACCATCGTCGAATCGGGATTTGTGGTGTAAGCATCATGAAGTCGCCGATCCAACTTATCAGATGTTTATCAGATTTGGAATCTGAAAAGTTGGCATGAAGGGTGACGTGAGTTTTTGGAAATGGTATTTGGTGCCAAAACTGACAGATCAAAAAAAGAAAAGAAAGAAACATTTGCAATTGTTTGATCTGGTTTTGTGCGGGCAAATACTACAATTTTGCCAGGAGACTCAACAAACACAAATCGCAGATGGGGAAATGGCTTTTTGTATTTTCAGATCTGGGTTTGCGAGGTTTGGGCGTCAATGTCAGAAGAGATAACAACGGTGAAATACTGTTATTGGCACCGAGAAACCGCCCAGCCTCGTGACAGACAATAGCTATGGCGATCAGGATTCGTGGTTCTTTATTGACTATAAAATCGCCGGAAACCGTGGGTTTATTGTCACGAGAAGTGTTGTCATGTGCTGTGAGAGGCATTAATGGTGCCTGAAATTGGGATCTCGCCGGGAAAAGGACGCTAGGAGTCGCTTAATTAAGCCCAAAATCGGGGCTGAAATTTCTGCCTAAACTCGCCGGAAATGGACATGGAAACCGGTTGTTTTGATGTCGTTCCGGGAACGGAGTTAGATGGCCAAGTCTCTGGTTAAGGCGGTAGCGCTGGGCGCCGTAGCCATGATCAAAAACATGACCGTCTGAGCTCTAGCACCAGCGTCGTCAGGGACGATGCATTGTAGAACATGAAGTTGTCCGTGGGGCAACAACTTGGAAAATTATTGTGTTGGGCTAGGCCCAACATAAAATAATTATTGTGTTGAACTCGGCCCAACATGTAACAATTAATATTAAAAGTGGGCTTGGCCCATCTCATATATTAATGTGGATGGGCTGCCAAGCACATACAATTAATTAAAATTTGTCTTATTTTGGTGTGTTGGGCTCGGCCCAATAGGCAATAAGCACTTTAGTTAATTTGATTGGGCAAGGCCCATCGCAAGTTAATTGAATTGAGTTGTGCTAAAAGGATATAAATTTAATATGATTGGGCTAGGCTCAATGCATATATTTTAATTAAATGAGGTATTGGATTTGATCCAACACTTGATCATTTGATTGAGGGTGGATGGGCTTGTACCACCACATGTGTTTTAATTAAATTGGGTTGGGTTCAATAAAAATTAAAACACGATGGCTAAGGCTTGACCTAGTCTAAATGGACTTATTCCAAAATTTAATTGGGTCGGACTCAAGTACCAACATAATTTTTAATTGATGTTGGGAATTTATTTGTGGAATTGAAGGGATTTAATTATTTATAATTAAATTGGATTTATTTTATGCAATAAAACTATAAGTTAGTGATGTTAATAAATAAATTGGAAAATCAAGTTTAAAGACTTAATTTTAGTATTTGATTAAGTTGCAATATCATGAAATTAAATTTGTTTGATTTCAGTTTTGGGTATGTTGGACTTAATCATTATTATTGAGTTTTCAAGATTAAAAAGTGAGTTTTAATCTTAAACATGAAAATCAAATGGGATTCAATTTTTGAAATTGAATAAGAGTTAAATTGGATTTTAACTTTGAGGTAATTAAGTCCGTAAAATCAAATTAAATTCAACATGATTAAATTTGATTTAATCTTTGGTTGGACTTCATCTATTATACTGGGTTTAATCGTTGTATGGAAAAATTAAGTTGGACTTAATTGAAGTGATTGATTAAATAATATTTAATTGATACGAGATTATCAAAGTTAATCGGATTGTATTAATTTCGCATCGATTTTCTCATGGAAATTAAACTGGGTTTAATTTCACATCAAAATCAAGGATTTTGATTTCAAGTTAAATTGGTTTTAACTATGGATTTGGTTAGATTGGATTTAATCAAATTAAAAGAGCCCATATAAATTAAATTGGATTTAATTTTGCTAGAATCATAGTAGATTCGATCGGGAAATAAAATAAAATTTATTTATGATTGCCAAATGTGGGGGTAATGCATTAGATGCATTTCGTCGAAATAACTTTCTAACCAAGTTTTGACGATGATAATGAGCTAAGCCAAATAATTCATAAACCAAGATGTCGTGAAAGAATGAGGTTTGATGAATTTTGGGGAAATGGTTAAAGCTATCCAGGGAAAATTGCAACTTTGGTACCTCAAGTTGGCCTGTACATGAATGTAATACCTTAAATTGGACCACTTTCAATTTGGGTACCATATCTTCAAAAAAATGGCAATTTCAATACAAATTTCGCCGGAAAATCATAAATTGGCCGGAAAAAGTCATGTGCTTGTCACATGACTCTCAATTTGGGGATTTTTCTCTCAATTTGGGGATTTTCTAATTTTTCCTCCAAAAATCACCAAATTGGGGAATTTTTTAATTAAAAAAAAATAATAATCCACAAAAAAACTTTCCCCCATTCCCCTATGTAACAAAAAATCCCCAAATGAACATGAACCCTAATCGAAAAAATTCCCAAAATTCTCTCAAAATTTCACTCGAATATATTAGCATAACCCGAAATCACTGACTTTAATTAATACTTATGTTATCTGAAGTCGAACTAAACGAGACAAAATCAATTAATACTTGATTCATTTTACATCAATACTCCACATATTAGGGGGAATTGCAGAACTAGAACTGTAGTAATGAAACATACAAATGGAGACCCCCAAGAAATCGAAAAGTTAGAACGAAAAACAAGTAACTACACTAAAAATACACATAAAACCCGAATCAATATACGATATCAATTCAAGAATGAGCTTCAACAAGAAAGCAAGCTTCCTCTGTGAGAATTGAGGCCTGCTTTGAACTTGTTCCTCTCCTTCCTCCAATGATATCTCGACACCTGTCCCCTCTGACGAACAGCTTCAGATATTTCATGAACCAAATCGACTATCACCCCATCGACCCCCATCAAATGCTGCATATACACTGCTTCAGACACATTATTCAGTTTGCCATATGTTAGAAGAGATAGTTTCGATTCTTTGATTTTGTTCACAGCCCCGGGATTTCTAATATACCCCTCACTTCCGAAACAATCCCTTCTAAAACCCCGTCTAAACACAGTTTAACGGCTTCTTCCAACGAATTCCTTCTTACATCATAGAAAATCTCGGTCCCTCAATTTGTCAGGAAAAATACATGTAATAAACAACATTCAGAGTATTAAAACACCATAAATCAAGAATTTTTCGATTTTATTGCAATAATCGAATATTAGCATTAGCGAGCTCACGGGGTATGTGTTTTGAAGCTTCTTGGCAAGAAGAGCAGCATCGGGATGGAAGCTGGAAAATATAACGGGCCTATCTTTGGCGTGACCGAAAACAACTTCCAGTATAGATTGGAGTACGTGAAGAAGATATTCTTGCTGGTAAATGACATGATCGTCGAATTTCAATTTGATGTTGAACCCGATACAATTCACCTTCTGAAAGGCTTCTTGCAGAGTGCACATATAAACCTGATGTAATCAGTGAACAAATGTCAGTGATTAAAGTCAGTGATTTCGGGTTATGCTAATATATTCGAGTGAAATTTTGGGAGAATTTTGGGAATTTTGTCGATTAGGGTTCATGTTCATTTGGGGATTTTTTGTTACATAGGGGAATGGGGGAAAGTTTTTGTGGATTATTGTTTTTTTTTTAATTAAAAAATCCCAATTTGGTAATTTTTGGAGGGAAAATTAGAAAATCCCCAAATTGGGAGAAAAATCCCCAAATTGAGAGTCATGTGACACGCACGTGACTTTTTTCGGCGACTTTATGATTTTCCGGCGAAATTTGTATTGAAATTGCCAATTTTTTGAACATAGGGTACCCAAATTGCAAATGGTCCAATTTAAAGTATGAAATTCGTATACACGCCAACTTGAGATACCAAAGTTGCAATTTTCCCAAGCTATCCATGATGACAAATGTGGAGAATACGAAGCATTGTTTGATTAATTTTACACAGTTGAGGCATCAAAAATCAAACATTGGCTCCTTATGTACCATGGTCAAATGGAGTAGTTAACCCAAGAATCGCAAATGACAAATGCGATAATTGATTTAGCTGGGCTAACTCAGAAATGTGGGGGGAGGTAAACCTCTTCGCCTGTTACATCTTCACGAAAGTGAGATGAGAATTTGTACGAGTTATGGAACGACTTAAAGTCTTCATATAAGTACATAAAGTTGTTTGGGGGGGGGGGCGTATTTGATGAAGGTCGAAATACTGAAATCCAAACAAGTGAAGATAGAGCATAAAACTATTAACTGCATATTTATTGATTATGCACGTAATAGTAGCGCCTATCAATTTTTTGGCACTTAAGTCAAAAAAAAAATTGGTGATTCATGATGTTTTTATCATGGAATCTAGGATTGTTTCGTTTTTAAGGATATATTTCCGAGTAGGAAAAAAAATGTCCTCTTAAAAGAACAATACGTTGCAAGAAGTTCTAATCATGGGGATAAGAACTATGACGTAGTAAAATAAAAAGAGTTCCTAAATCGTTTGGTTTGACTTTGTATTTTATACATTGGAAGATGAACCGATAATGATTAAGGAAGCTTTGTCAAGTCCAGATACACAAAACTGGAAAGAATGTATCAATAATGGAATCGAGTCTATAATACAAAATCATGTTTGAGATTTTCCTTTTAGGGAAATAAGTCTTTAAAGCTGTAAATGGATTCTGAAAAGAATGTGTAAGACTGAGGAACTAAGACTCATCTGGTAGTCAAAAGAACACCGAGAGATGGAGGTCTTAATTTTCTTTGATGCTTATTCTCAAGTAATGAGATTAACCTCCATATGATTGCTCGTTGGTATTGCTTAACTGCATAACCTTGAGATTAGTAGAATGGATGTTAAGTCTGCATTTTAAATGTGAGAATTAGATAAAGAAATGGAATAACCTTATTGTCACGCCCTAACTCACCTGCTTGCTAGATAATACTCCGAAAATTGTTATAATCTAATCATGTGGTTCAGAGCTCTACAAAGAAAATCAAAGTACAAAATATTTAGTGAATTAGGACATCAAGTTTTACTAAGAAAATAAAATTAAATGTAATCTAGAATATTCTATACCTCTATTTGTTTCAAGTTAATTTGTCTCAAGTTAATCCTTGACCCTACGCAAGTCCCGTTTGTTTCTCAACCATTTTTATCTTTACCTGGAAGGGGGGAGACACGAGTGGTGAGCTACTAGCCCAGTGAGTGCAGTGTGTGTAAATGCAGGGTTATGCATGTATATCATTATAAGATAGAACCACGTGATACATAATCGTGTTAATATGATAAGCAATTAACAAATCATCAATGAAAGAAAAGCTGATAACACAATAACACTCAATCGTTAGTGAAGGATGGCTACTCCCGGATTTGCCTCAGTACAACACTAGAGTTACCCATAGTGCCCTGAGATTGTGTCACGGTGCAGCACTTGGTCCATCACATCAAATCAAGCTTTATCAAATAATAAAAGATACGATTTGTTGACAATCTCCTTATGACTCCCGCTGCAAATCAACTACCTTATTCACCAAATGCAAGGAGCGACCTTGCTAACAAACTGACATGCCCGGGAACATGTCTAAATCTACGACCCCATCGCTATGATACGCTCCGTCCATGCGCGGGAGGGGAATCGGCAACCATGGAGTTGTGACCAACCAGTACGACAAGCCCAATGCTGCCCGTAAGGATCAACAACCTCCATGCCGTAAATTGGGCCATATGACAATAAATAATCATCGATAGGATTCAGATAATCAAGATAATATCACATCTATGCACAGGCGAGATAAAGTACTACGCCAGGCCGTTATTAATTATTTCACATAAATTGTGATTCGTCGGTCAATTATCCCGTATCATCACATATCCAGGGTGAGATAATGTACTACACTCGGATTTCATGAATATTGCAAGTGTATGGATTAACATCAATAAACGTGTTTATAGAAGTAAAACAAATTTGTAACATAATCTTACCCATACGAATGCAATGACATTAAATATGACCTATATAATATGGACTAGTAAATAAAGCACTCACCGTGAAGGGAGTCGCCACCTATGTTCCAATGTTCCAGTATATTCATTTCAATCATGTGAGTCTAAATCCCTCGAAAGATGTAAACATGGCCAAGCAAACCTAATGACGAATATCCACATCACATGCATGTTCAATAATTACTACTGAATGCACTCAATTTGTTAAAACAGAATAGCACTAGTTTTATTCACTTCATTTTTCCAATATAATTCCCTCCTAGTCAAAATAGTGAATTTCATATCAGCTAAGAACTAACTTCCTCAATATTAAAGGATGAACAAATCAATCATTTAACTAATATATTAAATATAATATACTAAACATATTGTGTATATTTCATGGCAAGAGTTAACTGAAATATAATGATTCAACAACGCATATGGGAATACCATTAGTTCTTTGGGCATTGGTTATATATAACTTGGCTAATATCATTAGCTCGTCAACCATTGTGAACTGAAATAAATAACTAAACTTGTCTCCTTACTTTAACCACATAACCTAAGAGTTACCAGTGTATACTTGATAGCTAATTTGATCATTGAAAGATTAGTAAAGATTTTGCTTCCAAATCAACATTTTCTTAAATAAAACAAACCAATGAGTATTAAAACTAATTAGTATCCACCAACGAACAAATTAATGAACACATTAACTAAGTCAGGGCTAAACAAATAAAAACCCTTAACCTTATATATAGCCGTCTGTCAATGACAATTTGATTCAAAGAATTACTTAACAACTAGCTTATGTCAATAAGCAAACATTTAATAAACAAATAAGCAGTTAATCATCAAGCTTTCAGGAATTTCAAAACAATCAAACCCCACTATTAATAAATAATGTTCAAGTGTTAACTGATTAAATAATAATTAGATGAAAGATGAGATATAAGGCGTACCTGCATATGACAAAGAGAAAAATAGATGGAATACATATACATGTAGGTTATGTAAGTATATATGTGAAAGAAGTAGGTGATGTGTCTTCTTTAAAGAGTGAGGGGTGGCAGCAAACGTGTAAATAGCCCCTTTAATAATGATTTTATTTCCTTTGATCTTGAACTTCTCTAATAATTCATCTTTACCCATAATAAAACTAAGATAAATCAATTCAGCCTCTTAATACTTCCACAAATGAAATTAAATCCTAATAAATTACTACTTATGCTTCAGTTAAATTATTTCCAAGTAATGAGCAATAGAAAAATAATCAATACAATTAAATTTAAATAAACATGAAATCTTTCAAGCACTTAATATTATTATTATTATTTTACGTATTATACACCCTCAAGTAAAAAGATAATTAGTAATCTTACAATTTCGAAACGAGGGGCATCACACTTATGGTTATATTGCTCCTTAACCGGAGATGAAGGTGTACTAACTTGTAAAGTCATCATACGGACTTAAACAAGCACTAAGATAATGACAATCTTTTGCAGTTAGAATATGCTAGGGTCATTGGGAGTTTAATATACATCATAAACTGAACCCATATTGACCTAGTTTATTCTATGAGCTAAGTGGAGTCGCGAGTAATCTAAGTTGAAAGCATTTGAAAAGCTTTAACAAGAAGTCTTAGATACTTAACAGTATACTAAGCACGATGGATTACACTACTCAAGATATTCGCTTGTAATTGAAGGATACAATTACGCGAATTGAGTATTTGACACGAATACTCAAGTTCACGAGTGTGTATATTTCTACCACCGGTGGAAGAGCTTTGTCATGGAAATTTTCTAAGCAAATTTGCATAGCTTGATTTAAAATGGAATCAGAATTCATAACTTTTTGACAAGATTTGTGAATAAGTTGAGTGGCTATGAAATTTATTAGAAGATATTTCCTACTGGAAAAATCAGAACCCCTATTGAATTTACTACGACTTTCAGTCGATAATTAGTAGGGCGCAAAGTGGTTTGTTACATATGTGTCGTAGACACAATACCATTAAGCACTTTATCTCTAATGAGATATTTCCGTTGATTGAATAAAATCAAAGGAGAATATTGTAGATCCTTTGACGAGAGGATTACCTAGAGATCAAATAGACTACATATCTAGAGAAATAAGATTAAAGTCTACAAGTCAAGAACAAACACAGTGATAACCCTACCATGTTGACTGGAGATCCTAAGATCTTGGTTCACAGGGAAAACAAAGTTGTGCAAGTTCAACTGAGCACTTAAGAGTTTTCAAACTCTAACCCATTGTCTATGATAAAGAAGTGCGTTCTGTAAAGTTGTAGCAAAGGTTAATCTAAGCTTTTAATGATTCTTATATTGTCTATATGAAATGGGGTAGAAGCAAACTACTCTTAATAGAAAGTCACCTATGTAAGTGTGAGGTGGAGGCCACCTCAACTCTGTGGTATGAGTAAACACTTATGAATCCAAGATGGGGTGCCAAGGCCAAAATGGACCCAAAAGTGAGAACTGAAAACTATCGAAAATTTATTATATGATTGTCTTTGTTTGGGCTTGCACGAACGGGCTGACCAGTTCAAGACACATGTTCACTGGGGAGCCTAGTGAGTCCGATGATTTTTCACTAAGAAAGGTTTATAGCCGAAAGCTACCTTATCTGATGTAATAAATTTTTTATTCAACTCTCAATCATGCTTTTACGTTAATTTCATTCGTGTGGGGAATTGTTGAAAATTATTATTTTTTGACGTCTGAAATTATGGACAGAAATAGTTTCGTCCCAATAAAGACGCTGATCATGTTTTTACACCCGTTAAATTTGACTATTGGTTTGTCACTTGTAACCGCCACGGTATTTATGTTTTAATAAAACATTTTGGTAGTTACAATGACAACATTATGTCAGAATTTAATCGTATTCAATTATGTCTTTAATTCTGTACCTATATATATGGCCCCTACGGAATGTAATCGATGTACCGAACATAAAAGGCGTTCTATGTTTATTCTTCTTTCGAGAGTTTGAGCAATGAGTAAAGCTCGATTGTATTCTTGAGTGTGGAGTCGTCCTACTGAAGAACTGAATTCGTTGTATCTTGGGACACGTTTGCACAACTCGTACCACCTGTAGCGGGGCAATTTCGTGTTAAGGAAAGAGCTCGTCTCGCCTTGAAGTTTCCTAATCTCAAAACTATCTTTTTGTTCGAAGTTTGTCCAACAGATACATGACCTAGAAATAAAAATAGATGTATAAGTACAAATACAAAGATTAATGAAATATCAAAGTAAAAAGCATACTGTTTTTATATTATTTTTCAAGTTATATTTTTATGGAATAAGGAATTTTTTGTACAATCATCAGTTGACGATGGCCGATATTTTAATAAATTAATGCTCATTTACTTAATAGTATAATTTTCAATAAAGTACATATGTTATTTCAATATAAGTCTCAAGTATTAAATTAGCAAGCTTCTTTTGAATGAAGAAATATTGTTAGTCGTGTATAATATGTGATACATAATGTAGGTGTATTAGGGGATTCAACCTTATATCACTGAGTATCGTTATGAAATGCAAATAACTATTTCCCAAATGTATATATATATGGTATAATATGAGTTATAAATTACAATTTTACATAATTAGCAACCCGCGCACACGGTACTCGCACGAATATTTCTTATATACAACGAATATAGATAATACTATTACTTCTTATACTGCATAGCAAATTCTTTTTTATAAACAAATAAATAAAAACTTAAGACCTAATCATTTTGAAATAAATATCAAAGGTTATCATCAAAATAATACATCTCCAGAACATAAAAAACTAATGGTCCTATGTACAAAAGATAAAAATCATTTTTTTGAAAAAGAAATCGCATAGTTTCTTACACTTTTGGTCAATTATTAAATGTCACAAAATCTCCTATTTGTGTACTAAAATCTTGATTAGATAACCACCTCATTCCGAAACTCAAATTGAACTCAAATAAACACATATATAGAACATCCATAAAACAAATATAATACAAAAACAATTAGAAGATGAAATTTCCAAGACCCATTTGATTATTGATAGTATTACCAAATTACTCCAAGACTTAATGTTTTGCACATCAATGACCCTCCAATCATTGTACATCCAACCCCTTCAAATTAAATATAATCTCTTCTTAACTCTCTAATTTATCCTTCATCCAGAGAAATTGACCTATACTACACCCAAAATCACAAATGAAGTTCCATATTATCAATAATTGGTGTGTCACCCAACAAATTAATTACAAGACAAAAACAACATCCCAAACTCAATTAAATCTACAATAAATGCATCAATTAGAAAATAAAATGAGTGTTTGTTAATTCAATTAATTCCCAAAAATGGTCCTGAAAGAAAATGCTAACATTACACTGCAACTTAGAATCCCTGAGATTTTTCCATTGATGAACAAAAGAACAATTAACAAAATAATAAATTAAAATAAACAGAAACCCACCTCTTAAACTCTGAGTTTTAACCACCAAAATCTACACAGGCGACCTCTAAATTAGTTTCGCAGTGCGTGGAAAACTAATTATTTTTTTTGTAAATAAAACCAGAGTTTGAACTCAAATAAATACATTTATAGAACATTTATAAAACAAATATAACACAAAAATAATTAGCAGAGGGAATTGCTCCTCACCCATTTGATTGTTGATAGCATTACCAAATTCCTCCTCACCCATTTGGTTCCAAAATGTGATTTAACAAAGGAAATTTTCGAAACAACATTTATAGCAATGGAATAAAACCTTGGTTTCTTCAAGGAAGATGAAGAATAAGCATAAATCCTCGAGGGTGTGTTTGGATTGAAGGATTTGAAATCTATGGATTTCAAATTCGTTAACAAATCCATGAAGTTCGTTTGGATATATCCAAGTCATAATAAATTTCAAATCACTCGACATTCACTTTGAGTTATTTTCTCCATAACTACGGTGGATTTCAAATGACTCCATTTTAGGTGTCATTTCAAATCCTTCCTCCAAATCCTCTCCCCAAATCCAAATCACTCAATCCAAACACACTGTTAACATGTGTTTTACACGCGTTTTGCTTGTTTAATATTGGATTGTTTGTCACATTTTTAGTCTCTTTCTCATGGATTTATATTTAATTTGGTATTACTAGGTGTTTATATAAGGAAAAGACGAAAAGGTGATGAAAGACTTGAAAAAACGATAAAGATTGGTTTGGCACAAGAAGAGCCGGCAGAATACTCACAAGAATTAAGTGTGCCCACGCTTAAATATGGCGAGGATTCTGCTGAGATGAAGAAAAATTATGCTGGAATGTTATTTTGTTGCTGAAATTCGACTTTTATGCTATATTTTCACTTCCCAAAGTTATTTGCAATTATTTCTTTCTATTTAGTTTCCTTTTTGAACAATTCTAGTTATGGTAGGATTTGTATAATCCTATTTTATTGAGTTTCCTTGTTTAGTTAAAATTCTTCTAGGTTTAAATAAGTGGAATATTATTCCACAAAGACTATTCCAGCTTTTACGTTCGTTTTTCTCTGGAGATTTTCGAATTCATTGACTTTTGTAGACGAAGGATTTTCGAGGTTTGATTTTTGTTAATTCGTGATTTTTGTTAATTTTCGAATTCATTTGAATGCTCACCAAAATTAAGCATGCCCACACTTAAATTTGGTGAGGTTTCTGCTTCTAAGCATGTTTTTCTTTGCTTTCTTTTGTTTGTTTATTATTTCTTTCCCTTTTATCCAAAAAGTCAAAAAATAAAAAAAAAATCGAAAAATTTAAAACAAAACAAAAAATATATATTTATATCTATATCTATCTATTTTACAAAAACAAAAATAAACAAAATAAGATAAGATAAAAAAATCCCTAATCCCATTGTGAAACACACAAACAAAATCCCTAACCCTAATCTCTCACACTCTCGCCGCCCCCAACTCACCTTCTTCAAATTTCTTTCACAGCACCACCATTCACGACTTCGGCGACAATGGGAGGAGTTTCAAAATCGAAAGCTCCTCCGATTTCGGGACCACCACCAGCGACACCTACTTCTCCATCCGAGAAAAATCCCGACTACCCGCGGCCTAGACGAGATCATGATGATGTGGGGAGGCGCTCGGGAATTTCAGCGGGTTCTTCGTGCTCGGAATGTGATTGGTTAGACTCAAATTGGGCATAGGAATCAGATTCTGTTGCTCGATGGATTTCAGATTGATGGCCTGAGATGGGTGGTGTGTCCTCAGGTGGAGGCAAGGCGGCGGTGGAGTCACGGGTTCGAGTAGATGGCGGCATTGCGGCCGAAGTAATTACTGCCCGCCTCGATGCTATTGAAAACAAGCTCGATCGCCTCCTCATGCACCTCAGCATCATGACCGAGTGATGCCCTAGGGGAGTCACCTTTTACGCATTGTCGGTGCTTATTGTTATGCAATTTAAATTGAGGGCAATGTTTATTCTAAGTGTGGGGGGTGATTCCTATTGCTTTGTATGTTCTTTAGCTTTGTTTACTTTTTGCACGTGAATTTTTTTCAAATTTTCTTTCACTTCGAGATTGTAGATATAGTTTTTGTAGATTCTTTGAACAAGTTGAGTCTGTGCAATGTGACCTTGTGATGATTGATTAATCCTCTTACCATGTGAAAATTTGCTAGCATAATGATTGAATGTGAACGATAAAATTACATGTTTTAGTACAACTTCCCCTACCATGTGAGCTTTTGAAGCCTTTGTTTTGATTGAATATCCATGTCAATTCTCCTTTTTCTTGTGTGAATCTTGCATGTTTTTGCATATTCTAGAACTTGCTTTGAACCATTTCAAGATTATACGATTGTGTGCATATTCGAAAGTGATAAAGGCATTAGGACTTAACCACTTAGCCATACGAGCCTGCCCTTTCTATTTTTCCTCTAGTTAGACCACTTGAGCCTATTAGCCTATTTGTTGTTTTGAAAACCCGAACTTTGAGCATTCACCGCTTTTGTATATACCTCTTTGTTTTACCCATCCAAAAAATGAGTTGAACATCGAGATCATTGTTGTTTGGGGATTCAAGAACAGCGATTATGTTTTGGTTAAGTGTGGGGGGACCCTTGGAAATAAAAAGTTTGTATACCATCGAAAAAAAAAAGGAAGGAAAAAGAAAAAAAAAATAGAAAGAAAGGGAAAAGTGAAAAAGTGGAAAAGGCCGAGAAAGAAATGGCAAAAAGAACGAAGAATGATGAAACCATTCCCGAAAGAGGATGAAAACATAGGTATTTGGGTTTTTAATTGCTAGAATTACCCAATAGCATCTTGATGTTCTTCAAGTTTATGGACTTAGCCTTTCATTATCTTCTTACTCCGTCCCCGAGCCCTAACCCCATTACAACCTTAAATTAAAGATCTTTTGATTCATTTGTGCACATTTTCGAAAGTAGTTGCGATTTTGGTGTATAAGCAAGTCTATGGGATTGCGTTAACGTGTCAAGACTTGAGCGATACACGATAAACCTTATACATGAGTGGTTGGAGAGGATTGTGAGAATAGTCGTCTAATATCATGCATTCTTATTTTTTAAATGATATCGTTACAACCTTGAATAAAAGACCTTTTGATTCATTTGTGCACATTTTTGAAAGTAGTGGCGATTTTGGTGTATAAGCAAGCCTACGGGATTGCGTTAACGTGTTAAGACTTGAGCGATACACGATAAACCTTATACACGAGTAGTTGGAGAGGATTGTGAGAATAGTCGTCTAATATCATGCATTCTTTTTTTTTCAAATGATATCGTTGTGTTGGTTTTGGTCGAATGTGGTATCGAGGTCTTTGATTGCTCGCATGTGTCTTCTTGTCATTCTCGATTTTCGTTCTTCAGTTCATGATTCTCTATTTGTATTTGATCGAGTGTTGGAAGATTGTTGATTTACCGATGCTTAAATGTTAAACATTGCTCGAGATGTGCAATAGCTTAAGTGTGGGGGTATTTGTTAACGTGTGTTTACACGCGTTTCGCTTGTTTAACATTGGGTTGTTTGTCACTCTTTCTCATGGATTTATGTTTAATTTGATATTACTAGGTGTTTATATGAGGAAAAGACGAAAAGGTGATGATATGGCGAGGATTCTGCTGAGATGAAGAAAAATTCTGTTGGAATGTTATTTTGTTGCTGAAATTCGACTTTTATGCTATGTTTTCACTTCCCAAAGTTGTTGGGAATTATTTCTTTCTATTTAGTTTCCTTTTTGAACAATCCTAGTTATGGTAGGATTCGTAGAATCCTATTTTATTGAGTTTCCTTGTTTAGTTAAAACTCTTCTAGGTTTAAATAAGTGGAATATTATTCTACAAAGACTATTCCATCTTTTACTTTCGTTTTCCTCTGGAGATTATCGAATTCATTGACTTTTGTAGACGTTTTTTATTATGTGTTGCTAAACACATAATTCTAGTTGAAGGATTTTCGAGGTTTGATTTATGTTAATTCGTGAGATTTGAATTGTGCTTTTAAATTCTTTGTTCTTCGAGTATTTACTTTTTCCCGGTGATTTGTTGTCAATATTTTTTGATCGGTTAATTAATCTGGTCAATTAGTTAATCATTAGAATTATATTTCACTAATTAGGATTCAAATCCGTAATTATTTGGTAAACCCTAATAATCATAGCAATTAATAACGTTGATTATGGACAAATTTTCAATTAGTCGTTATGGGAATTAGTAATCTAGTTTAAATAAACCGAGCTTGTGTGTTTATTGATTAGAACTGGTATTTTTCTAGTACATGAATGATATCGATAGACTAAATCCTAAGAGCTTGTTTAGGGTTGTCTAGTTGATAAGAGGAGTAATCAAATAGCTTATTTTGGTTATCGACGACATAAGGAAAAACAAGGTCGTTAGAGCTTGTTAACGACTATAGCCACTTTACTTAAGAACATTGAACTATCATATAAATTGATGATGGAATTATAGAATCAACACCGAGATATCCGGAGACTAGAACTTCTCACTTTATTGAATCCGAATTTATTCTTATTGCGTCTAATTAATTTACGTCTTTTGAATTTTAGTTAATCAAATTCAGAACCCCCATTTTTAATCGATATTAGTAATTTGATAATTAAATTTATACCCTTGCATGTGGATCGATCCTACTTATTGCTAATTACAAATCTTTTAAGTAGGTATTTATTTTTGTTGGATTCATCCATCACACACCGTGAGTGATTGTGATGAATGTTGGAGGTTTGTGAGGGAGATGAAGGAAAAATGAGTTTATGAAGAAAGAGGGATGGAAGTGGGGAAATGGCATAGTGTAATCACGTGAAGTGTAACTGAACGTGGCTCTTAATGGACAATTCTAGCCCTCATCAAGTATGAGATGTATAAATAATGATAAGGGCAGTTGAAGGAAAAATGAAAATTGGTGTGAGAACTGATTTGGAACATGGTTATTGTTTAATTTACCCTTTTAGTTGTCAAATATTACATACAAAATGTGTTATCATTGAAATTCTTAGGGTTAAATATATAAATAGCAGATAAAAACTTCCATTAATAACTATCATTTTAGACACAAAAGTTTTCTTTTTAGAATAGTAGAGATGATTTGTTTTTGTGATAAAATCAGACCTTGAGATTCCAAAGTATAAACAAATGCATAATGGTTCAATTTAATGCATGACACCAATTGTAACAAATTGATATGTATTTGGGTGTTTGTGTTTAAAGTCTTGCCTTTGTTTGTGTTTTCATAGTATTATTTTCGTTCATACTGAAAATAATCATTTACTATTTTCTACCAACATTTACCTTTCACTTATTTCACCCATTTTTCAAATTTTTTATTTTTGCGTTCTCTCACGCCTCTTCATAAAGATACATATTTCTGCCAATAATTATGATGATATAATGATATAAAATATATATAGTGTTAACTGGCTCATAAACACTTTAAAACTCATATTGAGTACTTTTAATGCTTTTTTCAGTTTATATTATTTGTTCTTCTAAATATACTTAATTAAATAAGATATTATTTTTATTTAACCTATACTATTTCATATAATCATTGCTTTTAACTAATTTAATCATTTTACACCTTATTAAATTACCAGTTCAAACCATTCTTAAAAGTACAACCAAACATGTTTTCTCCCATATATTTTAGATAACTAGTAAAATGCACGTGCCCTCGTACGTGAAATAATTTTTATATAAAGTAAAATATAATTATGAAATAACACAATTATGTAAAAATTTGAATAATTTCAGATATTTTTAAGCTTGTTTAATTTATTTGATTCAATAAGAAAAATTATATTAAGAAGATATTTTTTAGGTTGAATTACTTCTTTTTTTCTATCTATTTAGTCAATAATTACTCTATAATTATTTTAAATAGCATTCACATTTTCAATGTAAATTATGTATAATTTACAAACATAGACATTTTCTTTAGTTTGTATAATTGATTATAGCTTATTTTAGGAAAAAAACTAAATTAGTTTCTACGCAAATATAAAAGTTTTATTTCAATATTCAAATTTATGCAAATTTTATGTTTTTATAAACTATACATAGGAGGAGCTTTCTATAAAATTATATTTAGATTACGCATTTTTATAAATAATTTTACATCAATGTGAAAACACACTACAAGAAAATGTGTATTTTGTGACCAAAAATATGGTAACGAAGGCATTATTTGTCACAAGAACTAGGTTATCGTGACAAAGTATAATTTTTGTCACCCAAAAGTCATTTTCTTGTAACAATTGTGTTTCTTCGTTACATAAAATAAAACTTTGTCACAAATGAGTTCATCGTTTAGTAACAAAGCTTTGTTGTCGTTACAAAATATAATTATCGTTATGCAAAGTAAGAACTTGATTCTAATTTAAATATTTTGTAACAATCGGTCCATCTTCTTGTGACAAATTTGGTCATTGTTACACAAAGTTTATTTGTAACAACTTTTGTTCCTTAGACCATGTACAGCAGTGGGTGAATTTGGGGGGGAAATGGATGGGAAATGAAATTGAGTGATTTAGTAGTAGGGAAATTTGGTAGGAAAATATTTTGGTAGGGAATTTGTCACTTCAAGGAATTGGTAGGGAAATAAAAGTCAGCCAATGGGATGCTGCCATGTGTATCAGCCTTATGTTTTTTTCCTCCTTTTTTTTAAATCGTTTTTCTAATATTAATTATGCAAAATTAATTTTTTATTTTTTCACCATTATTTTTCTTTTTTCAAGCTCTATAAATAGAGTCTAAGTTTGTATCATTTGGACACCAATTCTTTTTCGAGGTTTTTACTCCATATTTTCATTTCAATTTTCAATTTGTTCAATAGTGTACTTTATTTATCTTTTTATTAATATTTTCTTGCACGTTTTCAATAATTTTAAAATTAATATTTTATAAAAATAAATATTCTAAATATTTAATTGATAAATATAACCATAATATTTTCTTGTATTAAAATTAATTGTAACTATAAAATTAATTATTAAAATTAGTGATGTGGATGAAAGAGAAAGTAAAAAAAATTTAATTGACTAGCTGCTGTGCAGTTGAAAGGAATGTGATAGGGAATGTGGTAGGGAATCTGATGTGGCAGGGAAAAGAAGATAAAAATTTGACTAGATGCTGTACATAGCCTTACAAGAAATTTAAGTTGTTTGAAAATTTTATTTGTACTTTTGGCGGTAAAGTGAGCCCAATTTTTCTAGTTCCTAATCTATTTCTTTTGTTTTCAAAGTTTTTAATTTTTGAGGGAGTTATCTTTGAGAATTCCAAATTGAATCACAAAATTTCACTCTAAACCTTGGCCTAGCCTCTCGCAGACCCGACTGTGCCACCTTCAACAAGCTCTGAACCACAGTTATATCTCCTCCATCTCCGGCCGCCGCCGCAAGATCTCTTCAAGGTTTTCAAGGTCTCCACCACCAACTAGATCTAAAGGTGATAAATTCGCATCAATTTCTAAAAATGATCCTGTTAATCATAGATCAATTAATTTCCACAATTTGGGTAATGGGGTTGATGCGTTTGATGGCTGATGGCTAATCTTTTTTCATTTTTTGGTCCCTTTGAATTTGGGGCGGAGTGCTTGAGTGAGGCAATGTGTTCTAAAATTGGTGCAATTTAATATCAGTGATTTTAAAATCCCATATTAACACCTAATTGCTCTCCCCTTACTCTCATTCGCACCTGAGTATATGTGTGTGTATTTATGAGGCTGGAGATTTGGAATTTTATGGTCACTTCTTGTGAATTTTTGCTTAAAATTCAATCACAAAAGTTTATTTTTGCCTTGCATTGCTTATCTTGGATATAATTTCGAAAATTGTACTATGAGATATTATTTACTGCCACTTTCATACCTAAGGCCTCTTAAAAGAGCGAAACAAGAAAAATGGGAATTTGTATACATTATATTTGTTAATAAACTTTTATTCTTCATTGAAAGTTCATAAAACACGCAATCCCTGCTCTTTGTTCTTCTTTAATCTCATATTATTATTTGGTTGTGTTAATAATGGTGAGAAACAACCCATTTGACTATTGATGGAGAAGAAAAAACACACATAAAAAAAACTGTGTTGTGTTTGAGTTAGAATTTATGGTGATAGGAATTTCCCTTTCATGTGATTATTTGAGCTAAATTATTTATGTCAGAATAAATTCTTAATCTCGTAGATTTTTCATATTTTTTCTTCTCAATTAACTTGTTCTTGATCTTAAAATCATGTGACTGAGCCATTTTCAATGGGTTTTTGTTGTTTGTGTTGTTTTTAGGTCAGATTTTTAGTTAATTAAGTCCTTATTTTAATTTTTTTATTATGTGTTTCTTATTTGTATAATTTGATTTCAAATTGAAATTGTTTGACTAGTTTGTTAAAGATGTGAATATACTATAATTGAAGTATGGTTGTTTGAGCTGCTTATGTTGCTTGGTTTTAAAAACTTGCTTGTTGGGATTAATATATTTTAATCCGGTTTGAATTGAAGAAGTCACAATTACTGTTTTGGATTAACAAGTCATTTAACTTGAATTGTTGAGACATTACGCCTCGAGAAAATAGGACATCTTTATATCAGTTTTTTTCATAATCTGTACTTGTTTTTCTTTGTATCAAGACTTGTTAAAGCTTATAGTATCCGATCATGTAGTTGGTTTTGACATGTTACCTTCTTTGTATGTAGCATCTCGTCGTAAGGAGGTTTCACAAGCTCCCTAGATGGATTGAATTACCTTTGGTGCTTTAGAGTATAACAACATCCCACATAAGCAAATTACGAAGGTAAGAATTTGTATTGATATCGCATTCTAGTAATGAATTATGGAGTAAGTATTCATATATATGTGTGTAGATATCTGATATACGTATGATGACATTTTTTTGATCTTTGAATGTTTTGAGTTTTGTATCACATTAAGCGCCAAACTGAAATAAATATTCTATGGTGATTGCCGAAATGCGAAAAAGCTTTTACAATTGAGATTGTGTTAAAAAAAGTGTTTGGAGAGCTTCTAACAATGCACTCAATTTAGTTGAAATTTCATGCTTATGGATCACCAAGCAGTAGTAAAATAAGTTGTTGAAATTGTTTGGGTTTCTATTACACTTTTAGGTTCTCTAATAAGTTGTATTTTGAACCTTGGTTTGGTTTCTATTACACTTTTAGGTTCTCTAATAAGTTGTATTTTGAACCTTGGTTTTATTTGCAGATGTTTGGAGGTTATTATTTTTGGAGTAAATGATATGATCGTGGCGCATGCACTTCAAATATTATTCCTTTAGCTACTTAGTTGGAGATAGCTTCAATGGGATGAATATCTTGTATATAAGACTTTCGAATTAGTGTAAACAAGACCTGTTTCATGTTCCGGTAATATTTATGTTTTCGGGATTCATTGTAAATAAAAATATTATTCACTTTTGTAATGCAAAATCATTTTGGCAAAAAAGAACTAGTAACGAATCTGTGAATGTCATATTTACATTTTGTGACAACTATTATTAAATTATGTATTTGGTTAATAGTAATTTTATATTTGGTAAGGACTCATACTTGTTATAATAAGTTTTTGTAACGAAGTCATTATTACAAAATTATTTAAAAGAAAATTATTAAATTCACTTTTAGTAACGAATAGTTTCTTTTGTAACGTCATGGACTAGTTTTTGTAATGACAAGATCCTTACTAAAATCTATGATATTGTAAGGAATTTTGCTTTGTTACAAATACATTTGTAACGACTTAGAAAATTTGTCGCAAAAACTTCTAGCGACAGGGCTTACAGGACAAACAATTGTGACGAAAGTTGTGTTACTAAAAGTTCTAGTGACGAAAATTGATTGTCTTGTAACGAATTTTTTCCTTACTAAAAGTGAAATTTCTTGTAGTGACATTAAAGATGAAATTATTTGAAGGGAAGAAAATTTGAAGTTTTTTACAACACGAAAATAAAATTAGTGAAGTTGGATAGCTGAAAAGGATTATTACAACACTAAAATTTGGATCGAGGATGCAACATTTTACTATATTTTTTATTTAAAGGAATATGTAGTATTGATATTGTAACTTTTAAAATGTATTGTGTATCTTTTATGGTGACCCTCAATATTCTAGTGAAATCAGATGATTTCCCATAAATGGAGTTTTTCTTTTTAATTCCTAACAATTTCTAGTAAAATGCATGTGCATTTGCACGTGAAAATTAGTTTTATACGGTAAAATTATTATAAATATTTAAAGAAATTTTGAAATAATATAAAACTTATAAACAGTTCATCTTTTTCAAATATTGTTAGTCTTTTTAATTTATTTGATAAAATAAAATAGTTAAGATCATATGAAATATTAATTTTATGTTGAATTAATTTTCATATATTTAGTCAATATTGCACTTAAAAATATGTTAAATATTATCCTATCAAATAGAATACAACCGATAGTCAATGAACTTGAACAAGTTATTTAATGTATTAAATATTTTTTTATTGTAAATAGTTGAAGGAATGAAAAAAAATGATTGGCAGTTTGTAAATTTTCATTCCCCATTTAAAACTAAACTTTTTACTCAAAAGATGAAATATTTTTTCATTAACCGAATGAGGAGCACCAATTAAAATTTCAGATTACCAATTTTAAAAAAAATAACTTTAGAAAAATTACTAAAACTTTGTTATAATATATTTTAAATCCAAATAATTAATTGAAAGTATTTTTTGATCTCAAATGTCCATCCTGTAATCTTTTTATTTGAAAATAAAATTAATAATTTTTGGACTAAATTATCCTTGATTTAGATTGAATAGAAACCTTAATTCTTTGAACTTTTCAATTTGGTAATTTTATAATACAAGTTTTATTAGTCAATCTTAAGTATTCCAAATGTTGTTATATAAAACGAAATGATGTGGTCAAGAAATTTTCTAGAATACGAGAGGCGATAATTATAGATGACATTTTGAAATTTAGGTGAATTATAAGTATTATCAGTTTTTTTTAAAATCTTTTTGAGCATTTATATAGAAGTGTTTTTACAATTGAAAAAAATATTTCAAAGTAAATATTTGTCGAAGTATGTCATCTATTTAAAACATTAGTCAAAAGAAATAAAATCAAAAACTCAAAAAAAACTAAGATATAACAAAATAACGTAAAATTTCTAGTGACTTTTGTATGTTATACTAACATGCATGTTTTATACTTTTGATTGCCCTATAGAAATATAAAATAAAGTAAAAGTTTGAAATTGTTAATGATTGCGATTATTAAAAATAACCATAAGTTTGAATGGAATAATTTTATTATAAATTTTTCATATTATTATGAAAATAGTGTAATGGAAATTATATTTCACTCATCCGGTGTAATAATTGACATTTTAGTTAAACGCTTGAATGATGTATTAATAAATTTTGATTCACAAGAATGATGAAGACCATTCAAATTTCTAACTGGTCATTATCTATAACTTTTAGATTGTTACACTTTTCTCATTTGAATAATATATAGTATAATTATTAATAATATATATTGAAGACAATTTAATAATTTTAAAATAATATAGCAATACCAAGTAATAATTTTTTAAATTAATCTAAGTAAGACAACCACTAATCAAAACCCAATAATCACCAACTCCTAATCTATCAATTTATATATAATCTTTATCTAAAATAATTGATTTAGTAATGTTAAAAATTAACATTTACATAATTTAATAAATTATATTAAAGTATATCCATTTTTCAATTGTTATTTTACGATTTTACCATTAACTCTCTTGAAAATAAAACAATATAATTCATTTAGTAAACATAAAAATACTAACTACCTCCAGATTAATGAATCATAAAAAATACACCCCATATTACTTCAAATTAATATTCACTAATGAGAGTAATAAATTAGATCAATTTATAATTTTCAATAAAAATGTCTAATACTTTTAAATTATACGATTTTTTAAATTATTATTATTATTATGAAAATAGTGTATCCTAATTAATGAGAACTAAACTTTAGGATTAGTGAAAGTAAATGTTAGAGGTATGCTTTATTGTATAAAAATGATAGGATTGGAGGTGTAAGTAATAGCATTAATTTTTAATAAATGGCTAAATAGTCTTTTCACAATGGAAAGAAACACATTCATACTATGAGAATGTTTTTACAATTGAAAAAAATATTTCAAAGTAAATATTTGTCGAAGTATGTCATCTATTTAAAACATTAGTCAAAAGAAATAAAATCAAAAACTCAAAACAAAACTAAGATATAACAAAATAACTAAAATTTCTAGTGACTTTTGTATGTTATACTAAAATGCATGTTGTATACTTTTGATTTCCATATAGAAATATAAAATAAAGTAAAAGTTTGAAATTGTTATGATTGCGATTATTAAAAATAACCATAAGTTTGAATGGAATAATTTTATTATAAATTTTTCATATTATTATGAAAATAGTGTATTTGAAATTATATTTCACTCATCCGGTGTAATAATTGACATTTTAGTTAAACAAATGAATGATGTATTAATAAATTTTGATTCACAAGAATGATGAAGACCATTCAAATTTCTAACTGGTCATTATCTATAACTTTTAGATTGTTACACTTTTCTCATTTGAATAATATATAGTATAATTATTAATAATATATATTGAAGACAATTTAATAATTTTAAAATAATATAGCAATAACTAATCTAATTAAGACAACTACTAATCAAAACCCAAGAATCACCAACTCCTAATCTATCAATTTATATTTAATCTCTATCTAAAATAATTGATTTAGTAATGTTAAAAATTAACATTTACATAATTTAATAAATTATATTAAAGTATATCCATTTTTCAATTGTTATTTTACGATTTTACCATTAACTATCTCTTGAAAATAAAACAATATAATTCATTTAGTAAACATAAAAATCACTACTTCCATCCAAAATTAATGAATCATAAAAAGGACACCACATATTACTTCAGATTAATATTCACTAATGAGAGTTATAAATTAGACCAATTTATAATTTTCAATAAAAATGTCTAATAGTTTTAAATTATACAATTTTTTAAATTATTATTATTATGAAAAAAGTGTATCCTAATTAAAGAGAATTAAACGTTAGAATTAGTGAGAGTAAATTTTAGAGGTATACTTTATTATATAAAAATGATAAAATTAGAGGTATAAGTTATAATATTAATTTTAAATAAAAGGCTAAATAATCTCTTGATAATGGGAATAAACATATTCATACTTAGTATAGATAAAATAAAACAAAAACACATCAACGAAACATCCTCACAAGTCACAGCATTTGACGCACGTTTTATCTCCTCTTTTTCTATAAATAAATTTTGTTCTCTTTAAATTTGTAATCAATATCAAAATATCTACAATTATTATATAATAAGATTTTAATTTGAGTTCAGTCTGATAGGTGCCGATCGTGGCTGTTGTCGCCTTTCGCTTCTCCGACGAAGAAGAAATGATGCAGATGCAGATGCAGACTTACGCCATCAAAACTACTCATTATCCTGCAGCAGCACCCAATGCTCGCCTCTACGCAGCTCCCATTTCAAGGTCACCCCCACCGAAACCCAGAACTCTTCATCTCCCATCTCGATTGCAAAATCCCGTTCTCTTGGTTCCTTCAACAACCCATTTGAGCTCAAAGCAGCCTAGATTGTTGAAACCTCTTCTATGTGACAATACGTCAAACGCTTTGAGTACAAATGAGAAAAAGAGTTGGTTTGAATCAGTTAGCGAGGCTGTATCCACTGCTTTTCCAGTCTGGGTGGCTTTAGGCTGCTTGCTTGGTTTGCTGAGGCCCAGCTCATTCAATTGGGTCCAACCCAAATGGACTGTGATGGGCATCACTGTCACCATGCTCGGGATGGGCATGACTTTGACATTTGATGATCTGAGAGGGGCCTTGGCTATGCCTAAGGAATTGATCAGCGGTTTCGTGTTGCAGTATTCGGTATGATTTTTAGTGTGTTTGAGTATCAGTTCACTTTCTTTGACTGTATGGTGGTTGCTGTTGACTATGTTAGTTTGTCTTGCATTCATTCTGAACTGTTACGTTCTTTACAGCATTTGGAGTTTCTGTCAATAATTGTAAAAGATGCATATGAAGAAAGAGACATTTGTGCAGTTAATTTGACAATTTAAAGTGGAGCTATCTTGATTTACCTGTGTTAGCATAAAATTTCTCAACCTTAGCATTTTGTTCATTGACAGCCTTGTGTGTAATTTACTTCACTCTTAGAGGTGAAATTTGTGGTGGCAGGTGATGCCCTTATCTGGGTTTTTTGTGAGCAAGCTCTTGAATTTGCCATCCCATTATGCAGCTGGCCTAATATTGGTGGGTTGCTGTCCTGGAGGTATGTGATATCGAACATATATGATGTGTGTATTATCTCGTTCTAACATGTTGCTCTATAAAGATCCAATCCTTTCTTGTATTACTATTCAGGGACAGCGAGTAATATCGTTACATACATTGCACGGTATGTGAAATCTTTACTGAGCTATATTTGATTGATTAAATTTTAGTTGATGAGAAGTCCTAACGACTTTTATGACACAGTGGAAATGTGGCCCTCTCTGTGTTGATGACTGCTGCTAGTACTCTTGCAGCTGTGGTTAGTAACATTGTATTCATTTTTTCCTACGGCTAAACTTGAGGGCATTTATATCTATTGTTGTCTTATCTATTGTTATCTCCATTACAGGTCATGACCCCTTTCCTCACAGCCAAACTTGCAGGACAATATGTGCCTGTTGATGCTAAGGCTCTGTTCATGTCAACTCTGCAGGTAATGTTTCCGACTTATAGCCTTGCTGCTGACTTTAATTTTTTATATCTTAATAACATAATCAGGTCATTGTTGCTGGTTTTCAGTTTTTACAATAGAGCTCCTAATTTACATGAATATATTGTTATATATATGTATATAAGAATTAACAGAAGATTAAAATAGTTGAATAAATATACTACGGGCAAAAGTCATAATTTGAAATACAGAATCTGGTTTACTCGTGATTTTTCTTTTTCTATTTAACATTAAAGCACCTGGAATTTACCTAACATTTTCAGAAGGCATCTATCAGGTTGTGCTTCTTCCTGTATTAGGTGGTGCTTTTCTGAATCAATATTTCCAGAGCCTGGTTAGAATTGTTTGTCCTTTGATGCCACCTATTGCTGTGGCAACTGTTGCAGTTCTTTGTGGAAGTGCAATTGCAGAGAGTTCTTCTGCAATCCTCATTTCAGGTCAACAACTTGCTTTAGCTGTTTCTCTTCTTCACGCGTCTGGTTTTTTCTTTGGCTACGCACTGGCAAGAATGCTTGGTATTGATGTGTCCTCGTCAAGAACAATCTCTATTGAGGTTGGCATGCAGGTATTTCTAGTTTTTGAAATTTTTGTAGTTTTGATATAATTTGATTTAATAGGTCTCTCGAAACATTTATCCGTCGGTGACTTGTTTTACTTGTAATAAAAGAATTTCGTATTTAACATAAAGATTGTCATTATTTCATATATCAATTTATTTCTCTATAACATATTTAGTTTATATTAGTACAGTTTGATTTTAAGCTCTTTTGTATTTTTTTTTTTTTCTCAGAATTCAGTGCTGGGAGTTGTCCTTGCCACTCAACACTTTGGAAATCCATTGACAGCAGTGCCTTGTGCAGTCTCTAGTGTGTGCCACTCGATCTTTGGTAGCGCCCTGGCCGGAATCTGGAGAAGAAGTATACCCGATAAAACTCAAGACTTATTTCTAGAGCAGAACAAAGTGAATAAAAACGATGACTCTTAAGTCTTAGCTCAATCATGAACTGTGAGAATTTGGTGCATCTTTTCATCTTGCTGTTATATGAATGGTACATTCTAAACTCTTGGTGATTTTCTCTGGAACTAAGTGCTACTATTTGTCAATCACTTTTTATGGTTTCGAGTTTTTGTTAGGCCAACTATAGAGCAGCTTCATTTCGTCTATTGTTCTCGACTCTGCTGTATTGTACAAATTAGGTATTATTTCAGGTTTGGGGTTTTACAAGTTGAGGGATGAGCTCAAAAGCGAACAACTAACATAGGTTCAACGCATCATATGTTCCATTGGGGGTGAAAAGTGAAGTTATAAGAGGATGTGTAAGTGGATTTACGTTTGATAGGACTTCGTTTTTCTTTGTACTTGATGAACTATTTCTAGTTTTAGAATAAAATTTTGAAACTAGGAAATTAAAAAAAGAAAAAGAAAGAAAAGTTTGTCGTTGCTACATAAAACTAATATGCTTCCCTTAAAAAAAGCTCCAATAAGTATGAGTCAAGCGAGTTGTGAACCATATTGTACTTGCATGCGATGTTTGAAACTGAATCATTCATTGAATCGAAAAATAGACCAAGTCCAGGGTCAGTGATTTAATTATAGGGTTGACTGTGGTCAAATTTGTGACATCATAAATATAAATATGTCTTAAAGTAATACTTATTTTACTAATAATAATATAAAATTACATGTTCTATTTGAGTTATATAAAATAAGATGGATCCAATCTAAATGAATGTTGTGAAGAGATTTTTTTTATAATTAATCAACTCAAGAGTAAAGACTTGGGTATTAGAATCATGTGTTTTTAAATTTTAGCACTCTTATCTATTCTCTAAAATCTAAAATCCTTGCACCAGGTGAAAACTATTAAAACCCACACTAGGTTTCCACTTAAAAGCCTAGGAAAATCCACAGAACCTATTAAAGTTGGTATATTATATCATCTCTTGAGCATTATTAATCTAGTTCTTAGTAACTAAGTTGAATCTATATACAATTAGAATTTGATGTTACAAAGAATTACAAACCTTAAAAGCCGTGGAGCAGCGGTTCTACCTCCAACTTAATTCTAAAACGCAAACAAAATTTATCTTCATAGTGTATTTATTTGTTCTATTTTACATACAATTGAAGAATATAGAGTTGGAATGTTAGATTTCTTTTCAATCCTATAGACATGTATATCATTCTGAATCTACAAGTTGATGTATAGTGATCTCTCTAAGTCTAAGAACAGTACTTGTGTCGTGAAGAACGTCATCTAAATATATATATATATATATATATATAGATCAATGATGAAAGAAACAATTGTTGCTAGAACATTTACAAAGGAACTAAACTAGAAGACAAAGAACCTAAGACCTCAGCAAAGATACCCAACCAAACTGACTCTGACGATTCACTTGAGATTTACAAATATCATCATCACAATCGAACACCACCATTGCTAGGATTTCGATCTTCAGATGACAATATCCCTGATTCCCTCTGTTAAATCCATAGTAGTGTTTGGCTTATGGATTCGAGATGAAAAAGAAAAATCGCATCAAATGATTGTACATTTTTCGTAACTTTTTACTTGCCAAAATCCAAGAACCAAAGAATGCCTAAGTTAGTCCCATCTGAATGGCCCCAGCTGCTACAAACTGAGATTGAGCTTGCAAAATTTTTGAATCAATCCCGATTTGACCATTCAACATACTGCCCTGCGATTGGTAATATGGATTACTATTAATGGGGACACTCATCACGGGGTTTAATTCAGATGGTGTACTGTATTGTCTGAGTTCTTTGATTTGAGATGCTTCTGTCTCGGCTTCTAACCTACATTTCTCGTGACTTTTTCCCAAGGTACTACTCCTAACGAAACAATCTGGAGAGATTGACTGAGGAAGGATAGCATTCTGAACATAAACCCTTCCATCGTGAGAATCATTCCCACTTTTTACATTCTCATACGGTAAAACTAGCCCCCCTACTCGTCCAGGCTTGGCTGTAGAAAAAAACAAGAAAGGTTATTGAAACAGATAAAGACGAGCCCATCAAGTTCTGCAAATTACTTCAATGCCTGACAACCCGAAAAAATAAGAGGTGAAATTGTAATATGATTTTGCTGACAGGGGAAGTGAAGGTAATTTCTCAAAAGCAGGATTCAATACCATTAGGCAAGATCCAAGGTGGGAAAGATTCAATACCATTAGGCACCCGTGGTGGCGGCCGTGAAACTTTTGATATATTCCCGCAAATGGCATCTGGAACTCCAAGTCCAGTGGAAATTTCTCCAGTGATTTCTCGGTTAGTAAATGAAGAAATATTTGGATGTGTTTTGGGAGGAATGGTGCTAGAGGTTACAGTAGACCTGCATAGAAGGGAAAACAAATTAGAAAAGTTCGTGGACTGTTAATTTACACAATAGCAGACCTATTTTGTTAATCTTACTGCATGTGAATGTGAAAAGTTAGATGAATAACAAAAAAGATATTAAAGTGTTGTTGAAGCAATCAGGAGGAGAATAAATTTCAAGAGCTGACATGGGTCCTATAGTACTTCAGGGACTAGAATGCTTATATGAAGATCAATTGTTCAATAAATTTTGATCTTCGTTCACGGATAGGCAATTTCACCCATTTCCCCATCACTCCACCCACTTTCTTTAATGTTTAATCAGGCATGAATGGGATTAGAATGTGGTATATCTTCCTCTGTTCCAAACATTGTTTCCAAATTCTTAATTGAGGAAATTCTTTTATTAATTAGAAAGAAAAATGGAAAAATCATGCTCTACTTCACCAAGCATTCAGTTATTTTAATCTTACATGAAGAAGTAGCATATTGGCAGAAGTAAAAGCATCTTAGAATAAAGCAGCCGCAAAAATCGCATGCCCAACCCCACAAAGAAGTACAGTATAAGATCAAAAATAAAATCAAACCTTGGAAGCGAGACATGCTTTCTATCTGGAGGAATCACAGGCCCACTCTTCCCAATATTTTCCTCAAGATAGGCAAATTGCTTCTTGAAATGACCAATAGCACTGTATGACACAAAACATAATTAAAACATGAAAACTATATAAAGGTGAAAAAAGCACACTGATTTGTTGTATGGTATAGTTCAAACCTTGGATAGATAAAACTTGTGCCACCATTTCCTGCCATGTAATCCTTCAATAATTGAGGATGGTACTCTAGAATTTCTCGATATATTAATTCCCTTATATCATCCTTTGTCACTCTTCTTCGCTCGAATTCAAATTCTAACTTTGAGATTGGCTGACAAGAAGGCTCCTTCTCAATTTTAGCCAGCCCCTTGAAGTATGGATCAGCTAATGCCTAATAACCAATAAAGCAACATCAGTATCAGAAATAAATATAATTGGACAATCAACTCGATCATTTAATCAACTAATGGGTCAAATATGGAGTATTTAAGGAATGTAATTTTATTTTCAGAAACATATTACCTCTTCAGCACTTGGACGGTCTTTTGGGTCGAATGCCAACAACCTTTGCAACAATTTGAGAGCAGAAGGGTCTGCATTTGGAAATTTCTGAGAAAACAGAACTGGGCGCTTTTTCCTCATGTCCATTAAATATTTTCTTGCCTTCTCATTATGTACCTGCATGCAGACAAAAAAATTACACCCATACCTTGGAGATAATAAGGACAATATTACGTCACCAAAGGTTGATGTTCCATACTCCAGAAATTATATCTGCTGATGGTGTCCCAAGAAGATCCGTAATCAGATCCAGCTGATGCACAACACTTTTACCCGGAAACAATGGCTTCCCTGTAAAGACTTCCGCAAAGATACAGCCTATGCTCCAAATATCAATAGCAGGTGTATACTGCAAGAAAATATGCAGAATAAATTAAGGATTCAGAAGAATAAAGTAATAAAACCCTTCAGGAAATGAAACAACCTATACAATTACCTCCGCAATGAAACAACCTATACAATTACCTCCGCAGAACAGATATATCAACTTGCAGGAGAGTTCAATAGTCCTCCCTGAACAAGAATTGTTTAATCTACAATTACTGTTCATTTGATGCACTCTAGACACATGCATCTTGTACCAAAAATAAACAAGCTACTATGTTACTCCCAGATTATGCCCCCAACCGTTCAAATAGTAAGTATGAACCTAAAATTCCTAACAGGTTAACACAACATTAAACTTATTGTGTTATTTCAGTTTATCCACTCACAAAGCCAGAAACTAAGAAACAAAGGAGAACAAACAAGAGTTAAGTGCATACCAAGTTGTATGAGCACCTTTAAATTAAAAATAATGCAACCAGCAATGTAAAAATCCAAGAGCTGACCAATTATGTTTTCCAGGTGTAAGGTGCCAAGGAGGACGAGAATCTACTGACCATGAATACAATACCTGAGAACTAAGGGAACTCTAGACAATAAGAAAATGCCATGAGACAAAACTATTAAATCAGGAGATTCAAAGAGGCCAAGGAGTTATTTTAAAGTGATTGCAAGTTGAACACCCAAATAAGTCAACACACAATTACACAATACACAATACACACAGAGCATAAAAGATATTGAAGCTGCACTGAATGACTAGACACAAAATCCTAATCCTGTCACCCCGAAGTCGAATATAAATGGACGAAAGAAATGACAAGTTTACGTTACGTTACCTTGGAGAAGAATGAACCGCACAACTCAGGAGCTCTATACCATCTTGTAGCAATATAGTCCTGCAGGTTAGAAGAATCATTCAGATACACGGTTAGTTTATGAAAACTCATCTTCAAAGTCAAAAGGCAATAATATTATATATTCCACAAATGAAGGGGGGGGGGAGGTAGTGTTTAAAAGGCGTGTGTGAAGGGAGCGCGCCCTAAGGCGGGGCCATGCCAAAAACGCTCGGGGCAATGGTGGGGGGAAATGTTTGGACGTACACCCCATGCGTCTGGGCACAGAGTGTACGCCCCATGATGTATTAGCAAGAAAAATTTAAGTTGACTCTTTTAAAGTTAGTCAACCATATTAGCCTACTCTAGATATGCTTAATATTTTATTATGTCCTGTGTAAAAGAACTTTTAACTTGCATGGTTAAATATATTAATTTTAGAAGTCTATCTATCGAAAATTATAAACTTCATTTTTCCTCCGAAGTTTTGTAATTTTCCACTAATTTAGATCTAACTTATATGTTATTTATATACTTTATTAATATTAAACTAGAGAATTCATGGGGCATACGCCCCACGCCTCGGGGGTTACGCCCCGCCCCACACCTTCGCCTTTTTAAACATTGGGGGCAGGCAGTAAGCAACTAATTTAAGGTGTGGAACGTACCGTCCAAAAAGTCGTTGTTGGAGTGTCACTGAATGCCACTCTTGCTAGTCCAAGATCACATATTTTAAGTTTGCAGTTTGCATTTGCCAATATATTCTTTGGTTTAAGATCCCGATGATACACATTAGCTGAAACAAAGAAATATTGAATAAAATTAAGAACCTCGTAATCAGCATTATTCAACATAGACTCCCAGGATAATACATAACAAATACAAGAAACTATTATGATAAATGTATCTCGCAAATGCTGACAAAAATTCATCTGGATATCGTATCTTTCTAAAACAGATTGTCATTTTTCTAATTCATTTTCAAGCATTTGGTGTTAATATCAATCATCATTCCAGTTACCTGTATGCATATATTTCAGTGCCCTCAGCATCTGATAGAGAAAAAACCGGTGATGTTCATGTGTCAAGTCATCATTAGCTTTTATAACTTGATGAAGGTCAGACTCCATAAGCTCGAAAACAACATAAATGTCTCTAAAGTCTCGCGTAGAGGGTGGCAGCATGATTCTCTTAATTTCAACAATATCAGGATGCCGCAAAAGGCGAAGCAACTTGATCTCACGCAAAATTCGGATAGCATCAGACATATGCTCAAAAATGTCTGTTATTTTCTTTATTGCTACTTTTTCCCCAGTATGTGTATCAATGGCAGCACAAACCACTCCATAGCTACCTTTACCAATAATTTCCAAAACTTTGTATCTATTGGCGTCGCCGTACTCTGTAAAAAACTCTACCTCTTTGGAAATCTGCAAAATAGTAATAAACATGGCACGGTCATTCAGGAATTTGGTAGCATCTGTATGATTGATAAGTACACAGTGTACAAACAGTTTATTTAAAGATATGAATAGCCATTTAATATTTGTTCTTCACAAAAATCATAAACCTAACTGAAGTAAAGAAATGAAAGGGCATTTCAAATATCTATGATGCTATAAGCTGTATAACATGTGAAAAAGATTTTAAAATTATAAGATAATTAAGAAAATAGGCCAGGATCCCAAGATTTTTGAAAAGGTAGTCTACACATAGGAAAACAAACTGTAGTCAGTAGTCACATAGGCAGAGTATGGTAATATCAAGAATATGCACTGAAAGTTCATCAAAAACATTCAAGTCCAAGGAGAAAAATAGTGGTAGCCTAACAACAGCTTCCCAAGGCTAGGTTGGAACCACCATTGCAGTTGGGACCGAGGCCCGCCTAGGTCAACGACATCAATTTCAAACTTCACCATACATAGAACCTTCCATTAGAAATTTAAAAAGCATTAATAGGTAAAACAGGTACAAATTATCACTTATCAGTGGAAATTTGAACTTCTACACCATAAATCCTTCAATAATAGACGCCACTAGCTACTCTATTCAAATTTTAAAAAAAATTACTAACGACATCAATCCCAACAAGTTGGATTTCTTTTTTCCAGGTTTATATTATTCAGCTCCGCCGCGGTCAAGACTTCAGATTTGCTATCGAGTAAAATTAGCCTAGTCATGATTGTAAAAATTCATGTTCTATAACATCAACCAAAATAAAAAAATCATAATACAAAGCTCTCTTCCGTACCAAAAAAATCAAAAGGAAGATCTAACAAAATTACAAAAAACGAAATAAAACAAAAAATACTATTAATATACACAGTAACAGAAACATTAGCACATAGAAAAAGCAGCGAACCTTCTTTGTGTGATCTGACATCTGCATCCCCTTTCTCTCTTCACAAGCACTCGTCGTCTTAGTTTACTCGATCCGATCAGATCAAAGCTACAACGTTAATTCGAGAAAATATAAAACAAAAAACAAACCTCAAACAAGCAATTGATAAACAAAAACACGAAAACCAATAGCTATAAAATCTCCAAAGCTGTTGGCTTGATCGAAGAGTAGAATTAGGGTTTGGAGATCTGAAGGTGAAGGGAAGAAGGAGAAAGTGACCGTTGAATGGCTGATTTGATTTTATTTTTAAAAAAAAGAAATATTTATATGTGGTTTTGGGAATTTCCATTTATTTTATTATTATATTTATTATTTTGATTTTTCAATGCAGTTTTTTGAAATCAAAAGGTACCAACGTAAGTACGTAACTATACGGACTGCCTTTTGTTGTGTTTTGGAAGCAACTTGTCCCATTGAAAATATATATGGGATTGGGCATAATATTTACAGAGAAATATTCTTCTGGAATATATGATATGGTGTTAAATATTAGATCTGAAAAGACAAATGAAAAGAAAAACCAATTTTTACATAATATATTAAATGATATTCTGACTCAATAAATTTGGGTTAGTAACTTTTAATCATGAATCGTATAGATTATAAAAAAATTTGAATTCGCACAGAACATTCACAAGTAAAAATAAAAGTTGATACCACATTCTAACAAGCCTTATAGAAAATGTTAAAATTCACTTGAGGGCACCAATACAATAATAATTTTTATATTTCGTACTCTTAAAATCTAAAAATACGAAGATTTGTCCCTAATATTTTATATTTGTTCTCAAATTCTAAAAAAGTTGCAATTTTAAATTAGTAAAGCATATGTGATGATATCATTTTTGAATTTGTGAAATCTTTGTATGCATATTCAATAGTTTGAGTGCCAAGTCATGATGGTAGCTGTCACAAGGTTAATTTCTAGCCAAAATTTTCGGCTTAATTTCGACCTCGTGCGGCCTGATTTTCCCACAAAACCAGTCAGCCCTCAACGATCTCCACGAAACAGCAATCTAAGTTTGAGTGAATAATTGTACAAAGCTTTAACACAATATTCCCACAATATAATGTAAAAACAAGCATAATTTACAGCCGAGGCCAACCTTTTATTTTTATTGCTCAATCAATCAAAAATACAAGGAACTTCGAATTGTACAAGTGCCACTCAACACTCAACTCACTCTTGCCTATATTCGGGCTAGATCCCTCATCTATCTCGAACAAGCCCGAGTTCACTGTTTAAATACAACTCTACCGTCTTAAGCCAACTTCCGATCACCACGATCCCTAGTCCGACTTAAGACTTATTTTCTACCACCCTCGAACACACTCGAATAAGAGGTCACCAAGGCTTGCTCACAATACTCTCGTATTTTCCTTAATTCCTTGATGAGTTATGCAACTCAATGGTTGGGTATTTATAGGAACCATCAGGTAGACATTGTGGGGCCCCTTTTCAGGATCTTCATCATCTTGGGCACTATTTTGTGCTGGCAGGCTCCAACAGCCATCCATGTGCTGGCCTGCCCCAGCAGCGCCCACTCTTTGCTGGTGGAGTTGGTGGAGTTGGTGAGTTGGTGCTTTTGAGCCCACAAGCAATTTCTTATTCCATAAATCATTATGGGCGCGGCTGGGTGTGTCTCACCAATAACCACACCAGCCGCTCCTTCATTTGATTAAGCTCCAGCCTTGGTCCACTCACCTACTCCTTTACCAACCAACTTTAGCACTCCTGCACCCATTCGGGAGTTGCGGCCGAGGACACGGAGAACACCGCGCCTATTGCCGACGTCTCGGCCCAGCTCCGAGATTCTTGCACCCATTTTGACTTAGTCCTTCAACCGAGACTTAGCCAATCTGATTGTCCGTCCCACTTTTGAGTCATGTGTCGACTCATCGACCCGTGCCACGACTCTAGCACTTATCTTCGACTCGACCCAGTTTCAAGCCATCCGAACCTTAGCTGATCCTCCTCGCAACCCTTGGCCACATAGATCCCGCAATATTCGAATCTCACTCAAAAACCGTCGAGCAGGACTCGCACGTGGCCGAGCCCTTGCCTATTCTTGCCGAGAGCCTATCACATCCGACCGAGACTCGAGTTTTCCCCTCGCCCAGCCACGCCGCAAGACCATCGTGCATCATGTCGCCCCGGCCGAGGCACTCGCGCCTTGTCGGGTAGTGTTGGCACCTCGCCGAGCACTGCCGCACACTTTGTTGTCCCGCCGAACACTATCGGGCAGTGTTGGCTCGCAGCCAAGCACTACTGCATCCCGCCGAGGCCTGCCGACAAGTCTTGGCCATCCGGCCTAGAACTCCCGTGCATATTCGGACGTTCTCGGCCGCTGTCGGGCACCCCTCGACAGTCCCGCACTTTGCTGTGTCTTGCCCATCCGGCTCGCACGCCCGATGGGACTTCCGCATTTTCGGCCCTGTATTGCCACAACCCTCGAACCTTCTCGGCCAGCCCACATGACTTCCGAGTCATTTCCCTCATTGCCTGCAATCTTGTCCGAACTATGCTCATTTATGCCGACTCCTTTCCGTGCTCGACACCCACACGTGGCCTTGTTCCGCATTAGACCCACTTGGCACGTAGGCCGTCCGTGCCAAGCTGCCCCAAGGTCTAAGGAGGTAACAGACCTCCCACACCACTGGAGCTCGATGCCCTCATCGAGTTGTGGTCTGCTTCACCAACATTTGAACCCTTTGCACCGTCCTTCTCAAGAACCCGCAATCCATTCAACATTTGCACCGCACCTGCATGTGCGATGTCTTTACTTCCGCCCTCGTTCACTTTTGCATCAGCAACTAGAGTCGTCAACTTTGCCCTCATCGGGCACTCACGCTTCCGGTGACCCGAGGACCCACAAATGAAACAGCCTTGGCGAGGTTTCTCATGGCTCACCGAGGTTGTCCCGACCTGCTTGTCCTTTTTCATTATCGGGTTAGCACCATTCTTGGTCTCGATTTCAGGATCCTTGCCCACCCCTCGCTTTGCTTTGTCCGAGCCCTAGGCCTCGATCCTCCCAAAATCAACCAAGCTGTCAGCTGCCACGTAAGCCGAAGGTAAGTCCTTGACACCAAGCCGTCTCAGCTCGGCTTGTGCCCACCCTTGCAAACCCGTCATAAAGTTGAAAAGCTTATCCTCTTTCGACATATCACGTATGTCGAGCATATGCGAACTGAACGCATTGACGTACTCCCGCACTGTACCGGTGTGCCTCAACTTGAGCAGGGACTCCCTTGCAATCCAAGATGAATTGTCCGGGAGGAATTGTGCCTTCAATTCCTTCTTCAGCAGCTCCCAAGTATCAATCTGCCCACGATTGGCAGCCACATCGTCCGACACTCGGGACCGCCACCATAACTTGGCATCATCTACCAAGAACATGCTTGCCATGGACACTTTTTCACGATCCGACACCTTCGCGACCTGAAAATATGCCTCCATGTCCCACAAGAAGTTCTCGAGTTCTTTGGCGCTTCTCTTGCCACCAAAGCATTTCGGTTCAGGGACCCGCACCTTGGATGAAGGGGCTACATCACCCGGAGCACTCATACTACCGGTTGCCCTCTTCAAGACGCTGATTTCAACGTTTACAGCGTCTAGCTTCAGATCAACAGCATTCGTGAGGATACTGAGATCCTCAGCCAACGAAACTGCCCTTCCTTCGATTAACGAGGGAATCGTGTCCACCACCTTCGCCAGCTTCTCCACCTTTTCCTCTAGTTCCAGAAGCTTTTGAAGTATGGACACGGCAGGACCATCGCCTTCAACCGACCCTTCGGATTCTTGCCTCCAAGGCAATCAACCGATCATGATCAGAATTCGGATCCGCCATGTTAGTCAGCAAATCCTTTCACTTCGCAGCGGATAGAACCAGATGAATCACGTCCAGAACGCCGATCCACCACCAACGAGCAAGAACCGATGGTCAGAACCCTTTTAACGGGGCTCTGATACCAACTGTCACGAGGTTAATTTCTAGCCAAAATTTTCGGCTTAATTTCGACCTCGTGCGACCTGATTTTCCCACAAAACCAGTCAGCCCTCAACGATCTCCACGAAACAGCAATCTAAGTTTGAATGAATGATTGTACAAAGCTTTAACATAATATTCCCACAATATAATGTAAAGACAAGCACAATTTACGACCGAGGCCAACCTTTTATTTTTATTGCTCAATCAATCAAAAATACAAGGAACTTCGAATTGTACAAGTGCCACTCAACACTCAACTCACTCTTGCCTATATTCGGGCTAGATCCCTCATCTATCTCGAACAAGCTCGAGTTCACTGTTTAAATACAACTCTACCGTCTTAAGCCAACTTCCGATCACCACGATCCCTAGTCTGACTTAAGACTTATTTTCAACCTCCCTCGAACACACTCGAATAAGAGGTCACCAAGGCTTGCTCACAATACTCTCGTATTTTCCTTAATTCCTTGATGAGTTATGCAACTCAATGGTTGGGTATTTATAGGAACCATCAGGTAGACATTGTGGGGCCCCTTTTCAGGATCTTCATCATCTTGGGCACTATTTTGTGCTGGCAGGCTCCAGCAGCCATCCATGTGCTGGCCTGCCCCAGCAGCGCCCACTCTTTGCTGGTGGAGTTGGTGGAGTTGGTGCTTTTGAGCCCACAAGCAATTTCTTATTCCATAAATCATTATGGGCGCGGCTGGGTGTGTCTCACCAATAATCACACCAGCCGCTCCTTCATTTGATTAAGCTCCAGCCCTGGCCCACTCACCTACTCCTTTACCAGCCCTCCTGTACCCATTCGGGAGTTGCGGCCGAGGACACGGAGAACACCGCGCCTACTGCCGACGTCTCGGCCCAGCTCCGAGATTCTTGCACCCATTTTGACTTAGTCCTTCAACCGAGACTTAGCCAATCTGATTGTCCGTCCCACTTTTGAGTCATGTGTCGACTCATCGACCCGTGCCACGACTCTAGCACTTATCTTTGACTCGACCCAGTTTTGAGCCATCCGAACCTTAGCTGATCCTCCTCGCAACCCTTGGCCACATAGATCCCGCAATATTCGAATCTCACTCAAAACCGCCAGGCAGGACTCGCACGTGGCCGAGCCCTTGCCTATTCTTGCCGAGAGCATATCGCATCCGACCGAGACTCGAGTTTTCCCCTCGCCCAGCCACGCCGCAAGACCATCGCGTATCCTGTCGCCCCGGCCGAGGCACTCGCGCCTTGTCGGGCAGTGCTGGCACCTCGCCGAGCACTGCCACACACTTTGCTGTCCCGCCGAACACTATCGGGCAGTGTTGGCTCGGAGCCAAGCACTGCTGCATCCCGCCGAGGCCTGCCGACAAGTCTTGGCCATCCAGCCTAGAACTCTCGCGCATATTCGGGCGTTCTCGGCCGCTGCCGGGCACCTCTCGGTAGTCCCGCACTTTGTCTGTGTCTTGCCCATCCGGCTCGCACGCCCGATGGGACTTCCGCATTTTCGGCCCTGTATTGCCACAACCCTCGAACCTTCTCGGCCAGCCCACATGACTTCCGAGTCATTTCCCTCATTGCCTGCAATCTTGTCCGAACTATGCTCATTTATGCCGACTCCTTTCCGTGCTCGACACCCACATGTGACCTTGTTCCGCATTAGACCCACTTGGCACGTAGGCCGTCCGTGCCAAGCTGCCCCAAGGTCTAAGGAGGTAACAATAGCCTTTAATTAAAAAACAAAGACCCCATTTAAAAAACATACATTTGAAGCTCATGACATCCATAAATACACAGAAATGTTCTTTATTCCTGTTTGATGGGTCCCCAATTATGATTAGGGGTATTATCATAATTTAATAAAAGAATTGATATAAAAGCAATATTAATACGTGGGCCTCCATCCGTGGGCCCAATAAAACGAGCTCATAGCCCAACTAAAATCTCTATAAATACCACCTTGATTAGCTAAACTGATCATGATTTGGTTTGATTTGGTTTACACTCCAAAAACCAAAACTATTAAATACTCTCCAAATCCACGAGATTGAGGAGTACAACATCGAGAACTACGAAGAGGCTTGATTCTATCAAAGTAGGTACGTAGGCAGCTCGAAGTTATTGAGCGCAGCCCCACTATCTAAAAACACTCTATCTATTCTGTCGTGAGTCGGGTCGGATCTCATCCCCACGTGACCCTCACGTGACACTACTATTTGATCCCGCATCACTGTTAATTCCTTGATTTTCAGATCAATTATTATACCTAAAGAACATTTGATCATTACTCCATTAAATTGACTTTTAAATCATGTTACAAAAATTGTATTAAAGGATTTTTTATTGTAAACTACAAAAGTAAAATAGTTATATTTTTGTAAAAATATTCATTTGTCACTAGAGCTTTGTCATTTTATTGTGAAACGTCTATATGTTATTTTAAGCATTTAGTACATGAACCATATTAGTTATGTATTGCATTTATTCATATTAAAATTATTATTATGGAAATTAGCAGTAATGTGATCAATTAAGATGCGACATATATTACTATTAGTTATTTATTCGTTGATGTGAATTTTCATTAATCGTTGGTTGATATATTTATGTACATATATAATTGTGTTGAGTTGTATAGAAAGTAAAACTGTTTTATTTCACTCTTTTTTCTCTTACTTTTTTGTGCAATTAAACAATGGCGAGACCGGGAAATTTTTTTATGTCTGGGTGAAAATTATAGAAATTAACTTGATAAAAATAAATAACCGCTATTGATTTGATTTAATCAAACTCGTTAATATATGCGACTCAACTTGATTATTATAATTCCAATAACGTATTAAAAAATAAGCTAGTAAATATTATAAGCCAATTTTCAGTCAAATTTATATTAATTCAAATCTCACGAAATTGAATATTTGTGGGGCGGCAAACGCGTAGTTTAGTTGAATATGGTTAAATAAGTTTATGTTTATGTTTATGATAATAGACGTGGCATTTGTAAACCAATCAATTGATAGAATTTGAAGCATCGTTCAAGATTGACTCTAACACATGTGACAATATTAAACTATTCGATGTTGGTTAGATATAGTTCATCAAAATTCTACTTAACTAATGTGTTATATATATTTATTAAATAAGGTATGTATAAATAGAATGAACAACAATTTAGAAAATAATTAGTCATAATTAAATTAATCAAAATTTATTAATTAAAAATCTAATAGTTCAAATTAATCAATTGCAATTTAGAGAGAAGTTAAATAAAAATATGTATAGAAGTAAAATTTAAAACAAGTACACAGAATTAGTTAAATATTTGAGTAATATTTGATTTATATAAGAGCTAAATGGTAATCTCAATTATTAATAGATAGAATATACTTTTATATTTTTTAGTTTTGGATGAATTATTAGTATAAATTTGTTTCATTTTAATTAAAGAATAAAATTTAAAGTAAGGTAGGTTTAAATCGAGATAAAAAATAGAACATTCTCAACCCCAAGATATTTTGGTTAAATTGCGTGGATATATGCACTAGATTCGGTTGCCGACGGGCCGCGATTGAAGATATTGAAATTATTAATTTTTTAAAATGAGTTTATTATATAAAATTTCTCTGTGTTATATTAAAAATGTAAAATAAATTACGTGGCAACAAAATTTGCTTATGTTATTAAAACGTCCGTGTAAAATTTGTATTCAATTAGAAAATGACCATGTTTTTTAATTTTATTGATATACTAATTTAACATTAATATATTTTTTATGTAATTTAAAAAGCAAATAGTGTTAATTTTGTAAGAAAGCACACATATTTCAATTTATGGTTTCAACATAAAAAGAATTTCATGCAATTTTTTGAAGGTTAGCCAGTCAACATGTCACAGCCGCCCAAATGAACGTGTAGTCCTAATTTGGAGATATTCTGGTGACCCACTTTAAAATGGAAAGTTGGGACCAACAATTTTGTCCACATGACTTGTTCAGATCACATTTCTCCCATGATTTCACTTTCAATTATACAAATATAATCTTTCATATCTTAAAAATCATTATAATCATTATTTACTTTGATTGTAACCCATATCTCCATAATTTAATAAAATAAATTTGATATAAGTACAATATTAATATATCTTAACTATGAACTGGGATATGAGACTCTAACAACCCAATAAGACAAGTTCATAACCGAGTATCTCCTTAATAAATGAACATCAGATTATTCGATTTACACTTTAAAAACGAGAAACACTTAATATTCTCGAAGTCTTCCAAAACCAGAAGTACAGTGCTTCTAACAAAGTAAGTCCGCAGACAACTCGAAATTACTAAGTGCAACCTCCAATCTAATAACAGAAATTTTTAATCTGTTTGTGAATCGAAATAGATTACATTCTTATGTGTTACTCATGTGATGCATATTTAATGAATTAAACATATTTTATCAATCTCATCAAAATTGAAACATAAGTCATTGAACAAAGACAAAGGTGATCGATCCTTGGGTAACCAAAGATGTTAGTGAAGAAGTTATGGGAGGAAGTAACGTGCAAAACACGAACTTGATGATGGCGCGTTAAGTCAAGTTTTTTTACAAATTGAGATCTCTGATACCAGGTTTTGATGGTGGAATTAAGAGCAAACCATGCATCATTTTGGAAAGTTTTAATAGTAGCAGATATATGATGATTCAAAATATTCCACTGTGAGTGGTTGATTCTATTTGAAACAATCAAAGTTAATCACAATTATTCATGTAATAAACTTCATAATTAGAAATATCAATGGCCCAATATGATAGGACACGGTTGATAATTGAGATCGACTCGAGACTAGAATCCTTAACCTCACCTCTCATTCCATAAGGGAAAACAAGGAAAAAATGTCATGTTTAAATCTTAACATTTTGATAGCTAGAAATAGGAAATTCAAGTTCGAGGCCATGAACACAACTATTTATTGGAATTGGAATTGAGAATAATCTTTTACGTTGATAACACACGTGGCAAATTATTTCCAATTAAACCCCTGTCAATGGATAAATCTTACCCGAGAATTGAGCCTCAAACCGTGTGGAGAAGATTTAAAACAGCTTTTCTATGAGGCATGCTTGGTATAGCACCTTTCACTTGAACACATAGTGAAGCAGCTGCAGCTGAAAACCATTAAGATCCATCCTTTGTTAAACACAGCTTTTTTACCACAAACCCGAGAAATAGAATATTACATACCAGCAAATTTCAAGCTTTCTTTTCTGGATTTTCCCTCCACAAGAGCCACAGCAAAAGCAGCAGTAAAAGTATCACCTGCTCCAGTCGTATCTATTACTTTGGGAGCTGATATAATAGATTGTTTCATTGGTTCTTCGCCTTCTTTGAAAAGAACCGACCCTTTTGATCCCAGTTTCACAAGCACTTCCTTAACACCCTGAAATGTGGATGTACTAATAGAGATAATCAAATCGATATCTAGTTTAATAATAAGTTGCCATTAGTAGAATGAGTTTAATGAACATAAAGGCATTTTACAGAAACTGCATATTTTCAGAACACGAGAATTGTTTGTCTTTCTTACATAAAAAGAAAAAAGACTAATCAATTGTGGAACTATCGAGATGCTGAGACACGCCTCTTCTTCTATATAAACATAATAGAAGGTCAGAAAGGTGAATACACAGAATAAAGAGCTAAATCTTGTGCAATCAATCAATTTGTGAGGCTTAAGATAAACTAACCATTTTATGGCATTTTCCAACAGCTTGGCTTATCTGTTCAAAACTTTCCGTTGGCATATTTGTTAGACGAGCAAGCTCGGTTTCATTTGGGCTAAAAATATCAATGAGCTTAAGCAATTCTGGAGGGACTGGAGAATCAACACCCCCAGCATCCAAGATTACTGGAACATGGGCACTCCTGGCAGCCTGAATATATACAAAATGTTATACAAGAATATCATTGATAAATCAAACACTCAAAATATATAGAAAGGGGGATATAAGCAACTATTTAGTAAAAAGAATAAAATTAAGGCATAAAATATAAGCCCAAAATGTAGCAAGATCTTTTGATACAGCCCTTCAAAAAGTGGAGGATAATACTTCTTTTCTTTTCCATACTGCATATAAGCCAATCTCTGTAGTGTAAGGACACATGAAAAATAGAATACATTCTACCAAAAATTCTGATGGAATGAAATCTGCATGAGATACCTTTTGAGGGAAAAAACGTCAAATAATAGTTTCCTCTAAGCAAAGCTCTAAAACTACAGAGAATGCATCATCTTTTTTATTAAATTAAAGAGAAGGTGAATTTTCTTTTTCCTTCTTTTATCAGGGAAATTGTATCACCTAAAAAATAAGCTGCTATCTGTTCTCCTTTTACTTAAGAAATAGTATAGCTTGAACGGTTAAGGAGAAGAATAAATTTTCTTTTATTTTCAAATCTTCCTGCACTGCCTTATGTTGCTACATATCAGTTTAGAAACCGCTACTTTAGCCACTTCAGTTACAGCACAAAACCCATATCCCATATGATAATGAACACAAAATTAGAAATATGATAAGTATCCAATCCTTACAAACCATACATAACTTTCCAACACTTTCCAAACATATAGCATGAAGTTCATTGTTTTTGGTAATTAGTTTAATCAGTGTGCAAGATGCATAAAACGAAATATAGATGTCCTGAAAAGGGGATTTTATTTGTTTGGCCTTATCTGGCGCATTCAGGATTTTTCTGCAAGGTAGTCAACCCCTGCAGGGATATATCTTTCAGCATAATAATCTAGCCCCAAATATATGGGAAAAAATAATTACAAAAACTCTTGTTGAATGGATCTACGGCTATATTTGAAAGAAACTCCCTATAATATTAACTAATTCTAAGACCCATTCGCATTCTAGTGTGTATATAGGAGTCCTAGGCTTTCTAACCTTCACCATATAGTCCTGTCATTTCACGAAGACATTGATCTCCAGACTACAAGCAGCAGAGATGCCTCAAACGATTTTAACTCAAACTAATGTAATGTACGAACTAAAACTAATCTGTCAAACAACATAACAGAGCAAAAATAAGACCCTGACTCCTCTGCTTGACTTGGAAACTTTGTTGATGAGAACTACACGAGGTAGCAAGTCGAGTTTATTGCTCATGCAACAAATTTAATATCCACAAGCAAAGCACATTTCAAGATAAGTCAAGAACAAGTTTCATGATTAAGGGTATCAATGAGTCGAATCAAGCCAAACAAAGTATTGATCAAGCTTGTTTGAATTTTTTGATTGTGTCTGAAATTGGTTTGTTTGTTAATTGGACTGATGAGCTCGAACAAGCTTCAATCGAGTAGAACATCACTCGAGCACGAGTAGCTTCATTCTTTGGCACATATATCATCTTTTAACTAATCTATTGAGCTCGAGCAAATTCTCAAATTTTAATAAACAGAACTCAAGTTTAGTTTGTTATGTTAAACAAATCAAGCTTAAATGAGGTTTAACAATCAATCTTCAGTGTACCATCGAGTAGTGTGGATTATTTTTCAGCCATAATCATGATATTCACACACTACCCTCAAATTCAAACTCAACACATACACACAAAAACACTGTCACATAAAAATCAGCAACTCCAAAAAGGCCTCACCTTTGCAACCTGAACATTAACATGATCAGGAATCTCCCTCTGAAGCAAAACAATCCCAGCATTCTCCACAACCTCCAAATCCTCCCCACTCAAACTCTCAGGCCAACAAGCCATATTAGCACCCCCAACAATAATAATAGAGTTCTGCCCATCACTCTGCAGCATCACCACAGCGTGCCCAGTTGGTGCATCACCCACAACACTCATATGATCAAGTAAAACCCCACCATCCCCCAAAGCCTCAGTGATCAATTTCCCATGAGCATCTTCACCTACTTGTCCCACAAAGTAAGTGGGATATTCCAATTTGCTCCCACAAACTGCTTGATTAGCCCCCTTGCCCCCTGCTAGTGTTTGCCCTGTTTTGGCGGATATGGTCTCGCCCTCTTTGGGTAACCTGTCGATTTCGACGTAGATATCGGCATTGGCTGATCCCACCACCACTAGCGGTGGAACGGCGTCGTTTTTGGAGTTCAGAGAGAAACAGGGAAATGGGTTTTGTTTTGTGGAGGGTGGGGGGTTGAATTGGAGAGTTGGGATCTTATTGAGGGGGGTGGATGGATATGGGTTTGTGGGATTGTGGTGGGGATTAAAGGGCTTCAGTGGTGAAAGGGTTGATAAGCCTCCCATGATTTCAATGCCCTGACTGATGATTTAGATCTTGTTCTTCACTGGGTCTGTGGAGTTTGCTTTGACTATTGAGTTTTGTCAAGGAATTTTGTTAGGTTGATATTTTCTATTTTAATTTTGTGTTCATCTCCTTTAGTATTAAAAATATAAATAAATATCAAATAAATAAATATATGTATAAAATTACATATTTCAAACATCTAATCTAATTAAATAGAAGATGTAACAAGGATTTGGAACAGATATGAAATAGAAAATGGAGCAAGAATTTAGAATAGAGAAACCCGTCGAGAAAGAAAAAAAAATTAGAGTAAATAATGGCCCGATTGAATGGATGCTTATTCGATATTTTTTATTTTTCTTGAAGAAAGTAAAAAAAAAAATTAACAATTAAGAGATGAATAGAGATAAGATATTGTCTGATAAGCTGTATCGATGAATATTTTGAAAGCAAAAAAAATAATAATTAAAGGTGACGTGATTGTTTTTTTATAGAAAAATATTATATTTTTTGAGAAATTGATATGAATTAGTTTTTATATTATCAAAAGAGTTAGATAAGTCTAAGTTAAATTTATCGATTAAGTCATCAAATATGTAAAGTGGATTTTATTTCATACATTATGTCGTTTCGAATCGAGACATAGAATTTCTCATGAAAATTGATTTTGTTAGTAAAAGTTGAGAGAAATGCCCAATGATTCCATTTTTAAGGAAAGTTGATATTTTCAAGAGACAATTGTGTAGTATTTTTAGGAGATTTTTTTAAGAAATGCCAAACAAATGTATATGGATGATTCTTTTTGGAAAATCTAGAATTGGAAAATGACATGGCATCCAATCCAATCGAGACATATGTATCATATCTTTGCTGGATTTTCTATTTTCATCCCATAGATTCAATCTTATAAGTTTCAAATTATATTTCATAACTTCAATAAATTATATATTTTGTCCCAAATCAAACATACACAAACTTTAATGATCATACTCCCCGTGCTCCATTAGTAAAATTTGATATTTTATTGGGGGCTTCGTCTGTTGATTTAGGACATGGAAAATAAACAATATGATATATAATAGATTCATATAAGAGTTGGATTCAAGCATAAATTTATCAAAGACCAATAAAAAAACAAAGTTAAATTTTGATAGAAATTTTATTTGAAATTAAACGGAGAGCCTTTTAAATTGGAAATAACTATGAGAATCCAGTAACAAATGAATTACATCGATAATGGTGTAAAATAAATGAGATTAAAAAAAAGTGATTTTGTAATGTTACATGGTTCAACTCTATTCATGAGTCATGACATTTTCTCATACTCTTCTTGGGTAGATAATTGAGCGTTTTTATAATAAAAAGTCAAGTCAAGAATAATAATTGTTAGAATTCATTGCACGTAGCTAGAAGGCGGATCAAGGGACGAAGTAGGATGATAAGGGGGTAGTGGAAGAGTAAGAGGAAGAGGAGTATCGACATCGGCATTAGCGGAAGACAAGGAGGCAGAGGGGCACAGAGATGGGTAAGGAAAAGTGTTCTCATCGAAGATAACATGACGAGTAATATGAATGCGACCAAAGGCAGGGTCAAGGCAACAATAACCTTTGTATTCTAGGGCATAGCCTAAGAAGACACAAGGTGTAGAGCGAGCATCAAGTTTATGAGTGGCTCGATGACCAAGATGAGGATAACACGCACATCCAAAAGTCCGAAGCATGGTATAATCTGGAACACGGCCGTAGAGAGCCTGAAAGGGAGAGACATGCGATAGAAGAGGTGTAGGAAGGCGATTAATAAGGTAAATAGCCGTGGAAAGAGCGTCAACCCAAAAGGTGTGAGGCAGTCGAGCCGTAATAAGAAGAGTGCGAATTAATTCAGAGATATGACGATGTTTTCGTTCAGCAAGGCCATTTTGTTGAGGAGTGTACGGGCAAGATAAACGGAATTGTATACCTTTTTCAGCAAAAAGAGTACGAAACTTGGCATTGTCAAATTCACGGCCACCATCACTTTGAAAAACTTTAATGGTCTTGGAAAAGTAGTTTTGAATAAGATTGTGAAAAAGAACAAATTTAGTGAACACTTCAGATTTCGCATGCATAGGATAACACCAAGTAAAGCGCGTAAAGTCATCAATAAAAATCACATAATATTTAAAACCATTTTGCGAAACAACTGGAGAAGACCAAACATCAGAATGTATAATAGAAAAAGGAGCAGAGCTACGATTTTCAACAGATTGAAAAGGTAACTTCTGAGACCGACCTAACTGACAATGAGAACAAAAAGACAAACGTTTATCCTGAGATTTTAACAGACCAGTGGTGCAAAGACGACGAAACGTGGAGAGACTGGGATGTCCCAAACGACGATGCCAGACGTCACATGAAACGGGCCGAGCAAGCAATGCGTGTGGAGAGGGGACACGACACTAGAAGAGACTGGGTAGAGGCCATCAGCTGAATGGGAGGCTAGAAGAGTTTTCCCCGTGAGCTTGTCCTTTAAGAGAAAACCAGTATCAGAGAACTCAATAAGACAATCATTATCACGGCAAAGTTGACGAACAGATAAGAGATTATGAGATAAGTGTGGAACATGCAGGACATTCTTAAGAGCAAGAGAACGACTAGGGGTATGGAGTAAGGATGAACCAATATTTTTAATGGATAATCGAGAACCATTACCAACTAAAATACTATTTGTACCGACATAAGGTGTAACGTTAGGGAGAATACCAGAATGAGGAGTCATATGGGCGGAAGCACCACTATCAGGATACCAGGAATCATCAGTGGAAAGAGCAGAGAATGATTTGGGGAGATCCTCAGAAATGTATGCATGGTTGAATCTGTTTGAGCACGAGAGAGCCAGATGTCCAGAGAGTCCACAAATCTGACATAGCGGAGATGCACCAGGAGTCGGAAGCAGACCAGAGCCCAGAGATGGAGAATTGTGACATGCCGGTGGTCGAGGACTATGTGGAGTGACTGAAAACGGACGAAAATCAGAAGAACGATGAGAGTTGGCTGAACCTCGGCCGCCGCGGCCACGACCACGACCGGAGCGGTTTCCACGGCCACGAGAGACACCTCGACCAGAACCACCAGAACCCTGTGAGGATGAGGCTATGAAGGCGGGAGAGGAGGCAGCGGAGTGAGAGAGGCTAAGGCGATGCTCAAATTGAAGTAATTGAGCCCGAAGATCGTCAAAGGAAATAAGGGATGGCTGGAGAGATATGGCGGTAACAAAAGACTCAAATTCACTCGGGAGCCCACTAAGTGCTTGAATAACCAGGTCCCCAGAAGAAATTGGAGAATTAATAGCGGCAAGATTGTCAGCAATTTGTTTGATTTTGCTGAGATATGCATCGCAGGATAGATCACCTTTCTTGAGGCTAGTAAATTCATGTTTATATTGAAGTTTCTTGGCAATTGTTTGTTGGTGAAAACGACGCTCAAGGGTGATCCAAATTTCACGGGCTGTAGACAAAGTATAAATTTCCTGAATAATAGAGGTTGTAAAAGTAGCAGTCATCCATGAGCGGATGCTTCGATCGGTGCGAAGCCATGTACTATAAGATGGATCGTGGGATGGAGGACAAGAGATAGTCCCATCGATATATCCAAGAAGATCGTGACTCCCGAGAATGAGTTCAAATTGATAACGCCATAATAGGTAATTGTCGGAATTTAATTTAATTGACATTAAGGTGGGAGATGGTTGAGAGGGCTGTGTAGGAATAGAGAGAGTGGGCTGATTTGGGCTTCTAAATTGGATGGTGGGGGCTGCTGTATATGGGCTAGATAAATATAGTGGGCTAGAAGGGTTAAATGTGTCTAATGGGCCAAAATTAGGCCTAGTTGGATAATTAGGTGGGCTAGGGTTATTGTTTGCATTTAAAAAGGAGGAGTTCAATGGATGAGAGAGTAGGTGAGCGGGAGTTGTGGGTGGTGGCGGCGGCTGTGGGTTGTTTGGGTAGTCCGGCGGCGGCGCCTGGTGGTGCGGCGCCGATGGTGGTGAGAGGGGCGGCTGCAGGCTTGGATATAAGGAAGATGACGAAGAGATTTGAGAAGAGAGACCGGCGGTGTTTTGGGGGTGAAGGTGTGTAATGTCGATCAAAGACGACAACGGCGGCAACGAGAAGAGGCTGCCGGCTGTGAGGTGAGTGGAGAGAGAGGGATTGTTTGAGATGAGAGTTGCAATATGGTGTGGTTGAAGATTGTAAGGTGGGGAGAGGAGTTGATGAATGAGAGAAATAGAAGAGAGGAAAGAATTAGGGGCGGCGGCACCGGTTGTGTTTCCGGCAGCGGGTGGAGGTGAGGAAAACAAGGAGAATTCCGGCGGTGGAGGCCTAATGTCAACTGCAGCAGTGGCGACGGCGCCGGTGCAGGCCGGTGGCAGCGAGGCTGGGGAAGATGCCGTGAGGGCGGTGGTGGTTGTCCCGGGATCGATATCCCCGACGACTGATACCATGTTAGAATTCATTGCACGTAGTAGGTATGAATTCTCGTATATTTCTTGATAATCTTTACAATTACAGGAGAAGAGTATTTATAACAATATAAGATGAATCGAAGCCCTAGCCTATACAAAACGGGCCAAGCTATACATGGTAAATATACACAAATATATGGAAATATACTCTAATAGCTATACATGGTAAAAATACTCTAAGATATGGGAAATATATTCTAATAATAATAATAATTGACTGATATCAATTGAATGGTCAGAAGCCCACAATGATTGATCTTCACATCATCATAAGGATTGAAAAATAATTTAAAATGGAAATTTAATAACTAAAATCTATTTTAACATGAAATTATAGAGATTTTGATATTATACAATTTAAGATTGAACATCTTCTAAAAATCTTTATATTAGTGTAATTCTTTGTCTTAATTACCTCAATATCATATAATCCAAAAAGTAGCTTTTAAAGTTCAAAATAATTTTGAGTTCCTGCAAATGATATTTGCAATATTTTTGATACATAATAAATACTGAGACTGAATTTGCATAGACTTGAGCATGAAGTTTTGTATAGATAAATTGGTAGAGGACATTTCAAATTTTTATTTAATATTTTACATAAATTTGTTTTAATTATCAACAAATTTGGAATGTCGTTTCAAGGTTTAGTGAAATCATGTTTATTACATTTTTTATTCATATATCAACAATTCTTCTTATATTTATACATTAAAACATAGGATATTAAAAAAGTCAAAAAACATTTCCTACTCTGTCACTAAAAGCACTCTACCTAAACTTTAAAATTTAATATCCGATTTTTTTATCAATATAAAATGTAACCGTTTATTCTTTTCAATCATCACTAGTGAATTTTTTAAAAATATTTTACTGGAATATCTAAAAAATGTACACATTGCCATAATTTATGCATGTAAGCGGTTTAGAGGTTGTTTGGCTAAGCTTATAAGTTGATGAATTGATGTTTGAGAGCTTATAAATTCTTTAAAAGTGTTTGGATAATTTTTTTGAATAAGAGCTTATAATGCCAAAAATACGATGTTTAGGTCTTACAAGCAAATAAAAAATAAGTTAGTCAAATCCACCCTATTTCAAAATCTTAAATTTTGGATGTTGCTTATATTGAGTTATGGAGCCTGAAGGACTGTAAACATAACCACAGCCTGAGGGGTATTTTAGTCTTTACGTAATTATTCTCCTATTAGGGTTACGTATCATGTATTATGAATAGGTCCAATATCATTGTAACTTATTATTCACTAACTTACGAAAAATATATGAATATCCTGGTTTGGCAGCACCCCCAGGAGTAGTCAGATTCTATGATGAACTGGGTCAGCAACTCGTGTGTTTTTTTTTTTATTATTTTTCTTTCATGTGATTATTCATAATTAACATCATAACCTAACAGCTGGTATTAGAACTTCAAGTCGAGTGGGAGAAGATATGATGGGTGAACGAAAATCACCGATTGAATAGTTTGACGGGACGAACTTTGGGTTCTGAAAGATGCAGATCGAAGATTACCTGTATGGTAAAGATTTGTATCAGCCCCTTGGTGATAAGCCGTCGAATATGAAAGATGAAGAGTGGATGGTGCTTGACAGGAAGGCGATGATTGTAATTCGTCTGTCTATGTCACGGAACGTTGCGTTCCATACGACAAAGGAGACAACTACCAAGGGTATTCTGAAGGTTTTAGCAGACATGTACGAGAAGCCATCATCGACAAACAATGTTCATCTGATTCGACGTCTCTTTAACCTAAAGATGTCAGAGAGTTCTGTGGTGGCTAAGCATCAGAGTGAGTTCAATCTAATAACAGCCTAATTAAGCTTAGTTAAGATTTATTTTGATGACGAGGTTAGAGCCCTAATTCTGTTGTTTTCTCTACCTGAAAGTTGGGGTGAAACGATTACCGTTGTTAGTGCTTCAGCAGGGAATGAGAAGTTGAAATTTGACGAAGTAAGAGATCTATGAGTGAAGAAATTCGTAGGAGAGAATTGGGTACAGTTTCGTGATCAGTTGTGAATACAGAATATAGACGCATATCGGAATTAAAGAATTCGAACAGAGGTAGGTCAAAATCGAGAGGTAAAAGTAAGACGAGGAAGGACCTGAGTTCGATAAAGTATTGGAACTGTGAACAACTTAGTCATTACAAGAACAAGTGCACAACACCCAAAAAGAATGGAAAATCAGCTAATGCAGCAACTGAAGACATAAGTGACGCTTTGATATTGAGCGTGAGTAGTCCATTGGAATCCCGGATTTTGGAATTTGGCGTATCGTTCCATTCTTGTAGTGATGCTGATATAATGCAACATTACACTTCCAAAGAATTCAGGAAGGTTTATCTTGCTGAAGACGAGCCTTTAAATTTGTGGGGATGGGAGATGTTCGAATTAAAACTTCGAATGGAAGCGTATTGCAGTTGCGTGATGTGAGACATATTCCTTGTTTAAAGAGGAATTTGGTCTTCGTAGGACAACTAGACGATGATGGATACATTGTGACTTTTGGTTGCAGTACCTGGAAGATAACCAAAGTGGCCATGATACTCGCTCGAGGTAAGAAAGAAAGCACATTGTATATGACAACTAACACTAAAGACTGTATTTATCCTGCAGGAGAAAACAGTGATGCAGATTTATGCCTTGGCCACATGAGTGAGAAGGGGATGAAGGAGCTTTGTTCGAAAGGTAAGTTCCTAGGCCTCAAAACAGTAGATGTTGACTTATGTGAGTATTGTGTATTCGAAAAACATAAAAAGGTGAGTTTTTCGAAGGGAAGCAGAACCTCGAAGAACGAGAAGTTGGAGTTGGTGCATAGCGACTTATGGGGACCTGCACCGGTTACATCCCTTGGTGGGGCGTCATATTACATGAATTTCATTGATGACTCCACGAGAAAGGTATGTGTTTATTTTCTGAAATATAAATCTGACGCTTTTGATGCTTTTAGAAAATGGAAGGCCCTTGTAGAAAATGAAACAGGTCTGAAAGTGAAGTGCTTAAGATCTGACAATGGTGGAGAGAATGAACTTGCTGAGTTTAAGAAATACTATGAACTGATCGGTATTCGCATGGAAAAGAGTCTGAGAGGAACCCCTCAACAGAATGGGGTTGCAGAATGTATGAACAGAACCCTGAATGAACGTGCTTGGTGCATGCGATTGAAATACGGATTGCCGAAGATGTTTTTGGTCTGCATGCAGTTTATACTGCTGCCTTCTTGATTAATAGATGACCATCAACTTCGTTGGGTAATGGCATACCGGAGGAGGCTTGGAGTGGTAAGGAGGTAAACCTATCGTTTCTTCGAGTATTTGGGTGCGTTTCATATGTTCATATTGATGTTACTGCTAGAAGTAAGTTAGATGCTAAATCTATTAAGTGTACATTCATTGGATATGGTGGTGATGAATTTGGTTATAGATTTTGGGATAAACAGAATCGAAAGATAATTCGTAATCGAGATGATATATTCAATGAATAGGTTTAGTACAAGGATAGGTTGTGAGCACCACAAATTGATAATGGAGGTACTCAGGTTAAAATTTTTGAGATTATTGAGTTAGACATCTCTAACTTGGGTGGGAGCAAAGTTACGCAGAATGATGAGGTAGCTGTTGAAGCAGAACCGAGTACGCCGACACTTTCGCTGTGGAGATCTAGCATACATCGTCATGCACAAGATCAAGATAAGTATTTGCTCTCTTTACATTACCTATTATTAACTGATAGTGGTGAACCTGAATGTTATGCAGAAGCCAGTCAATGTGAGCATGTGAGCAAGTGGAAACTTGCGATGGATGATGAGAAATTGAAGCTATGCATGGCTTCAATTGGCCTCAGAACCTGAGTTGAGAGGCTTGACGCTATCGAGACCATCATGGGCTACTGAATAGGAAGATCGAGAGATGGTTACTGTTGAGTTCAGTCTCCAAATGGAAGATTGTTGAGTTATGGAGCTTGAAGGACTATAAACACAACTACAGCCTGAGGGGTATTTTAGTCTTTATGTAATTATTCTCCTATTAGGGTTACATATCTAGTATTATAAATAGCCCCAATATCATTGTAACTCATTAATCACGAAAAATCTAGTGAATATCCTGGCTTGGCAGCGCCCCCAGATGTAGTCAGATTCTCTGATGAACTGGGTCAACAATTCGTGTGTTTTTTTATTATTTTTTCTTTCGAGTTATTTTCATCATTAGCATCATATTCCTAAGAGCTTATATTCTTAATAGACACAAATAATCCTAGTTAATTTTCTCCTTTCCAATAATACATTTCTTCGAAAAATGTTTATTTTTGTTATTGCATAAATTTCTCGTATAACATTTGAAAACATCTCATAAGTCCAATAGACTTATTTTATCCAAACACTTAAAGAACTATTTTTTAAATAAAACCAAACATCTCCCTCTAAAATGTAAATTTTCATAAATTGGAAAATTGACTTGTGTAAATTTGGGTCAAGTGCTCTCATCAAAATTTCAAATATAGGTCCGAGGAAAATACTTTTTTACTTAATGATTAGCGTAGGCGCAAAGCACAGGAACATAGCCCAAAATGTAGAAGCGGGGGAAAAGACCAGAACAGAACAGAACAGAACCCGAACTGCCGAAGACTCTTTTATGTACCAACCGTTAAATAACAGCCCTTCCTCCGTCACACTCACACCCCTTCGTTTTCATTAACCAAAAACCCAAAGGAAAAGTGAGACAAAGCAAGTATTAAATCAAAGGAAATCTTCAACAAATACCCTCTATTTATTTAGTTAATACAACTTACAGGAAGCGGTGAAAGATTTTGCAAAACCGTGGGAAGTTTGGAAAGGGGTTTTGTTGATTCCTCTAAAATTAAACAAATTGCTGTGATCGAGTAAAGTTTTTTGGGGGCAAAATGAGCGATTTCAGTGGGGTGGTGGATGAGGAGAAGAAAGGTTATGTTTTGTTGAAAAACGTTACAGTGGAATTCAATAGAAATGGTGGTGATGATGATGCAGAAAAAGAAGAAGAAGAAGCAAAGGGGTGTTTTACTCTCTGTTTCTGGATTTACATTCACAACTGCTCTTGTTTTCCCTCTACAATTCTCGTCCAGGTTTTTTGATTTTTCTCCTTTTGTGTGTTTGTTTAAAAGATTGGGTCTTTGTGTCTAATTGTTTAGGTTTTATGGGCATTTGTGGGGTGTAAAATACTGGTTTTACTTTCTCTTCTAAGAACCTTGGAGGCTGCAGTAGGGTTGGTGACTGAGTTGAAGAAAGGTTAAATCTTTGATGCGGTTTTTTTGTAATCTGTATTTATTTTTTTTGTGCAATTGGGATTTGTTTTCAAGTGAGGTTATTTTTTGCTTCTTCCATTTTCATTGATGATGGTATGGTCCGCTCAGATTTGGGGAAGAAAGGTGGTTACTGAAAAATCATACTTTTTATGCTCATTAAGTATCACATTGTAATTGGAAGTTAACTTTGGTGTTATATCCTAACACCGGATGTTACCACTATCAACCACTTATGCCAGTGAACTTGATTCTTTGTTGCTTCTCAAGAAATTTGCTTCTTAAACTTTAATGGTGATGAAAATGTCATCTTCGATTCATTTTTCTGAAAAGGTTGAATCTTTGTTTCTTCTTATATTGAGGCATATGCATTATTTATTATCGTTCTGTGCAGTTCTGAAAATGAATATCTTACGACACATGATTCCCCACCTGTTAACAAATTAATATGAGACACATGTTTGTTCACAGTAAAGATAAAAACCAGGTGGGTAGTTTAATGATTTGTGGGTTTTGCAGAAGCACCCTGATGTCACATCTAGCGTGCCTTTCCTTTGGTTGGACGAAAATAAGAAAATGAAGCTCTTTCCATTACTATTTCTACACCAAGAGGCTCCAAATCCTGATGATTCTACTCCCTGGACTGGAGAGACATGTGCCTCCACCGAGATCGAGTTTCCATTGAAGAAATGGGTTCATGTTGGATGTGAGGTATTTATGGTTCTCAATAGACATGAATTTTTGTATTTGACCACATATTTTACATATTGTTCCTCCTTTAATGTTGATCAACTCTTAGACGTCTGTAAAGATTCTCTTTAGGTCTGTTTTTAGTTGCTTCTTTTTCACTGAAGGTGCCCTTAACTTTTCATTAGTTTTGATAGTCCAATACTGACTCATGGATGGTATTTTGTTTGTCGTATTCGGTTTGGGCTTAGTACTGTTTCATCACTGAATGAAATGATACCCATGGACAGCAAAGAATTAATTACTTTGCAATTGTATTCTTGTAGATAGGTAAAAGAAAAATTATGACATGTTTCCGTACCCATATATCAGTTGTCAGTTATTTAAAGCTAAATAATGCAATCTTCTTTTTATCTTGTGACCTACCATGTATTTCTTCTATAGAATTATGTATTCATTTTATTGGCTCAAAAGAAGTTGTGTTGCTTTAATTTATCCTTTTGTCTTTGAAGAGGTTGTCTTGTCATATGCTTTTGCGTGTTTTACTGAATTGAAATTGAACATCATTATGTATGTGTGTTCATGACTAATTCTTCTAGTGCATATGAATTCTAATGTGCTTTTCAGTATCTTAGTTTTATAATACATGTACCTGCTGCTGATATCTTATATTCCTTCGTGGATTCCTTTTGAAAGCTGGAACATAATTCCACGAGCGCTAGTTAAGAAGGGAAAAATTCGAGATTATGAACATTAAGGAGGATTAAGCATTATTTTCTATGAAGTAATATTTCAGAATTAGAATGTTTTCCTAATTATTACTGTTCCTTAGAATAGACTTAGGTGGCACCTTATTTTTCACACGCGAAAATGCCTTTTAATCAGTAGAAAGGATTGAAGCAATAAATTTATACAATCTGATGTGAATTGATTGGACCCTCATTCAAAAGTGCCAACATCATGAAAGACAAAACTAAAGATAAATACCTGCTCAGAATGTTCGAATAGCAGTGTTTCTTTGTTGAATTAATTAGCCGCTTAAAATGGTTAGAATTATTTTAGGCGACATCATGCTATCCAACATGGAAAAATGGGTCTTTTCAATAATTCAGTTCTATCTAGCACGCATTTATCTTGATAGGTTGAAAACAAAACTTAGACCTTTGGTTTAGGAATGTTAAGATTTCAACTGAATCATCCAATCAAATTGGAAGCTGCCTTTTCATCCATGATACTAAGATTCACATGTTTTCCTTTTTCCATGTGTTCTTCGGCTCTGCAGTATTCACGAATTTGTTAAGCTCTTCTGTTTAGGTAAAGCTTATAGCATATGAATTCAATTTACAGATCTTGCAAAATATAATGAGGCTCAACATTGACGGGGAAATTGTGGCAGAGAAGCCTTTGAGTCGCTCGTTTAACAAGGATTTGCATGCAGATGGTCTTAAAAAAATATATTTGGCATGCCCTGACAAAAATGAAGATATATTTCAAGCTTATGTACATGGACTTGATGTCTTGTTACCTACATCAGTTGTCAAAGACCACTATACTAAGGTTTGTTCAGTAAATATATTCTGTTTACGACATATATAGAATCCACTGTTTGTTTATGACTTTTAATCTTTGATGGCAGAATCCACCGGTGAGACTGTCTATTGACCATTCAAGTGCATCTGAGATTGAAGACACTGATGGTGTGTGGAGCGTAGTCGGGGGCAAGGTTAAATGATTTTTTAACATTATTTTTTGTTTGTTCATAAATGAGAAAGGTAGATGCATTTTTTTTGTTGGTCATATCAACAAAATTGATATTAATCAGTTAAGCATATCTAATTATTTGGAGCAAAATTTTCAACTGTTACCAGTTACCTTTTGTCATATCAATAATTGATTATTAAATGTTTTGAATCATCAACCTTCTATCAATGATGTGTTGGAATTTAGAGTTACTTCAGGTACTTGCTCAATTGTGTAACAATGTGTTGACACACTGAAAGTTATATCAAAAAATTGTCTTGGGAGGGTTCTTTAGCTACCTCTGAGTCTACATCTCAGTTGTTGCTTCTTTTGGTTTCTTAAATCAATATTAGACTCTATTATGAAGCATTTATATCTTTCTGAAAGCACAAAAGTACTACTCTAGCTAGTTATTTCTTTGTAAAGTTTGTCTATGATCATCATACAGAATCAAAGAACAGAAACATGAATCTAAACTATATACATACAAATCCAAGTTTTTCGATTTGAGAATTTTTTGAATGCTCGATGAAAAGGTGCCTTCGTTGAACAGATGTTAATTTATCTTAGGATTTAAATATTAAACACATGTCAGGACCTTGACTAGAGAATCTTATGAATTAATTGTATCACTTGATTTTGGTAAGCTGTAGATTTCTAGTGCTTATACTATGTCTATGTCCAACATGTTCCAAGATTTGGATTTAAATCAGCAATAAATCAGCATAACTTATTGTATTCATTGACCATTTTGCCATTATTCTAACCTACTCAATCTATTTTATGAAAACAGTCATCTTGCCGGAAGGTTTTTTCTCTGGATGTTACATTGTTGGATGTGTTTGGTTCTCCTGTGAACAAAGACTTAGAGGTTTCACATCTTTGCTTCTTTTGTAATTACTAGTCATTTATTATAACTGCGTTTTTGTATTTAAACGTATGTTATTCCTTTCCTGAAGGTCGTAGCCTCGCTTTTGTATGCTGACAATGAGGCTCTCGTTGAGAACACCAGTGATGCGGAGCCTCCCCTTCTTGTGAGTTATGGTTGCATTGAATATGCTTCTCAAGATAGCCCGTGTAAACTAAACTACGGGCGTGCTTCTTTTAAGCTCAAAATATCTCAGGTATGCATTGAATTGATTGTTTATCTTTCATATATGCTATATCAGTTATCCGGTAGGTTACATCCAGGGTGTGTTTGGATCGAGTGATTTGGATTTGAGGAAAGGATTTGGAGAAAGGATTTCATGACACTAAAATGGAGTAATTTGAAATCCACCATAGTTATGTGGAGAAAATAGATCAAAATGAATGACAAGGGATTTGAAATCCATCGTAACATGAATTCATCCAAACAAAATTAAATGGATTTGTCGATGAATTTGAAATCCATAGTTTCAAATCCTTCAATCCAAACACACACACACCACCAGAGAATATTTCTTTTGAGAATTTTTGATTTTTTTGACCCCCAACTTTGAGGATTTTTTTTGCCCTATAGATTTTTTATTTTTGACATTTTGCCTCCCATAAATTTTTTATTCTTTACCCAAAAATCTAAAAATATCAAGGTTTATTCCGAAGTTTTGCATCCCCCCAGACTCTAAATCCTGACTCCATCCCTAGTTACATCAGATTTTTGTTGGAAGGCTTAAAGTACATCTTTAACTTTGTTATTAAAGGAGAGGTATTTCATTAATGATAACTTTCCATTTGTTGGTTACAATGGATCTAAACGATGTAATTTGAAATGCCGTCCAAAGTTTGAGTTATAGCATTCCGAAATATGGCCTTAGTTTTTTTAATGAAGATATAGAATTTTCCATATTTACCTTATGTTGGGATATCTTTCTCCATTTTCTAGAGAAAAAAGCTGAAAAATATGTGAGCTAATTAGTGTTAAACTTGTGAAAAGACTTGTTTCAAGATATCATATTGGAGACTGTTGGCCTTTCTTTTCTGATTATGGTACTTAAAATGTAATATAATTCTAAAATTTATAGAATGCCGACTTAATTTCATAATTATTTTTCAGCTCTCATCAAAGTGCGACAATAGGCTGTTCCGGATTAGGTTTGAAATTCCGGAATTGGGACGCTATCCTTTTGCCGAGACTCTCTCTCATCCAATTCGTTGTGTTTCACGGAGTAAGAGTGCAAGGGCATCGAGTATAGCATGGAGAAAGTCATCCAATAGAATGAATGATGGATCCATGGAACTTGTCCCAAATATTGTACGTGAAGCCAAACCAAGTCCTTCATCTAAACGGATCAAATTAGGACATGATAAACCATTTGCGACGTTCAAAGGAGAACTGAAGCAATCAAACAGAGAACATGAGGAAAACAATAATTCATGTGGTTCAAATAGTAGTGAAGCAACCAAGTCTGACCCAAAAAGCATTTCAAGTCCAATTTCAGATTTGATTATATTCAAATATTGCCTGGGAGGTCTATCTGAGAGATGTCACCTGCTTAAGGAAATTGCTCTTTCAGCTTCTGAAGAACAACTAGCAAACTTTGGAAAGCAGGTTTCACTGTTCTCTGGATGTTTACATCACTGGTAAATAACTCTGATTTGTTTTTCGCCTTTAACATTGAATTAGGTATGAAATGTTGATGGGTTGTAAATTTCCTCAGGCATCAAATAAAGATTGCAAAGAGACTGTTGGAGGAGGGAATACAAGTTTGGACATCAATATCACAGAATAATAACCATCACCATGTTGTTTGGGAGAATCTTATTCCTGTGATTAACCAACACTTCACCAGGATAGCCTGCTGTAATCGTTCCTTGACACATCAGGACTTTGAATGTCTGAGGAGAATAGGTGGTGGTGGATGTGGTGACTTAGTTTCCCAACAACATTTTGAGAGAATGTGGTGTTGGTTGTACCCTGTAGCTTTCACTTTGTCACATAATGTGGTTAATCCGATGTGGGATTCATTAGCACCCGTTTGGATGGAAGGATTCATCACCAAGGAAGAAGCGGAATCTGCACTTGGAAGCCCGGGAACATTTGTACTTCGTTTCCCTACAACAAGAATTTGGCCTCACCCTGATGCTGGTAATTTGGTTGTCACTTATGTTGCCAGTGACTACACAATTCACCACAGGCTGCTTTCTTTGGACTTCATCAATAGGTGTGTTTGTTTGTTTGTTAGTTCACAATTTCCTCGAGTTTGAGATCCATTCATAAAAGACTTGTACAGTTAGTTATCTTATTCATTTTTGTAGTACTACTACCTCCAAGGAAGAGACTGTAAAGCCACTACAAGATATGCTGCTTGATGAGCCTGAGCTCTCATGTTTGGGGAGGTAATATATTCCACATATTTTTTGTTTCGATTAGAGATTTAAAACAGGAAAGGATATTGGTTGTGTTAGAAAACTACCTCAATCAACAAACTAATTGCAAATGTTTTTTTGTTTTGCAGGGTGATAAGAAGTCAGTAGATAGACTGCTCACATTGCCGTTTCCAGGAGACAGTAATCTCTCATCTCAGGCAATGGAGAAGGGCATTTTGGCCAATGTTCATAAATTATTCAGATTACTGCTGTGCTGTGCTGCTTAAAAACTTTATAATAATTATGTATTAGAGTCCAATTGTACAAGGTTTTGAGTGTGACTTAATTATGACAACTTTTGAATATTAAAGAGTAGAGTAGAGGATCAGTTGTGGATTTATATTAGAATCGTGTTTATGTCTTCATCATGCATAATTCCTTTTTCTTTTCTTCATTTCTGATTTTGATACATGGGTGAAAGAAATGGGAAACAATATACATCGCTGTTAGGCCTGTCAACGGACGGGTATTACCTGTACCCGACCCGAACCCACATATTACCCGTTCATTTCTTTTTGTCGCCCGACCCGGACCCGACCCGGTCGTTTACCCGACGGGTCTGCTGACCGGGTATTGACCGGGTGGAATGATATACCGGGTCGGGTCCGGGTCGGGTTAACTTTTTTTTTTCTTTCTCTTTTAATGAACTTATATATTGTGGATTTGTATCTATGATTATATGTTCTTACACCACTCAAATTCAATCTAATGTTTACTTTTATTTACTTTTTTTTTTGTATTTGGTTAAATTGATTTCACAATTCACACTTTGTATAATTGTATCTATAACATCCTTAGTTCCTCACATATTTAATTAGAGAATTAAATATATTTTATTTAAAAGTGTATTTTTTTTAATTAATTAATAAAATGGGGCTAGAATTATTTAAAAGTAGTTAACAACATTTATATATTTTATTTCGAATTTCATAAATTACTAATTTTAACTATAAATTTGTATAAAATATTTTAAATAAGCTTCGGAAAACAGGTTCTTAATAAGATTTACCGATTTAAATGTGACGGGGTGATTGAGTATATCAACGTAATTTTTGACTCTGGTTTTTTTAGTGGATTTACTTTTGGAGTACATATAATTTTATATGAGTTGGTAAATATTTTCTGTTCGATTTTGCCCTCTTTTCTCTATTTATTTTTATATTTTTAATTGTTTTTCAGTTTAGGTTATTTGTGTTCTGAATTCGTTCGTAAAATAGTAGTATTTGTTAAATTAATGTTAATTGATTGTGATTTAAATAGCTTTTGCCAAAATAATGTTTAGCCTTTTTTTTTAGTATTGTCTATTTAATTCAATTCGTTTATGGGCTTTGATTATTATTTTGTGTGCTAAGGCCCAAACTTCTCTATGATCAGACACGTTAATATAACAGTCAACGGGTATTGGCCGGGTTTTGAACGGGTATTGACCGGGTAATCTGCCCGCGGATTTGTTTCGGGTAAATACCCAACCCGAACCCAAACGTTTAATAATCATCGGGTCCGGGTCAGGTCCGGGTGAACTTCCTCACGGACCGGGTCCGGGTTCGGGTGAAATAAATTTTGAACGGATCGGGTACGGGTAATACCCGTCCGTTGACAGGCCTAATCGCTGTATCAGTTCTCTACTCTTTTTCTCGATCATCTTTATCTTTATGATTGCTTAATGAATCAGAAAATTTCTAGACATTACAACATTATTTATTAGTTGGGACCTTCCTGCATAAGAAAGGTTTCTAGAAACACATCTTGCATGATTCTCTCGACTAGTACATAGCGGTCGGTTTTGCTTTGTTTTGTAGGGGAAAGAGCTTTCCTTCTCTGTAACCTAGAATTTCTTGTTTGATCACACCTCTTATGCAAGCCTCAGAATCCCATATTCCTTCCGCTCTTTGTCCTCGTCATGGAATACTTCACTAGAAGCATGAAATTGACAAGAAGCTGAAGAAGTGGTGATGTTGGAGAAAATGCATTTTGGTACACTAATGTGACATGCACGTTTCCTTAGTACACTAATATGGTGGGTAACAATTTGGGCATCACACTACTAATGTGGGGGTATGTCCGGTAATTTAAGTACAAATTTCGCCGAAAAATTCGATTTCAGCTAGAAAATTCAATGGGAATTTGACCGAAATTGGAAATTTTTATCATTTTGACCGTAAATTAAGAGAAATTGACTTTTTTAAGGACTAGTAAACAACACGTTCGTTGAACGTGGAGCATATGATCTCGTTAAATAATTTATATATATAGTTGTTCAACTTAAAAAATGCTAATAATTTAAAGTTAACCAAATAAACTATTACTTAGTAGGGATGGCAATGGGGCGGGTTCGAGGCGGGTAATGCTGGACCCGAGACCCGCCCCGGTCAGATTTTTTAGGATTCGGACTCGCCCCGAACTCGTTAATATCCGGTTCCGCTCCGGCCCCATTGGGTACCCGGCGAGTTCGAGTCCTACCCGATTAAAACATATAATTTTGAACTTTTCCTCAATTTTTTTATCACAAATACGCTTAAAACTAATATAAATAATACAAAAATAATATAAACCTAAAATACATTAAAAAAACAATCAACCACACTTAATCATTCACACTAAAGACAAATCTAAATAAGTAAAGTAATTCAAGTTTACTCCAAATTTGAAAACAAATCAAATATCAAATAAACATCAATGAAATAAAAATTAAATATCTATGGTGAAGATGGTGAAGGTTTTTTGTTGAATTTGGAACTTCCAAGTAGTTCACTACCAACTAAAAATCTAAAATTAACTATTAATTTTAATATTTTAATTTTTATCTTATTATATAAATAAAAAAATATATAAAACTATATAAATAAGCAATCGGGGCGAGTCCGGGTCCGGGTCCGAGTCCGGGATGGATATATGCTGGACTCGCTACCCGTCCCGGACTCGGCCGGGTCTTAATTTTTGATAACCGGACTCAGACCCGATCCTATTTTTTTGGATTCAGACCCGGCCCCATCGGGACGGGTCCAATACGGGTATTTACATTACCCGGCCCCATTGCCATCCCTATTACTTAGTGAGTTAGTTATTTGAAAAATAAAATATTAATTGATATATGAATTAATCATTTGAAAGAATTAAGTTGATTAAAAAGTGAAATATGAATAACAATGTAACTTAATATACTTTTATGTAAATTCATGTTTAATTTATATGCATATCTTGTTTAAATTTGAGAAATCAAACACTTCACTTCTTCTTTCTTCTCAATATTTTTTTTGTTGTATATTTTCAATTATTTTTATATTGGCTCAAAAGCTAAACACTTGTATAGTGTTTTTGCTTCTTATTTCAGAATTATTCTCCATTTACTAAACTCTGGGGTAGTATATTTTCAAATCATTAAATGCGTCTCACCTTAAAATCTTAATCTAAATTTTCGCAAGTCATAATAGGTTGGCGTAAATGATGCATCCATTTTCGTTTGATTTTCACTAATTGTGTTCTTATTATTTATTAAATTGAGCCTACCTAACAAAAGTAAAAAAATAAAAAAATTCACTAATTGTGTGTTTTTTTTAATTAAATTGAGCCTACCTAACAAAAATAAAAACTTGCATGCTGTACATACAATTATTATAAAATATGATAAATAACTAAAACATAATGAAAAATGATTTTGTTCTTTGATTTTATTAAATCATCATATTTAGGTTTGCTATTGATGGGAAATTCTTTTAAATAAAGTGTATGTTGACCATAATTTTAATAAATATTTTTCTATTAACTATCTTGTGATTTAGTTTCATAAATATATTTGATAAATTATGCATCATTGTTTGAATTTGTTAGAAAATTATAATTAATTGAATGATCAAGTTAATAAAGGAGGAAATATCAATATATTCAAACTTCTAAATAAAATACTTAAATAAACTAAGGTATTAAATATTCAAAACTAAACAATTATTTAACTAAGTAAATACTTACTAAAAAAATTATAAGCCATGATCTCGTAAAGTAATTCAATTATATAGATAATTCCTTATTTTATAGTATCTTATATTAAAATTTTAAATTATAATTTAATTAAGTACATAATTATTTAAAAAATAAATATTGATTTATATGATTGGAATTAATAATTATAATAATGTCGTAGAACATAGAAGGTGTTTTGACAATGTGATTAAAAAAATATTAAAACATGTCTTAGAAGTGATGGTGTTCAGGTATGATAATTAATAATCAAATATTTCGTGACATGTTTTTGAGATTTAACAATTACTTACAAAAGAATGAGGTTTTTTATTTTTTCTTATTTATTAATTGAAATGCGTATGAGCTTCTATAATATTACAAACTATAATTAATTAAATAAATATTTTACATATTTGCATGAGTAAATATTGATCAATATAAATTTTAATAGAAGATACTCAAAAAAATGTTATTGAACATTTAAAGGAGGATAAATCATAACTTAATAAAGTAAAAAAAAATTATATAAATTATGATAACTTTAAGCTTGTAGACATTCTCTTTTTTGACACTGATGTTGTCTTTTGAATTGGTTATTCATTTTCATTTTCTTCTTTAACATGCAATTGTCTTTTCCCCTCATTCAGTATTTGATTATCTGATTATCGATTATGTGAATTTATTTATATGTATATGCACCACAAAAATATTAACGATTGATAAGTTTTCTTTTATACGTTTTAAAGTGATACTCAGAAAATTTAATTAATGCAATTTCTTATAGTCAATTTAAATTAAGTTGTAACCAAAGGCTTAAATCTCATTATTTTTTATTAGATGAAAGACAATAGAATCTACAAAATGTCAAATCCTCTTAAAACAATGGGCTATTAGTAATTTAGTACCCAAATTTATGTTCCTGTTACTGTAACTAATTTATCGATCATTTTTTAAATTATTTTAGATATAATCTTTTACACTTTAATTTATTTCTAAAATATTTAAATATTTATTATTTGGCATGAATTAGTTTTCGTCCCTCAAGTTGTATGCAATCGCAAAATCGGTCCCCCCATGTTCTGCGCACGTCAATTTAGTGCCTCAACTTACCACATTTTGACACAATTGGTCCATGTCGTCAATTTACCGTCCAATGCTAACGGTTTGAGCATGTGCGGCGCACGTGAGAGGCTGATTTGGGGATAAAATCGCATATGACCTGATTTCAGCCTAATTTCACTTCGATTTGGGGGGAAAATTGATTTTATACCTAATTTCTCTCAAATCAATTTTCGCCTTTGCCTCTTTGACATTCTTTCTTGAAAGAAAGAGTAGCCATTGATCAATATCAGTAGAGCTCTGCAAATAGGAGGTAGAGAGAATTTGTGAATTGGCCCATCGTGAAGAAACAAGAATCGGGTGATGAAGTTTACGATTCTGTCGTGAACGATTGATGTGTCATTAGTTGCACTTCTGTCATCAAACACGAGATGCGTCAACGAGATGTGTCATTAGTATGATGATCACAAATATGCAGCAAAAAAATGATGAACAAAGCCCATGAAAGATTTCTCTCAATCCTTCAAAAATTGACAATAAACACATAAAATTAAAAACTAATATCCATTTCATATGACCTGATAATCAGAATGGGGAAAAATTTAGTAGAAAATGGGAGGAAAATGAAGTTTTCTTAAACCCTAATTTGAGAGAAATTAGGTTTAAAATCGATTTCCCCCCAAATTTAAGTGAAATTAGGGTGAAATCAGGTCATATTCAATTTTTCCCCCAAATCAGCTTCTCACGTGCGCCACACATGCTCAAACCGTTAGCATTGGACGGTAAATTGACGGCAGGGACGCAGTGTGTCAAAATATTATAACTTGAGGGACTAAATTGACGTGCGCGGAACAAGGGAGACCGATTTTGCGATTGCATGCAACTAGAGGGACGAAAACTGCACTTATCCCTAGCATATTTACATATTTTTAAATTTGATTATTTTCTATATTTGAGTTTGTGTATTCTATAGTTAATGACTAACACTAAGGGGAATGGAAGACCTTGTTCTTTAATGATGTTGCTTATTAAGATAGAATATTTAATAGTTAAATAATAATTTGTTGGAATGAAACTTTAGTGGAATGTTAGTGGTTAGTACTGGATCCGGCTCCTCTCTAATACCCCTTCCCACCAAGTGTGTCCAATACCTTTTTAAATTAATGACACATCACAAATAATTTCATCTAATGGATTAAATTATATTTACTTAATTACACACTTAATTCAAGTTACATTTTTAATATTACTTAACTAAATTATAAAAACTAACAAACAAATCTCCTAAAATCTCTCCCCTCTATATCACGTAAGTTACTTAGGATGAATTAAAATTCTCATCTCTCCTAAAACACCAAAAATAAAAAGAATATTTCTTCCTTTTCTAACATTGAAAGTAAATTTAATTTCTTCAGTGTTATTTATTTTTTTGATTTTATTTTAATTTTCAATTAATTATATGTTCTTAAAAGAAAATTACAATAGGCCATCGTAATATTCTAATTAAAATAAAATACTTATTAAGAAAAAAAAAGTAGACCAAAATCGAGAGTTCAAGAATTAATTGAATATAATATTGATTTTTTGAATCAAAGAATGAAAATGTTGGGAGCTTAAAAATGGTAAGAATCCATAAAAGAATTTTTGTCGAATTATAGTCTCCATTTTCGCACCAAAAAAAGGAAAAAAACAAACGTGTTGAGAGAGATAGAAGGTGGGGGAGGAATTTTAGGAGATTTGATTGTTAGTATTCTTTATTTAATTAATGGTATTAATTTTTAACTTGATTTAAATATTTAGTTATGTAAACATAATTTAATGCATTAGATTAAATCACTTATGATATGTCATCCATCTAAAGGGATATTGGACACACTTGATGGGAAGGGGTATTGGAGAAGAACCTAATTCGTTAGTACTTAAGGTACGTGGATGAACAAAACATTTATAAAGCTTTATTTTTCCTTTCTTATATGGAAAAAATTATATGGAAAAAATTAGGAGTAGTTATTTTATGTAAATCTATACAAATTTGGTTATAGAGTCCTAATTTACTTATTATTGTAGATATTTAATAGATAGATTGTTATTGTAGAGTTCTAATGTAAATACATCTTTTATTATATATATACAATTTATTTTAATTATTTATAATTTGACTATTTTACCAATAAAAAGTGAATTAAATAGGGACATAATAGGTAGATCAAAATTTCAAAAAACACTCATACTTTTATAATAAAAATAGATTGACCAATTTTAACTCATTATTGGATTAATAATATTGTATTTTACCAATTTGTCCTATAGCCTTAATTATTTCTCCAACGTTTATCTTCCCCACCACCATTATTGTGCGCTTTGTCACCAGTTCTAATAATGGCTTTCATACAAACTGGAAAATTTATTTATCTTTGTCAAAAATTGGGGTTTTTAACTCATACTAGAAAATATCACGTGCGTTGCATGTGAGTAACACAAGTGAATTTTCATTGATATAATAGAATAAAACAACATTACTTTTAAATTTAAATATTATTATTGTGCAATGTCAAATGTAGTTGTTAATTTATAAGAATTGTCAAATTATTCGAAAATAATCCTAATTTGTATAATCAAACCGCAATCCACAAATGGTTAAAAGACATGAAACTTTTAAAAATAGTTATATTGCGAAAAAGTTGTATCCTAAACTAAGAATTTAAAAATGGCATTGTAAAAGTAAATTCTAATTGCTTCTACAAAGCAATCTAGTTGAAAAGAAAACATAATCTCTAGTCTAATCGTGTTTTTTAAAAATATTTTTCTTGATTTCTCTAACATTCTTTCCAGAAGTCTTCTTTTTGTTGCTGAAGTTGGCTATTATTTCATCATCTTCAAGGTCTATAAAATCGACATCTTTTTTTTTTTGGGATGTCTGGTAGCCTTTCTCTTCTTCACAGTTTGGATCTCGTCATCTTTTAATTTTTCCGTGGGCTCTTTCTTTGGAGTTCTAGTTGCTTTACTTCGTCTTATTTGTTGGACGATAATTTCTTCTTTGTTGTCTTGTATGATGATATTTTATCTTTTCGATTTCTCTTTGCAGTTCACTGCATCAGCAACAATTGATATGATCCCATTTTTCAACTTAACATTTTTGTCTAGTTTAAATAGGAATTTGAATATTTTAGTTTCTGTTGCTTTCAAGTCTTCGATGCACTTTGGTATGTCTTTCTGCAAATAAAATTTAAATAGTGATAAAGTATTTGTTTTTGTTCTTGTATTTTTGAAGAAAAAACATTTATAGTTAATTGCATTCCTTATGTGTTGATTTTATGTAGTTGAAGATTGAACAACCTATATAAACGGTAGCCACTTCATTAAATAGAGTGACCTTTGCAATTTCATTGTTGGCAGACACCCTTAGTGTGATTCGATACCTGTGATTTTACAATAAATTAATAGTAAATATGATTAAGTATCGAAAGGTACTTGAATTATGATTCATACCTTGGTGATGCCTCAATGTTTTCTTTTTTGCATTGGCTACATTCGATTCCACTTTCAGTGATCATTAATGTTCTACAACATTCATTGCATGAATCATATCAAGGCGATGATTTATTTTCAACTCTATACACTATTCCTTTGAACCAATACAATTTTTGCTGCAGGTTATGTATTGTGTTAGTAGCTAATATTATAATTTAAAATTTTCATGTAGATATTGTTTATTATATTACCTCTTGTAATTTCTCTCGATGGTGAATTAGATCACTTAGTTCAACTTCTTGAGCTTGTTCGATCAATTTTTCCATTGATAATTCTTCTAATTCTCTTGACTCCATCATTGGTTGTAACCTGTAGTAACAATGTAGAACACAATTTAAATGAAGATTGCTATTATGGCTTGTATTAAAGCCGAATTGATGTAGTATGGTTATAACTAAAATACTTACCAAAGTTTTAATCCAATCGACGTAGTGCAAGTTGGATTTATAATTAACGTTCACATTGTTGTTGTCTTTAATTGCACTTGTCATGAGATAAAGTAAAATTGTTATAGAACTATGTATATTGTAACTAAGAATATTAGTTTGTGATTGTATTGAAAATTGAACCATTATGTAGATTTCTTTTGAGGTTGGAAAACGCAACAATTGGTTTCTGAGTTACTATTTTATGCAACCATCGACCTTCGTTAAATGCCATGTCATCCCAAAGATTGATTGTTATTACTTGAAACCTGCAGATAACTTTGTTATTAACTTTGTATTGAAAAGTGTACTAGACATACTCGCTATTTCTGATTACTATTTCTCTCCTATATCAACATAATTGTCTGCTCTCTTGTAATAGGAACATCTTTTCACTCGATTTACATATCCAACAATATCTGAAAAAAAAAGAGTTATACAATAGATATTTACAATATTATTTCAATGTTTATTTGGAAATTTATTTAAAAAGATTGCTTGATATTTAAACTATAAATAATAGATGTGAATGGTGTGAATAAAAAGGTAATCACAAACAATCGAATTATTCTTATAAAGAAAAAAAAAATCAAGAACCTTAACTAATTGTTGTTCCTGATCAGTACCACTAATAACATCTTTGAATGCAATAAATTGATGTGCAACCTTAGTTTTCTAACCTTCTTGAGCCTCAGAGATAATCGTGTTAGATTGAATACTCAATTTTATCTCTGGATGCACATTCATGAAGTTCTTATTTATGTCATTCATAGCTGCATTAGTTATGAAGTAGGTTTTGTTCGATAATAACATACCGCTGAAATCATGGATTGAATTGCCAAAGAGCAACACATATATTTTTGTTCCTTGAATACAGATACGTTAAGAAAATGATATTGATTATTTGAGTTTTAGATGAATTGTTATATATGTATAATTTACCTCCTCGTCCGCCAGTATTACTTTTCTGAGAGGTTTCACCGTCTTTTTACTTGGTTGCATTGATTGTTTGATAACTATCACTTTTTACTTGGTTTCACCGCCATTAAATAGTATCTCGGGGTATAATAGCAAAGACAGAGTTGATACAAAGTATTTTGAAGGATTAGCAGTAGATGAGAATTCTCATTCAATGGCACCATATCCATTTTCACTGTTGGAAGGTGGGTTTTAGCCAGTTCTAGCTTGCACTATTTATTTTGTGATATAGTTGTTTCACATATTATTGTAAATATTATAACACCCCTTGTAAGTTGTACCATTAGTTCTTGTTTGGGTGGGGTTTGTATGGGTAATAATTAATTATTGATCTTAATTTTAAATTTGGTTCAACAAAGTTGGCTCATAATACGTAATAAGCTCCACTTTTAATCACCTCATTTCTAAGATTATATCCAACTTATATTATTACAAAATTATATCCAACCTTATTTAATAAGTATAATATTTAATAAGTATAATTACTGATTTACCCCTCTACAAAACTTAAAAAACATTTAATTTAATCTCTCATATTTTATATTTAAATTTAGTCACCCACGTTCAGCATCTCTTCCACTCAAGAGAAAGAAGTCACCTATCCAACAATCTCCATCAAGCATTTTTAATAATGATGTTTATTTATTAATTTTACGAACAAAGTTTAAGAATTCATATTAGAAAGAAAAAATCTAGAGAAATATTGAATCAATTTTGAAAAATATGGCATTAATCTTCAAAATTTGAAATTAAAATCATCAAATAAGTAAAGTAAATATATTTTATATAATCAAGTCATTTTATTAAAATATCTAAATTATTTTAATTTAATTTATAAAATATATATTCAATATTTTTAAGTATAATGTTTTATATATAATATTGATAATTCAACAACATAGAACATGGTATTTTTTAAACTTTTCTATTGAATCTAATCTTTATTTAAAATATCAACTAAACAACTTGAAAATATATCATCGATAATACTAATCAACCCATTAGTGAGTAACTTTTTTCTTTAATAGCCTTGAATTTTGGCTCTTCATTCCTTGTGGGCTCTTGCTTATTTGCCTCTTTTGTAGCTTTCTTTTCTTCTCCAGAAGATCGGTTGCCATTTGAACCAAACACGAGCTTCCCTTGAGTCCGCCGGTTGGTCGCCGGAGCGCCGGTTGAAACCGGCCGATCAGGTTTTTCCGGCGCCTTATAATCAAGAGGCGGAGCAAAATCCACTTCACAATCGGTATCAATAATAGTTACCGCATCAAGAGGCTTTGTCTCGGTAACATCTATGTAATAATTCTTGCCGTTATACGGCACCACGATACTATCTCCGGCCGTCAAACAGGTAACCTTCCTCAACGTCGTCTCCAGCATCGCCTTTGGGTTTGAAATACCCAAAAAGTCCTTACTGTGTGGTTGTAATTTGACGTATTTACCCTTCTGAAGAGTCGTGTTTTTCACTCTCACAAGTTGACCTTCTTGCAACGACAGATTGTTCATCATCCAACTGGGCATGAACACGAAGCCTTCTTCAGCAGTGAACTCAAGAACACCGCAATGCGAAACGCGATTTGTGCTGATATTTTGGATCTCGAACATCAATGGGTAATCGACGTGAATTTCTATAGTACGCCATTCCCGAGTGATATAGCATAAACCTCGTAGACGACTCAAGGTCCCGGTACCTCGTATGAGACCATACGACCCTAGTACAAGTATTAAGGCTTATTTATCTAAAGGTCCCTAATCTAATTGTGCTTATTTGCATTACACTATCTAACCCGCATGTTTTTATTGGGTCAAACCTGGTGTAGCCCTAACCCGGGCAATCTGGTACGTACATTCTGGGGACACGTGTAAACTATCCCATTGATTCCACAGTCGTCCGTACATTGGGTACTGTGCCTATAAATAGTGCCATTTAATATTAAAGAAAGGACTTTTGACTTACTGAATAGTACCTCGAGAGTACACAGTACGATCTGACAATACGTTCTCACTATTCTATAAACCGAGTTACGAACCTCGTATATGACCTTAATCACAACATTGAACTACGTTTAGACTTGATCCTAACAGAAAGGTACATAGGTAGCTCAGTACTACTGGGTGCAGTCTATATCCGTCTTACGACCCTCATTGGTCTTATTCGAGCCTCGGCTTGATTTGGCCCGTAAGAATTTTACGAGTTATATCAGGTGGCGCCGTCTGTGGGAAACTACTTAAAGATCGTTGAAATCATGAACTTCGTTTCAACTCGGATCGGGCGAGTTCAAAATTGGTTTACGAGCCAATATAGAGGTTCTATCACCTCATACCCCCAACTGATTCGAAAATTCGAGAATCACTTTGCCAGTAACAAAAGAGCAAAGAGATCAATATCAATGATAATGGGTCAAACTCAGTAGAAGCCCTACGAACTATTCGCGCAGAGATAGAAGGGATAACTACTCCGAAGATGCTAAAAAGTTCACAAAAAACGAACTAAAAAGCACCGAGAGTAAATACTCTGAAGATGCTAAAAAGTTCACAAAAAACAAACTAAAAAGCACCGAGAGTAACTACTCCGAAGATGCTAAAAAGTTCCCAAAAAACGAGCTAAAAAGCACCGAGAGTAACTACTCCGAAGATACTAAAAAGTTCCCAAAAAACGAACTAAAAAGCACCGAGAGTAACTACCATAGATGCTAAAAAGTTCACAAAAAACGAACTAAAAAGCACCGAGAGTAACTACTCCGAAGATGCTAAAAAGTTCCCAAAAAACGAACTAAAAAGCACCGAGAGTAACTACTCCGAAGATGCTAAAAAGTTCACAAAAAACGAACTAAAAAGCACCGAGAGTAAATACTCCGAAGATGCTAAAAAGTTCCCAAAAAACGAACTAAAAAGCACCGAGAGTAACTACTCCGAAGATGCTAAAAAGTTCCCAAAAAACGAACTAAAAAGCACCGAGAGTAACTACCATAGATGCTAAAAAGTTCCCAAAAAACGAATTAAAAAGCACCGAGAGTAACTACCCTGGATGCTAAAAAGTTCACAAAAACGAACTAAAAAGCACCGAGAGTAACTACCCTAGAATCTAGATGCTAAAAAGTTCACAAAAAACGAACTGCGGAAAGACATGGACGAGGACAAAAATGATCATCAGGATCATAAGTCCCACAAACCTCGCCGTGAACGATTCTCAAAATACGAGCACTATACGCCCCTAAATTCAATTAGGAGGTAGACCTTGTTGGCAACTCAACAATTCCGACATTCAGAAAAAATTGTTCGACCTAGACCGTTACGACATGTATCGCGAAAAGGCTTGGAGCATTACTGCGAATTTCATCGAGAACGAGGACATGATCAACTGGTGTAAGAAGCTAAAGATTAGTCAACACTTCACCTCGGGGGGACGCCCTCAATTGCCTCACGGAAGTAGTTAATCGTATTCTTTTACAACATTTGAAGACTCGTGTTAACACGCGAGCGAGGAAAATGATTCAGATGAGTTACTTGGGATTTTGTGGGCTTACCGCTTGACACCTAGATCATCTACGGGAGAAACACCTTACTGCCTTGTATATGGGTCAAAAGCGGTCATACCCACAGAAATCGAAGTGATGACCGATAGAGTGAATTTTTACGACCCTAACCTTAATACAGAGCAAAAGGAATTTGAACTAGACGTGCGGAGGAAGTAAGAAATCGAGCTTATGCTAAAATTCAAAAAAAAAAAAAAAAAAGAAGGAAACAAAAAAAAATAAATAAATAAAAAAATACGATGATTCGAGCATACAACAAAGGAGTTAATTTACAAACTTTCCAAGTCGGGGACCTAGTATTGAAGAAGGTCGAAGTATCACGAACTGTGAAAAAACTCGAACCAAATTGGGAAGGACCGTTCAAAATTGTCAAAGTCACGAAGCAAATGACATAGATTACAAGATATGGAGGGAAAAGAATTACCCCGACCATGGAATGTAAACAATCTACGACGCTTTTACGCATGAAATATTAATCGCACAATATTATTTCATTTCAAATATATACTATGATACGAACCTGTTCGTGAATGAATGAAACTAATTATTCGACAAGTTACCCGGCTTATGCAAGAACAACATAACGATCAAAATAAGATTCAATTAAAAATAAATTCCCCTATTACAAAATACTGATTCATAAGATAATTGTTTGCCTATAAAACATCAAAATAATCCAAACTACGACCTAAGCACTTCACCAAATTCAAACATTTTCTTGAACCATCTCAGTCTCGGGCTATGGCACAGATGATGCTGATTCAGGGGCAGGTGTAACCTCCGGTGCAGGTTCGACAATAAGTACCATCTCAGAAGCCGGGGTCGTCGAAAGCGGAGGAGGGTAGACTCTATCTTCTTCCTCTGGAGCTTGGTTCGTCGTATCACCACCCCTATCAACAATTGAGTCGAGTGCACGCATGAATCGTTCACTACCCTGATTCAGGATAGCCTCTTGCCTTTCATGTGTCACTGCCTCGACGACAGGCTCAAACTCAGGAAACTCGTGGAAAGGTAGCACCTCTCCCGGATTACGAGCTGGCCGTATAGTTTCATCGAACTCGTGTAACGACGCATACTGCTCCACGTCGAACTCTGTGATCAGCTTCCCATCCCTTTTTAGACAATCGATGGCTTTATAATAGCCATCGAGATGGTCATCCAGAGCCTTCGACATCACCAAATTTTCAAAAAGCATGGAGTTCAGGAAATCCCTCACTCCACGGCTCCTCGTAACCACATTCAAGGTCGCCTCCTGCCTCCTCCCGTCCGACACCCCTGTCTCGTAGGCTTTCCTTTTTTCCCCGGCGAGGCATTGTTGAGCGAAGAGAAGCTGTTTCTGATGTTCCAAATCATCTGCTTTCACCCTTTTTAGCTCTCTGGCCATCTCCGCGAGTTTGTCCTCTGTATTCCTCAGGTCATCCTCTGCCTTTTTCATGTCATCCTCGACCTTTCTCCCCTGTACCTCCAACTTCTTCCGCAGCTCGTCACACTCTTTCTTGTAATAAGAACTGGAGAGTGAAAGCTGATGCAGGCACAAACTCACCTACAACGAACATTTAAAATACGAAGCATAAGATTGCGATGCTCAACAGATGAAGAAATCAAATAAAAAGTCTCAACTAACAAATTACAAACCTGGTTTACATGAGAAGCCCCCATCTTCTCCACTTCCGGCGCTGCTCTCTCCAGCAGCATCATCTTATCACGTGGAAGCAGAGAATGCGTGAATAGCTCGAGTGCGATGCTTCCGGATGGATCCGACATGACACTGCTATCCTCGTATACACGAGGCTGTAGATTTAACGGCACAGAGTCCGTGTTAATGGGAGGGCGTTCGTCAATTTTAAGCTCCGTATACTCCTCCAACGACAAAGCCTCGAGCTTACTCAGCAACTCCTTAAGCCTCACCTCCTCACGCGTATCGAACACTGCAACGCCTGTAACTTCGAGATTTGTTTCTCGAGCAGAAGAGGCCGCAGGTGTGGAATCTGTACGAGGTCGCTTTTGCATCCTCGCTGTCGGCTCATTGGAAGTGCCCCTTCGAGAGGATTCTGGAGCATTAGCGTGAGACATCGTAACACTACGACTTCTGGTCGAAGGAGCTGGAGGAGGTGCCCGTGCACTGGTAGTTTGGGCGGCACCTCTACCTCGGACCTTGCTCATTTGAGCCATACGCGAAGCCATAGTTGCGAACAACATAAAGTTCATAAATATACATGTTTCCTTGAACACACAAAACAAATAATTTAAAGACCCAGACTCGTAAAAACGATCAATGTTCTACCTAAATCAGAAACAGGTTCCACGTCTGCAGCACTGAGTCCGCAGGCTCGGAGTACAGACTCGGATATCAGATCGGTACTATAATACCATTCTAATATGCTCCTTATTTCCTCCTCAGTGATTGTTGGAGGGCCGACCCTGAATCTCGTAGGAACTGTCAGATTCCATTTACGAAGCACTCCCCAAGGTGCCTCGTCGGGCATAGCCAGATAAAAATACTTATCCTTCCAGACCCCATAAGAATCTTTAGGATTCGCCTGAACTCGAAATCCTTTCTGAGGAGTGAGATAGTAGAAACCTAATTCCGAAGTCGATTTACATCGGTTTAAATGAAGGAACTTGTTAAAATTTTGAATGTTTGGTTCAGTGTTACGAGTTCGCATCAACACGATAAAATAAATAAGGTGGCGATACGAGTTTGGAAGTAATTGGGACGGACATAAACAGAGATGATTTAAAATGTCTACAATGGCGGGGTGTAAAGGAAGTCTCAATCCGGCCATGAAATGTGCTATATAGAAGGTTCGGTAATTGCGCGGTGGAGTATGAATACGATCGGAAAAACCGGGAATCAAAGTTTCAAAATTATCTGGAATATGATACTTCCTACGAGCCTGTTGAATACGACCTATACTGACCGTAGATTGTATATCTAACCATTTAACCCTACTCTGATTCTCTAGAGACTCGGAGAATAGATCCCTATTCACCTCATCGCCGCCCTCTAGATCCAAAAACTCGGATGGATCTAGCGAAGCTGTTACACTAACTGATTCATCGTTTGAACTATTCGACTCTGAAGAACCAAAGCTCGAATCTGAGTCACTACCTGTACCTACGATGTCTACTACCTCTTCACGATCCATGATAAAAAGAAATAAGAGAGAAGAAGTTGATTACCGATTATCTAGGCTGAGAAAATGGAAATACGACGCTCCGAGAATTTAGTTGCTTTGGAAACGAGGCTAGCAATACGAATGAAACTGTTTAACAAATGATAAGAATAATTCCAAAAGTAGGCCTATTATATTAAAAAGAACCGCCAAAACGAGTGGATGAGATTAGTTTGACTGTCAGAGATCTGACGGCTCAACTCCTCAGACAGTCCGTATGATAGGATACGTGTCAATAATCCAATGGAGCATCAATCGAAGAACCTGACACGTCGTCGCCGTATGAATCATTACGCATTCAAATTCAGATAAGACGTTAATTAATGGATTAATAACGTATCATTAACCCATAAATTGGGGGACTTAATGATATAGCATAAACCTCGTAGACGACTCAAGGTCCCGGTACCTCGTATGGGATCATACGACCCTAGTACAAGTATTAAGGCTTATTTATCTAAAGGTCCCTAATCTAATTGTGCTTATTTGCATTACACTACCTAACCCGCGTGTTTTTATCGGGTCAAACCCGGTGTAGCCCTAACCCGGGCAATCTGGTACGTACATTCTGGGGACACGTGTAAACTATCCCGTTGATTCCGCAGTCGTCCGTACATTGGGTACTGTGCCTATAAATAGTGCCATTTAATATTAAAGAAAGGACTTTTGACTTACTGAATAGTACCTCGAGAGTACACAGTACGATCTGATAGTACGTTCCCACTATTCTATAAACCGAGTTACGAACTTCGTATATGACCTTAACCACAACATTGAACTACGTTTAGACTTGATCCTAACAGAAAGGTACGTAAGTAGCTCAGTACTACTGGGTGCAGTCTATATCCGTCTTACGACCCTCATTGGTCTTATTCGAGCCTCGGCTTGATTTGGCCCGTAAGAATTTTACGAGTTATATCACCGAGAAAAATTTAAAATTTTATCCCAAAAATATAAACATACATACCCTTAGTAACTTCTACTTTAATTTAAGTTCAGCTAATGTCAATCTATTTAATCTAGAGTTTATGTAAAGTAATTAAACGGGGCAATAAATTAAGACCACAATTATGGATTAAAGATGAAAAGGAAAACAAATGACGTATAGAAAATATATACACATGCTCAAATATCTACATATAGATCCTATCAAAGTTTAATGACACACCACTAACGACAAAATATATTAAGAGTCCACAACTACATTAAAATAGGTATTTTATAAAAAAAACATGTCTTAGATTAAAATACTTAATATTCTCATCCGAAAATAGCATAACATCCTTTTTATTATTTCAATTCTACGTAAAATTTCATTTCATTTTCTATTAGAAAATATGTGTATTTTTCATATTTTTTACATTTTTAATACTATTTTACTTAAAATTATATGGATATATTAAATATTAAATTTACATTTTAATAAAGATGAAAATATAAAAATACTTTAATCTTTTAACAATAAAAGTTTCACACAATTTTAAAAAGGAAAGGTATTATACACATTTTTTAACAAAAGAGGAATTTACCAATTTCAAATTGATACGAAAATAGTTTTATAAATAACCCATTAAAATTATCTCATGAAAAATGTCGTTTTTGATCAATCGTTATTTTACCAATTTAACGAGGTGAAAATCAAGAAATACAGATAATCACAAACTTTAGGATAAGTTCCAACAATAATTATAATACCACATTATTTTCCATCATAAATATCTCATAAATCCACAGCTTTGCAAGCAATATCACCGCTTGTCACGCAAAATTCTCCACACAATTTCCAATATTATTCTTTCCATTAAAATCCCATATCATATAATAATTCAAACAAAAAATAATAGTAGTAAAAAAAATCCCTTCATCATCAAGAAACAATATTGCAGAAAAACCGGAAAAATATGTATTGTTTGATAATGGGGAAAAAGCTGGATATCTTGTTTGGAAGAAGCTATAAATCATCGAAATTTAAAGCGGCGGCGAACATGGCGGTGCTCAAGAACCAGCGGCAGGCGCGGTGTTCTAAAACTCGATCAGACGTCGTTGAGTTCCTTAACAATAGCAACCGTAATAGAGAGCTCTTCTCAGGGTATGTAATTTCTCAAAAAAAATAAATAAATCATTTTTTATTGTTTTTCTAACTGTTTAGTTGGAGAATTATAATATTAGGTGCAATTTAAGGCTAATTTTGCTTTTTTAGTTCTAATCAGTAAAATAGCACGTGATTGGTTTAATCAGTATAATTCACAAGGCTAAATTTGCCACACCCCATTATTTACGGGTCTATTTGTGAAAATTTTTCCCTATTAATTATAAATTTATTTAACATTCTTTGGTTGCACTATATTGTTTGTGTTGATATATAGGTTGAACAAGTGATCAAGGAGCAGAATATGGTGGATGTGTTTGTTTTAGTGGAAGGTTATTGCCATTTGTTGATGGAGAGAGTAAAATTTATCGAACAAGAAAAGTCTTGAATAAATAATTTGCAAATTCAAAGATGACTTTCAAAATTCTAGATAGTCAAGATAAATTTTCAACATTCAAAATCAAAAATGCATAGATATTCAGCATTCAAAAATCAAGCATGGAAAAATGCATAGATTAAATTATGTATTGAATAAGTTTAGTTTTTTCAACTTCTTTTATTCACCTATAAATATGTTTAATCCATGATCATTTTGATCATAAGAAAAACTCTTATCAATATAAAAATGTTCTAGCAAAAAAAACTTATCTTGCAATTTATAAACTTTTTCCCTCTTATCACTCTCTTCTCCAACAAAAAGTTCGTTTTCCTTTCAACGAACTTTTTTTGCCGTTTGAGAATGATAAGTAGCATTTTCTAATAAGTTATTTCTTGGTATAGAAATTGCCCCTGAATAGTTAAAGGAAGCTGTATCGAGTTTGATATTTGCAGCCACGAGATGTGGGGAATTCCCGGAGCTTCAAGAAATTCGAGCAATTTTCACTTCCTGACTTGGGAAAGAATTTGCAGCTCGAGCGATTGAATTACGCAATAGTTGTGCAGTAAATACTAAGGTATAATATATATATTTGTGTGTGTGCATATATATCATTGTTTCCGATTTCATTAACATATCGGAAAAAAGTAAATAAATACGTTTTCGCATGGTTATATGTTGAATTTCTAGATAATACAAAAGCTTTCAACTAGGATGCCTAGTGTGTGGAGAACAAAATTAAAGTGCTCGAGGATATTGCTTCGGAGAACAACATTCATCTCCCGATTGAGTTTGAGGAGACCGTATCTTGTGCTGCAGTGGTACGCAAATATGGGTGTAAATGAGTCGAGTCGAGCGAACACATAGGTGTTCAAGCTTGTTTGTGTGAATTACAATCGAACTTTGTAAATTGTGTTTGAGCTTGGTTTAATTGTTCATCGAGCCAAGTTCACACGAGCTTTAATCGAGTTGATCACGAGTCGAGCTCTAGTAATTTGAATATTTTATACACGTTTTTGTTATTTTTTACTAATCGAGCTGAACTTCAAAATTTATCAAACACAAAAAGTTGTTCAAGCTTGGCTGGGTAAATTATTGAACCGAGCTCGAATTGAGCTTTTTGTTAGGAATATGATGCTGGTGATAAACGCACGAAAGAAAAGAACAATGAAAGAATACACGAATTGTTGACCCAGTTCGTCAAACAGAATTTTGACTACGTCTGGGGGTGCTGCCAAGCCAGGATATTCACTATATGAGATTAAATTGTGATTCAATAAGTTACAATGATATTAGGGCTATTTATAATACAAGATACCTAACCCTAATAGGAGAATGACATCAAGACTAAAAAAGCCCATCAAAATACTTTTGGGCCTATTTGCTTCCAACCTATCCTTGTACAAAGCCTTCTCATTGAATATAACATCTCGACTACGAATTATCTTTCGATTCTGTTCATCCCAAAATCTATAATCGAATTCATCACCACCATATCCAATAGACGTACACTTGACAGATTTAGCACCCAACTTACTTCTAGCAGTAGCATCACTGTTTTCTCCTGCAGGAGAAATACAGTCTTTGGTGTTAGTTGTCATATACAATGTACTTTGTTTTTTACCTCGAGCTAGTATCATGGACCCTTTGGTTATCTTTCAGGTACTGCAACCGAAAGTCACAATGTATCCATCATCGGCTAATTGTCCTACGGAGACCAAATTCCACTTCAAACCAGGAATATGTCTCACATCACGTAACTGCAACACACTTCCATTCAAAGTTTTAATTCGAACATCTCCCTTTCCCACGATTTTCAAAGGCTCTTCGTCAGCAAGATAAACCTTCCCGAAATTCCCGGAAGTATAATGTTCCATTATATCAGCATCACTGCAAGAATGGAACGATGCTCCAGAATCCGAAACCCACGATTCCAATGGACTGCACACGCTCAATATCAAAGCGTCACTGAATATTCAGTTGCTGCATTAGCTGATTTTCCATTCTTCCTGGGTGCTGTGCACTTGTTCTTGTAATGACCAAGTTGCTCACAGTTTCAGCACTTTATCGAACTCAGGTCCTTCTTGTTTTTACCTCTCGATTTTGACCTACTTCTGTTCGAATTCCTTGATTCTGATCTGCCTCTATTTTCTGTATTCAGTACTGAACCCGAAGCCATACCCGATTCTCTTCTGCGAATTTCTTCACTAATAATAAGATCTCTTACTTCGTCAAATTTCAACCTCTCTTTCCCTGCTGAAGCACTAACAGCGGTAATCGTTCCACTCCAACTTTCAGGTAGAGAAGACAACAGAATTAGGGCTCTAACAGGACTCATCTTCTCGATCTTCTCATTCAATAACCCATAATGGTCCCGGCAGCGCCAAGCCTCTCTACTCAGTTCCTGAGGCCAATTGAAGCCATGCATAGCTTCAATTTCTGTAAGATCACACTCTTAGTCAACAGCTGTCTGCTAGATCTCCACAGCGGAAGTTTCGGCGTACTCGGTTCTGCTTCAACAGCTATCTCATCATTTTGCGTAACTTTGCTCCCTCCCGAGTTGGAGATATCTAACTCAACAACCTCGGGATTTTTAGCCTGAGTATAGAGCTCAATTGGGCCGTAATCAGATTGAACTCATTAAGATGCTCAGCCACCACAGAACTCTCTGACATCTTTAGGTTAAAGAGACGCCGCATCAGATGAACCTTGTTCGCCGCTGATGGCTTCTCGTACATGTCTGCTAAAACCTTTAGAATACCTTTGGTGGTTGTCTCCTTCGTCGTATGGAACGCAACGTTCCGTGACAGAGACAAACGAATCACACTCATCGCCTTCCTGTCAAGCACCTTCCACTCTTCGTCTTTCATCTCCGACGGCTTATCATCAAGGGGCTGATACAAATCTTTACCGTACAGGTAATCTTCGATTTGCATCTTCCAGAACCCAAAGTCGTCAATCTTTTCAATTGGCGTTTTTCCATATTAGATTCTACCCCATTTTTCAACTCAACATTTTTGTCTAGTTTAAATAGGAATTTGAATATTTTAGTTTCTGTTGCTTCCAAGTCTTCGATGCACTTTGGTATGTCTTTCTGCAAATAAAATTTAAATAGTGATAAAGTATTTGTTTTTGTTCTTGTATTTTTGAAGAAAAAACATTTATAGTTAATTATATTCCTTATGTGTTGATTTTATGTAGTTGAAGATTGAACAACCTATATAAACGGTAGCAACTTCATCAAATAGAGTGACCTTTGCAATTTCATTGTTGGCAGACACCGTTAGTGTGATTCGATACCTGTGATTTTACAATAAATTAATAGCAAATATGATTAAGTATCGAAAGGTACTTGAATTATGATTCATACCTTGGTGATGCCTCAATGTTTCTTTTTTGCATTGGCTACATTCGATTCCACTTTCAGTGATCATTAATGTTCTACAACATTCATTGCATGAATCATACAAGGCGATGATTTATTTTCAACTCTATCCACTATTCCTTTGAACCAATATAATTTTTGCTGCAGGTTATGTATTGTGTTAGTAGCTAGTATTATAATTTAAAATTTTCATGTTGATATTGTTTATTATATTACCTCTTGTCATTTCTCTCGATGGTGAATTAGATAACTTAGTTCAACTTCTTGAGCTTGTTCGATCAATTTTTCCATTGATAATTCTTCTAATTCTCTTGACTCCACCATTGGTTGTAACCTGTAGTAACAATGTAGAACACAATTTAAATGAAGATTGCTATTATGGCTTGTATTAAAGTCGAATTGATGTAGTATGGTTATAACTAAAATACTTACCAAAGTTTTAATTCAGTCGATGTAGTGCAAGTTGGATTTATAATTAACGTTCACATTGTTGTTGTCTTTAATTGCACTTGTCATGAGATAAAGTAAAATTGTTATAGAACTATGTATATTGTAACTAAGAATATTAGTTTGTGATTGTATTGAAAATTGAACCATTATGTAGACTTCTTTTGAGGTTGGAAAACGCAACAATTGGTTTCTGAGTTTCTATTTTATGCAACCATCGACCTTCGTTAAATGCCATGTCATCCGAAAGATTGATTGTTATTACTTGAAACATGCAGATAACTTTGTTATTAACTTTGTATTGAAAAGTGTACTAGACATACTCGCTATTTCTGATTACTATTTCTCTCCTATATCAACATAATTGTCTGCTCTCTTGTAATCGAAACATCTTTTCACTCGATTTAGATATCCAACAATATCTGAAAAAAAAAAAAAAAAAAGAGTTATACAATAGATATTTACAATATTATTTCAATGTTTATTTGGAAATTTATTTAAAAAGATTGCTTGATATTTAAACTATAAATAATAGATGTGAATGGTGTGAATAAAAAGGTAATCACAAACAATCGAATTATTCTTATAAAGAAAAAAAAAATCAAGAACCTTACCTAATTGTTGTTCCTGATCAGTACCACTAATAACATCTTTGAATGCAATAAATTGATGTGCAACCTTAGTTTTCTAACCTTCTTGAGCCTCAGAGATAATCGTGTTAGATTGAATACTCAATTTTATCTCTGGATGCACATTCATGAAGTTCTTATTTATGTCATTCATAGCTGCATTAGTTATGAAGTAGGTTTTGTTCGATAATAACATACCGCTGAAATCATGGATTGAATTGCCAAAGAGCAACACATATATTTTTGTTCCTTGAATACAGATACGTTAAGAAAATGATATTGATTATTTGAGTTTTAGATGAATTGTTATATATGTATAATTTACCTCCTCGTCCGCCAGTATTACTTTTCTGAGAGGTTTCACCGTCTTTTTACTTGGTTGCATTGATTGTTTGATAACTATCACTTTTTACTTGGTTTCACCGCCATTAAATAGTATCTCGGGGTATAATAGCAAAGACAGAGTTGATACAAAGTATTTTGAAGGATTAGCAGTAGATGAGAATTCTCATTCAATGGCACCATATCCATTTTCACTGTTGGAAGGTGGGTTTTAGCCAGTTCTAGCTTGCACTATTTATTTTGTGATATAGTTGTTTCACATATTATTGTAAATATTATAACAACCCTTGTAAGTTGTACCATTAGTTCTTGTTTGGGTGGGGTTTGTACGGGTAATAATTAATTATTGATCTTAATTTTAAATTTGGTTCAACAAAGTTGACTCATAATACGTAATAAGCTCCACTTTTAATCACCTCATTTCTAAGATTATATCCAACTTATATTATTACAAAATTATATCCAACCTTATTTAATAAGTATAATATTTAATAAGTATAATTACTGATTTACCCCTCTACAAAACTTAAAAAACATTTAATTTAATCTCTCATATTTTATATTTAAATTTAGTCACCCACGTTCAGCATCTCTTCCACTCAAGAGAAAGAAGTCACCTATCCAACAATCTCCATCAAGCATTTTTAATAATGATGTTTATTTATTAATTTTACGAACAAAGTTTAAGAATTCATATTAGAAAGAAAAAATCTAGAGAAATATTGAATCAATTTTGAAAAATATGGCATTAATCTTCAAAATTTGGAATTAAAATCATCAAATAAGTAAAGTAAATATATTTTATATAATCAAGTCATTTTATTAAAATATCTAAATTATTTTAATTTAATTTATAAAATATATATTCAATATTTTTAAGTATAATGTTTTATATATAATATTGATAATTCAACAACATAGAACATGGTATTTTTTAAACTTTTCTATTGAATCTAATCTTTATTTAAAATATCAGCTAAACAACTTGAAAATATATCATCCATAATACTAATCAACCCATTAGTGAGTAACTTTTTCCTTTAATAGCCTTGAATTTTGGCTCTTCATTCCTTGTGGGCTCTTGCTTATTTGCCTCTTTTGTAGCTTTCTTTTCTTCTCCAGAAGATCGGTTGCCATTTGAACCAAACACGAGCTTCCCTTGAGTCCGCCGGTTGGTCGCCAGAGTGCCGGTTGAAACCGGCCGATCAGGTTTTTCCGGCGCCTTATAATCAAGAGGCGGAGCAAAATCCACTTCACAATCGGTATCAATAATAGTTACCGCATCAAGAGGCTTTGTCTCGATAACATCTATGTAATAATTCTTGCCGTTATACGGCACCACGCTACTATCTCCGGCCGTCAAACAGGTAACCTTCCTCAACGTCGTCTCCAGCATCGCCTTTGGGTTTGAAATACCCAAAAAGTCCTTACTGTGTGGTTGTAATTTGACGTATTTACCCTTCTGAAGAGTCGTGTTTTTCACTCTCACAAGTTGACCTTCTTGCAACGACAGATTGTTCATCATCCAACTGGGCATGAACACGAAGCCTTCTTCAGCAGTGAACTCAAGAACACCGCAATGCGAAACGCGATTTGTGCTGATATTTTGGATCTCGAACATCAATGGGTAATCGACGTGAATTTCTATAGTACGCCATTTCCGAGAAAAATTTAAAATTTTATCCCAAAAACATAAACAAACATACCCTTAGTAACTTCTACTTTAATTTAAGTTCAGCTAATGTCAATCTATTTAATCTAGAGTTTATGTAAAGTAATTAAACGGGGCTATAAATTAAGACCACAATTATGGATTAAAGATGAAAAGGAAAACAAATGACGTATAGAAAATATATACACATGCTCAAATATCTACATATAGATCCTATCAAAGTTTAATGACACACCACTAACGACAAAATATATTAAGAGTCCACAACTACATTAAAATAGGTATTTTATAAAAAAACATGTCTTAGATTAAAATACTAAATATTCTCATCCGAAAATAGCATAACATCCTTTTTATTATTTCAATTCTACGTAAAATTTCATTTCATTTTCTATTAGAAAATATGTGTATTTTTCATATTTTTTACATTTTTTAATACTATTTTACTTAAAATTATATGGATATATTAAATATTAAATTTACATTTTAATAAAGATGAAAATATAAAAATACTTTAATCTTTTAACAATAAAAGTTTCACACAATTTTAAAAAGGAAAGGTATTATACACATTTTTTAACAAAAGAGGAATTTACCAATTTAAAATTGATACGAAAATAGTTTTATAAATAACCCATTAAAATTATCTCATGAAAAATGTCGTTTTTGATCAATCCTTATTTTACCAATTTAACGAGGTGAAAATCAAGAAATACAGATAATCACAAACTTTAGGATAAGTTCCAACAATAATTATAATACCACATTATTTTCCATCATAAATATCTCATAAATCCACAGCTTTGCATGCAATATCACCGCTTGTCACGCAAAATTCTCCACACAATTTCCAATATTATTCTTTCCATTAAAATCCCATATCATATAATAATTCAAACAAAAAATAATAGTAGTAAAAAAAATCCCTTCGTCATCAAGAAACAATATTGCAGAAAAACCGGAAAAATATGTATTGTTTGATAATGGGGAAAAAGCTGGATATCTTGTTTGGAAGAAGCTATAAATCATCGAAATTTAAAGCGGCGGCGAACATGGCGGTGCTCAAGAACCAGCGGCAGGCGCGGTGTTCTAAAACTCGATCAGACGTCGTTGAGTTCCTTAACAATAGCAACCGTAATAGAGAGCTCTTCTCAGGGTATGTAATTTCTCAAAAAAAATAAATAAATCATTTTTTATTGTTTTTCTTACTGTTTAGTTGGAGAATTATAATATTAGGTGCAATTTAAGGCTAATTTTGCTTTTTTAGTTCTAATCAGTAAAATAGCACGTGATTGGTTTAATCAGTATAATTCACAAGGCTAAATTTGCCACACCCCATTAGTTACGGGTCTATCTGTGAAATTTTTTCCCTATTAATTATAAATTTATTTAACATTCTTTGGTTGCACTATATTGTTTGTGTTGATATATAGGTTGAACAAGTGATCAAGGAGCAGAATATGCTGGATGTGTTTGTTTTAGTGGAAGGTTATTCCCATTTGTTGATGGAGAGAGTAAAACCTGAATGGTATTTCTTTCCCGTATTTCAAATACTTCGTACAGTGCCCAATAAATTATTGGGTGTTCTTTTAATGGCTTCAGTACCTGCGGGATTATTAACAGTACCCTTTTTAGAGAATGTTAATAAATTCCAAAATCCATTTCGCCGTCCAGTAGCGACAACCGTCTTTTTGATTGGTACCGTAGTCGCTCTTTGGTTGGTATTGGTGCAACTAGGGGTGGCATTGGGTGGGTCTGGCCCAGACCCAGACCCAAAACTTTGGGTCTGGGTCCAGACCCAGACCCAAAAAATATATTTGGGTCTAGACCCAGACCCAGACCCAAACATTAGCTAGACCCAAAGTGAGACCCAATTAGACCCAAAACTTAAATTTAAGCCCAATCCAATCTTTTATAATATATATACAAATGATTACATTTTTTATTTCCAAACCCTAAATCTTATTTTTCACCAACATCTTCTTCCCCTCAACCTGCCGCCGCCGTCCGCGTCCGCCGTCGTCCGCCGCCACCGCCACTCCCGCATCTCATGTCTCCGGCATCTTCGTTTTTTTTTTCTTTTTCTTCTAATTTTGACTTTTATTTTTAACTTATTTTAATATTAAGATTTTATAAATAAATTTTTCTTATTTTAATGTTTAGTATAATGTCATATTGTCATATTTACAAATGCTATGTCTAACAGTAAGTATATATATATATATATATATATATATATATATATATATATATATATATATATATATATATATTTACAAATATTTGTTATTTTCATGTTTAGTTTAATGTCATATTTGTATATATTATATATCTAATAATAAGTATATATATATTTTCAGATTTATATTATTTACATGAATATATTTTTTCCAGATTTAATAAATATTTATTATTTTCATGTTTAGTTTAATGTCATATTTGTATATATTATATATCTAATAATAAGTATATATATATTTTCAGATTTATATTATTTACATGAATATATTTTTTCCAGATTTAATATATTTGTATTTGAGTATATATTGAGATTTTATATATCATATATATTTTAATATCTATTTGTAATAAAACAATAAAAAAATAAGCACAAAATAAACTAAGTGAATTGGGTCTAGTATAGACCCAGACCCATATAGACCCAATGTTTTGGGTCTGGTCCGGACCCAAAACATTGGGTCTAAGCTAGACCCAATGTTTTGGGTCTGGGTCTGGACCCAGACCCAAAGTTTTGGGTCTGGGTCTGGGCCAGACCCACCCAATGCCACCCCTAGGTGCAACATTACCTATTGATAAATCCCTAACTTTAGGTCTTTTTTAATTTTTTGATTCAATTTTAAAATAACACAACGTTTGTATCTAGGGAATAGTCGCTTCAAAGCGAATTCTCCAGTCTTGAAGAAATAATTTGCAAATTCAAAGATGACTTTCAAAATTCTAGATAGTCAAGATAAATTTTCAACATTCAAAATCAAAAATGCATAGATATTCAACATTCAAAAATCAAGCATGGAAAAATGCATAGATTAAATTATGTATTGAATAAGTTTAGTTTTTTCAACTTCTTTTATTCACCTATAAATATGTTTAATCCATGATCATTTTGATCATAAGAAAAACTCTTATCAATATAAAAATGTTCTAGCAAAAAAAACTTATCTTGCAATTTATAAACTTTTTCCCTCTTATCACTCTCTTCTCCAACAAAAAGTTCGTTTTCTTTTCGACGAACTTTTTTTGCCGTTTGAGAATGATAAGTAGCATTTTCTAATAAGTTATTTCTTGGTATAGAAATTGCCCCTGAATAGTTAAAGGAAGCTGTATCGAGTTTGATATTTGCAGCCACGAGATGTGGGGAATTCCCGGAGCTTCAAGAAATTCGAGCAATTTTCACTTCCCGACTTGGGAAAGAATTTGCAGCTCGAGCGATTGAATTACGCAATAGTTGTGCAGTAAATCCAAAGGTATAATATGTATATGTGTGTGTGTGCATATATATCATTGTTTCCGATTTCATTAACATATCGGAAAAAAGTAAATAAATACGTTTTCGCATGGTTATATGTTGAATTTCTAGATAATACAAAAGCTTTCAACTAGGATGCCTAGTGTGTGGAGAACAAAATTAAAGTGCTCGAGGATATTGCTTCGGAGAACAACATTCATCTCCCGATTGAGTTTGAGGAGACCGTATCTTGTGCTGCAGTGGTACGCAAATATGGGTGTAAATGAGTCGAGTCGAGCGAACACATAGGTGTTCAAGCTTGTTTGTGTGAATTACAATCGAACTTTGTAAATTGTGTTTGAGCTTGGTTTAATTGTTCATCGAGCCAAGTTCACACGTGCTTTAATCGAGTTGATCACGAGTCGAGCTCTAGTAATTTGAATATTTTATACACGTTTTTGTTATTTTTTACTAATCGAGCTGAGCTTCAAAATTTATCAAACACAAAAAGTTGTTCAAGCTTGGCTGGGTAAATTATTGAACCGAGCTCGAATTGAGCTTTTTGTTAGGAATATGATGCCGGTGATAAACGCACGAAAGAAAAGAAGAATGAAAGAATACACGAATTGTTGACCCAGTTTGTCAAACAGAATTTTGACTACGTTTGGGGGCGCTGCCAAGCCAAGATATTCACTATATGAGATTAAATTGTGATTCAATAAGTTACAATGATATTAGGGCTATTTATAATACAAGATACCTAACCCTAATAGGAGAATGACATCAAGACTAAAAAAGCCCATCAAAATACTTTTGGGTCTATTTACAGTCGTTCAGGCTCCATAACTCAACAATCTCCCACTTGGAGACTGAACTCAAAAGTAATCATCTTCTCGATCTTCTCATTCAATAACCCATAATGGTCCCGGCAGCGCCAAGCCTCTCTACTCAGTTCCTGAGGCCAATTGAAGCCATGCATAACTTCAATTTCTCTAAGATCACACTCTTAGTCAACAGCTGTTTGCTAGATCTCCACAGCAGAAGTTTCGGCGTACTCGGTTCTGCTTCAACAGCTATCTCATCATTTTGCGTAACTTTGCTCCCTCCCGAGTTGGAGATATCTAACTCAACAACCTCGGGATTTTTAGCCTGAGTATCCGCATTATCAATTTGTGATGCTTCCAACCTATCCTTGTACAAAGCCTGTTCATTGAATATAACATCTCGACTACGAATTATCTTTCGATTCTGTTCATCCCAAAATCTATAATCGAATTCATCACCACCATATCCAATAGCGTACACTTGACAGATTTAGCACCCAACTTACTTCTAGCAGTAGCATCACTGTTTTCTCCTGCAGGAGAAATACAGTCTTTGGTGTTAGTTGTCATATACAATGTACTTTGTTTTTTACCTCGAGCTAGTATCATGGACCCTTTGGTTATCTTCCAGGTACTGCAACCGAAAGTCACAATGTATCCATCATCGGCTAATTGTCCTACGGAGACCAAATTCCACTTCAAACCAGGAATATGTCTCACATCACGTAACTGCAACACACTTCCATTCAAAGTTTTAATTCGAACATCTCCCTTCCTCACGATTTTCAAAGGCTCTTCATCAGCAAGATAAACCTTCCCGAAATTCCCGGAAGTATAATGTTCCATTATATCAGCATCACTGCAAGAATGGAACGATGCTCCAGAATCCAAAACCCACGATTCCAATGGACTGCACACGCTCAATATCAAAGCGTCACTGAATATTCAGTTGCTGATTAGCTGATTTTCCATTCTTCCTGGGTGCTGTGCACTTGTTCTTGTAATGACCAAGTTGCTCACAGTTTCAGCACTTTATCGAACTCAGGTCCTTCTTGTTTTTACCTCTCGATTTTGACCTACTTCTGTTCGAATTCCTTGATTCCGATCTGCCTCTATTTTCTGTATTCAGTACTGAACCCAAAGCCATACCCGATTCTCTTCTGCGAATTTCTTCACTAATAATCAGATCTTTTACTTCGTCAAATTTCAACCTCTCTTTCCCTGCTGAAGCACTAACAGCGGTAATCGTTCAACTCCAACTTTCAGGTAGAGAAGACAACAGATTTAGGGCTCTAACCTCGTCATCAAAATCGATCTCAACTGAGCTCAATTGGGCCGTAATCAGATTGAACTCATTAAGATGCTCAGCCACCACAGAACTCTCTGACATCTTTAGGTTAAAGAGACGCCGCATCAGATGAACCTTGTTCGCCGCTGATGGCTTCTCGTACATGTCTGCTAAAACCTTCAGAATACCTTTGGTGGTTGTCTCCTTCGTCGTATGGAACGCAACGTTCCGTGACAGAGACAAACGAATCACACTCATCGCCTTCCTGTCAAGCACCTTCCACTCTTCGTCTTTCATCTCCGACGGCTTATCACCAAGGGGCTGATACAAATTTTTACCGTACAGGTAATTTTCGATTTGCATCTTACAGAACCCAAAGTCGTCAAACTTTTCAATTGGCGTTTTTCCTTCACCCATCATATCCACTCCCACTCGACCTGGAGCTCTGATACCAGTTGTTAGGAATATGATGCCGGTGATAAACGCACGAAAGAAAAGAACAATGAAAGAATACACGAATTGTTGACCTAGTTCGTCAAACAGAATTTTGACTACGTCTGGGGGTGCTGCCAAGCCAGGATATTCACTATATGAGATTAAATTTTGATTCAATAAGTTACAATGATATTAGGGCTATTTATAATACTACATACCTAACCCTAATAGGAGAATGACATCAAGACTAAAAAAGCCCATCAAAATACTTTTAGGTCTATTTACAGTCCTTCAGGCTCCATAACTCAACACTTTTAGCGATGGAGCTCGAATTGGGTATCGAGAACTCAGTTTTCAACCCTATACGCAAATAACTTACATATGTGTTGGTAAAAGATGTTGAGCAATTTGTTATATGTATCTACATTCACACTAAAATGGTATTGAAATCATGATTTCGTCGACAATAAGCAGAAGCGAAGCTCGTTGGCACTCTTTAGAGAGCAACATTCGCTCGTTGGCACTCTTTACAGAACAAAATGTTGCGCGATGAAGACGTAGAAAAAGATGAATACATATCTGACCTAATGACGAGTAAATACAAAGATGCTGCTGATGCAACACAAGTGGCTTTCGAATCAGCGGCTTATGCAGCAGTTGCTGCCAGGGCGTATGTTCAATTTTCTCGGTCTGATCCCACGAGATTAAATTTCGGTCCTGGAAAATGTACGGCTGTGATTGATCCTACAAAATGCACGGTCGAGATTGATCATACGAGAGGAAATCTTTTAGTATTATAACACTATTTAATTTATTTAAAAACAAGATTCACATTAGATTAAATACCTAATAAAATTAAAAAACTAATAAATAAAATCTATATAATATAACATTGTAAATGTACTAATGAACAAAACTTAAATATAATAATAGCAATATATAATATTAATATTCCTACATGATATTCTTAGATAATAGTAAAAAGAATGAAATTCATTCAATTTGAATAAATTCATATGCAGACGCGTTATTCTAAGTGTATTTGAAACAAATATTAGCGCAAATTTAAAGAATATTTAAAAGATCAAAGTTGGCAAAAATATTAATTTTATTTTTTACATAAGTTCAATCCATACTAGAAAATTTAATAAACAAACAAAACCTGAATAATATAATATTATAAATATACTAATAATCAAAATTTAAATAATATAATAATGATAATAATATAATAATAATTAGTATTTTAATTATCTCTCTCCTACATAAATGTTTAATAACAAAGTTGTTTCGTCTTATATGAAAATATTTTCATACCCATTATATAATAATAAGTGAATTTATTATATAAAGAATTCTAACAATAATGTGAAATCATTTATGTAGCAAAACGATCTCTATAAGAAAAAAGATATATTGGTACTGTTGTTATAATAGTTAAATTTATTATATAAAAAATCTAATGGAAAATCATCTACATAGCAAAAATGATCTTAAGAGATATACTGGTATAAAGAAAACTATTTAATACATAAATAAATTATATTCCTGACTCTTCACAATGTCATGTCTATAAAAATAATATATAATAATAAATTAGTACATAGCCGTCGGTTTTGCTTCGTTTTGTAGGGGAAAGAGCTTTCCTTCTCTGTAACCCAGAATTTTTTGTTTGATTGATTCGTTCACACCTCTTATGCAAGCCTCAGGATCCCATATTCCCTTCGCTCTTTGTCCTCGTTATGGAATACTTCACTAGAAGCATGAAATTGACAACAAGATGAAGAAGTGGTGATGTTGGCGAAAATGCATTTGAAACACTAATGTGATATGAACGTTTTTTCTAGTACATTAATATGATGAGTAGCAATTTGGGTATCACATTACTAATGTGGGGGGTATGTCCGATAATTTAAGTACAAATTTCGTCGGAAAATCCGATTTCAGCTAGAAAATTCAATTTTGACTAAAATTGGAGTTTTTTTTATCATTTTGACCGTAAATTAAGAGAAATTGACTTTTTTAAGGATTGACCAATTTTAACTCATTATTGGATTAATAATATGGTATTTTACTAATTTTGTCCTGTATCTTTTATTATTTCTCCAAAATTTATCTTCCGCACCACCATTATTGTGTGCTCTGTCACTAGTTCTAATGGCTTTCATACAAATTGGAAAATTTATTCATCTTTGTCAAAATTTGGGGATTTTAACTGGTGGGTGTCGAATTCAACAAAAATAATTTATCTACTTTAAAAGATTTGTAAACAGTGATAAGTAGGCTCGATCCATAGGGAATGGTGTAAATTCAATTCTTAAATTACTAAATCGATTAAAAAGGGGGGATTTTGAATTTTTAACTAGAAAAAAAATTAAAAGACGTAAAATCAAAAGCACAAGTAAAGTAGAATTCGAATTTAATAAGATGAGAGTTTCTAGTCTTCGGATTATCTCGGTGTTGATTCAACAATTTGATCACTGATGCAATGATAATTCAATGTTATTAGATAAATTGGCTATAGTTATTAACTCTAACAACCTATTTTTTTCTTAAGTCGTCGATAACCAAAACAAGCTCTTTGATTACTTCTCTTACCAAGTAGACAACCCTAAACAAGCTTTTAGAATTTAGCATATCGATAGCATTCATGTATTAGAAAAACACCAATTCTAGCAAACAAAAGCATAAGCTCGGTTCATTTAGACTAGATTACTAATTTCCATAGTGACTAATCGAAAACTTGTCCATAATCAACGTCACTAACTGCTACAAATATTAGGGTTTACCAAACAATTACGGATTTGGGTACTAAATAGATTAATACAATTCCAACGATTAATTAATTGGCCAGACTAAATAATCAATTGAAATATATTGACTACGGAACTCGGAGAAAACATAAATACCTAATAAACAAAGAAATTAAAGCACAATTCGATCTCATAAATATTAAGAATCAAACGTCGATGAATCCTCGACTAGAATTATGTGTTTAACAACACATAATCAAAAACGTCAACAAAGTATAAAATTCGAAAGCTTCTCCAGAAAACTTACGTATGAGAGAGCAGAATTAAAAACGAAGATGTCTTGTGGAATAAAATTTCACTAATTTAAACATAAAAGAATCCTAACTCAATAAGGAAACTAATTAGAGTAGGATTCTAAGAATCCTACCTAAACTAAAACTCTTCAAAAAGGAAACAAAATAAAAAGGAAATAATTCCTAAAGATTAGGAATTATATCTCCAGTAGATTTCAGTCATTCCGATAAGCAAAATCTCGATTTCAGCCGTCCAAGTCAAATTCCAGCGAATTGTCATCTCAGCAGAACGTTTGTGAATATTAGGTGTGATCACGCTTAACTCTAAAGAACATTCTGCTGCCATGTTTTGTTCCAACCCAACTTCAAGTCTTTTCTAGCCCTTTTTAGCATCTTTTCATCTCTTTTCCATACTAATACCTAATCGTATCAATAAAAACATAAATCCATGAGATATAGAGTGAAAGCATAACAAATAATGCAATATTGATCAAGAATAACATGTATAAAATACGCGTTAACAAATACCCCACACTTAAATTATTGCACGTCTCGGCAATGTTTAACATTTAGGCAACGCGAAATCAACAAAATCCCAACAATCGATTAAAAAGACATAGAGAATTATGAAACGAAGAACAAAAATCGAGAATGACAAGTTGACACGTGCAAATAATCAAAGATTTCAATGCCTGATTAGATCAAAAACCAACACAACGATTTCATTTTGAAACATAAGCATGCACGCGACGACTATTCTCACAATCCTTCTCAAACACTCGTGTATAAGGTTTAACGTGTATCACTCAGATCTTAACATGTCAGTGTAATCCCATAGGCTTGCTTATACACCAAGATCGCCACTACTTCCAAAAATATGCACAAATGAATCAAAAGGTCTTTTATTCAAGGTTGTAATGGGGCTAGGGCTCGGGGTAGAAATGAAAAGGGTAAATAGAGGCTAAGAGGGTGTTTGGCTAAGCTTATTTAAAACATCTTATAAGTTGTTACAACTTATAAGATGTTTTAAGAGCTTATAAGATGTTTGGTCTTATTTAAAAAATAAGCTCTTAAGTGTTTGGATAAAATAAGTTTATTGGGCTTATAAGATGTTTTCAATATTGTATGAAAGAATTTGTGCAATTATAAAAATAAAAAATAAAAATCGGAGAAGGATATTGTTAGAAAGGAGGAAATTAGATAAGGTTGTTATGTTTTTAACAATATAAACAACATAAAAAATTTAAGATTTTGAAATAAGTTGGGTTTGGCTAACTTATTTCTTATTTGCTTATAAGACCCAAACATCTTATTTTTGGGTCTTATAAGATCTTATTTAAAAAAATTATTCAAACACTTGCATAGAGCTTATCAACTCTCAAACATCTTATAAGATGTTTAAAAGAGCTTATAAGCTTAGCAAACACCCTCTAAGTCTGATCAATTCGTAGAGCATCAAGTCAACATTGGGTAAATACGTCAATAAGGATCCAAGTATTTTTTTTTTTCATTCTTTCTCAGCTCTATTCATCATCATTCTTTCTTTTTTGTATTTTTTCTCAATCTACACCTCTTTTGCTCTTCTTTTTTTTTTTGTTTTTTCTTTTCCCTTTTTCTTTTATCTTTTTATTTTTATTTTCTTTTTGGGCACCCTTCAAATCTCCCAAAAGTTCCCCCACACTTATTCCATATTCATCGTTTTTCTTGAATTCCAAAACAACTGCAGTCTCGATGCTCAATTCATTTTTTTTCAGACGGGTAAAAACAAAAAGATATGAAAACACGGTAAAAGCTCCAAGTTCGGGTTAAAAACAAGAAATAGGCCTAAAGCTCAAAGTGGGTTAACTAAGGAAAAATTAAATGGTAGGCTTGTTTAGCGAAGTGGTTTATTCCTAATGCCTTTATCACGTTCAAAAGTGCACAAATTCATGTAATCTTGACATGGTTCAAAGCAAGTTCTAGGATATACAAAGACATGCAAAAGTCACACACAAGAAAGGAGATTGACATGGATGTTCAATCAAAACGACGGCTTCAAAGGCTCACATGGGTGTAAGCCGTACTAAAGCATGCAATTTTATCGTTGCCATTCAATCGTTATACTAGCGAAGATCGTCATGTAACAAGAAAATCAATCAATCATTAAATGGTCAAACTACACAAACTCAACTCGTTCAACAGAATCCAAAAAACTATTCTAGTCAATCACAAAGCGAAAGAATTTTGAAAAATTTAACGTGCCAAAAGTAAACAAAATCAAAGAACATGCAACGCAATGGAAATCATCCCCCACACTTAGAATAGACTTCCCTCAATGTAAAAACACATAAGCACCGACAATGCGTAAAAGTGAATAAATGGTGAAAGGGTAACTTCCCTAGGGGATCACTCGGTCGTGATGCCGAAGTGTAGTAGTAATCGAGCAAGTGTGGCTTTGATTGCGTCAAAATAAGCTTCAGGATGGTGGACGGAGGTCAAGGAGCAGCAGGTGGGCAGATGTTTTAGATTGGAGCGTCGGAGTGGAGGTCGAGATTCCGACGAGACGGAGTTGGCGGTGGAATTATCGGGTTCGCGGGTATGAGACTTTGGCTTGGTTGTTCGTCCCATGAAGTCAGAGTTGAGATGCGAACGGATGTGATACCAGAGTTCTGGCCAGTGGCGCTGCAATTTGTAGAAGAAGATGGATTAGTGATGGTGGTTGTGATTAGGGTTAGAATTAACAAATCGATTTAGGGATAAAAATTTATTTTGTTTCCATTTTTGTTTTTAGTTTTCTTTCTCCTTTTCTTATGATTTTGATTTTCTGATATTTTTGTAATTTTTGGATAAAAAAAATGAAAAAAAAAATAAAAAACGAAAGGAGAAAAATAAGAGAAAAAAGGTGATAGGGGCAGAAAGTTTGTAGAGTTTAAGCGTGATCACGCTTAATTTTCATAAACTTTCTGCTATAAAAAATAAAACCTAACAAAAAAACAAAGAACGGGAAATCAAAAACAAGCATGGGTTGCCTCCCAAGAAGCGCCATTCTTTAACGTCATTGGCTAAACGTAGATATGCCTCAAGTAGCTTAAGTAGGAGGTTCAAAGCCATCACTATGCCAAGCTACCTTTAATGGATCATTATCATTAAATTCAAAAATTCGATGCATCACAAAGTTAGTAGCATCTAAACCAAACATAGAGCAATCATTAGTAGAATACTTCATGAATCATATCAATTAAACATCACAAATTTTTCTTCAAATTCCATAGTAAGAGTTCCATCATGCACATTAACTTTAGCCCTCAATGTTTTCAGAAATGGTTTTTCAAGAAGGATAGGGGTTAATTTAATAGATTGATCTTCATCCATATCAACAACATAAAAATCAGCAAGAAAAACTAAGTCATTAACATGGACTAATACGTTCTCAAGAAAGTCATTAGAAGATGCATTAGACCCATCAGTTAATTGTATAATCATGTCTGTTTTTCTCAATTTTTTCACATTCAAAGACTCATAAATAGAACGAGACATGATATTTACAGAAGATCCAAAGTCTAACATGGTATTCTCAATTTGCACATCATCTATCTTGCAAGAGATAGTAAACATACCAGGGTCTTTGCATTTTGGAGTTAATTCCTTTTGGAATGTCGGAGATTCATCTTCTATATCCACCTCTTCATCGTCACTAATCTCAGCTTCCCCAAAAACCTCATATTCTTTAACGTCTTTCTCATATGTTGGAGGAGTTAGCTCAATAATCTTGGGTGGTTCGGTAAGTGTCACTGTTGGTTTTATGAGTTGATGTTCCACAGTCTCCTTTTTCAACTCACCTTTCACCTCACGTCTAGATTTAGCAAAACGACCAGGAAATGGAGGAGGTATCACAAATGACTTGCACTCGGGTAACACCTTTTCACTCCTCATGGTGACTGCACTAATATTTTGCTTTGGATTTCCAAAAGTTTGAGAGAAGTGTTTGCTCGAGTTTGGTGAGACCAACTCATTCACATTGGTGGTCATTTGACTCACTTGAGTCTTCAGGTGCTTGATTGCAGTTTGACTCTCTTGTTGAAATTGTTGCATGCCCTTTTGGAATTGTAAAGAGTTAGTCATCAAAGATTTAAACATTTCCTCTAGAGACATACCTGATTGTTGGTTAATTTGAGGAACTAGTGGAGCGTAGCTCAAATTGGAGTGATCACTCCATCCTGGATTGTAGGTGTTGGAATATGGATTATAATTCATTTGTGGAGCACCCAAAAATCCAGTATCATAAGCATGCTCATATGACTCCTTCTGAAGTGTAGAACACATCTCAGTGGTATGTCTAACGCTTGAACAAAGCCCACATGCCTTCACTTGATTACCTACAATCATCTTTTGAAAAAGAGATGTCAAATCATTTATATGTTGACTAAGTGAACTTACCTCATCGGTGCATAATCGTGTTGAGCGCTGAATTGTCGGGAGTTGATAGCCATATTGGAGATCAAGTTTCTTGCTTCAGTGGGAGTTTTGTACATCAGTGTCCCTCTACTTGCAGCATCTACCATGTTCATAAGCATCATAGATAATCCCTCATAAAAATATTGGATGAGAAGTTGTTCGGGTATCTGATGGTGTGGGCAACTAGCGACTAATCGCTCAAATCGCTCCCAATACTCGTGTAACGTTTCTCCAATTATTTATCTAATCCCATAAATCTCTTTTCTAATATTTGCAACACGAGAGGAAGGGAAGAACTTTTCTAAGAATAGTGCCTCCATTTGAGTCCATGTCTTGATTGAACCAAATGATAAATTGTAGAACCAATCCTTAGCTTTGTCTGCTAAAGAAAAATGAAAGGCTTGAATCTTACAGGTTTCACAGTCTTTTTACTTGGTTGGATTGATTGTCTGATAACTATCACTTTTATTGTTCCCGATCTATGTCGTTTCTGTAGAGAGTTGATTGGAACGATGGAAGAATCCAGTTTGAGACTCCATTCTTTTCTTGCTATAGATAGGAAAAAAACAAAAAAAATATTATTTCAACATTATATATTAAGCTCAAAGAAAACATATATATATCTAACCTCTATATAAATGTGTGAATAACAAAATTGTTTCGTCCTATGTGAAAAGACATAATTGCCCTTAATTAATAGTTAATTAATATTAATGATGTAGGAAACACAAGTTATTAGGATTCCACATAAACATTAATTCTTTTTAAATTAGGACTCTAATTTATTTATACTATTGTTATTTTAGGACTCTAATTTATTTATACTATTAATTAATTTGTATAGAAATTATTATTATCATTAATACTAATACCATTAGGACTCTAATTTATTTATACTATTGTTATTAAATATAAAAGTAACTTATTACTATGGATATTAGAATTCCACTAATATAATATAAAGTAACTTATTACTATCCATATGCAAGAAACCAATTATACCCAGTGACCAAGAATGTGATCCTATATCTGTGCTGATTTCCAACAGCACCAACAAGAAGTAAAATACAAATAGGAGTCATGGCATTCAATCTCATATTGCAAGAAATCCACGTTTGTAAAATAAATATAACTAATACATGTTTGTAAAATAAATATAACTAATACCATGTAGTATTACATTTAATAATTAGACTAATACTATATTTACACGGTTGAATAATAAATACCGTATAAAGTAAATTATTAATAATAATAATTAGACTAATATTATATTTACACAGTTGAATAATACATACCAATACCAATTAATTAAAGATTTATTTCAAAATAAGTTCATTCTTGGCGTGGCATCAATGTAAATAAGTATTACTAATTAGAATATAATTAAACTATGTATTAGATATATGATTCCATCTCTTATATATGTATATATATTTATCAACAATCTTCTACTAACATATACATTACACTTCAGATAAACATAGTTCAAGTTTGAAGGTACAAGTTCAAGTTCAAGTTCAAAGGTACGAGCTTCTATGAATTTCAAGAAATTTGTTTACTTCACTTTGATATTCTACATATTAATTTTTTTTTAACCCAAATTTAATTATGTGCATATATATACATATGACATATATACAACTCCAATGAATAAAATACTATGAATGCTTGATTCTATTAATTGATTATACATAAATTCAATACAAAATTATGCTATGAATTATGTTATTAATATTTGACATAACCTTATTTGATATCACTTTTCTCCATTATCTGTGATCCTCTAACAACAATGACACAGATAGCATGTGGAAATCTCAAGGGAAGAAAAATAATTGGAGGACATTCTAAATTGTAATTCCTATCTTTAACGTCTATATACATATACATATTAGTTCAAATTTGTTACTTGATATCAAAGCATCACATGATGAAATCAATATGAACTATAAAACGCAAACACTAATTTTTGGTTGTAAAATGTTATTCAACCAACAAAAAAATCCATATGCTGCAGAACAGTCTGAGTTGGAACTAATAAGAGAGAAATATGCTAAGTTGACAGATGGAAAAAGGCGTCAACACATTGCAAACGTGACAAAAGCTAGAAAAAGAAGAGTTCCACAAAAGCCAAAAAGTACTTGGCTACTTAAAGCATTAATGCAGCCACATGAACATGACGGTTCGTAAGTTTTTAATTAATATGTTTCAATATTTTTTTAGATATTCTCTTACCATTTTATTTTGCACAGGTGCTACAATTTTTGAACCAGTATGCTCTCAATTACATGAGTTGAAAGAGATGACGTGTTGTGATCATTGTGGTGCAATGAAATTTCAGCATGAGCCACCAACTTTTTGTTGTGACAATGGAAAAGTAAAGCTTGCTTATGTTGCTATACCGGCTGAACTGCATGATTTATATACTTCACAATCAGTTGAAGACATTGAATTTAGGAAAAACATTCGTGCTTATAATAGCATATTTTCGTTCACTTCTTTTGGAGTAAAATTGGATAAAGATCTTGCATCTTCTAAACAAGGAATGTACACTTGCCGAGTTTTAGGTCAGATTTATCATAGCCTTCCCAGTTTACACGCAGATGGAGATAGTCCTTGCTGGTTTCAGTTGTATTTCATTGACGTCGATAATGAGGTAAAAAATAGGTTAAGTAAAATTGATGATGCGAATTTGAATGAGGATACGGTCAAGAAATTGATGAGAATTATGGACAAAAATCCGTATGCGAAACAACTTCGAAGATTGAAAGATTATATATCTCTTGATGAAATTGCTCTTCATATAACCAAAAATGTTAACTTAGATCAGCGTGTTTATAACTCCCCAACATCTGATCACATTGCAGCAATTTGGATGGAAGGAAATAATCCTAATCTACCAATTGAGAGAGATATTGTAGTACACTCACGCTCTGGCCATAGACATAGAATCAAGCATTATTTTGGATGTTATGATCCATTACAATATCCACTTCTTTTTCCAAATGGAGAATCGGGATGGCACCAAAAAATTTATAAGGTTGATGTGAATAAAAGAAAGCGTTCAGACAATCCAACTACCAATGACCATGAACAATATAGTAAGTTTTTACTTCAATATATATATATATATATATACATATATACTATAAAATTCACCCATACTTCATAAGAAATGTATAAGTTTATAATATAGAGTAATTATGTAATAAATTATTATTGACATTCAAAAGTACTATATTTTGTCGAACATCTCCTATTTCATTGTCATCATGAATTTTTCATTTTAATTTTGTCTAATATTTCCTATTTTAACTTTGTGAGTTACTCCTGAGCGATTTAAGCATTAAGTGTTTCTAATATATTGGGAGAGAGAGACCTTCTTATGAACAAATCATTGTATAAATTGGACCCTTCCTAATCTTTTTGAAGTCTCAGTCAACCAATGCTGCTGCCTGGTCTGTATCTATGTTAAGGCTTCAGAATTAAAATCCTCATTTAACTAGCATTAAGCTTACCTGTCCATTTATGCGAAGTATGTTGTCAATACAAATTGTGTCCTATTATGACCTCTAAAATGATTGCTTAATCAACGATCTTTAATATTCCTTCTAATGACACCTGACGTTTTGAAGATGGGTGTCAATGCTTAGGCATAATCTGTATTCATACTTTCAAAAGCCAGATTTGATGCCCCTATGCCAATTAATGCAGATTATAGTGTACTTAAAACACCAATGGACAACAGTGATTATATTGATTTGAAATCCACAATAATACTTACTAATATGTTTCTAAAATAATGATTTGAAATCTCACTAACAAAATGATGTATTTAAATTTCATGTACAACTCAAAATGGTCAGGTTGACGCAACTTCATCTACCATTGAGAATGTTCTTTCTCAAGAACAATAAAGTAAGTTACTAATAATTGTTATATTGTTAAATTTTAAGAACTTATATAATTTTTTTTCGTTTAAATAATCCAATATTTTTGTAAAATTATTTTCCTATATGTGTTCAATGTTTTAGGTGTTACACGAGAAGATACAAAAAAGTCTCATGTCGGAAATATAGTTGTTATAAACTACAGATACGAAATTCAGCACGTCAATCATATTTGATCTATGCGGGAAGATTGCTACAACAATATGCAGTAGACATGTACATCAAACTAGAAACAACAAGACTAGAAAACCCATCAGAGTTAAGGTCTGAACTCTACCAAGGATTGATAGACAATGTTGCAAAGGGAGAGACAAGAGGAAGTGAAGTTAGATGAAGAATTGTACTTCCTGCATCTTTCATTGGAGGTCCAAGAGACATGCGACGTCGATATCTTGATGCAATGTCCTTGGTAAGCCGATTTGGAGAACCAGACCTATTTATAACCATGACGTGTAATTCAGAATGGAAGGAAATACAAGAACTATTGTTACCAGGTCAATTACCTCAAGATCGTCTAGATCTCACATCCAGAGTTTTTAGAGCAAAGCTCCAAGATATGAAAGATCAACTTTTCACTAAATAAATATTTGGGAAGGTAGCTGCTCATGTGCATGTTGTGGAGTTTCAGAAAAGGTGATTACCTCATGCACACATTTTGATTATCCTGAAATCTGATTACAAGATCTTAACACCAGATCAATTCGATCGTTTTGTTTGTGCTGAGCTTCCCGATAGAGAAAAATACCCTAAATTGTACGATTTATGTGGTGAAACATATGATACATGGACCATGTGGAGATAAAAATAAAAATAACTCCTGCATGGTAAATGGAAAATGCAAAAGTCATTTATCCTAGGCCATTTTGTCAAAAGACGATACAAGGGAAAGATGGTATCCAATTTATAAGAGAGCTGATGATGGAAAAACTGTTCGAGTAAGAAATGCCCAACTAAACAATCAATGGGTGGTTCCTTATAACTTATACCTACTAACAAGATATAATTGTCACATTAATGTGGAAATTTATTCTGGATTGACAGCAGTAAAGTACTTGTACAAGTATATTTACAAAGGACATGATAGAATTACTGTGTATACCACATGAGCTGAAGAAGAAAATGTAATCGATGAAATTCAGCAATTTCAAGATGCAAGATGGATATCAGCACAAGAAGCAATGTGGAGGATTTTTGAATTCAATTTGAGTGAAATGTATCATGCAGTTATAAGTTTGCCAATTCACATGCCAAACAAACAGTGTGTCACCTATTGGAACAATCAAAATTTGGAAAACATTTTGGGTTTAGATCATATATCTAAAACAATGCTAACAGAGTATTTTCACATGTGTTCCATAAATGAGAAGGCGAGGGGTTGTCTTTATAGTGAATTTCCTCAACATTTTGTACGGAACAAACAAAGAAGATGTTGGTCTGAGAGACAAAAGAGAGAGGTAATAGGTCGATTATCTGGTTCTAATCCAATGGAGGGAGAAAGATATTATTTGAGGCTATTGTTGAATCATGTACGAGGACGAGATCCAAATTGTGAAGAAGAGAAAGGCTACTAGAATTTCCAAAAAGAAAAAAAATATGTCGATTTTATAGACCTTGAAGATGATGACATAATAGCAAACTTCTGCAAGAAAAAGAAGATTTCTGGAAAGAATGTTAGATAAATCAAGAAAAATATTTTTAAAAAACAAGATTAGACTAGAGATTAATATTTTCTTTTCAACTAAATTGCTTTGTAGAAGCAATTAGAATTTACTTTTACAATGCCACTTTTCAATTCTTAGTTTAGGATACAATTTTTCATAATATAACTATTTTTTAAAAGTTTTATGTCTTTTAATCATTTGTGGATTGTGGTTCGATTATACAAATTAGAATTATTTTTGAATAATGTGACAATTCTTATAAATTAACAACTACATTTGACATTGCACAATAATAATATTTAATTTTAAAGTATTTTTATTTTCTTATATTATATCAATGAAAATTCACATGTGTTACTCACGTGCAACGCACGTGATTTTTTCTAGTATATATAAAATATCAATAAGAACCAAATATAAAAATCAAATCTGGACATTAAAACCAATTATATAAAATTTCCTAAAATCATAAGAATAATTCGTGTATAACGAGAATTCTCCATAGGTAACATGGCTGATTTTCTCTCAAAAGTTTACCATTGGAGCAATATACATATACGTAATTAAATTTGGGTTTAAGAAAATTTAATATGAGGAATATCAAAGTAAAACTAAGATGTGCAAACAAATTTCTTGGAATTCACGCTAAACATTGTTTTGAAGTTTTAGCAGCACATATCAATTCATTGATTGGAACATGAAAATAATTTCGGTAGCTAAACATTGCTTACAAGCAGCAAATATATTGGTTTATGCTAAAATAGGCTAGTAAAAGATGGATAGAAGCTCGTACCTTCAAATTTGAACTTGTAGCTTCAAACTTGAACTATGTTTTCTTGATGTAGAATGAATGGGTTAGTAGAAGATTGTTGATATATCTATCTATACTAATATGTATTTCTTTCCATTGTGAAAAGACCATTTAACCCTTATTAATAATCAATGCAATAATGTCCATCCCTAACATTTATTCCTACTAATCCTATCATTTAAACTTTCATTGAAAATTAATGTACCAATTTATATACACCTCTAACATGTACTCCCAATGATCCTAACATTTAGTTTTCATGAGTCAAGATTCACTATTTTCATAATAATTTAAAAAATGTATAATTTAAAAGTGTTAGACCTTTCTACTTCTATTGAAAGTTATCAATTAGACAAATTTTAACTCTTAATAATAAATATTAATTTGAACTAATATGGGTTTCCTTTTTATGATTTATTAATAATCTTTAGAAAGAAGTAGTGGTTTTTATGTTTAATAAATGAATTATATTATCTTTATTTTCAATTGATAGTTGATGGTAAAATTGTAAAATAACAATTAGATAATGGATAATCTATTAGTATGGATGTGTTTCTTCCCATTGTGAAAAGATAATTTAACCCTTTATTAATAATCAATGCAATAATTTTCATCCCTAACATTTATTCCCACTAATTCTATCATTTAAACTAACATTAAAAATTAATTTATTAATTTATATACACCTCTAATATGTACTCCCACTAATCCTAACATCTAATCCTAACATTTAGTTCTCATGAGTAAAGATTCACTATTCTCTTAATAATTTAAAAAAATGTATAATTTAAAAGTATTAGACCTTTCTACTTCTATTGAAAGTTATCAATTAGACAAATTTTAACTCTTAATAATAAATATTAATTTGAACTAATATGGTGTTTTCTTTTTATACATATCTACTGCTTATTGTTGTAGTAATCTTCCCGCATAGATCAAATGTGATTGACGTGGTGAATTTCTAATCTGGAGTTTGTAACAATTATATTCTCGACATGATACTTTTTTGGAATCTTCTCGAGTAACACCTAAAAAATTGATCACATATAGAAAAAATATTTACAAAAATATTAGATTATTTAAATGAAAAAAATAATTACGTAAGTTATTAAAAATTTAACACTATAAGAATTATCAATAACTTACTTTGTTGTTCTTGAGAAATAACATTCTCAATAGTAGACAGAGTTGTACCTAGGTGTAAATCCATATGATTTTGCTAGTGAGATTTTGAATCGTTATTTCAGAAACATCTCATAATAAAGTATTTTCATTGGATAAAAATTTTGTGAATATAGGACAATATTTTACTATCTCATTGAATAATATACTTTGCGTATGGTTCTAATATAATATTTTATCTATTATAATTATATTATATTATATATTATATATATTATAAAATATTTAAAAAGTGTGAGTTTGTAATATTTTGATCTAGGACTTGTTTATGGATATCAAAAAAAGATATGCATGTATAAGTAATGCATTTTCAACCTAATTAATTACATATAGTAGTATAAATATTTGTACTACAGAATTAGTCTATATTATAAATTCATACATTTCTTATGAAGTATAGGTGAATCTAATAGTATATATATGCATATATATAAATTCAAGTAAAACTTACTATGTTTTTCTTGGTTAGTGGTAGTGATATTGTCCGAATGCTTTCATCTCAACCTTTTTAATTTTCTAGTCCCATTCTGATTCTCCATTTGGAAAAAAAAGTGGATATTATAAAGGATCATAGCATTCAAAATAATGCTTGATTCTATGTCTATGAGACTATGACCAAAGCATGAGTGTAGTGTAATATTTCTCTCAAATTCCTCTTTTGTTAAAAAAATGTGTATAATACCTTTCCTTTTTAAAATTATGTGAAACTTTTATTGTTAAAAGATTAAAGTATTTTTATATTTTCATCTTTATTAAAATGTAAATTTAATATTTAATATATCCATATAATTTTAAGTAAAATAGTATTAAAAAATGTAAAAAATATGAAAAATACACATATTTTCTAATAGAAAATGAAATGAAATTTTAAGTAGAATTGAAATAATAAAAAGGATGTTATGCTATTTTCGGATGAGAATATTTAGTATTTTAATCTAAGACATGTTTTTTTATAAAATACCTATTTTAATGTAGTGGTGGACTCTTAATATATTTTGTCGTTAGTGGTGTGTCATTAAACTTTGATAGGATCTATATGTAGATATTTGAGCATGTGTATTATATTTTCTATACGTCATTTGTTTTCCTTTTCATCTTTAATTCATAATTGTGGTCTTTATTTATAGCCCCGTTTAATTACTTTACATAAACTCTAGATTAAATAGATTGACATTAGCTTAACTTAAATTAAAGTAGAAGTTACTAAAATTTCTCTAAAACAATTTCCATATCCAAAAAATCCATGAAAATATTTTTCAATCCAAAAAAACTATAATTTGATAAAAATATACTCTTCAGTCCTAGTCCTATTCGTGTTTGGAGAGTAGTGAAATTTGGTTAATATCTAGGATTAGTTACTTTATTAGAGTTCCAGTTCTTCTAAAACTCGAACTATACGTATATAAATATAAAGTATTATAAGTAACAATCTCCCACTTCCCATAATAACCATATCTTACCTTTCTTCATCCAATTTGAATCCAAAATTTCTAGTTCTTATTCCTGTTATCAGAAAGATGGATTCCGAATGGTATCAATACGTCGAAATATCCTTCGATCGAATGTACAAGTGTTCATCATCTTCATCGTCTCCACACACAGAATGTGGCGATAAAATCACCATGCCTGCTTCAGCTCTCGATAGTCTCGCCTCTCTTCACGTCGATTACCCATTGATGTTCGAGATCCAAAACATCAGCACAAATCGCGTTTCGCATTGTGGTGTTCTTGAGTTCACTGCTGAAGAAGGCTTCGTGTTCATGCCCACTTGGATGATGAACAATCTGTCGCTGCATGAAGGTGAACTCGTGTGAGTGAAAAACACGACTCTTCAGAAGGCTAAATATGTCAAATTACAACCACACAGTAAGGACTTTTTGGGTATTTCAAACCCAAAGGCGATGCTGGAGACGACGTTGAGGAAGTTTACCTGTTTGACGGCCGGAGATAGTATCGTGGTTCCGTATAACGGCAAGAATTATTACATAGATGTTATCGAGACAAAGCCTTGTGATGCGGTAACTATTATTGAGACCGATTCCGAAGTGGATTTTGCTCCGCCTCTTGATTATAAGGCGCCGGAAAAACCTGATCGGCCGGTTTCAACCGGCGCTCCGGCGACCAACCGGCGGACTCAAGGGAAGCTCGTGTTTGGTTCAAATGGCAACCGATGTTCTGGAGAAGAAAAGAAAGCTACAAAAGAGGCAAATAAGCAAGAGCCCACAAAGAATGAAGAGCCAAAATTCAAGGCTTTTACATGAAAAAGTTATTAAACTAATGGGTTGATTAGTATTATAGGTGATATATTTTTTTAGTTGATATTTTAAATAAAGATTAGATTCAATAGAAAAGTTTAAAATATCATGTTCTATCTTGTTGAATTATCAAAATTATATATAAAACATTATTCTTAAAAATATTGAATATATATTTTATAAATCAAATTAAAATAATTTAGATATCTTAATAAAATGACTTGATTATATAAAATATATTTGATTTTAATTTCAAATTTTGAAGATTAATTCTATATATTTCAAAATTGATTCAATATTTCTCTAAATTTTTTCTTTCTATTATGAATTCTTAAACTTTTTTTCGTAGAATTAATAAATTAACATCACTATTAAAAATGCTTGATGGAGATTGTTGGACAGGTGACTTTTTTCTCTTGAGTGGAAGAGATGCTGAACGTGGGTGACTAAGTTAAATATAAAATATGGGAGATTATATTAAATGTTTTTTAAGTTTTGTAGAGGGTGCATCAGTAATTATATTTATTAAATAAGGTTGGATATAATTTTGTAATAATATAGATTGGATATAATCTTAGAAATGAGGTGATTAAAAGTGGGGCTTATTAGGTATCATGAGCCAACTTTGTTGAACCAAACTTAAAATTAAGATCAACAATTAATTATTACCTATACAAACCCCACCCAAACAAGAACTAATGGTACAACTTACAAGGGGTGCTATAATATTTACAATAATATGTGAAACAATCATAGCAGACTTATAGTTTGCATGTCATTGAGCCACTCGGAGGATAATATCTCCATCGATGGTAAAGATTGGCAAAAGTTATCAGCTTCGAAGTTGCCATTTGGTGAGGAAATTGGAGTTGTTTCTTGAGTCCTATTATGTTCTTGAGTCTCTTCACTCTTGGTTGATGAACTTTACGTATCCATTCCTGATAAAAGATTCGTGAGCTAGTGATTTCTATATAGTTCAATTGTTTCTAGATTGTAATAGAAAATTGTTAATCGATGATAAGTAATCTAAATTACATAGATACTCCTTGCATGAGACCATGATTACGAAAAACACCATGAGATTTGAAAACTTTTATTAACGTTTTCCTATCAGCAAAAACATGTTGCAATTTCACCCTCTAACGTAATTTGATAAGCCATAGCGTTTAGTGGTAATTACCCAATAAGTGAAAGAGCGTGCATGTAATCATCCCTAATTAATCCTTAGAGACCAAAATCTTATGGAGAATGCAAAGAAAATTGACGCGTCTTGTGATGAAGTGGGGCCTGTCCTGTTTAAAGTAAGAGATGTCGTGTTTCGTGGAAGTGACCGTGAAGATGAGGTGGCGAGGAGCAGAGGTAACAAGCATTTTCCATTGAGATACGAAGTTGGATTTAGAACTGAGTCGAGCTCGAGTAATAGAAAAACTACAGAAAGTTCGAGTAACAGTAGGAGGCCAGTTTCTATAAGGACCAGAAGGACTCATGGTAGATGATATATATATATATGAGACAGTATTGTTACTATTATGAGTTTTGAAGTAATAACATTGTGTCCATACCTAGACCCAGACCCAATGGGTCTCATGTGTGGGTCTAGACCCAATGTTTTGGTCTGGGTCTGGACCCATTCCCAATGGGTCTAGACCTAAACCCAATTTTTTTTATCTTTATGTATAGTGATACATGTATATATTAATATGTATAGTGAGTTATGTATATATTATACATATACATTACATACTTAAAAAAATCTTATATATATATATTTACTCAAATTTAATGCAGAAACATATACTGTAAAATAAAATATATATATATATATATATATATATATATATTTTTAGCCATTAAATAAAAAATCAATTTTAGCCATATAGTATTATAGAACTCCAGAATGAACACAATTACTATTATTTGATTGCTTTAACTTATATTAAATATAATTGAGGGAAATTTTTTGTTACTGGAGAGCAACATTTAATGTTTTATTGTAAATATTAATTTTTATTTTAGTAATAATGCTTGTTGATACATGATATTTAATTAGTTGTAACACTAATGATCTAATTTTAAATAACAAATTGATATGTTAAAAATAAAAATGATTTAGGAATATACTAAAATATATTAGTAAATATTATACTATTCATATTTTATTACATGTTAGATTTAGGAATATTATAATGTTTGTGGTTTAAGGTGAAATTCATTTGAATTAATTAGAGATCAAATTCATTTGAATTAATCTAGAGAAAATTATGTAACTCACTTTATACATGGGACTATGGGAGCACGTCACCTGCAGAAAAATTGAATGGGTCTACGGGTCTATGGGTCTGGACCCAGACCCAGACCCAAAAATAAAAATTATTGGGTCTGGGTCTGGGTCTGGGTCTGGGTCTGGACTTTGGGTCTGGGTCTGGGTCCGACCCACCCATTGCCATGTCTACCTCGACGTCAAGGGCCACGTCGAGTATCTATACAACGATCTAAGTTTATTCAAAGCATTCCTCAAAGACTCAACCGGGAAGCTAAGCAAGCACGAGACACTGAAAGAGCTGGTGAAGCAGATCATGGTGATTTTCTCTAGCATATTTGCGTATACGATCACGGTCACGGATCATCAACCTACATATCTTTTTAAAATTTATGTTAACCCAATTTTGTCTTCCTTATACTCCACATATGTATATTTTATTTTTTCATTCTACATCACTCTTCACTAATATTTGAAAAACTTTCTATGCTTGTTTATATTTGCACATTGTTTATAGCAACTTTTGAAAATTTCAATATCACCTATTTTAACAAAAACAATTCAGTCACTTTTTTATATATAGCTATGTACACAACAAATTTGTAATTCTTGCTTGCTAAAAATCAAAAACACAAAAATAGCGACAAATAAAATTTGTATAGATTAAAAATAAAATATTTGGTTACAATCTCTATTTTAATTATCTGATTCTTCCTTCATATTTGATTATTGGAGTTAACTTTGCCTCTTTGATCTTCTCCAAAGTTGAATTGAATGTTTATAACGTTAATGCATGGGCTTGACAGCTTAATCTCGGATCAGACATGTAATTTGTTGTATAGAATTTGAAATCTTCAAGGTTGATTTGTATCTTTGATCTTCCTTGAACTTGATTTGAACTTCTATAATGTTAATTCTTAGGTTTAGCACCATAATTACGAATCAAACGCTATAATTTGATGAATTTCTTAAAGAACGCCTTGATTTTCGCCTAGAACGCCTTGAATCTTCTTTATATTCGAAAAACTTTCGTAGAGAAAATTTGAAGAGCTTCCTTCATCTTCTCTAGCTTTGATTGAACTTCTGTGTATTTATTATAAGCTCATAAGGACCCTATTTATAGTTGTAGGATGAATGATTCATAAACCATTTGGACTCTTTTGAAAATTATCTCTTTAATTTTATATTTATTAACAGATAATTATCAATATATTTGAAGTCATTTGATTCGTTGATTTATGATTTAGATAAATTTTCTAGATATTATAATTTAGATAAATCTCCTAGATATTATCTCTTTAATATATATATTAATTTTAAAAAATAAATATCTTTTGATTTAAATATCATTTGATTTGTCAATATATCCACGTGAAATGATTTGATTGGACGTGAAATTTCAATGTCTACAAATGCCCCCTCGAGACTCGTTCACAAAAGTTTGGTTACTTCAAAGCATAGTTCGTAGTGAATGAGTCGTGACATTTCAATATAAATTTCATGCCATAAGAGAGATACCATGAAAGTCTTTCCCGCAGTTTGGTGTCTCCTCAAAAACAGTTTGTTGGCTTCCACTGCAAGTTGTCTGTGTCACAGCGAGATTAACATGCCCCCATGACATAGCGGGATTTACATGCCCCCATGTCATGGCGAGATTTACATGCCCATGTCATGAATATAACTTTTGAGATTACCTAATAGAACTTTATTTCTACCTTGTAATTCTTAAGTGTATTCATGATTATGAATTTTCTTTCAAATTCTTTTGAATGAGTGATGTCACTCCATCAAGAGAATGTGATTTGATTTGAATTTATGACTGAACTTAGATAAGTTTAAGTTGCCTACGTACCCTAAGAGAAAGGGATCAAGTCATAACGTAGTTCAAATATATTTTTACAGAGGTGCCATATTTAGTTTATACTCTTCAAGGCTTGGAGTACATGATTTGGTTTGACGTGTAGACCTTTTATACTCGTGTCAAGGAGTACATTGATTTGACTTGTAGACCTTTTATACTCTTGTCAAGGAGAACTTCATTTGATTTGATTTGACTTGTAGACCTTTTAAACTCGAGTCAATGAGGACTTGATTTGACTTGTAGACCTTTTATTCTCGTGTCAAGGAGAACTTCATTTGATTTAATTTGACTTATAGACCTTTTAAACTCGTGTCAAGGAAGACTTGATTTGACTTGTAGACCTTTTATGCTCGTGTCAGGGAGAACTTCATTTGATTTGATTTGACTTGTAAACCTTTTAAACTCGTGTCAAGGAGGACTTGATTTGACTCGTAGACCTTTTATGCTCGTGTCAAAAAGAACTTCATTTGATTTGATTTGACTTGTAGACTTTTTAAACTCGTGTCAAAGAGGACTTGATTTGACATGTAGACCTTTTATGCTCGTGTCAAGGAGAATTTCTGGTGGGTGTCGAATGCAACAAAAATAAATAACCTACTCGAAAAGATTTGTAAATAGTGACAAGTAAGGTCGATCCACAAGGAATGGTGTAGAAATAATTCATAAATTACTAATATCGATTAAAGGAGGGGTTTTGGATTTGATTAACTAAATAAAATAAAAAGACGTAAATTAAAAAGCACAAGTAAAGAAAGTAGGTTTCGAATTCAATATATTGAGAAGTTCTAGTATTCGGATTATCTCGGTGTTGATTCAACAATTTGATCACTGATGCAATGATAATTCAATGATTTATAGATAAATTGCCTATAGTTATTAACAAGCTCTAATAACCTAGTTTTTTCTTAAGTCGTCGATAACCAAAACAAGCTCTTTGATTACTTCTCTTACCAAGTAGACAACCCTAAACAAGCTCTTAGGATTTAGCCTATCAATAGCATTCACGTATTAGAAAAACACCAATTCTAGCCAACAAACGCATAAGCTCGGTTCATTTAGACCAGATCACTAATTCTCATAGCAACTAATCGAAAACGATTAAATAATCAATGTCGCTAACTGCTACAAAATTAAGGTTCACCAGTCACGGATTTAGTCCTAAATAGCTAAATACGATTCCAACGATTAATTAATTGTCCAGATTAAATAATCAATTGAAATATATTGTCAACAGAGCTCAGAAAAAAAGTAAATACCTAATAAACAAAGAAATAATAGCACAATTCGATCTCACAAATTAAAAGAATCAAACCTCGATGAATTCTTGACTAGAATTATGTGTTGAGCAACACATAATTCGAAAACCCCCGAGAAAAGAAAGAAAACGTACCTGAATTATAAAAATAAAGTGAAAGATGTCTTGTGGAATAAAATTCCACATATTTATCCTAGTAGAATCCTAATTAAAAAGGAAACTAATCAAGATTAGGATCCTAACAAATTTAACAAACAAAATATCTAGAAATATCTAAAAACAAGGAAATAAAATTCTAACAAAATAAGGGAATAAATCCCAACAAAATAAGGGAATAAATCCCAGATATTCAGTTATTCCAAATCAGCCAAAAGTCGGATTTCAAGATTTTCTTCCAAAATCTCGTATGCTAGATTTCTGGGTAGAAGCTTTCTGACGGTTAAGCATAGGCACGCTCAGTTCTGCAAAGTCTTCTTCTGTCTTGTCTTTTTATGCCAATTCCAGTTCTTGTCATTTTTATCCCTTTTCATCTCATTTTTGTTCCTTTCTTTACATGACCACCTAATATTCAATATCATCATAATATCACGAAATAAGGAATATAATCGTAACTAACGGCTCGGATTTTCAAGGATGCCATTGGAAGATGCATTAGACCTATCAATTAATTGTATAATCATGTCCATTTTTCTCAATTTTTTCACATTCAAAGACTCATAAATAGAACGGGACATGATATTTACAGAAGATCCAAGGTCTAACACAGTGTTCTCAAATTGCATATCACCGATTTTGCAAGAGATAATTAACTTACCTGGGTCTTTGCATTTTGGAGTTAATTCCTTTTCGAGTGTTGGAGATCCATCTTCCATATCCACCTCTTCATCGTTACTGATCTCATCTTTCCCAAAAATCTCATATCCTCTAAGTTCCTTCTCATATGTTGGAGATTCATCTTCTATATCCACCTCTTCGTCATCACTAATCTCATCTTCCTCAAAAATCTCATATTCTCTAAGAATCTCATCTTCCCCAAAAATCTCATATTCTCTAAGAATCTCATATTTTGGAGGAGTAATCTCAATAACCTTAGATTGCTCGGTAAGTGTTTTCGTTGGTTTTGTGAGTTGATGATCCATATTTTTCTCTCTCGACTCACCTTCCACCTCACATTTAGAGTTAGCAAAACGACCAAGAAATGGAGGAGGTATCACAAATGTCATCGGTTTCTTCTTGGTAACAAGTTCCTCTTCTTTTTCCAGCTCTTTCTCATCCTCGTGTTTCGAAGTATTTTCGACAGAAGGGTTCGGAGATTTAGGCGTGGGCACGCTTAACTCTTGGAACGATTCTGCTTCTTTCAATTCAATCCCACTTCTTAAGATAACTGCGTTGGCATTCTCCTTCGGATTTATGATGACATGGGACGGCAGTTTACTCAAATTTTGGATCATTAACTTGTTCATAGTGGTAGCCATCTGACCGATTTGCTTCTCCAAATTCTTGATAGTGTTTTGGTTTTCTTGACGAATCTGTTGTAAGTCCTGTTGGAATTGCTCGGTGCTTTGCTGAAATTTTTGAGTATTAGTCATTAACATCTTAATCATATCTTCTAGAGAATTATCTGACGGTTGGTTTTGTTGAGGAAACGATGGGCCTTGTTGCTCGTAATAGCTAGGAGGTCGAGGGGCGTAGCTCAGATTGGAGTGATAATTCCATCATGGATTGCTAGTGTTGGAATATGGATTGTAATTGCTCTGCGGAACACCCCATAATCCATCATAAGCTTGTCCATACGACTCCTCTTGAACACGGAAGGCAGAGGAGAATTTCTCTATGAATTTTGCTTCCAGTTGAGTCCATTTCTTGATTGAACCAAAAGATAAATCGTAGTACCATTCCCTAGCATTGTCTGCTAAAGATAAAAGAAAGGCTTGAAACTTGATTTGATCTTCAGTGACATCCCTTGGTTTCATTACTGAACATACCGCATGGAACTCATTTAGATGCTTATGAGGATCATCTCCTACAAAACCATGAAAAATAGGAAGTGAGCGAATAAATTCATATGTTAATTCAAAATCAACTTCAAAAGTAGGATATTGAATGTAACAAGATTGCTCGTTAATATTTGGCATAGCCAATAACTCCCTTAAAGTCCTCTCGACTGTAGCCATGACATCTAAGAACGTTGCAAGATCTCTTTTTGTAGACGTTGAGCTCCTTTCTCAATTTGAGATTCACCTATATGAAGAGATCTAATAATACAAAAAAAAACTAAACAAAAATATTAGTAACAAAAGAAATAAATCTATTAGCACCAATCCCCGGCAACGGCGCCAAAATTTGGTGGGTGTCGAATCCAACAAAAATAAATAACCTACTCGAAAAGATTTGTAAATAGTGACAAGTAGGGTCGATCCATAGGGAATAGTGTAGAAATAATTCCTAAATTACTAATATCGATTAAAGGAGGGGTTTTGGATTTGATTAACTAAATAAAATAAAAACACGTAAATTAAAAAGCACAAGTAAAGAAAGTAGGTTTCGAATTCAATATATTGAGAAGTTCTAGTCTTCGGATTATCTCGGTGTTGATTCAACAATTTGATCACTGATGCAATGATAATTCAATGATTTATAGATAAATTGGCTACAGTTATTAACAAGCTCTAATAACCTATTTTTTCCTTATGTCGTCGATAACCAAAACAAGCTCTTTGATTACTTCTCTTACCAAGTAGACAACCCTAAACAAGCTCTTAGAATTTAGCCTATCGATAACATTCACGTATTAGAAAAACACCAATTCTAGCCAACAAACGCATAAGCTCGGTTCATTTAGACCAGATCACTAATTCCCATAGCGACTAATCGAAAACAATTAAATAATCAACGTCTCTAACTGCTACAAAATTAGGGTTCACCAGTCACGGATTTAGTCCTAAATAGCTAAATACGATTCCAACGATTAATTAATTGGCCAGACTAAATAATCAATTGAAATATATTGTCAACAGAGCTCAGAGAAAAAGTAAATACCTGATAAACAAAGAAATAATAGCACAATTCGATCTCACAAATTAAAAGAATCAAACCTCGATGAATCCTTGACTAGAGTTATGTGTTTAGCAACACATAATTCGAAAACCCCAGAGAAAAGAAAGAAAACGTACCTGAATTATAAAAATAAAGTGAAAGATGTCTTGTGGAATAAAATTCCACATATTTATCCTAGTAGAATCCTAATTAAAAAGGAAACTAATCAAGATTAGGATCCTAACAAACTTAACAAACAAAATATCTAGGAATATCTAAAAACAAGGAAATAAAATTCTAACAAAATAAGGGAATAAATCCCAACAAAATAAGGGAATAAATCCCAGATATTCAGTTATTCCAAATCAGCCAAAAATCGGATTTCAAGATTTTCTTCCAAAATCTCGTATGCTAGATTTCTGACGGTTAAGCGTGGGCACGCTCAGTTCTGCAAAGTCTTCGGCCTTGTCTTTTTATGCCAATTCCAGTTCTTGTCATTTTTACCCCTTTTCATCTCATTTTTGTTCTTTTCTTTACATGACCACCTAGTATTCAATATCATCATAATATCACGAAATAAGGAACATAATCGTAACTAACGGCTCGGCTTTAATCTTATAAAATATGCACAAATCACAACTCAACAACTTCATTTGATTTGATTTGACTTGTAAACCTTTTAAACTCGTGCAAAGGAGTAATTCATTAGAGTTGGTTTGACTTATAGACCTTTTATGCCAGTGTCAAGGAGAACTTCATTTGATTTTTTAATTTATTGAAAGTTTAAACTCTTATCAATGAGCATTGATGACAGTTTGTGCTCTTATCAAGGAGCGTTGATGACAGTTTATGCTCTTATCAAGGAGCATTTGCTTAATATCTTTAGTCGAAGTAGTGATGACGAACTTGAACGTCACTTCCTTCCATATGGTCACCACTATCTTCAAGTATGGGCTCATCATTGGAAGCATCTGTGAATGGCTTACCCCCTTTGTTGATCTCATATCTCCAAGGCTCGGGTCATCAATTCCACTCCCAATCATACTGAACTCCATATCACGTTCTCGAGACGCAAGCTCTTCAAATGTTGTTGGTTGAATCCCTTGAAGGATGTATCTAAGACACCAATGCATCCCTTGAATATTCCTTTCAATACTATAGGACTCAGATAATCTATCTTTGCAGTTAAGACTCAAGTTTCTCCGACGATTTATGTAGTCGATGACTGTTCATACTTTCATTTACGGAAATTGGTGAGCTGAAGCATGCTAACTGTGCGGCGGGTACTATAGAAGCGATTGAGAAACTCTTGCTCCAATTGCTCCCAATTGTTGATTGAGTTAGCGCCAAGATCAATGTACCAATCGAATGCATTGCCTTTCAGTAATCTAACAAATTGCTCGACTAATTGATCGCCATATGTTGCAACATCATTGCATGTTTCAACAATTCCAATCTTAACCCTATGTTTCCTACCCTCCTGACCAAGTCGGTGCCTCCAACTCAGAAAACTATCTCTTGTGGAAATATCAATTAGACCTAATACTTCGTAACCATAAGTTACTTGGCTGGGTGGATGGCCCAATTCCATGTTCCTCATCTTGCATCCTTAACTTTATAGGGAATCTTTCCATAGTTTGGCGTATATTACATGGTCATGCAATATTACTTTCAATTACCAATCGGTGATCTTCACACTCTCTACTGCTCGTGATGTTTATGTGACGATTTCTTATTTTGGTGTACTAAAAACCAACAGGCCACTTTTCACATTCTAGAGTTGAATCTAATGTCGCTAAATTGCATATAATGTTCCGATCCAAATGCTAGTGGAATTATTGTTAAATGAACTTGACCACTACAAATCAAGAGTCCACATAATTGAGCCCTCGTAGTTTGTTGCTATACTATGTATGGGTTGCAAGAATTTTTTAGTCGAATATAGATACTTGTAAATATGAGTCCAAAAAAATTCAATTGTTTTCTTATGTTAGCCCACGAAGATTTATTCTACTATTTATACAAAGTCTTATTAATACAATGAAAATCCTACTACTAAATAATTTTCTATTATATCTATATATAATATAATATATAAATATGTTCTCAATAATATTATGTTCAAGAATATAATTAAACTCTAGACAACTAAATATTTTTTAAGGCATGGTATTGTGAAGAGTTAGGAATATAGTTTATTTACTTATTAAATAGTATCTTACTATCAATATCCCTCTTTTCTTTTAGAAATCATTTTTGCTACATAAATGATTTCCTGTTACTCTTAGAATTCCTTTATATAAAAAATTCAATTATCATTATAATGATACCAATATGTTTCTTTTCTTGTAGAGATTGTTTTGCTACATAAATGATTTCTTACTATTAGAATTATTTTATATAACAAATTCAATTATTATAATAGTGGTGGTATGGTCTTTTCACATGAGAAGAAATAGTTTTGTTATTTCACACATTATATAGGAGAGAGACTATAATTATAATAATTTAATTATTATATTGTATTATCATTAGTATGTTGTTTAAGCTTTGTTTCTTAGTATACTTACAATATTACATTATTTAGATTTTTTTTAGTTATGAATTGGATTTATGAAAGAATGAAATTAATATTTTTATCAACTTTGATCTTCTAAATATCCTTTATATTTAAGCTAATATCTTTTTCAATACCCTTAGAATGACGCGTCTACATATAAAATTTATTCAAATTGAATGAGAGTTCATTCTTTTTACTGTTGTCTAGGAATATCATGTAGCAATATTATTATTATATATGACTTATTATATTTAGATTTTGTGATTAGTACATTTATAATATTATATTATTTAAATTTTATTTATTAGTTTACGATTTTATTAGGTCTTTAAGGTAAAGTGGGACTCTATTTTTTAATAGATTAAATAGTGTTATAATACTAAAAGGTTTCTAGTTTCGATTACTATAATCCTAATAATTAATTAATTATTATTAATTAATTAGCAGTAAGGGTAGATATATCCTTTCACATAGGATCAAATAATTTTGTTATTCACACATTTATATAGGAGATAGATAATGAATAAAGATGAATTGGGGATTTTAGTCAAAATGCTATCTTTATTCATCTTTCAGCAATTGTATAATCTTTAATGGATTTTAACTCATATAATTTCATCCATCAATTTTCTAGGAACTTGTTTAAAATTCTCATATGCTTTCATTAGATTTATAACATTGTTCTTTTCTTATTCTTTTTTTTCTTGAAATTTTGTTCACTATTATACTCCGAGAAAAAAATAGGAAGCTATCAATATTTCACGAAAACTATAACATTGAAAGTTTCTGTGAAAATAATGAAAATATAAGAGTTTCTTTGGAAACATTCTAATTTTGAAACTAATTCACAATTTTTTTTCTCTAAGTTGAAAAATAGAAACATTTTGAACTTTTCGATTAAAAAAAGAAAATTAGAACCATGAATAAGACATGATCTCTTTTCTTTTTTAGTATATTGTGTAAATAATTTTTCGTGTAAGTCTTTTAGAATAAAAAAATAAAACATAATGATGTGTAAATAAATTGAAACATCAATACAAAAAGTAAAATCATCGCAAAACTGTATTACATCATATCATAACAGTATGATGCTAGATACAATGGTACCTCAAAAAAAAATCCAATTTTGATACTAAAATACCTCAAAACCGCAACCACTAATATGATAAAGATTTTTAAAAATGCAACTATTAACATGATTAAGATTTTTAAAAATACCATAAAATCAAACAGTTTGAACATCTATCTAATACCATTATAGAATGAGCTGCATTTGAAGTGTGGGTATTTTCTTACAACTCTAATATATAGTAATAATTATGATAATCTTTGTATATAATGAGTACACTTTATTAGGATAATTCGATTGTTACTTGAATATTAAAACATATTAGAACCTGAAACTCACGAATTATTGTTGCTTTTACAGGAATTCCTAATGGTAGCAACTTGAGTTGGATGATAACCTTTAATCTTAATCATCTAGAAAATATTTTGATTTTTATTGATATAATTATAGGTACACTAGGCTACTAAAGAAACAAAGGCTAATCAGCATGAAATAGATATTGAATTAAACAACTTATTTTTCTGCCCACTTGCACTTCCAAATCAAAGTGACAGTTCAAAATTGGTTGGTATGTTGTATTAGTTAAGAGTTTGATTCTCTTAATTCATGTTTATTTATTTATTTTTAATCATGAGTTTGTCAGTATAAATAATTTAAGTTGATTTACATCTTTTGTCGGATAAATATATTCACTTTAAACTCCAAATATAGAGGGTGTTTGGCTAAGCTTATAAGCTCTTTTAAACATCTTATAAGATGTAGGGGTGGCAAATTGGTTCCGGAACCGTGGGTCCAACCCGATCCAATTAGTTTTGGGTTTGGATGGATCGTAAAAAAAGAATTATGGTTCCAATTGGTTTTGTATTTATTGAATTTTCAAGACTTTGGTTTCTTATGGTTTTTGATTGGGTCCAAATTGGTTCCAATAATGGGCCTATTTTGGTTCCCAAATGGATCCAATTAAAAAAGAGAGAAATAATTCTCCATTTTTTCTTTCTTAGACCCAATTGGTTTTCTTTATTTAAAATTTCACTTGTAGAGAATATGTGTGATTGCTTAAGAACTAAACACATACTTGTTTTAGTCATTTGAACTTATACTTTAAATAAATTTTTATAATAAGATCAAAAAATTATTTTATATTATTTTTAGTCATTTGAGCTTTTTTATTTTTTAATATATATTATATTTTTATTAATATAATAATTAATAAATATATATTAAATAATTAATAAATATATATTAAATAATTAAAAATAAATAAAAATATTTGGCTCGGCTCGAGCTCGAACCCATGCTCGCGAGCTCGAGTCCGAGCTCGAAAATTTTGGGCTCGGCTCGAGTTCGACCTCGAGCTCGAGCTCGAGCTCGCGAGCTTGGGCTCGGCTCGAGTTCGAGCTCGAGCTCGCGAGCTTGGGCTTGGCTCGAGCTCGAACCCATGCTCACGAGCTCGAGTCCGAGCTCGAAAATTTTCGGCTCGGCTCAAGTTCGGGCTCGAGCTCGCGAGCTTGGGCTCGACTCGAATCCATGCTCACGAGCTCGAACCCGAGCTCGAAAACTTTGGGCTCGACGAGTTCGAAAAAAATGTCAAGCTCGGCTCGTTTACACCTCTATTCTGAACCGACTAACTTTCAAATAGTAACATAAATTATAACTTAGTATCAATTAATATATCTTTAATTTCTGTAACCGAAAAAAAAAATTATATTTTTAATTTTTGTAACCGAAAAAAAAAATTATATCCTTAATTTCTCTACATTAATTTTTTCGTTATAAATTAAAATACATTAGTTAATAATATATTTTACAAATAAATTATCACATTTGTATAATATGATTGGAATTTTTATAAGAAAATTATAAAAATATAATGTAATAAGTTAGTTAGTGAACAAGAAAAAAAAAATTATTTGCATTATATTGGATTAGTTGGTGAACAAGAAAAAAAGATTAGTGATTAGTATACAAATGTTTGCATTGTGTTGGATCCATAAGTCACCAACCTCCTATTTTGGATCCTTTATGGTTCCTAAATGGATCTTTGTATAAGAACCATTTGGAACCAATCAAAACCAATAAGGACCCAATTCATATTGAAAAGACATTTTGGTTTCTTGTTGGTTCCAACTTATTTTTTTTACAAACCCAATTGGACCCAACCCAAATCCGATCCGATCCACCCATTTGCCACCCCTAATAAGATGTTTGAGAGCTTATAAGCTCTATGAAAGTGTTTGGATAATTTTCTTAAAAAAGTGCTTATAAGACCAAAAAATAAGATGTTTGGGTCTTATAAGCAAATAAAAAATAAGTTGGCAAAACCCAACTTATTTCAAAATCTTAAATTTGAGATGTTGTTTATATTTTTTTAAAGACATAAAATAAACCTAGTTAATTTTATTATTTCCAACAATACTTTTCTCCGAAAAATATTTCTTTTTATTAATGCACAATTATCTCGTATAACATTTGAAAACATCTTATAAGTCCAATAGACTTATTTTATCCAAACACTTAAGAACTTATTTTTTAAATAAGACGAAACATCTTATAAGCTCTTAAAACATCTTATAAGATGTAAGAACTTATAATATGTTTTAAATAAGCTTAGCCAAACACCCTCATAGTATATATAAATTCTCTCGTTATTAAAAAAATATTGCACTAATTAATATCTTAAGTAATTGTAATACATTCTCTCGTTATTAAAAAAATATTGCACTAATTAATATCTTAAGTAATTGTAATACGAATGGACACTCAAGATCTCAAGAGTTTGATGTTGTAATCAAATATATTTTGATTTTATGACTTGCCTACCATCATTATTCTTCAATAAAAAAGTGCGACAGCTTACCAAATTAATTTGTCACTTGTAGGAAGTCTTCTCCCATGTTTGGATCTTAAATATTGGGGAAAATTTGAAAACAAAAAGATTAATAATTTTTCTCATCAAAATTGTTCTTGATTGATAACTGTAGTGGTTAGATTGCACTATACTCATAACATAAACTGTCTACATACTATTATTTGTTATCAAATTAAGTGTAGTTCTCTTCTTTTAATGTGTCGTAACTCGTTCCATATTAGACTCGATATTACTGTGTGTCCTTTTTGGCTTTTTCGATTATTTTTTCGTATTTATAGAAAACCCTCTTCACTATTACAATATAAATAATATGACTAAATATCTCGAAAAATATTATTATTTAATATTGTTGAACTTTAAAAAGAAATTGGGCGAATAAAATTTTAGATTAATATACTAAAAATGAAGAAAGTTAATCACATAGAAATAAAAATATAACTTAAATAAAATCAAACTGTGGTAGTTCGACTTAATACAAAATTATTAATCAATTGGAAGTTACTTAATATAAATAAGTTAAGCCGAAATCAATTAATGAAATTTGGGTGATAAATTTTTCTAATTAATCTTTTATTTCTTAACTATTTTAAATCTTTACATTCCATATAAGTTTTATGTAATAAATTAAATTTGTATTATATTTGTCCTTTAGAGATTTCTTTTACAGATAAATCATATACATATAATATGAATAATCTAATTGATTATTAGGTATAGTATATTTTTCGATATAATTTTTCTATTGGTACGTGATTTCTAAAATCAAAACAATACCAAAGATATTCATATGATCTCGCCTCACAGTAATACTTGAATTTTTACATAAAGAATCATAACTTCGGAATATGATTTAGTGTGACACGACTAATATGGTACGATTTCGAATAACCATAATACATATGTCACGTAAGATGGAAACTAGAATAAATGTGAATATGAAAGACATAGCATTGGAATCTCAAAATGCATGAGACTGAAAATAGTGGAAATTGGTGGTACTGTATATTAAAAGTAAAAAAAATTATTAATTCTTTAAATTGTTATAGAAATAGGTTAGTGGAAATTAAGGCAGTCTCTTGTTCTCTACTTAACTACAAATGATAGGATAATGATGATCATTCTTTTTCGCTCGTCTTGAAAAATATTTAATTTTAATATAGAGGTTTTCAATGTATTTAATTCTTAATAATAAAAGATATGTGTATAGCACGTGAATTTAATAATTTTTATTAAAATAATTTATATACATAGATGTTTTTCAACTTGATAAATACAAAACAAAAATTAATTTAAGTAATGAAATATATTTTAAATTTAGAATTTAAAAATTAGATAATAATGCAACTAAAAAAGTTGTTTTAGAAATTCATGCTTCATCTATACCGTGCTGTTTAATATTGAATTATGTGATTAATTCACTTGCTATGGCTCAAATTTGAATAATCGTGTAATTTTTTGATTTCCTTTTGATTTTTGATTCATTGTTTTTTTCATTTTCTAAACTCATGAGATTATGTTCTCGAAATCCTTGACGTGTATGTATTATTGAAAATTAGTTTTGTTTTCTGCAAATCATATTAGGTTGGATCGAAGATTTTTTATGCTAACTGAATTTGTCCTTTTCATTTATTATATTAAGTTTATTTAAAAAAATGAAAAGAGAAAAAGATTAGGTATATTTCAAGTCTATACTATTACATAATCAATAGAGAAAATAGTTAGAAATAACCGAGTAACAATTTTTATTGTCTTAACTTGGTAGTTGTTAATAGTTAATACAAGATTTTATTTTCGGTTGTTAATTCTATTTCTTCGAAACGAAGAGTTACTTATACTTAATATGAATTTTCTGCAACAACTATTGATGATTTAGTTTATTTATATTTAGCAAAATATTAATCATGTTTGTTTATGCTTACAAAATTAAATTTACTATTTTCTTGATAATAATATTCTTGGAAATTATCATCTACAAACACATTTTCAAGTACAAACATATTATTTTTTATATTTCTATTTTACTTTTGCATATAGAATTATTAATGAATCAACACATTTATCACTTCACAATATCTCTAGTTACTTTAATTATCCTTGCTATCTTTTTTCTTTTTCTTGCTTAACTATTTATCTAATCATATAATTATCAAAATAACTAACTCGTGTTTTTAGGGCTCACTAAAAGCATGAACAAAAAGTGTTAAAAATTATAATAATATGGATTAATTTTATCGAGCCTAATAAATGACAAAGCAAAAGTGTTTTAAATAACAAAATTAGAAATCAAAATTGTATTTTCCCGATTAATTACAAGTGCATTGTATGTGAAAATGGATGTAGGAGCTAAGTATGATGCACGGACATGGGACACGGCGCACGACACGACACGGACACGGGACACGATATTTTTCAAAAAACCTAGGACACGACACGGCACTTGTATATATATATAAATATATATATATATATATAGTTTACTTGCTTCTTTGTAAAACTTGATATGTCATAAAAATAAACTACTAATCATTACTTAATAAGTATAACAAATGCAAAATAAAAATAACCAAGTCTCCAACCCAAAAATAACCACGTCTCCAATGAGTAATATTTACTCATTTTGTCACAAATACATAAATATATATTAAGTAATAATAGATTGTAAATGAAATAAATTTATAAGTAACTAAATAAGGGACTAGGTTATTAAAAACTTATATGTTCAAATCATTGTTAATAGGTTGATTAATTGGGGTGGTCAAGCATCCATCACAATATAAATTAATCTTAAAATGAAGCATTCATCACAAGTAATTACAATAACATTCATTATATAATTTTCGGAATTCAAACCAAAGTTGAATTAATTGGGGCTTTCTGTCGAACAGGTGATGGGAAATGAAATTAATTGGGTTCTCGACAATGAAGCCTTAGATATTGACTATGCAATATAGTATACTTGATTACTTGGTAATACCATACGAATTTGGGTTTAAAATTAGGGATTTAGAAATTTGGGGATTCTAGAGTATATGTTGAATATATTGTAAAAGTAAAAAGAGATAAAAACCTTTGTTGGATTGGAGACGAAAGTAAAAGACGACGACATCACCCCCTTCAATTGAAGAACAAGGAGAAATAGTTTTCTATATTATAATATTTTTTTAAAATTGCATTTGACCCCATAAAATATATTTTCTTCAAAAATTTGGCACAAGTGTCCCAATCCGTGTCGGACACTCTACATGGCCGTGTCGGACACTCCATATGGCCGTGTCCGACTATTCACATGCCGTGTCCAAAACGTGTCCAAATTCTGGACACCAATTAGGCGTGTCGGACACGTGTCGGAGCCGTGTCCGTGTCCGACACGTGTCCGACACCATACGCCTTGAATTTCTGAAGTGTCCGTGCATTAGAGGAGCTAACATAATGTATAATTTTCATGCGAGGAATTACGGTCCAAGTTTAGTTGAGGGAGGACTATAAGTCAATAACACAAACAAAAATATAAAGAAAATTGCAGATTAATTCTATATTTAACCAAAGTTCAGTTTTATATTCATTTACTATAGTTTCTCATATTTAGTCTTATTATTATTAAAATCTCTCATATTAAATCACACCGCTCAAAATCTAACCGTCGACTCCATTAGTTAACACTTTAATCAATTTTTTAAAAAGAATTTATCCATGAATTCACTTTTACTGAGAGTAAATGTAAAAAATTTATAATAAATGAAATTAAAATAAACTTGAATTAACTTATAGGAAAAAATTGTAATTTTTCCGCATTCCTTCTATAATTACACGAAAGAACCCTAATAATTCCATGATCATCAGCAGGGATCACACACGTGGCAAAAATATTATATCTCTATTAGTTTATCTGCTTTTTCCTGGCTCTTCTAAGACCACACCACACCAATTACAAAGAGTAGTTTTGGTTGTGAGATAAGGTCCATCCTCCATTGCCTCTCAATGTTGTCGACAAAAAATTCTCCTAAAACATCAACTTCCCCCTTTTCTCCCCTCTTCAAAAATTCTACTTCTTTGTGTGATACGCAAATTAGAAGAACTACTTCACATTGATTTATGTGGTATTTCTTGCTCCATGATGATTATGTAATGTACTACGGGAATTTCAATACCGTTTTCTTTGAATTGTAGTTGAAGTTCCTCAGAAGCGAAAAGCTTCCTAGCTCAAATCCCAGTTGGCATTTTGATTAATTTAATTTGTTTATTACTAAAGATCCAAACTTTATTTTTACTAAAGTAGATGGGTGTGTTTTAAGTGAGAAATTGACGTAATTTCTGAAGTGGGTTCTTTGATTAGGAGGAGAATCTGATAGTTTTAACAGTGTTGGATTTAATTTGAGGATGATGTCAATGACCTGTCATAATCTTGAGTTTGGAAGAACAGGACTGGAAAAGTTTGTGGCATGTGGGTGGTCTTCCAATGCCTCTGTTGATGTAAGAAATTGTTCTAAGGGTGTGTTTATGAATGTTCATAGAGGTCGCAAACCTCGAAAATTGTTTTGTTGGAGGCGTGAAATTGGAAGGTGTCGCGTTTATTCTACAAAGACTCCAGAAGCTTTTCTTGATGGTAATGTGTTTATTTTATTTACTTATGATCAGCTTTTACATATTGTACTGTAATATTTGACTTAATTCAGTTATCTGTGATATTTTAATAACCTATAGGTTGATTAGGTTCTGTTTGAATTTTAACTAGCTGAATGTATTATGTTGTTTGGACTGGATGATTTGTTGACATCCATTTGGATCATTTTAGAGTCATTTGAAATCCTTTGAGGCAAATTTTTAATCCTTTAATCCAATAGCAAGAGTGCGGTTTTGTGGATTGATGTTTTGAATTTAGAATTTAGAATTTTTATGAGGTTGTGATCGTGATTTATGCCACTTAGGAGTTGAAGCTGGTCCTCCACCAGTGCTGGATCCAACAAAAGGGTTAAAGAACCCTTCTTCACTCTCAAACATGTTTGAAGTTGTTGCAGACGACCTACTCACCCTTAACAAGAATTTACAGTCGGTGAGATTCTTGATTTAATGTTTCAAGAGACATTTTGTTAGTATTGTTGTTTTTTCCAGTAATGAAGAAGGTTAAATAAACAGCATATAAGTTGGATGGTTGGAAGTGATTGTAGTTAATTCTTTGGGTTAATAAAAGCTTGATACAATGGTCAAATTGCATCTCTGCAGAGAGAGGCCCACTTTTAGGTGCTTATTGATATTCTTGAAAACTCAATAAAATGAACAATATATCTGATGTTAGTTTTAAGGCTATCATTTGTGGTGAAATTTGGTATAGACGATATGGATCGTATGCTCTTGGCTCGACATTAATACGACCCATGAACCATAAGCCTCTACGAACCATAACCCTCTAAGGATATTAGAGCTGACGTAGATCGAAATTGCACTCCTGATCCCTGGAGCTACTTTATTTGCAAAACACTACAAGACCCGCGTGTTTCTACTGTACGGGTCAAGTACAAAAAAGGACCCGACAGATCCCGACCGTACATCAAGGACACGTGTACGGTATATGTTCGTACGTCTGTGTCGTCCATACAACGTGGACCTTCTATAAATAGTTGCACTGTTAATTGGGAAATGGGACCGAAAAGTGAGATTTGTTAGTACTTATCCTCTCTACTACCGAGCTATCATTACGAACCTTAATATTATATTTGAACTACGTTAGACTTGATCCTTAAGAAAGGTACGTAGGCAGCTTGGGTTTGACCTAAGTGCAGTCTATAATCTCTCTTACGGCTGGGTCGTACTCTTGGGCTCGGCTTGACCTAGATCGTTTATTTCGACCTAGATCAAAATTCTTTTTGGGTTTTATGCAATTCGAATGTGGCTTTTCCATACTGTTTGATTGATCTCAAAATGAGGTGCTTTTTGTTTATTCTGTTTTGATTTCTGATAGAAAGCATTTATAGATTGTTGGTGCAGAAAACCCGGTTTTGATGTCAGCTGCAGAGCAAATATTTGGAGCTGGTGGGAAAAGAATGAGACCAGCTTTAGTTTTTCTAGTGTCGAAGGCCACTGCAGATATTGCTGGTTTGAAGTGAGCAATTCTCGATACTCTACCTGTGAACGAGATCAAAGTTGTTTATATTAATCAATTTAAACTGCATTTGTTGGTTCAGGGAACTCACTAAAGAACACAGAAGGCTTGCTGAAATCATTGAAATGATCCACACTGCGAGCTTGATACATGACGACATATTAGATGAAAGTGACACTCGCAGAGGTTAGCCTTTTCCATTTTAATTTTCCAACAACTCAATAAAATTTACGCTAGAGACCTTCTCAAGTCATACATGCAAAACTGAAATTGACAAATAAAGAAAGAGAAAAAATTGGACAAAGCATTGTAGCTACTTTGTAGTTTGCTTGACTGAACTTTTGTGTTTTAGGAAAAGAAACTGTTCATCAAATATATGGTACAAGAGTGGCTGTGCTGGCTGGGGATTTTATGTTTGCACAATCATCATGGTACTTGGCAAATCTTGAGAATATCGAAGTCATCAAGCTCATCAGTCAGGTAATGCCAGATCTCATGTATGAACTTTTGCAGAGTGAATATAGAATCATCATGGGAGATATATGTGTATCGATTCTTTACAAGGAAACATAGATAAGCCCTGTTTGCAAAAACTGTGAAAAGAACTAAGTGCTTTTAAGGTTTTTGCTGAATTTAACTTGTTTGGTTTCATCGATTCTGTATTTACTTTTTTTGAAGAAGAAAAAAACTAAAATCGAAAGCAAGTCTAAAGGTACTTCTACCAACTGTCTCCATTTCTTCTACTTTTTAGCAGTTTTTGCAAACAAACTCAACTTACCTTATTTGGCCAGTTTGCAACTTTTTCTTAACTTTCATCACTTCTTTAATTTTTGCGAACAGTCTTATAGCACTGAACATTTAGGGTGTGTTTGGATTGAAAGATTTGAAATCTATGGATTTCAAATTCATCGACAAATCCATTTAAGTTCGTTTGGATGAATTCTTGTTACGATGGGTTTCAAATCCCTTGTAATTCATTTTGACATATTTTCTCCATAACTACGGTGGATTTCAAATGACTCAATTTTAGGTGTCATTTCAAATCCTTCTTCCAAATCCCCTCCCCAAATCCAAATCACTCAATCCAAACACACCCTTAAAACTTTTGAAATTATAGAGAAATGAGACTATGATCCAGCCCCCTTAGTCGCTCTGTCTCTGACTATATATATATATATATATATATATGATTACTACTTATTACAGGTTATTAAAGATTTTGCTAGTGGTGAAATAAAACAAGCATCTTGCTTGTTCGACTGTGACGTTCAGCTCGATGAGTATCTGATCAAGAGTTACTACAAAACAGCCTCCTTGATAGCCGCCAGCACGAAGGGGGCCGCCATTTTCAGCGGGGTCCACGGTGACATCAGCGAGCAAATGTATCAGTACGGTAAGAATTTGGGCTTATCCTTTCAAATAGTCGACGATATATTGGATTTTACTCAATCAGCCGAGCAACTAGGCAAACCAGCTGCTAGTGACCTAGCCAAAGGAAATCTAACGGCCCCAGTTATATTTGCACTAGAAAAAGAAACGAAACTGAGGGATATAATCGAATCTGAGTTTTGTGAAACGGGATCTCTTGAGCAGGCTATTGACATTGTCATGAACTGTGGGGGAATTGAGATGGCTCGGGATTTGGCCAGAAAGAAAGCTGATGAAGCTGTTGAGAATCTTCGATGCTTGCCCCCGAGTTCGTTTAGATTAGCACTTGAAGATATGGTAATCTATAACTTGGAACGAATCAAGTGAACGAAAAAATGCAATGTTGTATATTCTATAGGTATTCTTGAGCAATTTGTTGTTGTATAATCACAGTATTATTTTTTTATGGTGATTGGAAGATTGAAATTCAGTTGTTGTACACTAGCTACAGAAAGTCATGTAAAAATAATTGTACTTCCTCACTTGTATATCAACATATGTTTTTTACACATCATTTGTCTTTGTAATATTCCTACACCACTTTTTAAGGATAGAAAGAATGTATTTTGTATAATTAGGCCAAATGTTAGGGTTGTATGAGTAACTATCCACTTTGTGTTAGTCAATTGACCTCAATTAGAGCTTCACTATGATCTCTTGAATTACATAATTGGGATTTTGATCATATCTATCTCCTATATAAATGTGTGAATAATAAAATTGTTTCGTCCCATGTGAAAAGACTTTCATACCCTTATTTAAATTTAGAATCCTTTTAATAGTTTTAGTATTAAACCACTATTTAAATTAAAAAAAAATAGAGTTTCGCTTTACATTAAATACCTAATAGAGCTAAGGAATTAATTAATTAATTAATAAACAAACATGAATATGAATAATATAAATATAATAATAAATAATAATATAATATATATAAATATAAAAATAAATATAAATATATCTATATAAAGGGTAATAAAATTATTTCGTCCTATGTGAAAAGACTTTCATACCCGTATTCAAATTTAAAAAAAATTAACAGTTGGAACCATAAACCTTTTAATATTAGACCACTATTTAATTTATAAATAATGTGTGAATAATAAAAAAATTTCGTCCCATGTGAAAAGACTTTGATACCCTTAATTTAAATTTAGAATTCTTTTAACAGTTGGAACTAGAGACCTTTTAGTATTAAACCACTATTTAAATTATAAAAAATAGAGTTTCGCTTTACATTAAATACCTAATAGAGCTAGGGAATTAATTAATTAATAAACAAACATGAATATGAATAATATAAATATAAATATAAATATAATAATAAATAGTAATATAATATATATAAATATAAATATATTTGTATAAAGGGTAATAAAATTATTTCGTCCTGTGTGAAAAGACTTTCATACATGTACTTAAATTTTTAAAAAATTAACTGTTGGAATCATAAACCTTTTAATATTAGATCACTACTTAATTTATAAAAAAATAAAGTCCTTCTTTTCCTTAAATACCTAAAAAAACTAAAGAACTAATAAAGCTAAACCTAACTCTAATAATAAGCTAAAATAATCTAATAAAATCAATCACAAGGAATGGAATTTCGAAATTTTCTTTTATGTTTGGTGTTGTAGTTAAATTAGTGTAGTCAAATTGATGTCTCAATATTTTTTTCATGCTGATTTTCTTATTTTATTAACAATGGCTTATGGGAATCTTATAAAATAACCAAGTTCCCTAAGAGACCGTCATTATTAATTGAACATTGATATTATTTTTCTGACACACCTGCCCATATACAAAATTAGATGCATGGCAAAGAAATATATCATATTATTTAATAATAAAAGTTAAACTTACTTTAAATAGCATTTTTCCATCCCAATATTAATAGACATAATATTATAGAAATTGTGTGAATTACATATCTCACATATAAATATTTCAAATGGATGTATATAAGGATACACAATTCAAAATTATAACATGATTGGAGAAAATAGATTGTTATCCTATATCTAAAAGTTCACATGTTATTGGAGTTGTTAGAACGAATAAATGTCAAAACAAATTGTGCTTGTAACTAAAGCTACATAATAATTTTTTGAGATATTAATATAACTTATATTTAATATGAAAACAAATTATAAACACCACAAATTTCTTTTGTAATATGATGCTTATAGTTATTAATCGGGCTTTTTTGATATAACCCCCCGAGGTATGTAGCTTTGGCAAACAACCCCCCGAGGTTTGAAATTTTGGTAAACAACCATTTCTGGTTAGTTGACCGTTAGTCAACAGTTAAGATCATGGGCAAAATTGTAATCTAATAATTCCAAACAAATATATTAATTTTCAATGTATTTATTTGGAATTAATAAAATTAATATATTTGTTTGGAATTATTAAATTACAATTTTGCAAATAAATAAAATTAAGAAAATTAATATATTTATTTAATATATTTGTTTGGAATTATTAAATTACAATTTTGCAAATAAATAAAATTAATAAAATTAATATGTATTTATTTTCAATGTAATATTAATATATTTGTTTGGAATTATTAAATTATAATTTTACAAATAAATAAAATTAATATATTTATTTAATATATTTTTTTTGGAATTATTCAATTACAATTTTGCAAATAAATAAAATTAATAAAATTAATATGTATTTATTTTCAATATAATTCCAAATAAATACATTGAAAATTAATATATTTGTTTGGAATTATTAAATTACAATTTTGCCCATGTCCTTAACTTTTGACTAACGGTCAACTAACCAGAAATGGTTGTTTACCAAAATTTCAAACCTCGGGGGGTTGTTTGCCAAAGCTACATACCTCGGGGGGTTATATCAAAAAAGCCCTTATTAATCCTATAAAAACTGCTTCGGTATTGGAACTCCAAAAATTACTATAGGGGCTCCATTCTTATTCATCTCTCCGAGCAAATGACAAATACTTTATTGCTTAATAGAGATAATTAAAAAATTATTAAATATTTTTATAGTTTATCTAAATAATTGTGTGAAGATAACATATTTATAAGTAAACATAATAGTGTGAAATATATAGTTTGTACAAGTGTCAAAGAATGACAACCGTTTTATTTGTATTTTTTGTGATTTCAAATAAAATTATCTATTTATATTAAATATACCTATGTGAGGACTTAGTATATATTTATGTTTAATATATATGTGTAGTTGTGTTGGAATCAAATTTATTGATTGAACAAAAATAAAATGCTGATTACTATGAACTTAATATAGAGTAAGTGAAGTTAATTAACTAAAGTTAATGTTAAAATTTTTCTTTTTTCATTTATATCATAATTGTTTCATTATCAAATCTTACATGGTATTACTTTATTTTTCAAACAATTACTAACAATCCCTTAAATAGATTTTATATCTAAAAACCCAAGAAAAAAGTTTTTAATACAAAAAATTTACACCATCTTTTCATTCAAGAAAAAGATTATTTGATGGGGTTACTAAATTTTTCTACTTAAGTGATTTGCTTTGTTAAACAAACTTTAAAACAAGGAATAGAATTTGAGAATGAATGCATGAGGGAGAGACAAAGTGTAGTTTCTGTGATAGGGAGGAAGGAAGTAGAAATCATATTTTCTTTGAATGTAGCTTTACTTGGAAAATTCAATTAAAATGTTGGTTAGGGTTGGGGTTCAAAAATCAAAAGATGAGATAGGAAGAATGTATACAATATTGGAGCCGCAAAATTAGCAAAGGAAAAACGAAAGAAAATTGCAAAAGGAGGGCCATGTGCGCTGTGATTGTATACAATACATGGATGGAAAGAAATAGGAGGATTTTTCTCAAAGAATATGACCGATAGATAGCATAGTTGAAAATATATGGAATGTTATACAAAGTAAATTTGTAAAGGAATAGCCCATGTCTGGTATGTACGTAGTTTATAAATATATGTTTTGGTGATCAATAAATGGCGCTCACTTTATTCCAAAAAAAGTTTATGTACTTAACTGGTTTGGGTCTCTCTACATTAAGAATTCGTCAATTATACTTTGTTATATAAATGTGTTTATTTAAGTTTTCTATATTGATAAATGATAATATTTATATTTTTAGTTCCAATTTTTATGCCTTTTAATAAAAGATAAATGATTATATTAAAAATATTTAATGTTACTAAATAAAATTTGTCATATGCAATTTCTCAGTTTCAAATTATTTAAAAAGAAAGAAAATGATAAAGTATAGCCAATTCATAATCTAAGAAATGAAGATAATTTAGTCCAAGTATGATTTTTTAGTTATTGTGGAATGAAAATTTCGTAAAATAAGTTCTTGAGATTGAAAATTAATTGTTTGGATTTTTGCATATATATTTATTTTATGGGATTTTCAGTAATTTTTTCCTTAGTTTCCGATGATTCTCTACATTTTAAGTATCTTCTTTTAAATTGATTTGTATTTTAATTTATTGACTTTAAGTTTAAGTATTAAGAAAACATTTGTAACGTGATAATAGATTTTTTGATTGCATATAGACAATTTGAAGCTATGAGATTCAATTTTAATTAAATATAAAAATTAAAGTTGGAACTCCTAAAGTAATTTGTGGAGTGCTTACAAGATATACGTATATTGCATGATATTACATGATATGTTGATGAATTCATTTTTTATATAAATAGTACTAAGCTCTTTTTGTGCATCTATATTATAATGATATTGTAAATAAAGCTAGAGTAGAAATAGATTAACACCCTTTAAAATTCCATGAAACTGTAGGAAATGAATAACATGTACTTGAAAATATGAATATATGTTAGTACATGTGGAACTATGGATTTGTTGATATTCTACTTTTACATTATTAAAAAGAGTAAGAGAATGAATTTATTGATAATATTTTTGATATTATTAAAAAGAGAAGGGGAATGAAATAAATGGGTCTACAGTGTGCAGTTCAAAGAAAGAAAATGGCAAATTAATGGCAAATTAGGTGTGAAGTTCAAAGAAAAAAATGTAAAATTAATGACAAATTAAGAATATATATAAATTGATTGATGCATATACTAGAAAAAAATATTATTATTTTTGTCAATAGAATTTGAGATGATATTTAAACAAATAAAACAAAATTTATCAAAAACATATAAAAATAATAATTAATTATTTTCTTAAACGACTATAACTAAACTATTAGTTAAACTTATTTTTTACTAAAGTTAATCTATTTATGTAACCATTAATTTTCTTACTTCAACTTTGCTTCTCATTATTGAACCAGGTGCGTAGCACGTGATTCTTTCTAGTACACAAAAAAAAGTAAAAAAAAGTTATGTTGCAATTTGACTCAAATTTACTCGATACTCCTGCATACTTGTTAAAATTTCAGATATGATGAGAACAAACAAAAGAATTACGTGGTCTAGGCCGAAGCATTTGGCCTGCATCCATAGACTAATGCCCAAAAGATTAGAACGTAGACAACTAGACATTCTCTATATTGTTTGAAATACAATATAGAGAAACTAATTGGACCAAACAAGAGTGTTCATGGTTCATAAAATACAGAATATTTTGTATCGAACCCAAAATGAGCCTATAACAAATTATATATTATTTTTAGTAGATTGAACTTAAATGAGGTGAGCCCATTTGTTTAAAGGTCCAATCAAACCCAATCTATGAAAGCTGAATGAAAGACTTTTAGGGCTTGTATTTATCAGCATTTCCAAACCGAAGCTCATTTCTTGTGTTTCCAGCACTTCATATTGCATAATGCTATCAACATGCAAATCGATTTGTTGTGTTTGAGTTAGTTATTAATGATTTAGTTATTAAATATTTTTTTTTTATGGATTTAGGTGTAATCAAATTTAATAAAGTTATTCCCAATTTAGATCCACTTTGGAATCAAGTTGCAGTGAAAACAAATTTTTCAAAACCAACTAAACCAAAAAAATAGTTGAGTTTGTTGGGATAATGGATTTGAAACCATATTGACACTTATGAATAATTTTCATTTTCACGTGGAAGACCCTAAGTCCCGCGCTTAAAAAGTTATAAACCCAAATTTATCAGAGTCAAAATATCTCATTTGTCTAAAGTTATAAATAGTCCTACTTGTATTTTTTTTTTATACTAGTAAATTTGTATTAAAAGAGAGCAAAAAAACACAAAGTACAACGAACATGAAAACATCCTATGAAACAACATACACGAAAAGAAAGATTGCTAACAACAGTCACCAAACAACAAAAAACAAATATATGCTTTACACTGAACGAGATAAATGTTCGGGAGTAAAAGGGTACCACACAAACAAATTGAATAGGAGTAATTGCTTACTGAGAAGCTCTCCAAGGGTTCCCGACCATTGGGAATTTGAACAGAGAAGGCAGCCTTCACAAGTAGATAAATGCTCCAGAAGAACTACCAAATGATAAATCTCAGCCTTGACTTGAGCCTAGCAGAACAACAAGAAAGAGGCCACAATAGAGTCACCCTCATCTTCCCTCCGAGAAATGAGTATATCCCCAAAAAGCCAAATCCTCAAACAACCAAACAAACTGAACATCTCTAACATCCCAAAAAACTCCTGCTTTACGATTCAACAAGTCAAAATCACAGCTCACAAGAGATAAAGTGTTCACGACAAACAAAACAAACCATCAAAAGCAAAAAAACAAAAGGTGAAAATATATAGTTTCAGGTAAAAATGGATGTTTTATTCCTATATTATTTTCACACTATTTTATTTATGGTCAGTACTAGCAAATCCTACCGTTTGGTCTCGCTATTAATTTTTCTTCATTAAATAAAATTGGATATACACGTAGGAATTTTATGCCGCATACCACATATTTAGATAGGGAAAATAATATTAAGCTCCTCTCAACTATGAGCTTTTGACATTCACCTCTCAACTTTATCTTCTTATGACTAAATGTCCTTTATTAATTATTTTCACACTATTGATTTGGAACCATATTGCCACTTAGGATAGTTTTCATTTTTAAGTAGAAGACCCTAAATTTAATATCAGACTATCATACATTATAATTGTTCTGTCATTCATTGCTTGAAGTGATCTAAGGTATGTATTGCCCGCATTTAAAAGGTTATAGACCCAACTTTTGTCGAGTCAAAATATTTCATTTATCTAAAATTATAAATACATCTGCTTGTTTATTTTCACATAAAAATGGATGTTTATTTCCTATATTGTTTTCACAGTATTTTATTTAGGCTAGTTCATACTTATTCTGCCATAGGTCTCGCTATTACTTTTTCATCATTAAATAAAGTTGGATATAAGCTTATAAAAGTTGAAAACTTTTATACCACATTAGATCCAATATGAAAAAATCTATCTTGGTCCGGGACCAGATAGGCCACAAATTTTGCATGGGGTGGGTGGTTTTATTCACCACCCCAAGTGTATACCACCCCATCCCAAAATGTAAATATGTGGTTAAAACTGGATCGGGACCAACGGTCCCGGTCCAAGATAGAATCACTCGATCCAATATGTTTGGCTATTTGAGTGTGGGTTGGGTGGGTGATCTCACCAACTAATCACATCACCCACCATATTTGTGTAGTGAACTGCTATACTGTTTCTAATGGATCAAATATATTATAAATTTTTTTATAAAAACTAAATGCGAACAACTCTTTAATTTTAATAATTTAAATGAATCCACAAAAATTTACATAGCTCCCACTATTTAAGATTTAACCACTCATTTATTAAAATAAAAATATTGTAATTTAACTTTATGATTTTAAAAATAATATAATCAAACATATTGGAAAACTATTTTAGGCACGGAGAGAACGAGAAGGGGTGGGGGGTAAAAGAGACATTTACAATCTCAAGGCTTTCCCCTCTTTATAAAGGGTTTAGGGTTTGTCCATAAATTTCATATTGCCTTTCAAAGAGCCGAGCGCACCTTTCTACAGTGGCGCTCGTGTTCCGTTGCCGGCATACACTAATCTCCAGATCTCTTCCCGAAATCCCGATCGATAATCTCTGTTTTTATCTTTTGATCTCGGGAAGGATGTCACATTTCTCGTGAATATTGTTTGTGATTTTGCTGAATATATATATATATATATATATATATATACATTGCTATGTTTTTGTTTTCATAAGTGTTGATTTCTTTAGATCGATTGGCCGATCCAATGGGTTCTCGCGGAGAATTTTCTATGAAATTTCTAATGTGCGGGAGCTCAATTTCACCCGGCCTAGATTTACATTTCGGGTGGTTTTCTTGAGAGAAGAGGTTTTTACACGGTTTTCTTCTCGTGTTTTGACTCATGATAACTGCCCTATATTTTTTCACTCCCCATTAATTTATGTTTTTTATTTTATGAATTTATTTGGATGATTCCTCATGCTTCCGCTTATGCAAGTGTTATCAAATCTTTGACCTCTTCATGAAGAGGTTCTATACGGATTTTCTAGAGACCCTGTTTCCTGGTGATTTTTCCAGCTTCTTGGGCATATTTTTTTGAATGGTCTATTTTATTTTTCTAACTAAATAAGGAAAAGACTTATAATTATCACTATTAGTCTATTAATGGACCCAATTTGACTCTAAGCTTAAAGTTTGAGACTTGAGTTGGTAATTTTCAGATTGAGCTTTTAATATGTGGAACCCAGCTGAAGCATGGTTCAAATTTGTGGTATCGGCGATAATATCGGCAGGTGCTGTTCCATATCAATGGCGGCATATCGGGATATTATCGGGGATACTATACAAAATCATTATAGATGCTCCATAAATTCTAAAAGAATTAGTAAAAATTATAGATAAGTGTAAATAGCACAAATTACTTCTATTTAATAAATAACACAAGTTTTTACTACTTCAACCACAAAAGAGTACACACGCTCACATACGTCACTTACCTAAGAAAAAATTCAAAAAATAAACCTAATTTCAATTTTAATTTTGAAAATAGACACTTTCGAAAATTAATTCAATAAGTAAACTATCGGCCCCTAGGATAGTGGCCTAAAGAAACGGCCCCTAAGGGAGGGGCCTTTTCTGGTTGACTTTTTAGCACAATCAGATTCGGCCCCTAAGGTATGGGCCTAATCTGGTTGACTTTGACAGATTCAGCCCTTATCTTAAGGGCTGAATCTGTTTATTTATCTATATATATGTATACTTGTACACATTTTTTTTAACACAACCTCATTTTTTTCAATTCATTTACAAAAATTTTCTACACAAATTATCTCTCTGTATTCCACTATTACAGGCAATTTATTATTTTTCTTATTATTTAATTTAATTTAATTTTGTTAAATTTATACAATTAATTTATGTTAATTCATAGTTTAATTTATACTATTAAATTTGAATTTTAAGTATGATTTATTTGATAATTGTATAAATTATGAATTTTTTGCAGAAATGTCGAGATTGAACTCTGTTGAACTCATTATATATTCTGATGGTTCGATTGTTGAAGAATCGAATTGTTTAAGATATAGTAATGTACGTCCTACCACTATGTTGAAAATTCCTAGGTCGATCAACTTTGTTAATTTAGTTACAAAATTATACCGTATGACGAAAATTGATCCGAATCAATACTCGATCAAGGTATATATCAAAATCAGTCACCAGAGTGCAAGGGGTGTTTCATTTCATTTTAATTGGACTCCGTATATGTTTAACGATCCCGACATCGTAGAACTACCGGCACAATGTTTGAACTGGAATGTGCGGATGTCAATGGTCCCTTTGATGTCCCTTTGATCATTAATCGCGACTAAATTTTCTATCACACCCCTTGCACTCTGATGACTGATTTTGATATATACCTTGATCGAGTATTGATTCGGATCAATTTTCGTCCTACGGTATAATTTTGTAACTAAATCAACAAAGTTGATCGACCTAGGAATTTTCAACATAGTGGTAGGATGTACGCTACTATATCTTAAACAATTCGATTCTTCAACAATCGAACCATCAGAATATATAATGAGTTCAACAGAGTTCGATCTCGACATTTCTGCAAAAAATTCATAATTTATACAATTATCAAATAAATCATACTTAAAATTCAAACTTAATAGTATAAATTAAACTATGAATTAACATAAATTATACAACATGTAAATAAATTAATTGTATAAATTTAACAAAATAAAATTAAATAATAAGAAAAATCATAAATTACCTGTAATAGTGAAATATAGAGAGATAATTTGTGTAGAGAATTTTTGTAAATGAAGTTGTGTTAAAAAAAACGTGTACAAGTATACATATATATATATATATATAGATAAATAAACAGATTCAGCCCTTAAGATAAAGGCTGAATCTGTCAAAGTCAACCAGATTAGCCCATATCTTAGGGGCCGAATCTGATTGTGTTGAAAAGTCAACCAGAAAAGGCCCCTCCCTTAGGGGCCGTTTCTTTAGGCCCCTATCCTAGGGGCCGATAGTTTACTTCTTGAATTAATTTTCGAAAGTGTCTATTTTCGAAATTAAAATTGAAATTAGGTTTATTTTTTGAATTTTTTCCTTACCTAAATACATTGACACATGCACACAAGAGTACACAAGCACACATACGTCACTTACCTAAATACATTGACACATGCAAACATACGTCACTTAAATGCTACTCTTAATTAAACTATTTAATTAGAGTAAACTCTCGATTTAACTAGTTAATTGGATAATTGATTTTTTAAAATAATTTATATAAATGCTTAAAATGTAAATCATTGGCTTTGATATGTGCTTTGATCTTAGTATCGCCGATATTATCAATTGCATCGGCCGATAATTTCTGATTTGGCCGATATTATCGATTGTATCGCTGATATTATCGGCCATCTTATCGGTCGATGGCCGATAATATCGGCGATACATTGTCGGATGATATTAGTATCTATCGTTTTTATCGGATCGGCACCCACCGTTCCAGTTACGTATCGCCGATAATATCGGCGTATCGGCCGATACTTTGAACCATGAGCTGAAGGTCAAGGCTCGAATTCAAACATAAGTCCAGTGTGATCAAAGATAGGCCCCGCTAAATTATAATGTTTAATAATATGTGAATAATTCCAAATTTAAAGTAGTTTGAAAATAAACATCTTGTCGTACACATCTTGAGTCAAGACTTATGTTTTCATGATGGGAAAAATATATGCTGGACCGGGACCGTTCCGGTCCAGTTTCAGCCACAAAATCACTAGGGATGGGTGCTGTTCATGGGATGAGATGAAAAAACCACCCCGTATTTCAGGAATGTGTGGTTAAAACTGGATCGGGACCAACGGTCCCGGTCCAGCATAGAATTTTCCATGATACAGGGACTCATGTCATGTATACTTATTTAGGTAGTAGTTGAATAAACTCTATATGCTTTTGAAAGTCGATTTGATTGTATAAATTGTATCTGACATGATTCCTACAAAGGCAATTCATTTTAATATTTTTATAACAACATTAATAATTTTTAAATCTAAAAATAATTTATAGAAAAATCTAATCAGAATACATAAGCTATCAGTGATGATGGAGTGATTGACCTATTAGAGAGTTGAAAATGAGTTTTGAAAACATAAACCAACAAGGTTTATGTATGATGGATTGGTTCCAATCAAATCGGTCCATTATACAGTCAACCATGTGTTATGATTCAGCTCAATTCCAGTAATTATGGTTTAATCTACCCCTTAATCTACAGAAAATTAACTATGCAAATGGATAATAAACTAAGAAAAATGCAGAAAATGAAACAAGGAAAATGCAGAAGAAGAAGAGCAAAAACTGAAAATGCATTTAACAAATTATCCCAACATGTTTGTTACAAATGCTCACTCCCTACTTATATATCCGTTGCCAGCTCATTTCCCTTAACTATCTTGCAGAATGGAAATTCATTGAAATAACAAAATACAGTGAAATGATATATATGTTCATGGGCTCATTTGTTGTTGGTCCCGTTGTGTCAGCCCATTGTTTTAGTCTTGATTAATTGATTTTCGGCCCGTTTCCTTTGGCCCAAAGTTCTGTTAGCTTCTTAGCCCACTTGGTTGAATTTGAAAGTTGCTTCTCCTCCCTAATGTTCCGCCCGTCCTCTGCCGTAATAACATTACTCCCCCCTTTCGATGAGTCTTGACCCCAAGACTTACATTGTTTTGCTGCGGTGATGCCTTTTCCCTTCTTGAGCATATATATACACCCAAAGAGTTGCCTGCCCTTTTTAGAAAATACCTTCCTAAGCTGCTTTCCACTCATCATTTGTAAGGAAACCTCTGGTTGCATCCCCTGTAATGTCACATCCTTTCCCCCCTTCACAAACATTATCTTTTGTGTCTTGAAATCGAAAGTTATTAGCCCAAGCTTTCTATGTAAGTCAACGCCGACCACCATGTCGCATCCGCCCAAAGGTAGGATCCTCACGTTGGCCTGAAAGGTCTCTCCTCCCATAATCCATTGGAAATCAGTACATTTAGCATTGCAATTAATTTGGCCCCCATCCGCTACTGTAACCACAAGTGGATTAGTGTACTCCAAAACACACTTAAGCCTCTTTGCTGTAGTCGGGTCCAAAAAACTGTGCGTGCTGCCGGTGTCAATCAACACTGAAATAGCCGCATTCTTCACCTTTCCGGTAACCTTAATTGTGTCTTGTGTAATCTGTCCCGCAAGAGCATGAATCGAGATGTGTACTTCTTCATTACTATCCATTTCTCTTTCGAATGATTCATCAGTAATCTCCCCGTCTTGCTCTTCTCCAATGATGACAAACAACATTTTGCATTTGTGTCCTATAGTATAAGTCTCGTCACAGTTGAAACATAATCCCTTCATCCTCCTCTCGTCCATCTCTTCCTTATTGAGTCTCTTGATAGGTGGGTACTTAGTTTCGGCGGCATGGCTATACTTCTTAGCAGGGGATGTCATCCCATAGTCGAATTTACCTCCTTTGTCCCCATAGGTTGTATTGGGTTGTTTGTAGTAGCCTCGACCTCCCTTTCCCATAGCTTCCAACAGTCCCTCTTGTTTTCGAGCTAGGTGCATAGTTTGGGCTAGTGATAAGGGGCTAAGCATTTCTACCATTTGTGTGATCTCCCCCTTCAACCCACTGACAAAACTCTTTATAAAATAATCCTCAGTTAAGAATCGGTTCATGCTAATCATGAAGGCCTTTAGTTCTTAGAATTTTTCGATGTAATCCTCGACTGAACCCGTCTGCGTCAATTTATTAAACTGACCTATAATGTTATCCTGCTGTGGATTCGAAAATCTTGCTATCACCATATCGGTGAAATGTTGCCACCCCATCACCTCTCTTCCTTCGACGTAATCCAAATACCAATTATCCGCTCTACCTTCCATGTGCATAGCCGACGTTAAAACCTTTTCAAAATCAGTCATCGGGTGGACTAGAAAGTATTTGTGACACTTTCGGATCCATCCACGAGGGTTGTCTCCATCAAATTTTGGAAAATCGAACCTCGGTACACGTACATTCATATTCATATTCATATTGCCTTGATTAAAATTGTTGGTATTGTTATTCTGACCTGGAGTAATCTGTGTCGGGTTCATGCCTCTCGGGGATTGAAACTGAGAACTCGAAGGTAGCTCGTTGATAGCAGGCTCCTTTCCCTTATGAATTTTGCATATCTCCTTCATTTTGTGAAGTATCAATTCCACCTGCCCTTTCGTGTCTTGATGAGCCTCCTTCATACTTTCGAGTTGCTTGTTACAATCCTCTTGATAATTTCTGATCCTTACTATCTCTGTTTGTTGCCCCTCCCATTGTTGCTGTTTCAGCAGCAGGTTTGCAAGTTGTTCCTCGATTGAGTCTAACCTAGAATTGTTTTTTGCCATTGATTATCAGAGATGCAGCTTGGGATCGATATGCTCTGAGGCCACTGTTATGATTCAGCTCAATTCCAGTAATTAAGGTTTAATCTACCCCTTAATCTACAGAAAATTAACTATGCAAATGGATAATAAACTAAGAAAAATGCAGAAAATGAAACAAGGAAAATGCAGAAGAAGAAGAGCAAAAACTGAAAATGCATTTAACAAATTATCCCAACATGTTTGTTACAAATGCTCACTCCCTACTTATATATCCGTTGCCAGCTCATTTCCCTTAACTATCTTGCAGAATGGAAATTCATTGAAATAACAAAATACAGTAAATAATAGTGAAATGATATATATGTTCATGGGCTCATTTGTTGTTGGTCCTGTTGTGTCAGCCCATTGTTTTAGTCTTGATTAATTGATTTTCGGCCCGTTTCCTTTGGCCCAAAGTTCTATTAGCTTTTTAGCCCACTTGGTTGAATTTGAAAGTTGCTTCTCCTCCCTAATGTTCCGCCCGTCCTCTGCCGTCATAACACCATGACATTAACTTACATTATATCCTCAACGATCAATCACTTGTTAGAGAGTCAAAAGCATAAAGTGTATTCCACAGATTTTCACAATCATAACTTATAAGTGAAAATCATGAATTTCTCTAATTTCGATTCAAATTCATAATTTCATGGAGGTTAAAAATTTGAACTTTGTCTAATTCAAAAACCCCAATATACAAAAAAAAAAAAAATGAAAAATTACAGGGATTTATTAGAGTTTATGCAAAAGCAAATGAGCACCATGCTGAGGTTGGAGAGTGATAATTGGGAAAGGAGCATGCAAATAAGCTGAAGATAACTGAAATGAGAATTTTTGCAAGATCATTACTAAAACCAGTTTAGCCTCAATCATAGCAAATTGTTGTCCAATGCAGATCCTAGGACCTCCATTGAATGGTATATATGAGAATTGTTTGTTAGTTGCATTTGCTATTCCTTCTGAAAATCGTTCTGGTTTGAACTCATTCACATCTTCACCCCATATCTTTGGATCGTGATGAAGTAGACCTATTAGCAGCAATAAACTCACACCTATTGGTAGTGTTATGTTTCCTAGTTTCACCGTCTTGGTTGGGGCTCGAGCAATCAAGGGTACCGGTGGGTACAACCTCAATACCTCGTTAAGAATCATGGTTACCTGCAAGTTCAAGAGTTGGATTGTAAACATATTTTTGAATGTTTTAGCAATAAATCGAGCTTTAATAAGCTTTTAACGATTAATTTTTGATTGTATTTGAAGTATTTTTCAATCTGATATCTTAATTAATTTATTTTTCTTTTAGTTCAACAACAATTGAGCTCGAGGCGAAGTTGAGACAAAAGGTTTATATAAACAATAAACAAAAATAATCTCCTAATATCATCAATTGCTAACTTTTATGGGTCTGTAGGAATAAACTGCATCTTTAGTTCTTGAAAATTATTTAATTTATAAAGAAATAAAGTTTACAACTAGAGGTGGCAAATTGTTGGTTTAAGTAAGATTTGAATTTATTCCAAATGAGTTATAGAAGATGTTCAACCTAACCTATCTTGAGGGTAACTCCAGAATATATTCAAAGTTGAATCAAATTCAACCCTAACGAACCAAATTCAACCTATTAACATATTCTTTTTTCTCTTTATGTTTATAATAATATTACATCGAATCATTTTGGAACCAATTTGGAATCAAAACAAAATACTAGGACCAATTCAACCCAAAACTAGTTGGGTTGAATTGAAACCATGATTTCAGAAACATATTGTCACTAGTACTTACAGTTTTAAGGCGATTTAGACCGTCAAAAGTTGGTTTGTTCTGTCCGAAAACTTGCAAAATCTCATCTCTTGCACGAGTTTGCCATTCTTGATGTTGTCCTAGCAATACAAGTGTCCAAACCAACAAATTTGAAGTGGTTTCCGACCCTGCAAAGTAGAATAGCTTGCATTCCTCAATTATATCTTCAATACTCAATCCCACATTCTTGTTGTTCCCATGTTCTTTCATCTCCTTATAGTTCGATTCCATTAATGTGTTTAATAAGTCATTGCCAATGGTTTCGCCCTTTTCCATTGCCTTCTCTCTTTGGTGGATAATCCCCCTTAGCAACGACTGAATTTCTTTCGTGATTGATTTCATTCTTTTGTTCGCTTTTGTCGGTACATATCTGATGATAACAAAAACAAACTTCATACTTTTGATCATGACTATATATACATATATATATATATATATATACATATACATATAAAATTTTACCTCCATCCGGGGATAAAAGTGAACATTACGAGTTCCAAAACGAGCTTCACTTGTTCCTTTTGGAGCTCAAATATTCTTCTTCCTTCTTCATGACAACTGCCAAATACTGTCCGGGAAATCACATCACCCGAAAGATCTTCAAGATAAGGCCAAACATTGATTTCTACTGACTTTTGATCATCACTAGAAACCAATTCTTCCCATTTGGTTACCATGTTTGAACAAATTAAGCAGATTGGGGTTACCATGTTCTGCATAAATCACCCAAAATTTGAAGTCAAAATCAAGAAATAACGAAACCGAAGATACATTTTGAAAACAAATTCACCTTCAATTTCTCCATATGAAAAGCTGGATTGATAATTTTTCTATGTTTAGACCATTTGTCACCCTCAAGATACAGAAGCCCACCAGCCACTGTTTCCCCTATAGGATCAGGCCTAGTCTTGTGAAATATATCTGTTTTTCTCAATATGTCCTTCATTAGCTCTGGATCAGCAATGATCAATCTCGGTGTAGGTCCAAACCATATGAATGGATTCTCCCCTGTTTTCAAACTGTATCTGTAAAACCATTTAGAAAATTGAACTGTAAATATTTTCTTCATTTACACTTACCATACTTGCTCCTGCTTTGGTGGAAATAAGGAAGAATATGGGGCGCGAGATCATCTGAAAGTTGGATTGGTCGTTTCTGCTCTGATCGTACGACTGAGATTAAATCTTTCATATCTCCAATAACAAGTCTGTATGGATTACCCTGAAGACCCTGTTTTCTTAGTATTTTTTCAAGCTTTTTAGGCCTAAACCAGACCCAGTTCAGAAATTTTACTGCCAATGCTAACAATCCCACTAACAGGATTGAGGTAAGTTTTACTTCCATCTTGGTTCTTTTTGAGTTATTGATTGATTCAGTATATGCAAGTGTTTTTTGCAGTTGAAGTGAGTGTTTTGACTTGCTTTGGATTACTCCAAAAGCCATATGTTTGTTTCCTGTATTTTATTTGCGAATGGTTCCAAGAAATTCATTTTTTTAAAATTAAATTTAATGAGACAATGTTTTGAGGAAATATTGCATGTGCATCTTCTGAATTTTTGAGATAGACAGATGATGGGTCACGTACAGCTCAACAAAATTTGGATTTCTGCTAATAAACTGAACCTTAGTTTTAGATGGAATATGTGCATGGATCACATATAAATAGAGATATAAATGAGTCGAGTCGACTTAAATAAGAGATTTGTTATGTTTTGCTTAAATTGGAATCGATCTTTAAAATTTATATTTGACCTTGTTTGATTATTAATCGAGCCTAGCTCTAATGAATTTTAATCAAGTTAAACACCAGTACAACTCGCTTAGTTTTAGTTTTCGTACATATTTTTACTAATTGAGCCAAACTTGATTCGAGCTACAAAAATTTTCAAATACAAAAAATCGTTCAAGTTTGATTTGATAAATTAATGAATCAAGATCGAATGAAGTTTTTAATAATCAATCTTGAATTTAGGAGGAAAGAATCGCCCCCCAAATATATCAGTTCATATAATATGATTTGTCAAGTTGCTTTCTGGGTTTCCCATTTTCGACTTAACTAAAGTAATAATATCATAGAAAACGTTTCTGTCATAGCTAAATAGGCATAGTAACTTACATTTATTTGCAATTATTAACTATTCATAGAATAATAATTTTAATTCTAGACATCTTGTAAATATCAAAACTAAGTGAAGGCATATTTGATTCAGATTTTAATTTGAAAGATTACTAAAAATAAATCTATAAAAAGTTAAACAACTACATACGAAATTATATTCGATTATCAATTGAAAATTTTGTTTAGTTTTTCATAATCTTTCAAAGAGAAAATGTAAAGGTGAGCAATCAAAACTATTTTTTGTTAATCAACATTCAATATACTCAAATAAATATTTTTAGAAAATTGACTACATTAATATATAGATATTAAAACTGATCAACACTAATATACACTACAAGAACATTCACTTTCTTGACAAATGACTAGAGATAAAATTATTGTATTGGTGTATAGTCTTGTGAAAATGTTGTCCATAATAAAAGTGCACTAACAATTTTAAAATGTCAGTTTTGAAGTACAAATTTTCAAACAAATTCACCAACTAACCATCAGAACTATCAACTTAAAGAGAATTCCAAACAAATTATTACATGACAATAGAAAATAAATACGTGTAGACATATAAGTTTAAAAGATCAAAATAAAATAATGTGGGCATTATTATATTTAATATACAATATACATATAGATAATCCCCAATGGATACAGGCTTATGGCTTGTTGTAATACAATATACAAAAAATGCATCTCAGACAAAGAGATTGGCTCTTGTGCTCCCAGATCCAGTTTAAAGAGAAATAGGGTGCCTTTGCTCAACGGATATCAATAATAGAACATCTTAATGAGCCAAAAGCTTGTAAAGTTGTATAGCAAAAAAAAAAAAAGAAGCGAAAATTCCTGTAATTTTTTTCAAATTTATTTTTGATCTTAATGAAATTAATTATGAATTTATCATATTTAGTCCAATAACTTTCAAATATCGCATATTTAGTCATACCGTCCAAAATTTTATGGCTAACTCCGTTAGTCAATTCTTACACCAGACTTTTTGTTGAAATTTTATGCATAAGGGATACGTGATACTAAGTAAAAATATCGTGATATCACATATAATTCGTGTGTGAATGTATTCATGCATTGATTTTTTTTTTAGAAAAAATCAATTAAAGTGCTGACCTGACTAAATTTTGGACAATGGAACTAAATATGAAATATTTTTGAAAATTATGAAACTTAATGTCAGCAATCTATAATAAATGAAAATAAATTATACTTAAGTAAAATAATGGGATTGAAGAGTGCAAACTTTCCAAGGGAAAAATATCTAGCTAGATGTTTAATGAAAATACAGATTCGGAAGGGATATGATACAGTGGATTGGAGCTTTTTGATGGCAATTATGGAGGGGTTTAGATTCCCTCAAAAATTTACTAACTGGGTAATGGAATGTAGACGTGCCCAAACGGTTTCGACAACTGTGGAACCGAACCGATTCGAACCGTGGTCAACGGTTCCGGAACCGTTGACCACGTTTTCAGGTTCGATTTTGGAACCGGAACCGTTTGAAACGGTTCGAATACGGTTCTTCATTTTGAGGAATTGGAACCAGCGGTTAGAACCGGCGGTTCCAATGGTTAGGAACCGGCGGTTCCACGTTTTGTTTTTCAAATTTCAAATTTCGATGGTTGAAATTAAGTGTCGGTTTGAAATATATATTATTTTAATCATAGGCTATTAGTGTGAGTATGTCATGATTATTATCATGTTACTTAATATATGATATTATATGGTATTAATAATCATAGGGCAGCAATTAATATTATACGTAAATGGGTCATATGATTATTAATATAAGATATTTAACAATAACTATAGGTATAGGTATTAATATACTATTATACTAATAATAGTATGTTAATACCTATATATCATGACAGATTATACCTAATAATACATATATGGATATTTATTAACCAATATCATTAATGAGGTTATATAATAGTTTTGTCTTAGTATAATATCATAGACTAATGACTATTAAACCTTTAGTTACTAATAGTATTATTAGTTATTAAATATAACTATCAATTGTCATAATATTATTAATAGTGATTTATCATATGATATAATAACTATATACTATTGACATATTAATCGGTTATTTAATATTAATCCATATTATTGATATAGTTATTGTTAATAGTATATGATTGGTTACTATCAAATATATTAGTTGATATTTAGTATTAGTGTTTAAAATAGTCATATCCACTATACTACATGATATAACAATGTACAAGTGATGCTATTATAATATACTTAGTAATATGATATACTATTATAACCTAATATAATATATCATATAATATTAATATTATATATCATAATATCATATCAATTATTAATATATGATACCTATTATAATATAATTGGTATAGTTATGATATGATATCATAGTATCAATACTATGATATTACTGTATTATGTATGTAGTCATAAATGATATTACTATATAATATTGTTTAACCATATGATATTAATGTTAATATGGATAATATGAATACTATTAATACCACTAAATTGTAATTGTCTATATAGACAATACTTGAAGCATATATGTTTTATTTAACTATACAATGTTATGATTATAGTACATTTATATTATACTATGTTATTAATATAGTTAGTGTACCCTAATATACCAATTATCATATATATGTATATATAATAATTTATAAAAAAATTAAAAAATTAAAAAAAAAACGGTTAGAACCAGGAACCGCCCCGGAACAGTAGAATTGGGAACCGAAAATCGGGGAACCAAGAACCGGTTCTAACCGATTCGAATACGGTTCCAACCCCTCCCAGAACCGGAACCGTATGGTCATGTCTAATGGAATGTGTAACGATAGAGTCATATTCATTGGATCGAAAAGCCACTGATTTTTTCAAGACAGAATAGGATTGAGGCCCATTTTTATTTGTGCTACTTATGGGTTGCAAAATGGTTTTAAACCCAGGATTTCTGTCCAATTCAACTACTTTGTGTTGAGTTTGTTAGAATTGGTTTCGAACAAATTTATTTTGATTACAACTTAAAACTAAGTTGGGGCCTAATTTACTTGTCAATAATCCAAAAATTATAGAGAACAACATACAAAATTGAGTTGAGTTGGATTAAACTTAGTTCTCTTTTAAATCAAAATTGGTTCCATTTTGAAATCATAAGAGAACCAAGTACCCAACGCATTCAAACAAACTCCAATTTAATCCACCCATTTACTAGGTCTAACGGCTTGTTATTGAACATGTAATATTCCATCGGGTGATTCTATCATGGTTCGGGACTGTTGGTCCCGGACCCTGAGAACCATACATTTGGGAGGTGGGGGTGGTTTTTCCCACCCCACAATGCAAAACCACCCCCCAAAATATTAGAAACTTGTGGTTCTAAGGTGGCCGGGACCAACAGTCCCGGACCACCTTAGAATTTTCCTATTCCATCCCGCCTGGACGAACTAAGGCCCCAGTTGGTTGGCCACTCATGCTCCCAAAAAATTATTTCAGAGTAAAAACCTACGAAAAATCTATTTATTTAGCATATCGTAAAAAAAAAATTTACAAAAAAATCTCTCAAAATTACAAATAATTTAATTTTTTGTTTTTGCAACAAATGAATTTCACTATTCATAATTTGACAGTTAATACAATTAATTAAAATGGTTTTTTCGACTATCTTTCAAAGCTAAAGTTAAATTAATTACATATTCTAATGCAAAATAATGTAACGTTTAAAATAAGATCCATTATAACTATTTTCTGACGTCTAAATCAACGAGTTTAACTAAACAAATTTAATAAAAATTATATTCAAATATCAACTCAAACAAATTCCATTCCTCATAACAAAAAACATATCACATCAACCACAATCATTACCTATTTTTCTCTTAAAAATCTCATCAAATTTCATTTTTTAAACCACATTTCTCATTTTTATCATGAAAATAAATTCTCGAAGATGAATATGTCAACCAATTTGGCCCTAATATTTTCTATTTTTGCTACAGTTTTAGATGCAATCTGGGAGAAGAAGAATCAGAGGGTGACCATTAAGTACTAAACTGAACATAACTTGAAAACATTGAGTTTAAATGGTTCTGAAAATCATTCGATAAACATAATTTCAGTAATCATTCTAGTAATTTGTGGAACATCAAATGAACTCCGTTTTGAGGGTGAAGAGTAACCGTATACGAAGGTGCATGAGTATAAGACGGAGAAAGCTCAAACGAGAAGCGTCTAAGAATCACCGCCAGGGCCAATTTGGCCTCCATGAGGGCAAAATTGTTACCAATACAAATCCTTGGACCTGAGCTGAAAGGGAAGAAAGAGAGCTGATTATTTGTTGCCTTTGCTATTCCTTGTGAAAATCTCTCGGGTTTGAACTCTTTCACATCTTCTCCCCATAGTTTTCGATCGTGATGAATCAGGATAATCGGAAGCAAAACATGCACCCCGGGAGGTAGTGTATATTCTCCTAATTTCGTCTCTTTGTAGATTATTCGATTGAATATTATGCCTGGTGGGTATAGTCTTAGAACCTCGTTTAGAATCATTGTTACCTGTACAAATGAGACATCAATTTTAATTTATTTTGTTAGCTAGGCATATATGTCCATATCTTATGTAATACACTGAGTCTAATAAATTTGATATCACATAATATTTTTGACTAATGATAGGCACAAACTGACTATTACAATGTGATTTTAAATAATGTAGTGTGAAATGTGACTATTTGGACTAAAGTGATGTACAAATTGGTCAGGTAGGTTGTAAACTATTGTTAACTTTAGTGACAAAACTTGTTATGAAAAGAACATAAGTTTTCAAGGATAGAATGGTGTGAAAAAGGAATTATGTGAAAATATTCTCCTTGAATTATTCAATTAGTGTTGGAATTATTTTTATATTAAACCCACGGCATAAATTTTGGTACCAAATTGGTCCAAGTGAGATGTATATTATTGAGTCCTTATTTAATTGAAAAACTATAATATTTTATCAAAATAATGTCAAGTACTAATCTCACAAATTACACATTGACGTTATAATCAAACATGAACAATGCATTGACATGTCTGTCAGTTCAAGTTGTCTTATATTAAAAGTTATTCTTATAGTTATATTTAAATCATATGCAAATTTAAGATACTCACATAGTTTATAATAATAAAATTAATTAAACTGATTGAAATGCTGATATAGAAAGTTGATCACATATATAAAAAATTTGGGCAGAAGCATTTCAGCTTATTCATTGGATATATATTTTATAATAGTGCACGGCCAATGCGTAAAAATGCATTTTTTTTTATAGGTGGCAAAGTATACAGGTAATATACATTTTAATGTCATATATATCTTCAAAAAATTGATGTAATCATGCCAAAAATATTATCAGATATCTCAGAAATCATTAGTCGAAGTATAATAATATTAATAAAACTTACAATTTTGAGACGATTTAAGCCCTCAAAATCCGGTTGATTGTCCCTGAAAACCTGGAAAATCTCTTCCCTAGCACGAGTTTGCCAGTTTTGGTTAATGCTTAAGAGAAACATAGTCCATGAAAGCAGATTTGAAGTACTTTCTTGTCCAGAGAAATAAAATGTTTTGCATTCTTCAATTACTTCATCAATGCTCATTCCTGATTTTTTTCCATTTTCTTTTATTTCTTTTTCATTCGATTTTAATAAAATGCCTAATAAATCATCATCTTTGAAATCTCTAATATCTCTTTGTTTGATGATGCCTCTTAGAAGGCTGCATAGCTCACTGTTGATCTCTTTTAGTCTCTTGTTTCTCTTTGTTGGAACATACCTGCACTAAACTTCAATTAAATTTTACTTGGACCCTTCTGAAAATTAACACATTATTATTTATTATGCAAATGATCACTTTGAAAGATCCAAAAATAAATGGAATTATACAAGAATATCAAATGTTTGATTGTTAATCTATGAAACTAAGACTAATTTAGTTCAAAATATCACTAGTTTCAACTGTTGGCTTTTAAATTCAATTTTTTTAGGGTATAAAATAAAAATAGATGAAGGAAAATTACACAATAAATTACCTCCATCCAGGAATATAAACTGACTGCAAAACTTGGCGGGTGAGTTCTGCCTGCTCTCTCTGAAGCTCGAAGATTGTTCTTCCCTCCGCTTGGCTACACCCAAACGCTGTTCGAGATATTATATCACTCGTCAAATCCTCGAAATACGACTGTACATTTATCTCTATACTACTCTTCTCCATTTCCGACATTAATTCCCACTTTTTTATCATCTCATTGCAACTTGAGTACATTGCAGGAAGCATAAGCTGTTATTGGTTCTTATTAGTTAGTAGGAATAAACATTATTATACACATATATATGTATATATATATATGTATATGTATATGTATATGTATATGTATATGTATATGTATATGTATATGTATATGTATATGTATATGTATATGTATATGTATATGTATATGTATATCTTTACCTTAAGTTTCTCAGCGTAGAAAGCTGGATTGATGATTTTTCGATGCTTAACCCATTTCTCATCCTCGTAACCAGATAGTCCAGAGACAAGATATTTGACAAGTGGGTTTGGTGTTGGTTTCTTGAAGATGTTGTTGTTCATCAACACTTGTTTTATCAGTTCCGGATCTGTGATGAGAACTCTCGCAACTGGTCCAATCCATATGAAGCAAGTTTTACCTGTATGACACAAGTTTTTACTTACATGCATGGTTAAATAAAGAAAAATTAAGGGAAATTCTAACCATGCACGATTAATTGGAACTCAGGTCTGATTCATATGTTGGCTGCTTACAAGTGCAGTTTACATTCTTAACTTGTGAACTTTTGGAAGAGCACAAGATTTTGTTTAATTAACAAAATAGGATCCAGATGCGATATAATAACGAAATGTTGATGGTTACGGTTTTACATCAATCGTATGATATATGCATATCTAATATATAATATGTAAAAATTATTCTTAAATTATTAGTACTAAAAAGTTCTTAATATTCAAGAATTTTGAGAATATTTCAAATGCTCCATTTAGCAATTAACATTCATTCTTAATATATTAAAACTAATATTTAAGAACTAAAAGAACCCTCAAAATACTCAAATTAGTAATAGAAATGATATTTGGTGTGTTTAATTTTATAAATGAGGACCTATGTATAGATAATGACGAATTTTGAGTAAAAAGATGCAACTTTTTACTTTGTAGAAGTTCCCTGATTTTTGGACAAAAAGCCCTAAAGGTAAAATTTTCAGCTTGTTCAAAACCACCCCAAAGGTTTCCTTGTTGATAAACAACCCTCTAGGCAAGGAGAATCCTGTATGCGTGGATGCACCTGTACTGCAATTCCAGCTCCTTACTTTCTGAAATTATAATTTAACCCCAAAATCTTGAACAATTACATTCTTTCAAGTTGGTCCTAAATTTTTTGATTTGAACATTTTAGTCCCCGATTAAATGAACTTTTTCTCATATATAATCGTGGCCATCAATTATATGATTTGTGATCATTAAATTACTTATGTACATATTGATAAATTGATTCAACTATGAATAATGATTCATTTTGAGAATTCACTCACCCAAAATCGGATTTGAGTAAATACTCTAAATTTATTTATGTACAATAATTTGAGTCAAAGTATTTTCCACTTTCGACAAACGAAAGTCCTTAAATCTCTACATAAATCATATTATGTATACTAAGACACAATTTATTCAATCAAAATTTCCAGATATGTGAATAGATATAAATCTATGGGTACTTTGTATTAGCCTTTTTGTGGTGACAAAGGATGCATAGCATCATCAGTTAATTAAATAGCTAGGCCAGCAGGATAATCCCGTTTTAACATTAACAAGAAGACATGAAAAATCCATTGTGGTGTCAGTTAAATTCGAGGATTTAGCTAGGGTTTGTTGGTAGCTTGTACAATGGAATCATGAAGCAGGTAAGTGAGAGATCCGAGATGATATCATTCTAACATCTAAGTATAAGCTTATGGATCAGATAGAGACATGATATGTAAGAGATCTAAGATTGCCAATGAAAAGTCATCGGTATAGATATATATATATATATATATATCTTCAATATGTGCTATCATGGTGTTTTATTCTCCACACTAAATGGTTGAAGCCCATGAGAAGCACGAAAAAGTTTTTTCGAATATTTTGGATTAATCTCCAAGTAGAAGATTGATGTCTTTGTTTTACACTCTTAGCCAGGTATTATATATGCTTATTAATGAGCTTGTTAATATATTTCCTCCTACAGAAGCCCTAATCCCAGGTTATTTTTCTGTGAAAATGTTAAAACAAACAAACAAACAAACAAACAAAATATAATGGGAACCCATATAATTAAGTGAGAATATAAGTTGGACCACTCTATGGTGGTAGGTCTCTATCTATTTTATAGAAACCAAGAAAATGGATATTGAAAATTAATACGTACGATCATTTCTCAAATTCACATGCATGATTGAAGTTATCCCACATTACATAAATCAAGAAGTAGACACCAGACATGTTTTTCTTGCATTTCATTACATGTTTACGAAATCTAAGGATATATTCATTAATAGCTTTTCTTCCTTTTGAAACTAAACTCTCTAATCTCATTTATCTAAATTCTAAATATACATACCCATAAATTATAAAGTTATAGTAATTCAAGATTGAAAAAGGTTCTTAAGCTCTTTCATATATGTATTCTTAAATACTTGATTGCAAAACATATATATGTGTATAATACGATGAAAAAGAGGGCTAGTAATTAGTTAAACGAAGAAAACAATAATCAAAATAAAATTAAATTAATGAACTGACCATATTTGCTGATGATGTGGTGGTGCAGCGGTAGTAGTCGAGGAACAAAATCATCGGAAAGCTTGATTGGCCTTGATTTCGCCTCCTTAATCATGGCGGCCATCTCCTTCGTGTCTCCGTAAAGCAGCTTATAAGGATTACCGTTTAACCCTTGCGCCCTTAGACACTTTTCGATCTTTTTTGGCCTAAACCACACCCAATTCACTATCCTACATGCACATATCAAACATAATATGAGGAAAAATAACTGTAAGATCAAGCAAAAAGTCATCATCATATATTCTCTTCTGGGAGGGTGGGGGTTTTTGTTAGTGTCAAAAGAGGCACAATGAGGCCATGAATTTATAACCATGAAAGTAGCATCTAAGTGAAAAAGTAGGGTTCTTATTTAGTTGCCAATAACCAATCACATTGTTTCATATAATCGGAATCTAATTATTGGATGGCTTTTATATATATGGACCACTTTTGAGCTGCAAATTTAGGCAGGGTTAATGTGGTTATTAGTGAGCAGATTAAAGATTAGTAAGTATGATGAGGTGAGGTTATTTTGTGTGAAATTAGGTTTTGACTTTTGGTGGAAGTCATAAGTCACAAGAGTTTTCTGAAGTTAGTATGTTCGATCGTTTTATTGAATCAAGAAGTTGCGGAAGAAGGAATGTTTATTTATTTTGATTTGGAATATGAGATTAAACATGAACGAACTCTTAAAAAGACAAATATGCATTATCTGATAAACTTGCAAAACCAAACATCTCTTAGGAGGACCGATGGGGTGATTTGAGTGAGATCCAATAGCTAGCCAACTCTAGATTAATTAGTCACTCATGGGAATCGGGTGGTCCGAAAAGCCAAATATATTCATTCAATACTTCTATAATTATAATAGTAATAAAATCCAAATACATGTTAAGGAGGGCACATTCAGTGTAATTGTTTGGTTTAGTTTAATGAGCCCAATCTTCATTATGAAATATGCATACAATAACAATCATGTTGTTGATTCATGAAACATGGACTTGTTTAATTTATAAAAATTACGAAATAGATGGAGAGAAGTCATCTTTAAATAAATAAAAGATCTTAAAGTTGCTTTTTTATAAAAGTGCTCAGTTACTTAACCACTTTGGTAGGAGTTCAGCTTAATTCATTACAAGTGATTAATTACAAAACAAATAATATAATATTTATTATATATATCTTCTCATATTAAATTTAGTCACATTCATTTAATTATATGATAAATATTGTAATATTTATGTCGTGATTAATCACTGCCAACGAATTACAAACTGCGATCATGTACACTTGAAGAAGGTTTAGCTAGTTAAGGGTACCAGCTGCAACACATACGGGAATTTTTCTGTGGGTAATCATTTCAACAGATTTGCTGGTTTTCATTATCATGCATGACGTAATTCAACACAATATGTAATAAAATATCAGTTGACTTTATTTTCAGACATATATATATATTGGGAGCCTCATGGTACAGACAGAGTGTTCATTATGACTATCACACTTGAATGTATTTAATTCATTACATACGTTTCATACTAATCGAATCAAATTAGAAAATGACTCTCGAGATGAAAATGTTAATAAATAAATAAATAGAGAAGGAAAAATGAAATAGAGATCGATATATCATCTCACGATGTATTTGGATTTGAGGAGTGGATTTGGAGGAAGGATTTCAAATGACACCTAAAATGGTGTCATTTGAAATCCACCGTAGTCGTGGAGAAAAGAACTCAAAATGAATGACGAGAGATTTGAAATTCATCATCATCTAAACGAACTTAAATGGATTTGTCGAGTGATTTGAAATCCATGGATTTCAAATCACTCCATCCAAACACACCCTCAATGTATTTAACTTGTGTCTTGATCGTGGATGCATGCATTTAAGTTGTAATCGTTACTAAGAAATTTAATTGAACATAAATTAGTTTATTATAGCTAGTAATAATATGGTAAATTAAATTTATAACCATTTGTATGAGCCCTTTGGGATTATCCCAATATAATGCTATCGTTTCATCTTGAATATTATATATTACAAATGTAAACCACTTACACATATTAGATTATTTTTTGTATTTAAATGATATATAGTATTCATTTAGCCTGTAATAAAGAATGAATATCATGAATACATGAACTATAGAGTGCATGAGCCCCTCTAAATCTCTCCTCTATTGTAAATTTGTTGTTACAACTCTATCGCTTAATTTATGTTTCATTTTTATTTCACTTTCAATATAATGCATGGGAAATTAATCGAAAAAAAATATACTATTGATACAAATTTTGTACTAGCTGTTATGATATAAAATACAGGATGTAATATCATTTTAGACTAAAAGGACGAAAAATATGACGCTGATAATTTTCTGATGCATTTGCAGGAGTTAATTTTGTTTCCTTAAAAACTTCTTGTCTGAAAAACTTACAGCTCAATTGTTGTAGTGTAGGAATCCGACAGGAAATAGGTATACAGAAAATGCAATATTTTTACACTTTCACATGAAGAAATAAATGTTGAAAAACAAGAAAAGACAAAAGTTTCACTATTGATAAATAATATTCGTTTCAGAAAATTTAAATTATCATTGACAGGAAAATGTACGATCAACATATAAAAAGTTTAGATAAACCTTAACCACGTAATTAATATTTTGTACTGAACCATTTATAAATAAATAAATATATATATTCTCCTTGTTAGTTGTGTTTAGCATCTTATTCGTTGTTAATGGTGACAAATAATGAAGGCTATTGTATAGTCCGAGTGGCTTAGTCAATGCATAATTTGCTTAAGCATCATGTTAGGGCTACATGCAATAGCATGGGGACCATTCTAATCCTAATATATCACTCTCATATTTATATTTATATTATAGGAAATAGGTGTTTGACTAAAATTAATCCATAGGGCAAAATCATATATGCTTGGTTACTGTCATCGATTCATCAACCAATTATGTTTTAAAGGAAAAATCTAGTTGGGACTTTATATTTCCGAATGCAAATATTATTTCTCTTGCATTACTATGTAAGATATAGAGTAATTTCACAAGGTTTAGACTCGATTTTTTCATGCTTTAAAGTAGAAAATAAGACTAGGTGATTATTGTCAAATTAAAAAATAAATACATATGACACATATTGGAATAGAAAAAAATCGAATAATACGAGAAGCTCCCTATAACGGCCCATAAAGAGGTCGGGGAGGATTAATACGAGAAGCCCCCTATACGGCCCATACAGAGGCCGGGGAGGATTAATACGAAAAGCTCCCTATAACGGCCCATAAATAGGCCGGGGAGGATTAATACGAGAAGCTCTCTATAACGGCCCATAAAGAGGCCGGGGAGGATTAATACGAGAAGCCCCCTATACGGCCCATACAGAGGCCGGGGAGGATTAATACGAGAAGCTCCCTATAACGGCCCATAAAGAGGCCGGGGAGGATTAATACGAGAAGCCCCCAATAACGGCCCATACAGAGGCCGGGGAGGATTAATACGAGAAGCCCCTTATAAAAGGGAGAAAAAATACCCCTATAAAGGGAGGAAAAAATACCCCTATAAAAGGGATGATAAATACGATAAGCCCCCTATGAACGACCCGTACATCCAGGTCATGAACTACGACCCTGTCATGATCCCATGATGGTACAAATTCCAAGACCATAAAAGCTACTTATTATTGATTTTATAATTATACAATCTACAACCTTTTTTTTTTTTTTTTTTATTTTTTTGGATGACGAGGGAAACCCGCAGCCGCTACCGTGAGGTACGCACTGGGTAAACCCCGCTCTTGTGTAATAGCCTGCAAACCACACAAGAGAGGTAAACCAGCCTAAGTTGCCCATAGCTGACAGGCTCACAGTAGAGAAGGCAAATAGGCATTCCCTCGTCAGGATTCGAACCCGTGACCTAAGCCACAAGTTCAAATGCCCTTACCAACTCTACTGGGGGTTGCCCCCATACAATCTACAACCTTATAATTATAAACTGGGGGAGTAGATGATATGGATAATAATATAATGGTTCTAATATCATGAACGACCCATATGGTTCTAATATCATGAACGACCCATATGGAATACAACCCATATGAAATACAATCCATATGGAATACAACCCATATGAAATACAACCCATATGTAATACGACCCATATGGAATATAACCCATATGGAATACGACCCATATGACTGGCGACCCATATGACTTACGACCCATATGGACTACAACCCACGATAATTATGATAATAAATCCTATAGGGTTTTTATTTACACACCGGGTCCTTACGAACCGATTAATTGCATTACACTACAAGACCCCCCTCTTCTCTATAAATACCAGGGAGGTTCATTGGAAAAGGGGGATTTTGGTTAGTACGTATCCTCTCTACTACCGAGCGAGGCTCGGCTTGATTGGGTTGAAAGATTTTGGCCTAGATCAATAGGTGTTTGACTAAAATTAATCCATAGGGCAAAATCATATATGCTTGGTTACTGTCATCGATTCATCAACCAATTATGTTTTAAAGGAAAAATCTAGTTGGGACTTTATATTTCCGAATGCAAATATTATTTCTCTTGCATTACTATGTAAGATATAGAGTAATTTCACAAGGTTTAGACTCGATTTTTTCATGCTTTAAAGTAGAAAATAAGACTAGGTGATTATAGTCAAATTAAAAAATAAATACATATGACACATATTGGAATAGAAAAAAATCGAATAATGAACATTATTTAGAGGCGGCTTTAGTATTATATTTAGGAGACAGTGTTGGAATTTGAAGTTTCAAAACTTTAAAATTGCATTTATTTTGTGCATTATTTTCATTAGACTTTTTGACCATAACCTCCACATTGTATTCATTTTGTGCCGTTAATTTTGAAGGTTACATGTCTCATTCAACGCTATAAATAGGTCTTAGGAGTCTAGACATAGAACATAACATAAGCATAAAAAATCATGCATTTCTATACTTTCTCTATATTTGAGGCAACTATAATAAGGTCTTGTTCACTTAGTTTTCTTGTGAACGTGCTCACAAATAGAACACCGGTGTGGCCTTTTTGGGTTTTATCTTGGGGTGGTGATGAGCCGACAGTACCTGCATGAGGGGAGGCCATCATGATCTTAGGACAGCGTCAAGTAGCGTGACTCCTACAGACCAGCCGTTCTTACTTTTTCATACTTTATTTATATTATATATTTGCATCTTATTTGTTATATGAAATATGAAAATTAACTCTTTTTAATTGTATAAATAAATAATGAAAATATATACAACATTCTAAGATCGTTATTATAGCTTTAAGTTAATTTTTGTTTTGCTTGATATGTTATCACATATTGCGTTATACTTACTAATCTGAAACTAAGTGTTGCATGTGTTAATTCTCATTGGATCACTTGATACGGTTCTGCAATTAACTAAAAAGAAATTCATAGTTTGTAAAGCTAAAACAGTTTATCATTGGTCTTTTGATAATATATCCTAATTATTCTTAATTATCAAAAGATAACTCCTAAGATTATTTCTAACTCTACAGCTGTATTGTTAGTTATTATAATAATAATAAATATTGTGCAAATAGCTCTATGATGTAATTCTTTCTATAAGAATTTGATTTCATAATAATATTAAATTAATAAGTTTTATAACGGGTGGGAAATTCATCATTATTGCTTCAAATAATAAAATAAATGCACCTACTAAAAAGTTTGTACAAAATATAGTCTTAATTTTTACAATTAACTTAAACGGTAAAACTTACCAGTACTGCTGTTATTGGCCGATTACATGCTTATTTGATATTAGTGGCATTTACATTATTATTTGATTGTGGTATTTATATACGTTTATAGTATAACCTTTTTAATCATTTACACAACTCAAAATTGTAAAATTTGAAATATTACAGTGTGCATCAATTTTAAATGACTGAACCATATGCGTAATTGTCTAATTATTTAGTGACATAATACGTTGCATGCTTGCTTTTAATATCGTTGCAATTATTTTATATTGATATTATTTTACTTTGAAAAGTTGTAATCTACATTTGATTTCATTCTAAATATGCACTGAAAATATTTAACATTTAAGTGTATGGATATTTTATTTTAATAGTGCTATACACATGTACACCATGAATTGTTGAGAAATATCAATCAATCTTTAATTAATACATTATGATGATTTTGGAAAGGTATAAGAATTAAAGACAAATTTTATATTTTTGAAATAATGTGTAAAACATTTTGATTTCTAATAAGTTGTGTTGTTTGACTAAAATGTACTATTCTTTTCATACTGTCGAGTTTTATAGAAAATAAAAAATGTGATGCGCAATGTTAGATGGATTTATAAATTCATTGACATAAATAGTTTTTAGTTAAATTTGGAAAACAAAGTGCAAACTTCATTGAAGTTTATGATACATGAAATTTTATTATTTCATTAATAAGTTAAAATAATTTGTTTAAGGTCTATGAATATATTTAGACATTTTATTGTTTAATATAAATTCTTATATTAATGCCTTTCTATGCATACGTATGAGGTCTGTGATTCTTTAAAGAATGTTTATATAAAAAAGGGTAGTTAAATGATTATTTATATATATGCTTGAAATTCTAGTTTATTTACTTGATTTGAAGAAATTTGTTTTTTGAAAGTTACAATTCTCTTGCTATTGTGAACTAGAAAAGGATGGCATATATCATCAAAGAACGGTATGAGTGTCTGACCAAATTTATCATGGAGTTATCCATAAACGTATACTACCAGGTACAATCCAATTTTAGATTTTTAATACTTTATAAATGATGAGATAAATTTAATTCCTTGGGTTAAAATAAATATATTAGTTTTTTGATAAAATTGACTCATAAAGCATTGCCAAAGTTGCAACAAAATTTTCATATTTTATGCATAAAATGAGAAAATAAATCATGATTCAATATTGAGATTGATATCATCTGATATATTATTTGATTCATCTATTGTTGATTATCATGTGAGTTTGATATATGCATTCTTCTTAATTACATAAATATACTGAATTATGGGAAATGAATACATATCTCTTAAAAAAATTGTGATATAACTAAATGGAAAACATAATTATTGATAGAATGGAAAATATATGTTTTTCTAAAAATTTATTGTATTGATATGATTTATTTACATTATACTATGATAAACTTCTGTAATATAATGACCATCAAACTTTTATTGTAATGATGATGTTAACATATTTTGAAAATGGTTTTGAAGTAATAGATATGTAACTGGTTTTGTTTTTTTATATCAGTAACTACTTAGAATATAAATTAATAAAGTTTTAAAAATGTTTATCCCTGATCAAGCTTCAAATATTTGTTTCATGTTTAGGCAAGGTGATTTCAAAGGTGAATATTTTATCTTAAATTCAAAATTATTTTTATTAGTGTTAATGATTAAAAATGTATTTTATTGAGATTTGGTTTGGTTGGAGTAATAGAATACTAGTATATCCAACATAAATTTATTTATTTTAAAAGTTGTGTCAATGAAATAATAATTTTCTAAATTCTAATTTTAGTCATAGTTTAATCTATTTCATTGTTTAACTTCTAAAATGTGCTGATTTGATTATTTCATAAGTTTTTTTTTAAAAAGAAAATCTTAAGAAAAATTATTTCTAAAGTGAGATACAATGATTTTGAATTTAGTGAAAATATAAAGCTTTATTGAACTTCTTTATTATTTTGTAAAATACAATTATGTGACAGAAAGTTCTTTTCAAATATGATGATACAAACTTAAAGAATAAAATGAAGATATATATGTGTATATATATCATTATAAACAATAACTATATTTACTACCTGTGTTAAGATAGAATAACTAATTGTTAGGAGTGTAAACCAAAAAAAAAAAAATACTTGGTCCTTTTAAACATCTATCTAGTGAAATGTGGGGGTTAATTTGATATATGAGCATATCAAGTTTTTTATGATTAATTTTCGTCTTATGTTATGTCGCTTAATGTGTCACTTATTTATCTTACTAAATTATTATTAAGGTTTTTGAGTTGATTAATTTCGTCACTGCGATAAAAATTTGATATTTGATCAAGTACTATAAGTAGGTAAAATGTGCTGATGAGGAAATGATTTATAAAATGCAAGACAAAGTTTTACAAGTTTTATAAGTCTTGCAGATGAAAATTCATGATTTTACACAACTTGATACGATTATTGCTAATTAATCACTATTGGTTATTTTGGAAAGTACAATATAATTTGTGCACGTGCATAGCACAAAAGATGATAAAAGAAAATTATAATATAATATGCTGTGAGCATATATGGACTAGCATTTAGGCTAGATTCATCATCGAGGAGGATGGGCTGAGCCCACAAGGGAGTCACCTCCAGGAGCAACCCAACCTCTGTGATTGAAGACTCCATTAAGAAGGTTCGATGAGTAGAAACAACATGTAATGCGTGACTCGTGAAAGCACTAATTAATTTAAAGGAGAGTATCTAAAAGATATATATATCCTTCCCAATCCCTAAGGTGAAGTGCGTTAGAAGTGTGATGTTAGGATGGGTTTAACCCTTAATGAGACCAAGGAGGGAAATTTCAATTCACGGGGTAGAGGTCACACGTACCTTTGAAGGTTTCAACTAAGTGAGTATTGTCATACATAGGTCGTGGCTATGGGTTGGGCTAACCCTAAAATCCTCACGAGAATCAAGATTAGAGCGCAGTGCCTTTAATGCGCTAACCCGCGAACTAAGACCGATGTCAATACTGTATGTGTGATGTATTGAAGTTTGGCCAAGAGACCTAATTCAAGGTTTAGTCCATTATGGCTCACTCAAATGTAAATCATCAACACTAAGTGCAGGCTCAAGCCCGGAAGGCTCTTGTACCCATTGCATAGTATTGAGTTGCCTCTTTATATATATTATTATACATATTTTGAAGTTTTAAACCTTATGAGGGATTGTTGGAATTTGAAGTTTCAAAACTTCAAAATTGCATTTATTTTGTGCATTATTTTCATTAGACTTTTTTACTACAACCTCCACATTGTATTCATTTTGTGCCTTTAATTTTGAAGGTTACATGTCTCATTCAACACTATAAATAGGTCCTAGGAATCTAGACATAGGACATAACACAAGCATAACAAATCATTCATTTTTATACTTTCTCTATATTTGAGGCAACTAGGATAAGGTCTTGTTCACTTAGTTTTCTTGTGAACGTGCTCACAAAGAGAACACTGGTGTGGCCTTCTTGGGTTTTATCTTGGGGTGATGATGAACCGACAGTACCTGCATGAGGAGAGGCCATCACGATCTTAGGACAGCGTCAAGTAGCGTGACTCCTACAGGCCAACCATTCTTACTTTTTCATACTTTATTTATATTACATTTGTATCTTGTTTATTATATGAAATATGAAATTAACTCTTTTTAATTGCATAAATAATGAGAACATATACATCAGATATTAGAGTACAATTTCTCAAAAGGAACTTTAAGGCACCTTGCATGTGGCTCCTAATTACACATTTTATTTAGTTACATTTATCATGTAATTATGTGTTAACTAAATGCATAAGAAACTTCTTGAGATTAAGTGAAAATGCATCAAAAAAAGAATGAAAAAATAAAGAAGACATCATATTAAAATAGGCTAAAAGCCTCTTGTAATATTCAAATGTTTTGTACGAATTCTCGTTCTATCTAGATATTATTGAATGAGAGGAGGGCTAGTTTTTATGTGCTTCCACATATAATTACATGTATATCCCACTAATAAATAATACTTGCATTGCGCGTGAATTATATGATTTTATTAAACATTTTCATATACATAAATGTTATTTAATTTAAAATTTTAAAATTCAAATTACAATTTAACTAAATGAACTATCAATTATTCAATAAACTATATTCAATACATAAAAGAATTAAGTCTATTAAATATTGTGACCTAGATAATAATGCAATAATTAAATTTATATGTAAATTAAGTTCTCTCTTGTTCATTCTTCTATATATTCTTAATGTTACACTCACTTCTTTTTTTTATCTTGAGTTTGAACATGCAACTGTCTCTTTATTATGGATAATAATTGAATATGTATATATGTAGGTCTTTTGTTTCTTTTGCCTTTTGTATTCTTTAAAACAATTGTAGCAATTTTCTCATGATTATTAATTAATGTGTCTTTACTTTGAGTCTCGATTGCATATTTTATAAAATCACTTTATGTTGGTATAATAATGCTTTTATTTTTATTTGCATTGCTACTACTTATATGTTTCATTTATAAGAATAAGTTATATTAAGAAAGATACAAGGAACATAGAACTATGTAAGTCAGCATGTAAAATGCTAATGCTTGATAAATAAAATAATAAAAATATAATAAATCATACATTTTCTTAATTATTTATGTGAATTTTGCATGATTATTGTATTTAGGATTCCATTCCTAACATTTTTTCCTAAATAAACAGCTAGTCATATTTTAAATAATAGTTTTCCTGTTAATAACTTAATCTTATAAAAAATGATAAAATATAGCTTTCTGAAATCATTGCAAAACTATAAATAATTGAGAGCATATTTAAAATATTTGAAGGAGATATAATGGAAAACATATATTAATAATTTTTTTAAAAAATTACATAAATAATTAAATTATTCGCATGAAAAAATCTGAACTTCTAATTTAAACTAAATAGCCTAACTATCTTTCGATTCTATAAATGCTATTGAATGATCTTAAAGACTTATGTTGTTTATTTAACTTTGTTTCTTAGATTTTTTATTTTTCAATGATTAATTATATATTTTCCTCATTCAAAATACAATTGTTGGTGTTGTCTTTCTTCTTTTTTTAAATTGATAAATATTTTATATTAAAAACTTATAAAGAAAAGATATAAAAAAATTATGAAATTTATTTTTTATATTTTGATTTTTCATACTGTTTTCAATATTATATATTCCTCATTGTTAAAGATTTGTAACATTAGAAATGAAATAACAAAGAAACTCAATTTCTCAACGAACTTAATTTGTAAATATCTTGAACAAATATAACAAGTTAAATTATTTAAATATTTTAAGTTTGTTTAACTTTTAAAAGGCAAAAGATATTATCATGTACCCCTGATTTGAAGATAACTATTTTAATATGAATAGAAAATCTATCAGATTAATATGATGATTTAATATAAAATATAATATCAAATATGTGTTAAGAATTCAAAAATAATTATTGAAAAATGCATGTTCTTAATAAGTATGTACCTTATGGAAAAAACATCTTAAATTATAAGCTATATAAAATATTCAGAAAATATTTTTTTCATAAACAAATAAGCATGTTATTTTCCTTTTGTTTTCATTTGTTGACTACTCATAGATCTTCTATATAAAATATTTTATTCATAGAATTCTAAAAGTATGTATCAAATTTAATTTGTATTTAATTACAGGCTTATTCTTTCTAAAATATGTTATTTGGAAAATTACTAATAAAGAATTAAGCACAAATTATCGATATTTGTGAAACTATTGTTGAATTATTAATTGAAAAATTATTTTCTCTAGATGAAATATAAAAAGATACACAAAAATAATTTAGAAGTTCATATTATTTGACTTATGCAACAAAATTTACGTAAAATTTGAAGTTTTATTTATATATATAACGTTTTGAAAAGTGAATATCAAACTTATTTTAAAATTGTTAGAAATTTTTTTATTAGAAGTTTTAATGATGACAAGATAGGTTTAAAGGTTAGACTAGGGGTGTAAACGAGCCGAGCTCGAGCCGAGCCTTGTAATTTTCCAAGGCTCGAGCTCGAGCTCGTCGAGCTTGATTTTCAGGGCTCGAGCTCGAGTTCGGTAGTAACTTAATTGGCTCGGCTCGGTTCGCGAGCTCGATTCGAACCCAGGCTCACGAGCTCGAGCCCGAGCCCGAGTTCGCAAATTAAGGCATGAAATGCGATTCAAGTTTGGGAAATGCAGAAATAAATGACTGCTACTTACCTTACATGGTGTTTTCCATTTTTACAAAGTGTAGATGAAGCAGACGGCAGACATATGTAGCAGTAGTCGAAGATGGATGGAGTCGACGGTGAAGAGAGGCAAATCAACCATGGTTCTCGACGGTGAAGAGAGGCGATTAGAGTTGAAGATGATGGTGAAGAGATTAGAGAGGTGGATGGAATTAAAGATAGGAGGAGGAAGGATCGAGATTCGAGATGGAAATGGAAGAAATGTGAATTAGGGCTTTAATTTTGAAAAAAATTCTGATGAGTTCGACCAATTCTAAAATCCCATTCTTCCATTTTTTTAATTCTTTATTATTTTATTAGCTATTTAATATTTTTTTATTAATATAAAAAATATATTTTTAAAAAAATTAAAAGCTCGCGAGCCCGGCTCGCGAGCTTTTTTAGGGAAGGACTAAGCTCGAGCTCGTGAAGCTCGGCTCGAGCTCGAAAAATTCGAGCTCGAACCGAGCTCGTCCGGCTCGCGAGCCGGCTCGGCTCGTTTTACACCCCTAGGTTAGACCCCTGAAAACCAATGTTTTTGAAACTGGACCGGTGATCGAACCGGACAACCAACTGGGTCATTGGGTCACTGGTTCGATCGGTTCAACCGGTGTAAAATAACCGGTTGACTCGGATTATTTGTATTATATACATATATTAATACTAAATATTTTTATTATAAATAATTTAATATATATGTACACAATATAGTGAAAATCAATGCATCTTTAAATATTATCTAAGCATTTTATAGTACACACTTCAAGATGTCATCATATCTTAGAAAATATATTAACTTTGTAGATTGATTGCATTTTAATTATAACACTATATATAATAAAATATAATTAATGTTTTATATATTGTATATAAGTAGACTTTAAGAGTGCAACAACTATAAATAAAATAAAATACAATTTAATTAGTAACAACTATTTTTATATTTCAAATATTATATCGACTTTGTAAATTGATATAGTACTTTTAATTATCTGAAATAGTTACATTATTAACCATATTATATAATAAAATAAAATAAAATTTTAAATATAATATAGTAGTCTTGAAGCATGAACAATATGTAAATAATATAACACAACTCAATAACAACAATTCCTCTAGTGTAGTGATAATTCATTCCAATATTTAAGAGAGGTCTTGGGTTCTAATCATGGTGGTGGATGTTATTTTGTTACATAAAAAAATGATGAATACTCATCAAAACCGGCCACCCGGGTCCAACCGGTTTCACCGGTTCAATCGTTTCTGAAGAAAAACCGGCCGGTTTGATTTGGGTCAAACGCTGGCCCGTAAATTGTGCCAACCGGACCGGATCAATGGCCGGTTCACAGTTAAACCGGTCGAACCGGTCGGTCCGGTTCGGGTTTAATAACATTGCTGAAAACTGTAAGTTTGTTTTTATTAGAAAATCATGTATTAAGCTATAGAAAGTATTTTAAGTTGTAATTTTTAGTATAGGTTTTTTGTGTCTAAATTTGTTTTGCTGTACTTTAGACGCTTGTAGCGTTAGTAGAATTATGAGTGATTATATTAATGTGAAGAGGTTGAAAAATTAGCAATTCCAAGCGATAAGCAGAAGATCATCCGTAAAATCAAGCATCTCAAGCGACACTACTCGTAAAGCGTCATCTATCTATGTTCAAGACACGCTGAGTTACTCAATAACTTTCATCATAAGCAACTGAGGATGGAATGTCTTCTCAAAGCATTTAATAGTTCAACAGACATTTATTTAAATGTATTTAATGCTTGTCAAATGTATTTAATATATATACTGTTGACGGAGTACGGATAGCACCAAACATATTGGATGTCAACATAAGACAGTTGCCGCAGTCTGACAATTGCAGTAAAATATCAGGAATTCACCAACCACCCTCTAACCTTTCTGAGTGATTAGTTTACAGGCGCCACAAAATAGTCCTAACAGATCTATTCAAGAACCTGTGTATTAATTAAACCTCATAACCCTTTTCAAAGAGAGTTTTTCACGAGTTCAAAAATTACACATATCAAACGGAAATAAAAAAAATTATTCGAATCTCTTTGTGAAAGCCTCTTATTCACTCCAATCTTTCAAAGAAGCTTTCAATACTTTATTGAAGTTCACTCTCAGAAAATTCGAATCCCAAAACATCCACTCCTAGATACTCACTTTTTCTCTTTTCAGAAGTTTCAAACCGAAGTGAATATCAACCAAGTTGTTTGACTTAAACAAAACAAAACAAAAAATCTATTTATGTGCGAAATACTCCATCCTCTCTTTGAAACTAAGTGTGAGGAAAGCTGTAGGATATCTGCCATATTTCTGAGTGAAAAAAGCAGACCACTAGAAGTGTTCTAAGAGCAGACGCTTGTGTAGTATAGGAACTCAAAACGTTTTAGTTTTGTTCATTCATTGTATTGGAGAAGACTATGTATGAATCTTTAGATTCGATATAGTGAATTTATTCGTGACATCGAAAAATAAGGACGTAGTTGGGATTACACCACCCGAACCTTGCAAACTCTCTCTTTTACTTATTGTTTTATTCTACTCTTTATTGCATATCATATAATCTAACAATCAAGTAAACATGTTCTTTGCATAAAAGATAAAAGTGACTTTCACTAACTGATTTTTGCTCAACTATTTGTTAAAATCAAAGACTAAAATCTTTTCCGCTGTATACTTAACTGTGAAACTAAGTTTTGAATGCTACACCTCCTTGTAGTTTTACGATAACTTACTCTTACTAATAATTTTTGTGTACAAAAGTTTTGAAATTTAAAAAGAATTTTGGGGATACGCGTAACTGGTTCTAAGTTTTGAATTACAGTAATATTGCTTCTTTAATGGTACGTTTTTCAACAATTTATGCATAACATTTAAAGATAAACTTTAGTAAGTAATAATTTTACTGTCATTCTCTTGTTGAAAAAAGTAAGAAGCATATATTACACTATGTATTTTTATATTTAGAGGGTGTTTGGCTAAGCTTATTTAAAACATTTTATAAGTTGTTACATCTTATAAGATGTTTTAAGAGCTTATAAGATGTTTGGTCTTATTTAAAAAGTAAGTTGTTAAGTGTTTGGATAAAATAAGTTTATTTGGCTTATAAGATGTTTTCAAATGTTATAAGAGGGAATTTGTGCAATAATAAAAATAAATATTTTTCGTAGAAGGGTATTGTTGGAAAGAAAAAAATTAATTAGAGTTATTTATGCCTTTTAAAAATATAAACAACATCCCAAGTTTAAGATTTTGAAATAAGGTGGGTTTGACTAACTTATTTTTTATTTGCTTATAAGACCAAAACATCTTATTTTTTGGTCTTATAAGCTCTTTTTAAAAGTGATTATCCAAACACTTTTATAGAGCTTATAAGCTCTCAAACATAAGATGTTTAAAAGAGCTTATAAGCTTAGCCAAACGCTCTCTTAGTAAATTATCCCAAAGAGAATTCTGCAAAATTCATCTTGTAACTTGAGGGTATTGGGAATTTAGTCCTTTTCCTTTTTAATTAACAAAATTAGGACGCTAACCTTCTAAAACTTGCAATTTAAGGATAATCCACAGAGGAATTTACAAAATTGACTGGAATCCCAAATCGATATGGGATTTTATTTTAATTGTTTGGCCTAATAGAACCCTAGGTGGATAATAAACTTGCCTACTTGGAGAAAAATGACAAGTGGACAAATTCAAACATGCCAAGTGGAAAATTATGAAAACAAAATCACAAATATTTATATGTTACACTATTACAAAATTAATAAATATTAATTAATTTTAATTTATTTAAAAAAAACTGAAATTTGCCCTTAAACTACATTCTCAAAAAAAGAAGTTGGTTGGTAAAAGTTTACAAAATTTCCCAATTTCAAAGCTCAAGACGGTAATATATTATTCAAATTCAAATCTCAAAATTTGCATTTGTTATTGATTTGTTTACTATATATTCATATGTTACCTTAAAATTTGATTCAAGAATTATTTAAGCTTTATATGCACTTCTAATGTATTTAATTGGTGAGACATATTCTTTCATAGGTGGGTTTGTGTAATGTGTGGTGCATGTATTTTATGGAGTTATATATGCAGATTGAAGGTGATGAAGGGGTGGGGTCATGTTGGTATATTATATATTACTAATGGAGAAAAAGAGGCAAAATGTATTATGTTAATGTCAAATTGGGCACAATGAAAGAGATAAAGCCATGAAGGGTTGGGACCGAATGGCCGTGTGATTTATTATAGGACAATTCCACCGTAAACGTGTTCAGTATAGTTGGTATATTGTAATCCACCAATATAGTTGGTATATTGTATTCTATTGAATGTAATTATATAGTGCAGTGTTTTATTCTTCTCATTTAATGGTGTATACTTATATATTTATATTAAAATAATAATATGTTTGTGGAACGTAAAATATATAATCTCGATAAAGTAATTTATGCATGTGACCATTGTACAACTTGGATGTTATTAACCTAAAATTCATATAATAACTTAATCAAATAAACTATTGCTCAATAAGTTAATTATTAAAAAAGTAAAATATTGATAAAAAGAACTAAGTTAATTAAAAAGTGAAACATAAATATTAACGTAACTAAATAAACTTTTGTGAAATTCATAATTTACTTATACATATATCTTTTTTAATTTTGAGAAATCCAACGCTTCACTTATTTTTCATTTTCAATAAAAAAAATTTATACTTTCAATAATTTTTGTAGTGTTATTATTTTTTATTTCAAAATTTTTATTTTTATTTCTCTACTTTCTATAAAGTTAGGATAACATATCTTTTCAGCATAATTAAATGTGTATACCTTAGAATTTCAACCTCAGTCTTTGCAAATATAGTAGGTTGACATAAATGATGCATTCATTTTTATTTGATTTTCACAAAGATTGATTTTGTCATTTTTATTTATTAATTTTAAATTCATGTGGTACATTAATATTAATGCACAATATGAAAAATAACTAAAATATAATGAGAAACAGGTTTTTCCATTAATTTGATATCATCATTAATATATTTTTGTTTTCTATTGATAAACTATACAATTTTTTTTAATTCGTTGCAAAACTATAATTGGTTGAGTGATAATTAAAAATATATGAAGCCTATAGAAGACAAAATATCAATATAGTCAAACACTTGAATAGATATACTTAAAAAGAAACTAAGTTATCAAACATTCAAAATTAAACAATAATTTAACTAAGTAATTAAACACTCACTAAATAAATTATAATTCATGACCTTGTAAAATAATTCAATTATATAGCTAATTTTTAAATTGATAATAAATATACATAATTTTTAAATTGATAATAAATATATATAATATTTAAATTGTAGATTAATTAAGTGAATTATTATTCAATAAACTACAATTATTTAAAGATAAATATTTATAGCAGGAAAGATTAATAAAAATTAATAATTAGTAAAACATAGAAGGTAAATGTTTTACTAAGTGATCTAAAAATTTATAATATGTTTTAGAATACACAAGGTGTTTAGCTAGGATAACTAAGAATTTAATATTTATGATATGCTTTTGAGATTTAAGAGTGACTTAATAAAGAGAAGATTTTTTTTTACATGTTTTGATTTTTTTTTTAATTTTCAGAACAAAAGAAATTGTAGCCTATGACAAAATAAAATTTGCGTAATTACATGTTTAAACTAAATATTTGTAATTGAGATTTAGTATTTATATATAATTTTATTATAGAGTTATAATGTGATATATACATATATGCCTTATTTTATTATTTAACTTTTTACCTTTATTAATTACACATCATAAATTTCTAATGTAAGTATATATCTTATTTATAAATATATATAATTTATTTTTATTATTTATACATGCTATACCCTACAAAATATTATATATGCTCAAGATGGTGGGTTTGTGTGGGCAAATATAAGGGCATTAATTTTTTTTTCTTTGATTCTTTTTCTTTGAGCAAAGATGGATGATTAGTTAATAGCAACTGGAAAGTTCAACAAATCAATACGTCAATACAATATTGTGTCTCATTATAATAATGTTTTGACTTGAAAAATGTTGATTGATGCTCGCTTTTTGGCACAATATTTTTGTAGAGTAGTAGAAGAAACAATATAAATATAAAATGTTCTCTTGTTTCATTATAGATGGATTCAATTTTGAAAGAAAAAGTTAATCTATACTATTTTATGGATTGTTTTTTCCTATTGTGAAAAAACATAATTACCCTTCTCTTAATTTATACTTATTATATTCCATACTAATTCAAATAATCTTATTATATTGCATGCTATTTCAAAAAATAATAATAGTAGTAATAATAATAATCTAAACTCCTATAAATCTATGGATAAATTTTGTTGTTTCTTCCATAGCGAATTCAAAAAAGAATAATAATAGTAATAATAATAATAATGATAATGATAATAATAATAATAATAATAATAATAATAATAATAATAATAATAATAATAATAATAATAATAATAATAATAATAATAATAATAATCTATACTCCTATAAATCTATGAATAAATTTTGTTATTTCTTCCCATTGTGAAATGAAATTTTTTTCCCCACATAATAGCTATCTAATTATAATAATAATATGATTATTATATTATATTATAACTATTAAAAATCATCATGTCCATGACACTTATTCAATTCAATGCAAATAAATTATATTATTATTATTATTATTATTATTATATATATATATATATATATATATTTTCTTATTGGATTAGTTACTAACAAAATATATATGTGGCCAAAAAAATAATATATAATGATATATTTTAAGTAATATATATTATATTATTATGTTAAGCATTTTAAAATATACGTGGGAAGGTTTAAAGGTCATCATTTTTCCTTATAATAAATATAAATGCTTCATTACTAAGGGTGTTCTAAATCAACCGAACCGACCGAATCGAACCGAACCAAAAACCGAAACTTCGGTTCGGTTTTCGATTGTTAATTTTCTAAAAGTTCGGTTTTCGGTTCGATTTCGGTGTGTAGTGTCGGTTAACCGGACCGAACCGAAAACCGAAGTTTTTTTAATTTTATTAAATTAAAATATGTTATATTATTAATAATTGATAAGAAACAAATAAGAATCTATTGTAGTCTAGTTGGTTAAGATGCTTGGCTTTCACTTGAGGGACACGGGTTCAAGTAGGGGTGTAAGTCGAGCCGAGCCGGCTCGCGAGCCGGCTCGAGCTCGATCAAACGAGCTCGGCTCGAGCTCGAATTTTTCGAGCTCGAGCCGAGCTTCACGAGCTCGAACTTTTAACCGAGCTCGAGCTCGAGCCCACTTATTTCTAAAAAAAGCTCGCGAGCCGGGCTCGCGAGCTTTTTTATTATTTAATATATTATTATTTTTTTAATTATATTTATAAATATATATTAAATAATTAATAAAAAATAAATAAAAATTCAAATTTCAAATTTCCAGCCGAAAATTTGAAATTTCAAGCTTTTTTATTATTTAATTTGAACCGTTCAAGTCTCAGTAGATGCAAATTTTCGTTTATGTTTTCATAACCCAAAAAACAAATCAGAAACATTCAAATATTCCTTTTGATTAAAAAAATTAAATAAAAACCCATGTTTGAGTTTTATTGTTTGACTAGTAAATAAAAAACTTAAAGTTAAAAAAACCAACCCACATTACATTCACACACGGGTAGCGGGCTACACCAAATTTTAAAAAAGAAATATTTTTGAAGTTTTACTTTCGACACTGCTGACTGCTCCTCTACACCAAATCCGCTCCACTTTCGTTTGCAGCTCCATCTTCGGCGGCTCCACGCCTCCACCTCCGCGGCTCTGTAGGTATTTTGGTTTTCCACTTCGTTTCTCCTTTTTTGTTTCTTGTTTCACAATCTCCTAAACCCTAAATCAAGTATAAAAATATTGTAACCAACCACAATCATCTCCAATATAATATTATATAACAGATCCTAAATTTAAAATGAGAAAAATAGGGAAAAATAATAGGTAAAAAAAAAAAAACTTCGGTTATTTCAGTTTTTAACCGAACCGAACCGAACTATTTCGGTTCGGTTTTTGGTTCTCAAAATTATCGAACCGAAATTTAGTTAACCACGAACACCCCTATTCATTACTACTCATTGATGTGGTAGAAAGTGGATGTTATTATTCATTAAGTTGGAAGCTAACAAAATGTATATATGTGGCCAATAATAAATGATATTATTATATATATATTCTCTTATTGAATTAGTTACTAACAAAATATATATATATGTGGCAAAAAAAAATAATATATAATAATATATTTTAAGTAATATATATTTAATAATTTATATTATTATCTAAAAAATATGTGGGAAGGTTGAAAGGTTATCACTTTTTTTTTCTTTAATAAATAACAATGATTCATTACTATTTATTGATGTGGTAGAAAGTGGCCTCTATATTCATTAATTTGTTAGAAAGTGGCCTTCATTAGTCATTAGGTTGGAAGCTAACAAAAATATATATATGTGGCCAAAAAACTAATTTATAATAATATATATTATTATATTAAGTATTCTAAAATTTCTGTAGGAAGGTTGTAAAAGTGATTAGTTACTAAGAAAATATATATATGTGGGCAAAAATATAATAAAAAACTAATATATAATAATATATTTTAAATAATATATATTATTATATTAAGCATTTTAAAAAATCTGTGGGAAGGTTGAAAAAGTTATTAGTTACTAACAAATATATATATATACATGGGCAAAAATATAATATATAATAATATATTTTAAGTAATATATATTAATATATATTATTATATTAAGCATTCTAAAAAATATGTGTGAAAGTGGCCTTTAATAAATATAAATGAGGTGATTTAGTGTGGGAAGGTTATCATTTTTTTTTTCTTTAATAAATATAAATGATTCATTACAACTCGATGTGCTAGAAAGTGGCCTTTATATTCATTAATTTGTTAGAAAGTGGGCTTCATTAGGCGTTAAATTGGAAGAATGAGCCCAAAAAGTTTGATAATTCATGAATTGCACATGAGTTACTTTTTCGCCATGTAATGAAAAAAAAATTATATATTCACTATTTAATTTTGTAATATCCATTTTCCTAATAAATGATATCTTTTTCGTTCCGCATATTGTTATGCCTGGACACTAAATAACTAGAATGTGTATAGAGAATTTTCAGATTTTTTCGACTTTACAACTTTTCCTCTCTCCACTTTTAACCAACAATATATACACTTATATATATATAATTAAAATGAGAAGTGTACATATTCATTATTTATTTAATATGATACAAATCTAAAAGACATATATATTGATATAAACTTTATTGATAAAATTAAAAATTAAAATTTGTACTTCAAAAAATTGGTAATATTTGAATAAATAAACTATTTATAGGTTTCATATTGTTTCAAAATTATTTTTGAATATTTTTAATTATTTAATATTATAAAACTAATTTTCACGTGCGAATGGCGAATGCATGTGCATTTTGCTAGTATTGTAAAAAAATGGTCATTTTTACTTCATGAAAGAAATGGTCCTAAAGCTTTGAAACAATTTCATGATTTGATGAACCAATGACAAACACATTGAGAAGATCATTGAAAAACAATACTGCGAAGTTAGTTGCAAAGAATCGTCTAAGGCTCTTTGGTTTCTAAAAGATATAAAAAATTGTAAAAATTGACCTGAACAAGCAGTTACACTAGGAAACCATTGTTAAAACCACTTGTTGTCCTCAAGTGCCATAATGAAGGATGCTAGAAAGGGGTTGCATAGACCATTCTTTCAAACTTCAAATTTTGTATTCAAACTTTTCAGTTGCTCTATAAGCAATGGCAATCAGCCAAATGAAGTGCTTGGCCCTGACTGAATTTTTAAGGCTTGCAAGTTATTTTAGACAAAACGTTGAGAGTTGAGAGTTAACACAACGGAAGTATGTTAGCAAGTTTTGACCATTTTGAAAACTTAGTTTGTGTTACACTTAGTTGCTTGTATGTATTTTAGAATGTTTTTCATGTATCCTTATTTTGAATGATATGGAGACATTTAATAACTAAACAAGTAAGAAAAGTAAAGAGAATAAATTTGTAAGGTTGGTTGGTTATATATAATCCAAACTACGCCTTCTACTCCTATCACACTACGATGCTGATTGTTGGAATTACACAAAACTCCACATTACAATATATAATAATGAAGATGATCATTTGTCTCCCGGCTACACAAACTTCTGCTTCGCGCAAAAAACGTTCAAATGTATTTATCTCACATAAAAATAGAGCACATATTCGACTTCACTAGTGTACACACGATTGATCGATCGGTTGAATGGGGGTTTCTATTAGAAATAGTTTGTTTGATTTTGCAAAGTCAAATTAACTTGATATCTGAATCAATGATTAGGTTCTTCTGAAGATATCCAAGGAGAAAAGGCTTGAAGATTTGAGTGGAAATCTTTGCTAGATTTGTGAAATCTGGACTTCAATGAAGGTTTGAAGCTTTAAGGATTTTGTACAAAAGTTTACAAATGTTCGAGCTCATGTTATAGGATTTCTGAAGAATTCAATTTCCTCCAACCTAACATGAAGCTTCCTCAAACTTCCCCACACCTACCACACCTACCACCTAGTTTTGGTGCTATAAATAGACAAGCTTGGATAGTCTTTCTATCATCAAGTAAATTAGATCATAGCACAACCAAAATGAGTTGTGAATATCCTTGAGAGATATGTGAGGTTTTTTTTAGAGTTTTTAGTTAGAGCTTGTATGTCTCTTCTTTCTATTCTTGAAAGTAATAGAAGTATTTTTCTCTCATATTAGCATGATTCTGGTATTCCCAACAAGTGGTATCAAGAGCCTGGTTGAGTTTTTTCCCATAATTTTTCAGATAAACTTCTATTATCTGAAAAATCGTATTTTTTAGTTTTGCTCGGAATTGCAATCTGAATATACCGTTGGATTCGTCTCGTTGAGAGGAGAAAACTGATATTTTTGGGGAAAATTTTGGCCACCGAAAGCTACTATACGCACCTCCAGAAAACTGCTTGCATCATCACGCTCTGCACGCGCTATCCAAGGAAGAAGACGACTGACGTCATTGCTGACGTCATTAGCCATTTAGAGTTGTGCCATCGCCACGTCAGCGCCTCGTCAGCGCCTCATCACTGCCTGCGTCAGTGACATATCAGCGCCACGTCAGCGCCACGTCACTACCACGTCAGCATATCTATCCTACCATTTTCGGCCATTCCGGACGCAACGGTGCTGCTCGTTTTTTGAAATTCTGCTCCGATTTTTCTCCAACAGAAAATCAAAATTATTTAGAAGGTGAAAATGACCTTTGACGAGTCAAGTTCATCTTCCGGAGCTATGATTATGCTCATGGCTACCAACTACACGCTATGGAAACCTCGGATGGAAGATCTTCTTAGCTGTAAAGACCTTTTTGATCCAATAGAGATAAAAGGTATTAATCCTGACCCGTCCAAGTCAATGGAGTGGAAGAAAATTAATAGAAAAACTATTGGTCAAATCCGACAATGGATTGACCATAGTGTCTTCCACCATGTTGCACAAGAAACCGACGCTTATGTCCTTTGGAAGAAGTTAGAAGATATGTACCAGGCCAAGACCGCTAGGAACAAGGCCCTACTGATGAGGCGCCTTGTCAATATGAAGCTCAAAAGTGGAACTTCTGTTGCCGAACACACTAGTCAGTTTTAGAGTCTTGTAAATCAATTGTCTTGTGTAGAAATGCCACTTGGAGATGAAATGCAATCTCTACTACTTCTTAGTTCCCTTCCTGATAGTTGGGAAACACTAGTTGTTACTCTCAACAACTCATCCCCAGATGGCAAACTTACCATGTCTGTGGTCAAGGATGCATTGTTCAATGAGGAGGCAAGAAGGAAATACATGAACACAGATCAAACTCATGCCCTTGTGATGGAGAATCGAGGAAGACCACAAGGAAAGCAACAAAGAAATAGTAGAGGGAAGTGGCAAAGCAGAGGCAAAAGTCGGGGGAGATCATCAGATGGCCGGAAACCTTCTTATACCTGCCACCATTGCGGTATAGAGGGTCACATGAAGAAGAATTGCTACAAATGGCTAGAAGAGCGAGGGAAGAGCAATTCTCAAGCGAAGAACAAGGGTGGTGAAGCGCTCATCACAATCTCAGGTGATGTGGCGTATTGTACTATCAATGACGAAACATGTCTTCACGTCTCAAGAGATGACACTGAATTGGTGGTAGATACTGCAGCATCCTACCACGTTACTCCCCACAGGTACTACTTCACAACTTACAAAACTGGAGACTTTGGAGCGGTGAAGATGGGTAATTCCAGTTCATCTGGAATAGCTGGAATTGGTGATGTACAAATAAAGACAAGTACTGGGAGCACAATCATTTTGAAGGATGTCAGACATGTTCCAAACCTTCGGCTCAATCTCCTGTCAGTGGTATGTCCTGACGAACAAGAGTATGAAAACCATTTTAGCAGGAGCACATGGAAAATGTCAAAGGGCGTTTTGACAATCGCTCGAGGACATGTTTGTGGCACATTGTACAAAACGCATTTGAGGATTTGTACGGACAGCCTCAATATTGCGGAAGAGACTTCTCTGGATCTGTGGCACCTGAGACTCGGTCACATTGGTGAGAAAGGTCTGACTACCTTGATGAAGAAGAACTTTATCAACACTGACAAGAACGCTGCACTGGTCCTTGCAGTCATTGTCTATTTGGTAAGCAACATAGAGTATCATTTAGTTCTACTTCAACTAAAAGATCGGAGTTGTTAAGTTTGGTACACTCCGATGTCTGTGGTCCTTTGGAGGTTGAATCACTCGGCGGAAGCAGATATTTTCTGACTTTTATCGATGATGCTTCTCGAAAAGTGTGGGTGTATTTCCTGATAACGAAAGATCAGGTGTTCGAGTGCTTCAAGACATTTCACGTCTTGGTGGAACGTGAAACGGGAAAGAAGCTGAAATGTCTCCGATTTGATAATGGAGGCGAGTATACTTCCAAGGCGTTTGATGCATATTGTAGAGAATATGGCATTCGACATGAGAAGTCAGTACACGCACCCCTCAGCACAACGGCCTTGCTAAAAGAATGAATCGGACTATCATGGAGCGTGTCCGGAGCATGCTGAATATGGCTGAACTTCCAAAGTCATTTTGGGGAGAAGCAGTCAACACCGTATGCTATCTTATCAACCGATCACCTTCAGTACCACTCAACTTTGAAGTTCCAGAGAAGCTATGGATAGGTAAGGATCCTACATACTCACATCTTAGAGTATTTGGTTGTTCATCGTATGCACATGTATCCGAAGAGCTCAGACAGAAGCTTGATGCAAGAACTATCCCATGCATTTTTGTTGGCTATGGAAATGAAGAGTTTAGATACAGGTTAAGGGATCCTAAGGAGAAAAAGGTGTTCAGAAGTAGGGATGTTGTGTTCCACGAAGATTTGACAATAGAAGACATTGAAAAACCCACAATGTCTCGAAAGTCAAATGAAGGTACTCAAATTTCAAATGAAGCACCAGAATTGTTCTTGAGAAACAATGACGAAGTACATGAAGAAAACTCAGAAGCAGAAGAAGATGAGGAGACAGAAGAGAGTGCAGAGCAAGTGGAGTCACAACCCACCTCGCCAGACACAGATGATGGTAGCTCTTCTCAGATGGTTCCAACTGTTCGTAGATCTGAACGAGGCCATATACCATCGAAAAGGTACACATCATCTGAATATCTTTTGTTAACTGAAGATGGAGAACTGGAGAGTTTTCAAGAAGCTGTGTCTGATAAGGATAAAGAAAAATGGCTAATAGCAATGCATGATGAGTTAGAATCTCTGCAGAAAAATCAAACCTATGAGATTGTAGAACTTCCTAAAGGGAAGAAGGCTCTGAGGAACAAATGGGTGTTCAAGCTAAAGAAGGATGCAAGCGGACAAGTGGTGAAACACAAAGCTCGGTTGGTTGTCAAAGGGTTCCAGCAGAAGAAAGGAATTGACTTTGATGAGATCTTTGCACCATTTGTTAAGATGACCTCAATCCGAGTTATACTTGGCTTGGCAGCAAGTATGAACTTGGAACTTAAACAGATGGATGTGAAGACAGCATTTCTTCACGGAGATTTGAAAGAAGAAATCTATATGCAGCAGCCGGAAGGTTTTGAGAACTCAAATGATAACTTTGTCTGTAAGTTATCTAAAAGTTTGTATGGCTTGAAGCAGGCACCAAGGCAGTGAAATAAGAAATTTGACTCATGCATGAAGAATCAAGGCTACAAGAAGACTACTGCAGATGAGTGTGTATACATTAAGAAGCTTCCAGATAGCACCTTCATTGCTCTTCTACTATATGTAGACGACATGTTGATCGTTGGGAAAGATGCAGTGAAGATATAAACCAGTTGAAGAAAGAACTCTCTAAGTCTTTTGATATGAAAGACTTAGGACCGGCTCAACAAATTCTTGCAATGCAGATCACTCGAGACAGGAAGAATCGCAAGTTATGGCTATCTCAGGAGAAGTACATTGAACGATTACTTGAGAGATTCAACATGAATGATGCCAAACCAGTTAGTGTTCCACTTGCGAATCACTTCAAGTTGAGCAAAAGAACATGCCCCACATCCAAGGAAGAGATCGGGGAGATGTCAACAGTTCCATATTCTTCAGCAGTTGGGAGTTTGATGTATGTCATGGTATGCACAAGGCCAGACATTGCACAAGCAGTGGGTACAGTGAGTCGCTTTCTCTCTAACCCCGGGAAGGAGCATTGGGAGGCAGTCAAATGGATTCTCAGGTACTTGAAAGGTACCACGCAGTTATGTCTTTGCTACGGAGAAGTTGATCCAGTCTTGGAAGGCTACACAGATGCTGATATGGCCGGAGATATTGATAGTAGAAAGTCTACTTCAGGATATATCTACACTTTTGCAGGGGGAGTTGTTTCTTGGCAATCAAGATTGCAGAAGTGTGTTGCTTTATCTACAACAGAAGCAGAATACATTGTTGCCGCTGAAGCTGGTAAGGAAATGTTGTGGCTAAAGCGCTTTCTCCAAGAACTTGGGATCCAGCAGAAAGAGTACAAGGTACATTGTGACAGTCAAAGTGCTCTAGACTTGAGCAAGAACTCTATGTACCATTCTCGTACAAAGCATATTGATGTTCGGTATCACTGGATACGGGATTTCCTCCAACCTAACATGAAGCTTCCTCAAGCTTCCTCACACCTACCACACCTACCACACCTACCACCTAGTTTTGGTGCTATAAATAGACAAGCTTGGAGAGTCTTTCTATCATCAAGTAAATTAGATCATAGCATAACCAAGATCAGTTGTGAATATCCTTGAGAGATATGTGAGGTTTTTTTGAGAGTTTTTAGTTAGAGCTTGTATGTCTCTTCTTTCTATTCTTGAAAGTAATAGAAGTATTTTTCTCTCATATTAGCATGATCCTGGTATTCCCAACAATTTCCTGATGAAGTCTAATTAATAGGCGACTGTGAAAAAATATTCCAACACTTTGTCTTAGCTTATTGTTTAATTGTGTTAGAAAGACTGCTATATTGTCGACATCCTGCTGCGGAAGTTTGTGCGACAATATTTGTAAGTTGACATTCGTCAAACTCGGATCCGGCTTGTCTCTAATATTCCTTCCCACCAATTGCGTTCAATACCCCTCTAGATTAATAACACATCATAAATACTTTAATTTAATGGATTAGATTAAATTTACTTAACTAGACACGTAATTCAAGTTAAATATTATATATCATTTAATTAAATTAGAAAAACTAACTAAATATCCTAAAATCTCTCCCCCTCTAAATCATGTTAGTTACTTAAGATGAAGTAAAAAAAAATCTGATCTCTCCTAAAATACAACAAATATAAATAATCTTTCATTCTTTTCTAACAATAAAAATATATTTAATTTACTTTAGTGTTATTTATTTTTTTTCAATTTTATTTTTATTTGTCAAAATATATAAATTAATTATATTTTCAAGAAAATTACAATAGCTCATCATAGTATTCTAAGTAATATAAAATACTTGTCAAGAAAAAGTAGTCCAAAATCGAGAGTTGAAGAATTAGTTGAACATGATGTTGATTTGGTGGGAATCCATAAAATAATTTTTGTTAAATTTATTTTCTCCATTTCTAAAAAGAACAAATGTGGTTGAGAGACTGAGGGGAGGTAGGGGTGTTCACGAGTCGAGCCGGCTCACGAGCTCAGCGAGCCGGCTCGAAAATAGCTCGACTCGAGCTCGAAAAAATTCGAGCTCGAGCCTAAACATGCATATTCGCCAGCTCGCGAGCCGGAATAAAAAAATAATTTTTAATTAATATATATAAAAAAATAAATATTTATTAAATTTTTATATAAAATAATATATTATAATAATATATTTATAAATAATAATATTTTTGACTTTAATTATAACTATATTTAATAATATATGAATAAATATAAAATTAATTAAATATTTTTAAAAAAAAATTATTTTTTTATAAAAAAATATTATTTTATTAAAAAAAATTATTTTTTTGAGCTCGAGCTCGACTCGGCTCGAGTCTGGCTCGAGCTCGAGCTCACATTCCTGCAGCTCGTCGAGCTCGAGCTCGAAAATTGTGGCTCGAGCTCGAATTTTTTGGCCAACTTGGCTCGAACTCGACTCGTGAACGCCCCTAAGGCCCTATACAACAGCTAGGCAAATGGGTGTGAAATGGGTGTGAAAAAAAAAAAGTTCCATTTAGTAGCTAGGCAAATTAAAATGAATTTTTTGAGAAAGGCAAATATTGCCTTCTTTGAAATGGTAGGCAAATTTTTTTGTGGGACCCAATTTATTTATTAAAAATACAAACAAAAAAAGGCAGCCAATGAGACGCTGCCATGTGTCCCTATTATATTTTTTTTTCTTCCTTTTTTTGTAAATCATTTTTTTAGTATTAATTATGCAAAATAAAAAAAACAAAAATCACCATTATTTTTCTTTTTTCAAGCTCTATAAATAGAGACTAAGTTTGTGTCATTTGGACAACAAATTTTTTTAGAGATTTTTACTCCATATTTTCATTTTAATTTTCATTTTAAGTTTAACCTTCAATTTATTTTATGGATCCTAGAAAAAACTACAATTTTCCTCAAAACTACAACTTTTCTAATCACCATTATTTTGTTTATCATTTTATTAATATTTTGTTGAATATTTTCAATAATTTAAAAATTAATATTTTATAAAAAATAAATATTCTAAATATTTAATTAATAAATATAACCATAAAATTAATTTTTATTAAAATTAATTGTAAGTATAAAATTAATTATTAAAATTAGTGATGTGGATGAAAGAGAAAGTAAAAAAATTTTAATTGACTAGCTGCTGTGGAGTTGAAAGTAATGTGATAGGGAATGTGGTAGGGAATCTGATGTGGCAGGGAAAAGAGGGTGATAATTTGCCTAGCTGCTGTACATAGCCTAAGGGGAGGGATTGTAGGAGATTTGGTGGTTATTATTTTTTATTTAATTAAATGATATTAATTTTTTAACTTGAGTTTTAAGGTTTAGTTAAGCAAATTTAATTTAGTCCATTAGATTAAATTAATTATGATGTGTCATCCATCTAAATGGGTAGTAAACACAATTGATGGGAATGAGTATTGTAGAGGAGCCACATCCCCCAAACTACATGTATGAATTAGTACCTATCTATGTTTAATGCATTTGAATTTAATACCGTGTTAAAAATAAATGATTTGTTTAAGATTCGCAATTAAGTCAATTGTAACTTTGACTTGTGTGGAGCGCTTGCTATAAGCCTATAACCCTTCTAAAAATCGTCTCAGATTTCTTCAGACGCTGGCGAAAGTTCATTTATGAAATATTTAGACGTTGATATCTTGTTTCAACCAAAGCTCGAGCGTTCCAATACTTCTTGTCCATTGATTAAAAGATAAAATAACGCCTAGCTAGAAATTACAAGTCGATAACTTCCTAGTGCTTGTACAAATATGGTGGATAAAGACTAACAAAACCAAATTGCAATATATAGCACAATATTTGTTGAATGTATTTATTTGTTCACTACTCACGATTTCACAAATATTTATCCACAATATATAAGATTACAAGCTCATATTTCATTGTCAGATAATACAAGTATAATTACATCCAATATGCAACGGTACCAGCCAAATATGTTTTCCTCAGAACACTCACCTGTTGTGAGTCATCAGTTGATACTTGTGAGCCCAAAGATGGCTGCAATTGTAGCCAGAACAGCCTATACCCAAAACAGAGTATGTTACATTCTTAGACAAATAATTAAGGGAGGTTTGGTTATTTCTCAAATATCGGGTGTTTTTCATTATCAGCATCTTAACGTAAAGGGTGTGTGTAATTTACTCTTAACTTTCATATGCAAAAGCAGTGTAGATTATGAACAAAGGATTGTATAACGTAGATACACATACGCCACTCGGGTATTTAGTATCTGTGCTTCGAGTTCTTCATGTACGACTCATAAATTGTTCGTTTGCTAACTTGGGTTATTTCTTAGGAGGTCAAGTCCAGAGGCAATAACAATATTACATGTGGTGGGACCCACGCTATACACGAATAAGTAATAACTGTGATTGTGCCCAAGACTTCACTTTCCATGAACCCTTATTAGCTCTTCTTATGTTTTCGGGAATTTAACCGTATTTATATATTGGGAAAGCTACCAAGCCATGCCATAGATTAACTAATACATAGATAAAACACCAATCGAATGGAAAACTAGCATGCCCCTAGTTACAATATGACCAGCACAATTACCGGAACTTTAAGCCACAGGACCATTTAAGCTATATGCATGTAAATAATAACATGTAGAATTCAAAAGTGAGAAAATTGAAACTTAGCACAAGTTACAATAGAGAAGAACGCATATTGAACTTCTGAGCTAGATTGAGAATATAAAGGGATATACTTACAGCAATTGTGCAAGCTACATAACCCGGTTTCTCACGAGGGTCAATTCTGGAACAAAACAGAAGTAACGCCCCAACATACCACGGAATTGCAGCAACAAAGAACCCAATAATAAACCTTCAAAAAAGAAATATGAGTAGCTGTTTTACTAGCAATTAAAATGATTAACTAGTTTCTCAGTGGAAATAAATAACCGAGAGGGTATATGGATCTCTAAATAAAGTTCAAGCGAACAACCCTCCAAGATTTAAAGATCCTGGTGAAATTTGAGAGTTATGATCTATAATCTCTACTATATAACTTATCTCTCCTAATACAAGATTACAGTAATAAATTATCAAAAGTACGACTCAACCGTTCAGTCACATACAAGATTAAAAACACATATGCCATATAACAGGCAATAATGAAATTATTCTTAGCAGAAACCAGCTCAAGGTGCATCAATATTCGAATCATCTACGACTCTCCTTCCCACTGAAAGATGTAAGAGCCATCTAAATTTTCAAGGTCGGTTAAAATAATAGAATTCGATGCTGTTTAGCCTCATAAGGCTTTTCTCGAAAGATGAGCATTTGAAAAACAAGATTGTTAATAGGAGACCTTAAGTGAACCGCATTCCAATAAAAGCACAGTTATCTAATAAACATTTTGTATGAACTGAAATTTGAACACGTACGTACTGTAATCTTTTTGATTAAAAGGATATCAATTAGAACATGTTAATTCAGAGGAGCAAACTTCACACAGAAAAGCATACATGATATTGGACATCCTTTATAATTTCTTTATGGAAATGATACTTGTTTCCCTTTTTTGGATAAATTTGTCCACTTTGTACAAAATTCAATAGTCTAGGTCTTTAGCCTCCAAAAGCCAGAAAGAAATGACACCAATCACGAACCAAAGTGATAATTAATAAATTGGACAAGAAAAATTATGCCATGATACTTACAAGAACCAGCCGAGGCCAATACCACAGCAAGGAAGACGGTGCTGCCTTACAGGTCTTCCTTCTATAACAGCATAACCTGCAGTCATGAAAATATCCACTGTAAATCACAAAATAGATGATACATATCAAGAAAGGGATTATAACTCAGAGCAACAGAATTAGCACACTCAATGTCCCACAAGATCAAATCTATGGTTTTCTTACAATTTAACAAAGAAAAAAATATCAGATCATCATTCAAGTATAAAGAATTACAAGCGAAAAAATGATCTCTAGAATCAATCCTCAGTAAAATAAAATCTATCAAATCCTAGCATAACTCCAACAAGATCTCCTCAAAAATCCAAACACATAAACAAGATTCATAAACAGCTCTCTCTTTTTAGGTCAATTCTCAAAGATAACATTCAACAATGAATTTATACAATAACATAACATTTAAAACAAAATATTCCTCAATGGGTTGATCATAAATCATACACAAAACTCAAAGTTGCATAAAAGTCAACTATATATGTAGTACCAGCTACAGCTTGATAACCATGATCGTAATATTGAGGTGGAGCTCCAGAAATGCCGGGCGGCGGAACAGGCTGAGGGAACCCGGTGGCCGATGGCGGAGGGTAGTTTGCTACCCCTTGGAATGTTCCGTACTGCGGCGGCGGCGGTGGCGGTGGTTGATCGTGGTGGTGGGACTGGCTTTCCTTTTTGTCTTCACTCATAGTCATAATTGAACCTTTTGGTCTCTTTCTCCCCCTTTGTAAGCGATCTTCTTTGTGCAGAGAACTTTTTGTGGGTTTTCCGAAAGATCGAGTCTTCGATCTACTTCCTTCCTAGATAAGAAAGAGGAGTTGAAATAAGACGCATTCAGATTGTCAATTTGTCATTATTGTTGGTAATAATAATATTTACGGCTGGGATAATTATGGAGTCATAATCAAATGTTCTTTTTTTTTAGGAAAAGTAATTGCATTGAGGAAATAATGCCAATTCGTTGAAAAATTATTTTCAAGAAAATATTATTTAAAAGATAAAAAATGTGATTTGAAAAAAGAGATTGGATGTGATTTTTTTAGAGAAAAAATAGGTAATGATTGTGGTTGATGTGATATGTTTTTTGTTGTGAGAAATTTGTTTGCGATAATATTTAAAAAAATCTTAATTAAATATATTTAATCAAACTCGTTGATTAGACGTCAAAAAATAGTTACAATAGATTTTATTTTAATTATTGCATTATTTTACACTATAATATGTAATTAGTTTAATTTTCGCCTTTGAAAAATAGTCGAAATAACACAATTAATTTTTTGTATTAACTGTCAAATTATGAATAGTAAAATTCAATTTTACTCATTTGTTGCAAGATTTTCTTTCAAATTATTTGTAATTTTGAGAGAATTTTTTACGGCATGTCATACAAATGGATTTTCGTAATTTTTTTACTCTAAAATATTTTTTTTCGAGTAGAGATGGCCATCCAATTGAGGTAAAATGTACAAAGAAAATGGTTTGTCTCGTCATTTCACTACTGTTCTCCATTTTCACAACTTGATTATAACAATTTCACAATGATATGGATTGTTATAAACAAAAGGATTGTTATATTTATTGAAAAAATTATTCACTCATAGTCATTATTGTTTTTCTCGTCAATTTCAGAAAATAGAGAATTGATTAGCAGTAATGTATCAAGTTTTATTTTTTTTAATTCCAAAAAATGGGGAGTAACCCAAGGTAATTTAGCTCAATAAATCTGAGTTAATAGTTTCACAATGAAGCCATGTATTGGCATTTTTATTGTTCTTGAGGACAGTTAACTGTTAAGATAGTTGGATGGGATAAATCAATACTCAGTGTTTTGTCCACATTTTCTGATCTACATGAAGTAATCCAAGAGCTTAAGTTTAATATATTTATAAACATAATTATGGTTGTAAAATATACAAAAAAAGTGGTAGTTGGACATAAAAATTGTTTAGGGAAATTATTAATATGTTGATCCACATACTCTATTAAAAAGGTATTAATCAATTATGATGTTGTCACTCTCTTTAAACAAATATTATGATTTACTATGATTGTGATTGCCCACCAACTGTTGCCGCAATGCATCTCAATCACAATGAATTAGACAAAAAAAAAATTTAGAAAAAAAAGAAACCATTTTTCTAAAATCATTGATAAGGCTACATTTCATACTCTACAACTACATCACACGGCTGACATTTTTATGATAACCAAGATATTTACAATTATATGGTCTTATTTTGTTAGGTAGAGAGTGTTTGGTTAAATTTATAGGCTTTTTTAAACATTTTATAAGATGTTTGAGAGCTTATAAGCTTTTTAAAATTGTTTGGATAACTTTTTAATAAGAGCTTATAAACCAAAAAATAAAATGTTTGAATCTTATAAGCAAATAGAAATAAGTTAGCCAAACTCATCTTATTTGAAAATCTTAAATTTTGGGTGTTATTTATATTCTTAAAAGACTCAAATAACACTAATTAATTTTCTCCTTTCTAATAATATATTTCTCCAAAAAATGTTTATTTTTGTTACTGCACAAATTCTCTCATATAACATTTGAAAAAATCTTATAAGTTCAATAGACTTATTTTATCCAAACACTTAAGAGTTTATCTTTTAAATAAGACAAAACATCTCATAGCTCTTAAAACACCCATAAAGTGTAAGAACTTATAAGATATTTTAAATAAGCTTAGCCAAACACCCTCTTATATTCATGTAATACATATATATATAATACATTTATGTACGCTTTTGTTTTCTATAAGCATTCTAAGTAAAGAAACGGCAATATTTATACTTTTGTGTCGAACCATTATCCCACGCAGTACTTGACAAATAATCTACTATTTTTACCCAAGATTTCATTTTATTTAACTTTAAAATTATTGTATTGTACTACAAAGAAACACAAAATGTTGCTAATTTATTGAAATGTTAATTGTGACTAGTATATAGATATGTTATTGTTTTCCCACCTTAGGTTTATTTGTGTTTTTTAACATTAAAATATTCAATAAATAACTTCAATAATTTTTGTATAATTTTCAAGTTTAGATGAATATAATATTTTCTTGATCAAAATAGTGTTGTGCATCAAGTATATACGGATACACAAAGTATATGTACTAAACAAGTAAATAAAAAAGTACTAGTATTGTTCATTATACAAAATATTTTTCAATTATACATATATACTAAAAAAGTATAAAACGAATTTCAACTAACAGAGATATCTTATGGGATGTTTGGATGGAAGAATTTATAATCCATGAATTTCAAATTCATCAACAAATCCATTTATTTTGTTTGGATGAATTCACTTGTAATAAATTTCAAATCCTTTCTCATTCATTTTAAACTATTTTCTTCAACTATGGTAGATTTCAAATAATCTCATTTTAGAGTCTTTTAAAATCCTTCCTCCATATCCACTCCTCAAATTCAACTCCCAATCCAAACACACCCTTATACCATTTTCCTAGAAATCCCACTTCCTTGTTAAGGTGTATAAATTGCACACTTCTATCTTCGTAAATATTTGAGCTTTTAAACAGTGAATAAACGATGGCTCAATTATACATTTCTATCTATGCCGTCCAGTCTAGTTTCCCATTTGTGTCTCTGCATGTTTTAGATCCTCACACCCTATCAACAGCCCAACAATGCCAGTCCAGTTTAACAACTTACATTCCAGATTTTGGGTAAAAAATTTACAGGCATTGATCAATTCAAGAACAAGTAATTGAAAGTTAACGAGCAAAATGAAAAGGAAAACTTTCATATAACACCCAACATACATTAGTGACAGGATCACAAAGAAATGATTGCAAACACAATGTTCAGTCTAACGTTTCTTGGCAGTATGGAAGATTATCATATAACACTACACATAGTTGAAATACGGGGAATTACTTCATGTTGCCATGTGAATCTTTCAAGAGGCTTTAACGAGCTTCGTATTGGACAACTGCAGAGGACAAGTCACAATGGAGTATAAAAAAAACTGTACCAAATGTGAACATGGATAAGAGAAATCATCAATAACAATCAGCTAACAGATCACCAAGCTAAAATTGTGCTTAAGAAGATGAAGGTCATATATCTAACTCCATTTCCTATTATGCTGATGTGAAGAATACCAATTTCTCCATAGAAGAACCATACCTGAATATTGTTGATATGTGTATGGTTTCGCCAGCTGAGACCCTGCTAGTTCTTTGATAAAATTATGCTGGTCATAACTATGCTGTTATGACCTTATAACCATGCTGGTCATAACAATGATACTATGATCACAGGGCTGTTATGGGTGTTTCTATTAAATAGGAGGCTGCTTGAAAAATAATTTTTCAGAAGCAGGGTAAAACAAGAGGAGTGCTTGAGTGTGGAGAAACGAGAACTATAGCAACAAAAGAAGAATAGTCGGGTGAGACGACAATTTTTGTTATTGGATGGATAAAAGTATATATATATATATATATATATATATATATTTGTCTCAGTTTATCACGATGATTAACTCCAATTTGTTTGTCGTTATTGGCTAATACCAAGAAACTTCATGTTTTTGTCGCACAATACGAGCAGCTAGCTGAGCAACAAAAGCACAAGTTGTGAAACGTCAAAATTGAACTTATAGGTTCTAAGGTCCAAATGAGGGTTATATATAACAAAATTTCCCACTGATCTCATCATCCATTGGATCAAATCCAAACATTGTTTATAACATTTCAGACATTGCAATAAAATATAACTACAATTAGAACTTTCTGTAGCCTTCAAAAAAACCCAAATGCAGCACACAAAGATGTATGTAAAAGAAAACATATATACATAGAGGGCCCAAAAAAAAAGCATACAAAACGCGAAAACGAAAAGATTGAGATGAAAAAGAAGAATTACTTCTGCGGGTACGTTTCTTGTAGAGAATGCGATAACCACATTCACGGCACTGAATCACATCCCCTGGCTTCAGAATGTTTTCTTGCCCGCAATCTGCGATACACCGAAAAAACTTCAATTATATCAATGCAATCAGCTACACGAAAATAAAGGCAGAACACACGCACAATTACAAGAATACGCGATCAAACACAGTTAAATACGTATGTGTAAACAAATCTAATCAATGGAATCATCAATAAATTGAAGGAATGGTTAATTTTATTGTTAATGAATTCAAGTACCTCCACAGATGTAGCTAACCGGCTCAGGCTGAGGATCCATTGATATACCTGAAGCGGCCGTAGGGTTTTATCAAACTTTGAGGGATTTCTTTTTCCCCTCATATTTATACTTTGAATTTAAATAAAATAAATAATGACTTTTTCAAGTCAAAATTGTAATGAGGACGTGTCTAACAATTCATCACCTCTCGGTCTCGTGAAATTCTATCATAGTCCCTACCCAATGGAGTCGGTCATTCATGACTACACATTTGAGGTGGAGTGGGTGATTTTTTACCTCCACCACCCATACAAAAGCCACCCACCCCACCCCAAATGTGTGGTCTTAAATGACCGACTCCATTGGGTAGGGTCTATGATAGAATTTCCCTAACCATTTAATCATTCTCGTAATTCATTTCTCTAACCAATTATATTAAAATTAAAATGAAAAGTCTAAACATATATACATATATATATTTAATAGCGTTGTCGGGCATGTCGTGTCCTAATATTTTTTAAAAATACTGTTAGTGTCATGTCGTATCCCATGTCGCGTACATCATAACTCCTAACTCATTTCTTGTATTTATTTTATTCTTTCTTTTTGTTTTGGGACAAGATAAATATGTCGCGCTTTATATTGCCATCGTATATTACATAAAGTATGAATAAAATTTGAAATGTTTTTATTTGTCACATGCCTTATGAATACAAAGAATATCATTAATTTTTTCCTTCATACTCATAAAACAATGAGAAATAAAAAGTCGAACCATAAAACAATCTTGGAGGGTGTATTTTTTGCAAAAGAGAAACGAGAGGCCCAAATTCCAAAACTTTCAGCCCATTTTAAACGTCTAGCTGGCGTTTAAACGTCGGCGTTTTGAACGCGACTTTTAAACGTGTTTGTTCCATTCTCGATTTTAGCCTCTTATCGCGTGATAGTTACGTATTTTCGTTGAAAATTTAGATTTTCACATGCGACACTTAACAAAGCTATTAAATGCATTGTGAGATAAAGAGATACTAAATGTGGCAAAACCTCACATATATAATGTTTATAAATGAGGTTTGTTAAATATATCACACACGCATGTGCTCACCACCATCACCATCAACCCATCCAGACCAGACTTGGTCGAGGCCGAGGTCGGGTGCATGGGTATGGTTTTGTCTTGGGCCCAACTAATTTTATAAAATAAATTTGAATTTGTTTTGTTTTCCTCCAGTATTTTCCCTCATAAATTTTTCTTATTGACGGATTATGGTCCTTGGCAGATGAACGCGACCTAACCATTGACCAAGCAATCGATGGCCCCGATCACAAACGAAATGGTGTACTTGGTCCACGTGCATCTTTTTCAGTTAAAAATGCACTATTTCACCAAAACAGTGTATGTTTTTGCTGAAGACATAAGATCTTAAAATAAAAAGTTGTGTTGCTAGACCACAACTTTATGATCTCTATAAGAGCCCTCTACGTATAATTCGTCTAAATCATCCCAACATACATTCTCTCTTCTTTCTACTTTCAAATTTTAAGTTTATAAGTTTAAAATTCTATTTTTCCATATAGTTAGTGTTTGAAAAATGAGGATTCCAACAAAAATTTTGTTCAATAAATTCGAGAATTTGAAGTGATTCTATTTTTATCTCAAAGTCTTTGTATTTTGGGACTTAAATTGACACATTTCAATTTTCATTATACAACAAATAATCAAAACCGTACCTTTGTCATATATTGTTCAACATACAAAGTACTTTCTCTAACATTTTGCACTTAACCTACATTGGATTTGGGTCATATAGTCCAGCCCACTAAAATGGACGTATTTTATGCAAGAATTGGCCGGGACTCCTTAGTGTTTAATGAAATCCGAAATGAGCTCTGCTCACTGGGCCTTTTTAGTTCAACCCATCCTAATGATCCAATCCTAAATGCTTACTGGGCTTCCATTAACTAGAAAAAATTCAAAAGTCATTAACAAAAAAATTTAAAATGAATTTTTGGAGAAATAACTTGCTCAAAAAGTTCATTTAATTTTTTTCACTAAAAATATGCATCATTTACGCTAATGTTCTGCGTGACTTATGTGGATAGTGAAATTGAGGATTTAAAGCAAGACTCATTTAATGATTGTGAAACGTGCCAATTCTAAAAAATGGAGAAATAAAGAATATATTGTAATATTATAAACAACAAGCTATTCTTTATCTATTATAACTTGAACATAAACAAAGTTGAAACAAAGTAGATGTATGAAAGTATTCTTGATATTTATTGATATGAACTTGTATTAAGTTGAAGTACATCAAAGGGTATATATAGGAGTACAAAAGTAGGTGAATCACTTTGATGAGTCATTCACTCAATGACTCATTCACTAGGTGATCCATAGAGGTGATTCACAAGTGACTCATCCATACTAGGTGATGCATGTAGGTGTCTCACCTACTAGCTACCAAGTGACTCATCTCTATTAGGTGATCCATGAAGGTGACTCACAAGTGACTCATCCACATTAGGTGATGCATGTTGGTGTCTCACTTACTAGCTACATAATACTCCCCCTTGGATGATTCACTGTTCCAAAAATAAGGCTTCGTTGATGGTATACAAGTTGTTATGCATATGTTACCTCGTTAAAAACCTTCTCAAGAAAAACCCCGAGGGCTAAAAACTTGATAAAGGGAAAAAGAGTGCAACGAGTCAAAAACCAATGCTAGCTCCCCCTGTTCCAATCATCACTAAGTTTACTGCTGGTACAAATGCCGCATTCCGATCCCATAGACTAGCTTTTTGAAGACAGTTGTTGGTAGCGACTTGGTGAATAGATCTGCATAATTTTCACATGATTGTATCTTTTGGATACATATCTCTTTATTCTTTTCAAGATGATGAGAATAAAATAGCTTTGGTGAAATATGCTTCGTTCGATCACCCTTAATGTATCCTTCCTTTATCTGTGAGATACATGCTGCATTATCTTCATAAATAATGGTTGGTACTTCAGTAATAGAAGGTAGATCACATGAACCTCGAAGATGAGTGATTAGTGATCTTAGCCATACACATTCTCTGCTAGCTTCATGGAGGGCGATAATCTCAGCATGGTTGGAAGATGTAGCTGGAAAGCTTTGTTTACATGATCTCCAAGAAATGGCAGTACCGCCACTCGTAAAAACATATCCAGTTTGTGAAATGGCTTTGTGTGGATCAGAGAGATAACCTGCATCTGTATATCCATTCAATTGTGAAGGATTTGATACATCCTTTGAGTAAAACAATCCCATATCTGCAGTACCCTTAAGATATCGAAAGATATGTTTTACACCTGCCCAATGCCTCTTTGTTGGAGCAGAGCTGAATCTTGCTAACAAGTTAACTGCAAAAGAAATGTCAGGTCTAGTGTACTGAGCAAGATATAATAGTGCACCTATTGCACTCAAATATGGTACTTCAGGACCAAGAAGTGATTCTTTCTCTTCTTTTGGATGGAAAGGATCAATTTTAGTGTCTAGCGATCTTACTACCATAGGAGTGCTGAGAGGATAAGCTTTATCCATATTGAAACGTTTAAGAAGTTTCTCAGTATATATCCTTTGGTGAACTAGTATGCCACTTGGATAGTGTTCGATCTGCAGGCCGAGACAAAATTTTGTTTTTCCAAGATCCTTAATCTCAAATTCTCCCTTCAAGCATTCCATTGCTTTTAGGACTTCTTCAGGAGTGCCGACTAAGTTGATATCATCAACGTATACAGCTATAATAGCGAATCCTATTGATGTCTTCTTTATAAAGACACATGGACAAATAGGATCATTTAGATATCCCTTAGTTATCAAATATTCACTAAGACGATTATACCACATTCGTCCAGATTGCTTTAACCCATATAAAGCTTTGTTAAGTTTGAGTGAATACATATGACGTGCTTTATGTTCAGACAATCTAAACCCTTCAGGAATTTTCATATGTATATCTGCATCCAATTCTCCATATAGATATGCTGTAATCACATCCATCAAATGCATATCAAGTCCTTCCGATACTACCATACTTATCAAGTATCGGAATGTAATAGCATCCATAACAGGGGAATATGTTTCTTCGTAATCAATCCCAGGTCTCTGCGAGAAACCTTGTTCTACAAGTCTCGCTTTATAGCGCACAACTTCATTTCTCTCATTACGTTTTCTTACGAATACCCATTTGCAACCAACTGGTTTTACATTTTTGGGTGTTTGAACTACGGGTCCCAAAACATTACGTTTAGTGAGAGAGTCTAATTCTGCTTGAATGGCACTCTTCCATTCTGGCCAATCATGTCTTTCACGACATTCTTCTATAGATTGTGGCTCACAACCATCTGTATCCATAGCAACCTCAGTAGCTACTGTAAATGAGAATTTGTTATCGACAAGAACTTTGTTACGATCCAACATTTCATTCTTGCATGCAAAATTAACAGAAATTTCTTCATTTCCTGGGCCCAACTCCTTTTCAGGGGAATTTTCCTCAACAAGAGGAAGTAAGTTTGGAAATGAGGATCGTTCATTTATAGTCTCATCAGGAGCACTATCTTTTGTCGATTCTTGTTGACCTTTCCTTTTTCTAGGAGCAGAATCTTTTGAACCAATGGGACGTCCACGCTTCAAGCGTACCTTAGACGACTCATTTGCTGGAACAGATATCACCTGCCCAACTGGGATAAAAGTACGTGCTGGGACATTATTAGCCGGTATGTATGATTTAATTATTCTTGCTGTATCAACAAATGCATCTGGCATTTGATTAGCAATATTTTGAAGATGGATAATCTTCTGCACTTCAATTTCAGATTGCTTTGTGCATGAATCAAGATGAGAAAGAGTAGGTACATACCAGGAAAGTTTACTTTGTTCTTCTAGTGGCTTAAGATCTCCCCCTAATGGTGGGTAAATTGTCTCATCAAAGTGACAATCAGCAAAACGAGTTGTGAATATATCACCTGTTAAAGGCTCAAGATATCTAATGATAGAAGGTGAGTCAAAACCAACATATATGCCTTTCCTACGTTGTGGGCCAAATTTAGTACGTTGTGGAGGTGCTACAGGCACATATACACAACAACCAAAGATGCGTAGATGAGAAACATCTGGTTGATGGCCCAAAACAAGTTGTAAGGGTGAGTATTGATGATTTCCAGTAGGCCGAAGTCTAACTAAGGCAGCAGCATGTAAAATAGCATGTCCCCATGTAGAAACGGGCAATTTTGTTCTCATTAACATGGGTCTTGCCATTAACTGCAAATGTTTAATAAATGATTCAGCTAGACCATTTTGGGTATGAACATGAGCTACAGGATGTTCAATATCAATACCGGTAGATAAGCAATATGTATCAAACGTTTTTGATGTAAATTCTCCAGCTCCATCTATCCGAATAGACTTTATTGGAAAGTCTGGGAAATGTGCACGTAATCTAATAATTTGGGCAAGAAGCCTAGCAAATGCAACATTTCGTGTGGATAAAAGACAAACATGTGACCATCTAGCAGATGCATCAATTAGGACCATAAAATACTGAAATGGTCCGCACTGAGGGTGGATAGGTCCACATATGTCTCCATGAATCCTTTGAAGAAAAGTTGGCGATTCAAGAACAACCTTTGTCAATGACGGTTTGAGAATCAATTTTCCCATAGAGCAAGCAATACAATTGATATCCCTCGTTAACAAAAGCTTCTGGTTTTGTAAATGATGTCCTTGAGAATTTTGTACAATTCTACCCATCATGGTAGATCCTGGGTGTCCTAGTCGATCATGCCAAAGTTTGAATATTGTTGGGTTATTAAACTTCTGGTTTATAACACTGTAGGATTCAATAGCTTTTATTGTAGTAAGATACAACCCAGAAGAGATAGCTGCAAGCTTTTCAACAACACGCTTGTGGCACATGTCTGATGAAGTGATACATAAGTATTCTTTATTATCTTCATTAATTGTTTCAAGATGATATCCATTTCGGCGAATATCTTTGAAACTTAACAAATTTCTCAACGATTTAGGGGAATATAAGGCATCATCGATATTCAATTATGTACCTTATGGTAAGATAATATTGGCTCTCCCGGAACCATCTATTAAATTTGTTGAACCCGAGATCGTATTTATTTTTGCCTTATATCCTTTCATAACAGAAAAGTACTTATTACTACGAAATATTGTGTTTGTTGTGCCGCTATCTATCAAACAAATATCTTCACCGTCAAGATTGATTTTTGATAGATTACTTCTGGAATCCATATCCTTAATAACAAACACAATACATGAAAAACAGATAGTTGATAAAAAGTACATATTATATTCAAACATGAATTTATACATACAAAAAGATGTTATCTAGACCAAGCAAAAGAAAATTTAGAACACAAAACTATACAACAAAATATTACAAATTCAAAACTAGTACATATATCTAGTTAAGTTCACCATCCGAATTTTTCAGAAAATCAGATATCTCCCACTTGTCATCTTCTAACTTTGTAACAAAATCAAGGTCCAAGTGGGGAGCACTGGTCGAAGGATCATTTGTTTCGATAAGATTTGTCTCAATATCAGTTGATGCACGCTTCAAGGATGCTTGGTATAAATTAACAAGATGTCTAGCAGTACGACAGGTACGCGACCAATGCCCGGTTACACCACAACGGTAACAAACATTTTCTTTGTTCTTTACGAGCTTATCAGACAAATCTTTTCCTTTCTTTGGCTTTTGCTCTTTCTTGGTTATCCCATCTTTCCACTGCTGGTGGTTTGGCCTTGTCCAAGAATTCTTGTAAGAATTATTTTTCTTACCATACCAACGTTTGCCTTTACCTTTATTATAACCTCGTCCATTACCACCAACATAACTCGTTGTTACATGTGCTTCAGGCAAAGAAACAGAGCCAACGGGACGAGATTCATGATTTCTTAATAATAACTCATTATTTTGTTCTGCAACAAGCAGACAAGAAATCAAATCCGAATATTTCTTAAAACGGCGTTCTCGATACTGCTGTTGCAAGAGAACATTCGAGGCATGAAAGGTGGTAAATGTTTTCTCCAATAGTTGTTCCTCCGTTACAATTTCATCACACAATTTCAGTTGTGAGGTGATTTTAAACAACGCAGAATTATATTCAGATACAGATTTAAAATCTTGTAAACGGAGATTCAACCAATCATTTTGAGCTTTAGGGAGAATAACCATCTTCAGGTGGTCATATCTATCCTTTAAGCAATTCCAAAGAACCTCAGGATCCTTAACAGTAAGATATTTAGATCTTAACCCATCATGGATATGATGACGAATAAATATTAAAGCCAACGCTCTATCCTGCTGGGATGCAACGTTTCTTGCTTTAATAGTATGTGATAGATTCTTAGCTTGGAGATGTAACTCCGTATCTAGAACCCATGAGATGTAGTTGTTTCCAGAAATATTTAAAGCTTCAAAGTCTAGTTTAGTTAAATTAGATGACATAATGATAAATTTAAAGATACCTTCTTCTTGAAAGCTTGATACAACTAGAGCTAACTCGTGCTGATAACGTATTGTAATATTATAAACAACAAGCTATTCTTTATCTATTATAACTTGAACATAAACAAAGTTGAAACAATGTAGATGTATGAAAGTATTCTTGATATTTATTGATATGAACTTGTATTAAGTTGAAGTACATCAAAGGGTATATATAGGAGTACAAAAGTAGGTGAATCACTTTGATGAGTCATTCACTCAATGACTCATTCACTAGGTGATCCATAGAGGTGATTCACAAGTGACTCATCCATACTAGGTGATGCATGTAGGTGTCTCACCTACTAGCTACCAAGTGACTCATCTCTATTAGGTGATCCATGAAGGTGACTCACAAGTGACTCATCCACACTAGGTGATGCATGTTGGTGTCTCACTTACTAGCTACATAATAGAATAATAATTTTGGAATAAGTGAAAAAAAAACACTACACAAGTCTCCACCTTTTAAGCCATTAGGAAAAACTATTCAAAGTATACAAAGAATATTAATGAGAAAAGTATAGGCATAAATGTAACTTGAGTTCATATAAAAATTTGGGCAATTAATTTCAATTTTTTAATTAACTCAATTCCTTTAAAAAAAGATTAGTTTGCTCATATCAATCAATGATTAACTTTTTAAATAATTAATTTATTAAATAAATAGTTCACTTAGTCAAATTAATATATATAAATTTTAAATTTATAACATTTCAATTTGAGATATAATTGCATATATAAAGAACTTTAATAACATCTTATAATTCATATTCAACGAACATATTATTTACTAGTACCATAAAAAATAATTACGTTTTTGAAAAAGAATATAATATATTACTTAAAAACTTTAAAACTTCTACTATATATTCAATCTTTGACTTTGAACAATAGCAAAAAGAAGTTATAACATGGCCATGGGGAGTTATTAACTATTATGTCATCAATAAGAATATTCAATGTTAAAATTTACTTTTTATCACTAAGATATAAAAATTTAAAGCATATTAACTTTCTCAATTATCACTAGAAATAGGTTCCTACCTTTGATATAATAAGTATCACCAAAAACTATCAAACTAATCATTTGTAATTGCAATTTATTATAAAATAATTTGACATTTTAAGTTTATTTAAACACAATCATGCATAATAATACTCCGTATTACTTTTGCAGCATAGAGTACACATAGATCTGGCAGGGCAAGGCACGGGCCTCAAATATTCAAATTTCAAATGCACCACCCACAACGGCACAACGAAATTAACGGATTTTCAAAGGAAACTTTCCCTTTTGATCGATCTTTTACAAAAAGCAAAGGCATTTAATCCCCACTTTTTCAATTTCTCTTTGAAACTGCACCAGGTTTGTGTGTGTAATAAGTAAATTCTTGTATTTCTTTTGTCATTTCAAAAATTGAAAAAGAATTATATCAGTCCCCTTTATCAATGGAAGATTTTGAATGGAATGACCCACTTCTTATAACTGATGCTTCTTCTTCTTCCTCTTCCCTTCAACAACAACTTCACACTCTTTGTAAGTTAAGCTTGAGCCCATTTACAAGGATAAATTTCTCTGGATTTTGTTTAATAAGTTGTGTGTTTTCTGATTTTTTGATCTTTCATTGGATTGCCAGGTAAATTACCGATTCCGTGTAGCTCCGAAACTTCATCTATGGAAACCCCGGATGACTCTAGTCCCACCAAGATCGATGGTATATCCCTTCTTTTAGATTGAATTTTGTCCCACATTTGATCGGTCCTTTTTGGATCATATGTTTCATGATCTAGATTTTAACTAATTAAGCTTTTGCAACATATCTTAGTAGACTTTTTCTCATTTGAGATGTTACTTGAGCTTATGTGGACTAACATAGTTTTTGTTTGAATTTTAAGACTGATTGTGATTGAGATTTAATAGAAATCGGTTTTGCCCTTTTTAGGTCGTTCGCTATTGGGATTTCCGTTAGCATCGCCTGATTTAGTATTATGTGAGGATTCACCTGATATTACTAACCCAAAATACGAAGAATCGCCTGAGTTTTTTAAGGGTGGAAGAATTGATGTATCTTTAGAGAATGGAATCGAGGGCCCTAAAATAAGGGACCTCTTTACGGCCTCAGCTGAAAATATGGATGATTTGGGTACTGAAGCTTCTTTTGAGCTTGTTGCACCACCATTAGTTGAAGATAATTCGACTATAAATTCCACTAATCTAATAGGCATAAATGTGGGATCGGCAAGTTGTGTACACGTTCTAAACGGGGTAACATTTTGTGAGGACAATAGTTTTAATGGAGGAGATACTGTAAGAACTGAAGAATCCATAGTTGGGGATGGAGAAGGATTTAGTCTTTACCAGACCGCACGTTTTGGGGAATTTTCATATTATTTTAACAATTTAGAGTCTGGAAATTACATGGTTGATCTGCACTTTGCTGAGATCGTGTTCACTTCTGGTCCTCCAGGAATGAGAATTTTTGATGTTTTCTTACAAGAGCAAAAGGTAATTAACCATTTTGAAGTTATAGTTTAGTGTGGCAAATGATATGAGTATATGTGCTTAAGGAGTTTTTTGTAATGCAGGTTGTATCTTGTTTAGATATTTATGCACGCGTTGGCGCAAATATGCCCCTGGTTATATCTGATCTTAAAACTTGTGTCAATAAGGATGGGGGATTATCTATTAGGTTTGAAGGAGTAACTGGAAGCCCTATAGTTAGTGGAATTTTTATTCGGAGAGATACTTCAGAAAGTAAGCCGTTTTACGTTTCTAAAATGTGTTAGATAGAACATATTGTAAGTGTTGATGAATTTATTCCGTTATTAATCTCAGGTTCGGGAGAAGTCAACTTATCTGAAAATGTGAGATTGACGTATATGCCACAGCTCGAGATGTCCAATGTATGATACAATTTGAAAGCTATTCAAATACTTACAAATTTGGATCAAAGGCAATGATATGCTTAACTGAGTACTTTCATTTTATATTTTTATAGGATATTGGAAAATTTTCAATTAATGAAGAATTAGAAAGGCTTCAAACGGAACATGCATTACAGAAGAAAGAACTTTCGGATGCGAAAAGCGCTTTGGATGAGCTGAAGAGGGAAAATGAGCTGAAGAGCAGAGAATGTGAAGAAGCTTGGAGATCTTTGAAAGAACTTCAAAATGAGCTTATGCGAAAATCAATGCATGTTGGATCGTTGGGTTAGAAACTCATCTTAATGATCGTTATAGTCCACATATAATAAATACTATTATGCATACAAACACATATCTATTATTGAACATTTTTCTTAACATTCTATTATCAATTTTTGTAGCTTTTGCAATTGAGGGCCAAGTGAAAGAAAAGGGCAGATGGTTTTCATCACTAAGTGACTTGACTAGAAAATTAAAGGTATATTGAAAGTTGGGACATTTTTCAAGTCCAATTTGCATTCTTTTTTACTAAACTTGGATTATTTTATGACAGATTCTGAAGATGGAACATATCAGGTTATCAGAAGAAGCTTCACTCTTTAAGCAGTACACTGCAGAGATGGAGGGTGTCAGATCAATTGTTCACTCTAAAAGTATCTTTTCTACACCTTTTGATTATCGATCGATCTTCATATATATTTTCTCTTGTTCTTTATTTATGAAGTGTCTATTTGGTCACAGTGGATGAGCATTTCCAATCACACGAAGATATTAAAATTAGGTTCCTCCAAGAAGTTAAGGAGAAGAAAAAACTTTATAACAAAGTTCTGGAACTGAAAGGTAATGGAACTGTGAAGTATTGATCATTTTATGTTATATAATAAGGCTCTAAATTTGATATTTTATTACACAGGAAACATTAGAGTATTTTGTCGGTGTCGGCCTTTGAACACTGAAGAGGTTGCTGTAGGAGCTTCACTAGCAGTTGACTTTGAAGCTGCAAAGGATGGCGAATTAACTGTTAAGTCAAACGGGATATCTAAAAAGATGTTTAAATTTGATGCTGTTTTCAGTCCTGATGCTGACCAAGGTAAGTGGAATATGAACTATTATGCTTCCTGGCAGATAATATTTTTTGTCGTTTTTCAACTAACAGATACACTATTTTTCTACTTTTTAGCTGCTGTTTTTGAGGAAACAGCTCCACTTGCAATATCGGTTCTAGATGGATATAACGTGTGCATATTTGCTTATGGCCAAACGGGAACTGGAAAAACTTTTACCATGGAAGGAACAAATGAAGCTCGTGGGGTTAACTATAGAACTCTTGAGCAGCTATTTCACATCATTGAGGAGCGAAAGGGAACATTCCGGTATGAAGTATCAGTGAGTGTATTGGAGGTTTACAATGAGCAGATACGGGATTTGCTCGTTCCATGTTCACAGCCTGGTTTAAGTGCAAAGAGGTTGGTTTAATATAATGTTGCTACCTAGTTATAGTTACAAGACGAATTTTGCAGCTTTGTCAAACGGGAAAAATGAAAAAAAGCCCCATGTGTTAAATCGAAAATGCAAAAAAAAACCTATGTGTTAATGAAATAGGCTGAAAGGCGCCTTGTGTTCTTGAAAAGTCTGCAATAATACCCGCGTGCTCATTCCGTCAAAGATTTCTACGCTGTTAATTTTTAATCTGCAATGCTCATTATACGCTTCATATCAATAAAGGGTTTGTTACTTAAAACTTCATATTAATACACCAGCGCGTGAACAACAATCATGTTAACTTCTAACGGAATTGGTATTGTTTGCAAATTTTTGAATAACACAAGGTGCCTTTCAGCTTATTTCACTAACACATGAGTTTTTGTGCATTTTCGAATTAACACATGGGGTTTTTTTTGCATTTTTCCCTTGTCAAACATTAGATCACAATAAATCTCTTTACATTTGCAGGCTCGAGATAAAACAAGTAGGAGAGGGAGGACATCATGTCCCGGGATTAGTAGAAGCTGATGTGAAGAATGTGAGTGAGGTATGGGAAGTTCTTCGGACTGGCAGTAATGGGAGGGCCGTTGGATCAACTAATGCCAATGAACACAGTAGCAGATCACATTGCATGCATTGTGTAATGGTAAAAGGAGAGAATATACTTAATGGTGAATTCACAAGAAGCAAGCTTTGGCTCGTTGATCTAGCAGGAAGTGAGAGAATAGCTAAAACAGAAGTCCAAGGCGAAAGATTAAAAGAAACTCAGAATATCAATAGATCACTTTCTGCACTTGGAGATGTCATATCGGCTCTTGCTACAAAAAGCCCACATATTCCGTTCAGGCAAGTCATAGGAAATCACAACCATCCGTTTATGGTGAACCACAAATGGACTGTTGAGATCACACTAGGATTCTGTGGCTTTCAGCGTTCTAATCTTTTTTTGTTTTCATGTTTGCTGTAGGAATTCTAAACTCACTCACTTGCTTCAAGACTCTTTAGGTATCTATCAACCTGCATGCATATTTATTGTTTTTTAAATAAACAGAAATGTTATTTAAGAAATATTCTAACTTCTTAATTGCAGGGGGGGATTCGAAGACGTTGATGTTTGTGCAGATTAGTCCTAATGAAAATGATCTGACCGAGACTCTTTGCTCGTTGAATTTTGCAAGTAGAGTTCGCGGAATAGAATTAGGTCCTGCAAAGAAGCAAATGGACAAGTCTGAGCTTTTCAAATACAAACAAATGGTAATAGCAGAAAGTGCAATATGACATTATTCTTAATTTCTTAGTTCTTGAAATCTTATTACCTGCCGATTCTTCGTATTATTGGTATCATATGAGTTTTCTTAATTGTTAATGTCATGTTTTTGAAGGTTGAGAAACTAAGACAGGATATGAAGGGTAAAGATTTTCAAGCCAAGAAGTTAGAGGATACAAACTACGGTCTTGAGGTAAAGATAAAGGACAAAGACATGAAGAACAGACTCTTGCAAGACAAGGTATGCTGTTTGAAATTGGGAAAAATTGCAACGTTTTGGAGCTTATTTAGTCCTATTGTTTCCAAAGTTGCAAAAATGATCCTTATAATTCCTTGTTTTTTGTAATTCCATCTTGTTTTCTAAACAGATAGGAAATGTACGCAAAATTAAGTAATAGTCATGGGCAATGCAAATGACAAAACTAACTGTTCTCGACCTGTTTTGATACTTTGAACTATAATTTCAAAACTGAAATACGCCAAATGGGATTAACTTTGGAAGTTTATAAACCGGACTATAATTGTCAGAACCTATCTTTTCTATGGACTGATACTACAGTCTTCCCTTGAAATTCTTAGAAGGATTGAACATATTTTAGTATTATCCTTTTGGACATTTTGCAGATCAAAGAGTTGGAATCACAGCTGTTAGTGGAGAGAAAGCTAGCACGCCAACACGTCGACACCAGAATAGCAGAACAGCACCAACGACAAGAAACGAGACAACATCAAGATGAGCATAACTGTGAACGATCCCCACTCAGCATTCAAAAATCTTCATTTGACAAAGTGAATAATATCACTCGTTACTCATCCGAGAACGATGATGATGACTTCTCATTTTGCCCGCCTATCCTCAACGATCGCCCCAAAATCAGTAATAATGACTTAATAATCGATAAAGAAAACATTCCCGAACAACAACTAAGGTTGCCAAAACAGACAGGCCGAGTGTCTCTTTGTCCGAATTTTCAAAGGATCTCTGCTGCACCGGCCCCAAGGCGCAATTCCCTTATTCCACTGCCAAATTTACCTAAATTGCCTACCCCGTTTATGCCATTGACTACAATCCAACAAGCTGAAGATGGAGTTGAAATCACGTGTTTGCCAGATCAAAACAGTCCTAAAGAGCTAAAAAACAGAAGTAAAACGGTGAGAAGTGCATTGAGAAAAAGCATTCAGCGGAAAATTAACATGAAATCGCCAATGCAGGCGGTGGCTAGAAGAGTTGGTGTGAATGTCGGTATGGAGAAGGTTAGAGTCTCGATTGGGCGAGGGAAGACTGGTCAAAGGTTGTTTCTTTCCAATGCTAGACGAGTTGTGACGAGGGATACTAATACTACTAATCAGCAGAAGCAAAGCCATAGAGAGAAAGAAAGAGGATGGAATATTGGAACAGGGGCAAGAGCTTTTTTATAGTTTGTAATGTTTCTTGTGTGGATTTTCATAACATTAACTCTAATCATGCATTGCATAGTGTGGATTTACTTTGTTTTCCTTTGTGGGGGCTTAGTTGATGATGCTTATCATCTCTTCCCAAATATTGTATTTGTTTGACATATAAAATGAGATTGGTGGTTTGATTTCTTGATTAATTATAGTTCTCGTTTTTTGTTATCAACAAACGTGAAATTCGGTCGCTCCAATCCGTCTTTAAACGGTTCGATGCAAGTTAGAGATGTCAAAAATTTTGTCTCTAACATTAGAGACAAATATTAATCCCGTCGCTGAATCCGTCTTTATGGTTTGCACACAACCCATTTCTAAATTCTGTAGCTAATCCGTCTCTAAATTTCGTAGCAAATTTGATTCAAACTCCGTCTCTATATTTAGTAGCTAACCCGACTCAAAATCTCTCTCTAAATCTAAAAGCTAATCCGTCTCAAAATCCATTTGTAATCCGACTTCAAAACTTTCTTTAAATATATACATATTATTTCTCTAATTTTGTCTCAAACTACTGATCAACCATACACAAAAATGTCATCATAGAATATTGAAAATGGATCAAACATATAACCATAATTTTTGTTTCAAGATAAATCTAACAAGTAAATCAAAAATTCAAAGTGCCAAACAAGATAAGTTCTCCACTCTACTCTGATGCAAAAATCTTGCTCTTGTCCATGTGTTGTCTCGATAGTAGTGTGTACCTTGTCCATGTTTTACACATCACCATCTAATTATCGTCGTGTTCAAAGGCCAATAATCACAAGTGTAAACTACTAACACAAGACGAGTATTATTATTTAAGAAAAACATGCTACATAGTTCATTATCACGAAATCTCATATGAGCTTAAACTCATAAAAAATAGCAATATTTTGACATCTTTTTAAATTACACAAGCTTTTCCATAATTTTATTTTATAAGAAATCTTCTTTGAACTAATGCTTCATAACCGGCTATGATGATCTTAAAATATCATTTCTAGAAGCCAAAGCATCTTATACAATATTCACCTTATAGATATCTAATTTTTTCAAAAATAATATTGATTTAATAATTAATTTTAAAAATATACCCAATCCCAATTAAATTCGAAAACTAACGCAAAGGCCCATTGGGTCATTCATGAATGGGCTGTCTTGCCACTTGGCAGTGCTGCTGGTGGTAAGCAAATATTGGAAGTTGTTGCTTCATTAATTGTAGGATAAAATAATGATTTAAGGTTTAGAATTGAGGTGAAAAGGGACGTCATTATGTTAAGACAAATTAAATTACTTTGTAATGATATTTTGCGAATAATGATATTATTTTTCGTATGTAACTTGAATCAAGGTTCAAAGTTTCGGTACTAACCTAAGTTTCGGGTGGTTAAATATTAGAAACGTTTCGGAAACATTTCGGAAAAGTAGGAAAAAACTTGCAAAAACGAGAAAAAAGACGGAAACAATGTGAAAGAAAAATAAACGACAAATGCTATCTTTATTCATTTTTAAAATCAATATTTTGTTTCAAAATTTATACATGTACACCAATAATTGATAAAAAAATTTAATAACGAACTAAGTGATAATATTTGATTCAAATTTAGCGTTCTTATAACATATAATCGACAAAGTTTAAGCAACTTAACCTGTAAAATACAAAATTATAAAAGTGTTATGGTATATATTTTTAAATTATTAAAAGAAAAATTGCTCATATAACATTATAATCAGTAGTATGTATTATGTTGTTTGTTAAAATAATCATTTAATAATTCATATATCGTTATAAGAAAAATTGTAATATCTTAGCTTTTTGTGTTTCCCTATATATGTGCGTATTTGAATATAAACAAAATTGTGATTTCGTTGCTTAATTATTTAGAACTTATTTGATTATATTTTAGACTTAATTTAGTAAATTGTTTGATTTTTTTTAATTTTATTCACTATTATACTCGGAAAAAAATTAAGAAACTTTCAGTGTTTCGTGAAAACTATAGAAACACTGAAAATTTCGATGGAAACAATGAAAACATTACGAGTTTCCTTGGAAATATTGTAATTTCAAAACTGTTTTATAATTTGTTTTTGCTTAGTTGAAAAACAGAAACTTTTCGAACTTTTCGATGAAAAAGAAAGAAAATTAGAACCATGACTTGAATAATGATCATGATAATAGTCACTTATATCCGATTTTGTAAGAAAATAAATGTGATTGTAAATAAAAGTTATCTAAATAATTGAATTAGTTTACGATGTCATCACTTGTAATTTATTAAGGCTAAATTTAATTATTGTTTTGTTTAAATATTCAATAACTTAGTTTTTAAAGTGTTTTATTCTTTGAGTATACTGTGATTTTCGTACTTATTAGCTTCATATATTTTTAGCAATCATTCAATTAACTATAATTTTGAATCGAATTCAAAAAAATTGTATAATTTATCAAATATATTTATGAATTAAATTACCAAAGTTAATAAAATAATATTTAATATGATCAATGCACACTTTATTTAAAAGTTATCTCTTATCTTAAAACCAATATCAATACTCGCATTCAAGGAAAAAATATTTTTCATTATCTTCAACTAATATTTCATATTGTGGATTCACTTTTATGTACAACATGTTTAATGCTTTATTTTTTTTATCAAGTAAACTTACTTAGTATATAGAAATGACATAATCAATAGTATAAAAATCAAACAAAAATAGATGCATCATTTATACCAAATTATTATGACTTCCAGAGATTGAAATTGAGGTTTTAATGCAAGACACATTTAATAATCTTGAAAAGATGTATACTATCCTGAACTAAGAAAATGGAGAAATAAAATATAATAATCATGAAATAAGAAACAAAAACACTACACATTTGTCCAACTTTTGAACCATTGCGAAAACTATTGAAATTATATAGAAAAAATATTGAGAAGAAAGAAGTGAATCGTTTGATTCCTCAAAATTAAACAAGATATATGTATAAATGAAGCCTGAATTTACATAAAATTTTATTTAATTTAATTATTATTTATGTTTCAAACTTTTAATTAACTTAGTTCTTTCAAGAATATTTTAATTGTTTCATGTCAATAAATATTTTAATTTTTAAAATAATTTACTTATTAATTAATAGTTCACTTAGTTCAATTATTATATTAGATTTGCATTAATAATATATTCAAGATTAACAACAATTACATATATGAATTATTTTGATGAACGTCTTATTTCACTAGTAAATATAAAAAAATTGAGATAACTTTCGTGTTTTTGTTTTATTGCCATGAAGACTTAAAATTCACTCCTGCCAAAAAAACAGAATGCAGATTTCATAGTACCAAGAACTCATAGACAGCTTGTCATTAGCAATAAAAGATGAACGGAAGTTATTAACTTGATCATGTATAAATACGTGATTAGTAATAAAATTAAAATTAGGTGATTTATACGAGCCAAATTAATCTTTCAAGTTTTGACGGTAAAATCAAAACTACAGAAAAATTGATTTTATGAAACTGACTTTGAAAATTCGTAAGCAATAATAATACTATAGTCATGGTTTAATTAATTTAATTGATAGGTCAATAGCATATGAATTTTATGATTTTATTTCAACCTATACGTTACTTGAAAAGTAGTTGCATGCATCTGTTGCTAATCATGGTTTATTTATGAAGCATTTGATTTTGATGTACCCATTTTTGTGGGTCAGCAGACAAATTGGTACCATAGCCAACTAACTGTATTATGCAAAATATTAATATTATTCCTATTTGTACTATCTATATATATCAACACATTAAAATGAGCATCTTTTCTAGTTGGGCATCATGTTAAACTATAGTTTATCTTTCTTCTATTTGTTAATTTCAACTGTATAATCAATTAAATTATTTTTGTTGGATTTAAGTAATGATTAGGAGTTTGTAATCATAAGACTAGCCAAATAATGGCGCTAATTAACTAAAGGGTCTCATGCATGTGACAACGTGGAGAAATTAGAGGGATATTTTCAAAAAAAGATGTTGAACTTTAATTTTGTTTTTAACTTCTCTTCTATCTTTATTGGGACTTGAAGTAACACCACTTTTTCTGAAGTTGATAATAGGACGATATTCGTTATTTTATATTCTTTTATATTTTGAGGAGGTAGGAGGTAGGAGATAACGGTTTTTTATATTTTCAGCCAATAAAATATTTTATTGGCTGAACACCCCCTGTGAAAAAAAATATAGCCTTAAAAACCCCATGTGAAAAAAATATAGTCTAAAAACCCCCTATAAAATTTTCAAATTCCATGAAACCCCATGTGAAAAAAATATAGCCTAAAAACCCCTTATAAAATTTTCAAATTTACAAATTAATTAATAGTACTATTAATCAAATTTTATGATATTAATTAAACTTTATCCAACAATTAATTTTCAATGTAGTTATATTTCATAGTGGTAAACCTTTTTTAATATTTCAATAATTAATTTAGGTTATATTTTAATTACAGGGGGTCTCATGCAATTTGAAAATTTTACAGGGGTTTTTAGGCTATATTTTTTTCACATGGGGATTTATGCAATTTGAAAATTTCACAGGGGATTTTTAGTCTATATTTTTTTCATAGGGGGTTTTCAGTCAATAAAATATTTCACGTGGGGGTTATTTGTATTTTGCCCTTTTTCAATTAATACTTATCATATTTTTTTTGAATTTATTTTTATTTTTGTGGTTTTTGAGAGTAAATGTACATACATGCATGACACTGTTGAAGGCCCATGTGATTCGGGCCAGAAACCAAGCCTCAAGATGGTTGAAGAGTTGGGCCAAACATTAAAGCCCATTGTAGAAACCCAATTGGGCATTCCAGAAGGTTCTTAAGCCCAGCATTATTCTCGGCGGTCTTTATGTTATTTCTTAATTATAGAAGGGCTAGTTTGCAATTAGCCATATGTTTCTTGTATATATTAGTTTTTTGTGTATTAGGGTTTCATTATTCATTATCCCTAAAACTTGAGCCACTAAAACACTCTGTAAAATCTCTCTTTTGCAATATACATTCCAAGTCTCTTTTCTTAAACCAGTCTTTTAACATGGCATCACGAGCATCTACGATCTTGGGTGACGTCTCAGCATCTTGCTGAAACTCGTTGTAGACCTTGTTCTTCACCTCTTGTTGTTTTTCGGTGTATGTCTTCTATACATTCACCGAACCACAAACGTCGGGTGACATTCTTTACCTGAAATTTCTCAGATCTGTGATCTACTGCCTGTTGTGGCAGTTTATATCTCGATCTTTTTTCCAGATCGGTTCTCGGGTGGTTAATCTTGCGACTGCTGTCTCGATCTGTAGCTGTGCAGTCAGATCTGTTACGGTTCTCCCTGTTTTTTGTCCGATCTGCTTTTCCGGTGGCCGATCTTGTGGTTATTGACCCTCATCTGTGGTCTTGCGAACAAATCTGCTCCGCCGTGCTCATTTAACGATTTTTTGTGTGTGTTCGGAGTTGTAACTCTTGAACACAACGAGATCGTTCTTGTTTTATCGGTTGTTTTTTATCGTTTACACCGTTCTTTTAGACTCACATCTCTCCTGTTTGTTTCAGGTAGTGGTGTCTGGAGTTCTTTTGTGACTTCGTTTTTTCCGCTGCTCTCTGTTTGTTTTCTTGTTAAAGGAACCACCGGTTCTGAAACTGTTTATTTTTCTGTGTTTTTTGTGGACAAAAACACTGTGGTATTTTGGCTTGAACCCTATATTCGCTATTTCTGCTGGTTCTCTGTTTTCTGCATATATCGTGTATATCTGCTGGTTCTCTGTTCTCTACTTACCTGTTCTTGTCATCTGTGGTGTGGATCTGTTATACCGTTGTGTGATTACTGTGCTCGGTTACCCTGTGGTTGTTTATATCTGTCTGCTCTACATCATGACTGATTCTACTTCTATTCAACCTGATACTTCTATTCAACCTGCACCCACTACATCACACACTCTGTCGAATCTGGATTTAAATGATCCTTTACTGTTGCATGCATCTGATTACACAAATCAAAGCATTATCCCGTACGTTCTTACTGGTAGCAACAATTATGCGATTTGGAGTCGTGCTATGACTATATCTTTAACTGGAAAAAATAAATTAGGCTTTGTTTTGGGCAGTGTATCATATCCCACTGATCCTGTTCTACAGAATCAGTGGGACAGATGCAATGCTATTGTGCTGTCTTGGATTCTGAATTCTGTGAGTAAAGATTTGTATACGGGTCTTGTGTTTGCAACCAAAGCATCTGAAGTGTGGTCTCAATTAAAAGCTACATATAATAAAGTTGATGGCTCACGCATATTTTCTTTGCATCAAGACATTTCAAAAATAAATCAGGGCTCTGACTCTGTGGCTGTTTATTACTCAAAACTGAAATTGTTATGGGATGAGTATGCTTGTCTTATTGATCTGCCTCCATGCTCTTGTGCTGCATCCACTAAAACTGCTACCCATGCAAATAATCTGAAACTTATGCAATTTCTCATGGGCTTGAACGAGAAATATTTTGCTGTTAGAAGTAATATTATGTTACGTGAACCTTTGCCTGATGTTATGAGTGCATTTAACATCATTTCTCAGGAAGAATCACATAGATCCATTTCTACTACTAATACTTCTAAAAATCCATCTGCATTCATCAGTCAAACCAATGAAAAACCTGAAAAACCTAAAAACAATTTTTCAAAACATATCTGTGAGCATTGTGGTAATTCTGGTCATACCATTGATAGGTGCTATCACATTATCGGTTTTCCAGAAAATTATAAAACCAAGAAAAAATCTGGACAAAATCAATCTTCAAATAAGAAATTGAATATTGTTACTTCTGATGTTACTAATTCTGTCCAGAATCAGAACTCCTTTGTTGATTTTACCCCTGAACAACGATCCCAAATTCTCAGCCTTTTAAACGAACGCAAAGGGTCGGATGAAATCAAAGCCGCAATGGCAGGTATTTCATCTAACTCCTCTTATATGTCAAAACATACTGAGGGTTGGATTGTGGATTCAGGGGCAACGGATCATATTGTTTATTCCACACACATGCTTCATAATTTTGCTGATGTTAGACATAAAAACATGACTATGAAACTGCCAAATGGTACTAGTGCCACTATTACACATATTGGATCTATGTCACTCTTTCCTGAACTTGTTTTATCTGAGGTTCTTGTGTCCCAGACTTCCAGTATAATCTGTTGTCTGTCTCTAAACTCACCAAGTCTTCTTCTTGTTGCATTAAGTTTTTTGAGGGCATTCCAGAAGGTTCTTAAGCCCAGCATTATTCTCGGCGGTCTTTATGTTATTTCTTAATTATAGAAGGGCTAGTTTGCAATTAGCCATATGTTTCTTGTATATATTAGTTTTTTGTGTATTAGGGTTTCATTATTCATTATCCCTAAAACTTGAGCCACTAAAACACTCTGTAAAATCTCTCTTTTGCAATATACATTCCAAGTCTCTTTTCTTAAACCAGTCTTTTAACAGACACTTTGGTTTAAAGGGGGAGAAATTAAATTTTATTCTGGTAAAATTTGGGCCTGGTTAGGACGTGCATGCATTGTTAAGATATGGATGCACCTAAGGTGTAGTTAAATGTGATTTATGGATTAAATATTCATAAAACTGAGACTGAAACTGGGCAGGAGCATACTTATAAGTACAAAAAGTGCCAGTTACCTTTTGGTGGGGTTTGTTTAACATATTAATGATATATAATTATTCCAATAGAAATTTAGAATGATACAATGAATTTGGAAAAGAGTTGGTAGGATGTCTAACTGTATATTTATGTTTTTGTCTAAACAGGACTTTATCCCATCATTAGTCATACATGCATTTGGCTTAATTATAGCTCTGTCAAGTTGATATGTAATAACCTCAAATTATATATTGTTTATGTATATATAGAGATTAAGCAGATTTTTTATGCTTTCATTTGCTGGACATGTCACATGCCAACCAAAGTAGATCAATTATGATTACAAACAGTAAAAATATCATATGGCACTCAAGTCTCAAAATATGGAACCAAAAATTTGAGTCATATCTTCACTCACTCGATTTTGTATTCTATAAACATAACAAATATAGGGCTTGATTGGTTTGTATCATTTTTGAAAATTTATTTTTATGATAAAAATAAAAAATGTGGTTTGAAAAATGAGATTGTATGAGATTTTTAAGAGAGAAATAGGTAATGATTGTGGTTGATTTGATATGTTTTTTGTTGTGAGGAATTTGTTTGAGTCGATATTTAAATATAATTTTTATTAAATTTGTTTAGTCAAACTCGTTGATTTACACGTCAGAAAATAGTCACAATGGATCTTATTTTAAATGTTGCATTGTTTTGCATTAGAATATGTAATTATTTTAATTTTTGGCTTCGAAAGATATATAGTCGGAAAAATTCTTTTAATTGATTGTATTAATTGTCAAATCATGAATAGTAAAATTCATTTGTCGCAAAAAAAATCAAATTATTTGTAATTTTGAGAGATTTTTTTGTAAGATTTTTTTTACAAGATGCTAAACAAATGAATTTTTCGTAGTTTTTTACTCTGAAATGATTTTTTTGGAAGCATGAGTGCCTAACTTATTGGGGGCATATATGTTACTTTGACATGCCTCCGTACTTCTAGTTACACTTGTTAGAAAATTTATTATTTTCTGACATCTGAAATTACGGACATAATAGAATTGTCCCGATAAAAACGCTGATCATGTTTTTGCACCCGTTAAATTTGACTCTTGGTTTTCATTTTTAACCGCCATGGTATTTATGCTTTAATAAAACGTTTCAGCAGTTACAGTGACAACATTATGTCAGAATTTAATCGTATTTAATTTTGTCTTTAATTTTGTACCTATATATAGGGCTCCCTACAGAATATAATCGATGTACCGAAGCATAGAAGACGTTCTATGTTTATTCGTTCTTCCTCTTTCGAGAGTTCGAGCAGTTAGTAAAGTTCGATAGTGTTCTTGAGTGTGGAGTGGTCCTACTGAAGAACTGAATTCATTGTATCTTGGGATACGTTTGCACAACCCGTACAACCTGTAGCGGGGCAATTCGTGTTAAGGAAAGAGGTCATCTCGCCTCGAATTTTTCTAATCTCAAAGCTGTCTTTTTTGTTCGAAGTTTGTCCAACAACTCTAAGTCAAAAATTATATTATGAAATTTCAAACTAGACAATATGTAAAATATTTTGTGATTGTTTTCACGTAGTCCATTCAAACGCAAAACATTACATATGCGATCTTTTTTTATATATAATCCTTTGACTGAGGGACAGACATTGTGGTATGTCCAGTACTGAATGCATATATTTGTGGCACATGCATTTGCCCCAAGGACCTACAAAATTGTCAATATTATAGACTTTTCCTTCTTGAGAATATTATTTGGAAAGAAACATTGGCAGTTAGTTATAAACAAAAATGGATGGATTAATCAATATTCTTTATGTAAGACAAAGTGGTGATGATGGAAGCAATTATCAACATACCTTCTGGTGGAAATTATTGTGTTAATTTAATGTATTATATGTATTTGTATACTTTAATGTTTCAAAAATTAAGGTAAATTTGTTAATGTAAATCAAAGCAAAGAACACTTGTGATAAGTTAAACACCTTATCACATGTAGTATATTTATATACGGAAAAATGTTGCCCAATTTCTAGGTGCAAATTAGTTGAGAAAACTGTAAAATTAGTCTTGTAATTATAGGGTGTTGGTAAAATTGGTCAACTAATTTGTTGGTCGAGCAAAACTTCTTAATACTTCTGAATTGATGGCAAATTTAAACGAAATGTTTTAACATGGCCTGAATTGGAATATGATTATTTGGGTGTAAGATGAGTTGAGCCGGCATTCGCACCTAGTGAGCCGCCTTAATTAAAGCTCAGTTCGAGCATGGATCGACTTTCACGAGTTTTAGCTTATTAATAAATCAAGCTTGAGCGTTCAACCTTCCACTATGATGTTTATAAACTCACGAGCTGGTTTGTAAACTTACATTGTTATTATTATTATTATTACATATTTGTGTTTACTTAATATTATTAAATATTTAATATTATTCGACTTTGGTTCGTGGTGAATGAAAAATACTTTCTTTAAACTATTTTAAATTGCGTCGGTACCAAAAATCGTTGATTGAGTTTCCTTAGTAATTTTGAACATATATAGTTTCAGGCCAATTGTAATTAAGTGGGTACCAAACTTGCCAAGCTGTAGAAGAAATAATAAGTGGTTACATATCAATATTCCAAATGAAATTACATAGAACCAGTGGCGGAATTTGAAACGGAAAGAAATAAAAAATGGATGGGACGACAGTTATAAAATTATAAAATAATTAAATAAAAATTTAATAAAATATAAATAAATTAATTTTTTTAAATTTTTTATCCGCCACTGCATAGAACGGATGTTAAGTGGTGCTGTGCGGCGGGCAAAGGGTGGGGGAGGGGAATTTATTCAGGGCTTTGTATATAACACCTCGAGGTATTTAGCTTTAGCAAATAACCCCCCGAGGTATGAAATCTTGGCAAATAACCTTTTCTGTTAAGTTGATCGTTAGTCAACGGTTAAGTTTATGGGCAAAATTGTAATTTACATATAAAAAACAAGGAACAATAAAAATAAATAAATAAATTTTAATTCATTTTATACAACAATAATTTTTCTCAATTTCAAATGTTTATTTATTTATTTAAAAATTTAGATATATATTATATTACTCTATTTAAATTACCTTCAAATATTATATATTATAATATTATTCTATCTAAATTACCTTCAATTTAAATATTATATATTATAACATTATATTATTCTACCTTCAAATATTATATTATATATATTTTATTATTCTATCTTAATTACCTTCAATCTCAAATATTATATTACCTTCAAATTATTTATCTAAATAAACTGGCTAAAGTACCTTCAAATATTATATATTATAATATTATTCTATCTAAATTACCTTTAAATATTATATAATTATAATATTTTATTATTCTACCTTCAAATATTGTATTATATATTATATATTTTTATTATTCTATCTAAATTACCTTCAATTTTAAATATTATATTACCATCAAATTATTTATCTAAATTTATTTTATTTTACTTTCAAATTATTAGATAGAGTAATATAATATATATCTATATTTTTAGATAAATAAGTAAATACTTGAAATTGAGAAAAATTATTGTTGTATAAAGTGAAATTAAAATCTATTTATTTATTTTTATTGTTCCTTGTTTTTTATAAATAAATTATAATTGTGCCCTTAAACTTAACCATTGACTAACGGTCAACTTAACAGAAATAATTACTTGCCAAGATTTCATACTTCAGGGCCTCAGGGGGTTGTTTGCTAATGCTAAATACCTCGGGGGTTATATACAAAAAGCCCAATTTATTCACCGGTGTAGTACAGATTTCCACCCCCTATTTTCTCTAATTTATTTGAATTTATTCAAATTATGAAATTACCTTAAAATATGTGACTTTAAATGAATAATTTTTCTAATACTTTTAACAAAATAAAAATTAATTTAGATTTGCTAAAACACAAGTAACAATATTTCTAGCAATTATTAGGGAGGGATTATTCACATTGCACAAAGATAATATATTAGTAATAAGATTTCAATTTACAGTATATACAGCACAGTAATAATGACTAAATTTTCGATGATATTGTTAAAAATGTCACTAGATAAACAAATGAATGACATAATTATACTTGTTAAATAGTGATATTTTAGTACAATAGTTTTTTAAAAAAATTATCATTGCTAACAGTTAGTGATAAATAATTAATGACAACTGTACTTATTGTCATTAATGGCATATTACTAATCGTCAAGACAAGTTCTTTGTCGCTAATTACCAAACGTGATAGTGGATGGAGTTAACTTGTGAAAACTATTTTATTATAAGGATAAAATTCTTATCACTTAATATTTATACTTAATGACAACTTTGGCTTTTGTCACTTTGCTCATCCCGAATATTTACATTTTTGTTGTGAAAATCCATGTTATTAATAACTAAATATATTGATTAGCAAGAACTTTTTTGTCACAATTATTTTTGAAATTTAATAATGAAATAGTTGTATATAAGTTGCACTGAACAATAAATTAATTAATATCCATATCTTTTTTATAACCATACATTTGAATTTGTCTTGTGCAAAAATCTGGCCGCTTGGGTTGAACCCACTAATCATTTGTTAAAAAAAAATAATAATGATGCAATACTGACTCCAATTGAACAAGAAGGACCAAAAATAGGAGCATAACCAAAGGAAAAATTGAGATAAATGCATTTTTAAAAAAAATTATTTTGGCACTCGAGTAACAATTTTTCAACTAAGTTAATCCCATGACAATCGAAGCAGCTAATCCGCAGCGCCTCCGTTTTTGTCTAATTAGGCGGCTATTAAGACTTGGGAGGGCAATGGTGGTGGGGAAGTAATGAGTTTGGGGGAAGAAGATAAGAAATGGATAAAATTGAAGTCGAAAGCCTTAAATTTCAGTCAAAAATCAAAATCATAAATTGAAGTAAAAAAAATTCAAATTGAAATTAAAATCCCCAAACTAAACCAATCAAAATACCCCCAAATTGAATGTCATGTGCACGGCACATGATTTTTTGTGGCGAAAATCGAATTTTCGACGAAATTTGAGCCCAAATTGCGCAACATATTCCCACATTAGTGTGTCCAAATTGTCTTTCTCATATCAGTGTACTAAATAAATGTGCATGCCACATTGATATACCAAAAATCAATTTACCCATTATAATAATGATCAATACCTGGTTTAGTTTCACCAGAATTCAAGTCTAATATAGAACCAGCCTCGTAGACTCATTTACCACATCAATATGGAAGATCTCGCCATGTTGAACATGTTATAAGGTGGGTTATATCATGTGGGTCGCATGGATTTATAGTAGGGTCTTAACCTAACACACTATTCATTAAAATTTATGCATATAACACACATTTGTCCATTTGATCATTATATTTGCTTTACACTCCCACCCAAATCTCCGTGATTCAATAGCACCGGTCTAATATTCTTACAATCTCTCGTTGTTTTGGACCGCTCATGTAGCCCCCCCAAGACTTTGTCGACTTGGTTTAATCTATAAACACGTGAGTGGTTGGGTTCTGAACACTAAATAGACTCGTATCTTCATATTGACTCATTGTTCTGTAGATTTAATAGTGTGATTTCACATAGTATAAATCTAGGTTATCTCTTACACAACCATACAAGCTTATACCCATGAAATACATTTAACTAGAAGTGCATTTAACTTGATTCCTACGGGCTACATGGTACATAGACAACCTGATTTCTCCCAATTTAATTAATTCAATCCCCAAATCAACCTAAATCACAGTGTACACAATAAATTTGTAATTCTGAAAATCAATAAACACAAAAATTGTGACAAATGAATTTATATAAATCAAAATGAAATATGGGGTACAAATCTCTATTCTAATCCTCTGATTCTTCCTTCAAAATATGTTGACTTGAATATTGGAGTTGACTTTGCTTCTTTGATCTTCTTCAACGTTGACTTGAATGTTTATAACGTTAATTCGAGGGCTTGGCAGCTTAATCTCGGATCAAACATTGAATTTGATATGGAATTTGAAATCTTCAAGGTCGACTTTGTGACTTTGATCTTCCTTGAATTTGATTTGAATTTCTATAACGTTAATTCGTAGGTTTAGCACCGTAATTACGAATCAAACGCTATAATTTGATGAACTTCTTCAAGAACGCCTTGAATATTGCCTAGAACGCCTTGAATCTTCTTTGTATTCGAAGAACCTTCGTAGAGAAAATTTGGAGAGCTTCCTTCGTCTTCTCTAGCTTTTTGATTGAACTTCTCTGTGTGTCATTTATGAACTCCAAAGGACCCTATTTATAGGTGTAGGATGGAAGAGTTATGGATAATTTGGATTCCATTGATAATTATCCATTTGATTTAATAAATAATTATCATAATTTTGGAGCCATTTGATTGGCTGATAGAAGATCTAGATAGATCTTCCAGATATTATCCAAAAATCAACTTGATTTGATAATTATCCATAAATTAACTTAAATAGATAAATATCATTTGTCGTAGACGACTTTTGATTGGTCAATATTTCCACGTGGCATGATTTGATTGGTTTGCAAAATTTCAATATCTACAAATGCCCCCTTGAGACTCGTTCACGGAAGTTTGGTTATTTCAAAGCATACTTCGTAGTGGATGAGTCGCAACGTCTCTACATAAAAATCATGCCTTAAGAATAGTTCCGTCTTGTGCTTCTATACCACGAAAGTCTTTCCTACAGTTTGGTGTCTCCTCGAAAATACTTTGTTGGCTTCCATCGCAAGTTGTTTGTGTTACAACGAGATTAACATGCCCCCCATGTCAAGATGGGATCTTTCTTTCAAAATTTTTTTGAATGAGTGATGTCACTCCATCAAGAGAACGTGTTTTGATTTGAATTTATGACTGAACTTAGATATATTTAAGTTGCCTACGTACCCTAAGAAAAAGGGATCAAGTCATAACGTAGTTCAATTTTTTTTTTTCTTCATAGAGGTGCCATATTTAGTTTATACTCTTCAAGGCTTGGAGTACATGATTTGGTTGGACTTGTAGACATTTTATCCTCGTGTCAAGGAGAATTTTATTTGATTTGATTTGACTTGTAGACCTTTTATGCTCGTGTCAAGGAGGGCTTCATTTGATTTGATTTGACTTGTAGACCTTTTATGCTCGTGTCAAGGAGGACTTCATTTGATTTGATTTGACTTGTAGACCTTTTATGCTCGTGTCAAGGAGAACTTCATTTGATTTGATTTGACTTGTAGACCTTTTATGCTCGTGTCAAGGAGAACTTCATTTGATTTGATTTGATTTGTAGACCTTTTATGCTCGTGTCAAGGAGAACTTCATTTGGTTTGATTTGACTTGTAGACCTTTTAAACTCGTGTCAAGGAGAACTTCATTTGATTTGATTTGACTTCTAGACCTTTTATGCTCGTGTTAAGGAGAACTTCATTTGATTTGATTTGACTTCTAGACTTTTTATACTCGTGTCAAGGAGTTCTTCATTTGATTTGATTTGACTTCTAGACCTTTTATGCTCGTGTCAAGGAGAACTTCTTTTGATTTGACATGTAGACCTTTTATACTCGTGTCAAGGAGTGCATTTGCTTTTGTATTTATTGAAAGTTTAAACTCTTATCAAGGAGACTTGCTGATAGTTTATGCTCTTATCAAGGAGCGTTGATGACAGTTTATGCTCTTATCGAGGAGCATTGATGACAGTTTATGCTCTTATCGAGGAGCGTTGATGACAGTTTATGCTCTTATCGAGGAGCGTTGATGACAGTTTATGCTCTTATCGAGGAGCGTTTGCTTAACATCTTTAGTCGAAGTAGCGATGGCGAACATGAACATCACTTTCTTCTATATGTTCATCACCATCAATTATGGGCTCATCATTAGAAGCATTTGTGAATGGCTTGCCCCTTTTGTTGATTTCTTGTCTATAAGGCTCTTGGATATATGACTTGTCAACTCCACTTCCGGTTATACTCAACTCCATATCATGTGCTCGAGTGGCCATCTCTTCAAACGTTGTCGGTTGAATTCCTTGAAGGATGTATCGAAGACCCCAATGCATCCCTTGAATACATATTTCAATAGCAGAGGACTCATGTAATCTTTCTTTGCAGTTAAGACTCAAATTTCTCCAACGATTAATGTAGTCAATGACTGGTTCATCCTTCAATTGACGGGAATTGGTGAGTTCAAGCATGCTGATTGTGCGACGGGTGCTATAGAAGCGATTGAGAAATTCTTGCTCCAATTTCTCCCAGCTGTTGATTGAGTCAGCACCAAGATCAATGTACCAGTCGAATGCATTGCCTTTCAGTGATCTAACAAATTGCTTGACTAGTTGATCGCCATAAGTTCCAGCATCATTGCATGTTTCAACAAAGTGCGCCACATGTTGCTTTGGATTTCCTTTGCCATCAAATTGCTGGAATTTTGGGGGTTGGTAGCCAGTTGGCATCTTCAAATCATCAATCCTTCGAGTATATGGCTTGACATAAGCTAAAGGTATCTTGGATCTCCCTTTGTGGTTGTCTTGAATAGTACTCATGATAAACTCCTTAAGTCGATCAGCTGGAATCGTCCCATCACTCGAAACTTGAAGCTCCTCAACGATGGATCTTTCCTTCTCAACTAGATGTTGATTCTTTGACGTCTCAACTTCATCGTGCGCCTCAACTTGTTTTTCAATTTCGTGTATGGCATCCACGTCGTCAGCTTTCTTCATCAACTTTATAATTAGAGTGGCTTGCTCTTGAACATGCTTCATTAGCCCTTCAACAGCTTTCGTTAAGTTTGCAATTTGCTCCTCAGGAGTTGTAACATTCGTCATCATGACACATGCGAGGCTCAAGTCACTTGATGTAGAATATTGTGGAGATGGCAAATACTTCTCTTCATCATGATTGATTTCGTCACCAAGGTGGAATGGATCATCTTTAACATGCTCTTGTAGGAGAACCACATTTGAAGATGTTTGTAGCTTCATGGACATACTTCTTGTGCCAACGCCAATGACTTCACTCGTGGAGTTTGAAGGGTTTGAGATGATCATCTTGGATTCCACTATCTTCATAGCTTTGACTTGAGCATCCATTTGAACTTGTTGAAGTGAGGAGATGAGAGGTAGAGATGGTCCCACTGGGCGTGCCAAAAATTTGTACACAATAAATTTGTAATTCTGAAAAACAATAAACACAAAAATTGTGACAAATGAATTTATATAAATCAAAATGAAATATGGGGTACAAATCTCTATTCTAATCCTCTGATTCTTCCTTCAAAATATGTTGACTTGAATATTGGAGTTGACTTTGCTTCTTTTATCTTCTTCAACGTTGACTTGAATGTTTATAACGTTAATTCGAGGGCTTGGCAGCTTAATCTCGGATCAAACGTTGAATTTGATATGGAATTTGAAATCTTCAAGGTCGACTTTGTGACTTTGATCTTCCTTGAATTTGATTTGAATTTCTATAACGTTAATTCGTAGGTTTAGCACCGTAATTACGAATCAAACGCTATAATTTGATGAACTTCTTCAAGAACGCCTTGAATATTGCCTAGAACGCCTTGAATCTTCTTTGTATTCGAAGAACCTTCGTAGAGAAAATTTGGAGAGCTTCCTTCGTCTTCTCTAGCTTTTTGATTGAACTTCTCTGTGTGTCATTTATGAACTCCAAAGGACCCTATTTATAGGTGTAGGATGGAAGAGTTATGGATAATTTGGATTCCATTGATAATTATCCATTTGATTTAATAAATAATTATCATAATTTTGGAGCCATTTGATTGGCTGATAGAAGATCTAGATAGATCTTCCAGATATTATCCAAAAATCAACTTGATTTGATAATTATCCATAAATTAACTTAAATAGATAAATATCATTTGTCGTAGACGACTTTTGATTGGTCAATATTTCCACGTGGCATGATTTGATTGGTTTGCAAAATTTCAATATTGTACAATTTAGAGAATCTGAAAGATGACATGGAAAATTGTATATTGAATCTTGAAGAAAAGAATTGTTCGATCATCTACAGACTTCAATCATAAAAGCCCTCTTTTACACTCAGACTAAATGTAGTGCTGATATCTAGAAGGGTAAAAAAGACATAACACTAAAAGTGCTATATAATACAAAGTGCTATTTAAAACTCTCTAATAACACTAAAGGTGCTATTTGGTAGGCACTTTATCTTTACACTCCCCCTCAAGGTGTGAAGCTGAAGCATAAATGTTAATGACTCCAAGCTTGGTTAACAGTTTATCCATCTGAGCTCTTCCCAAGGCTTTAGTCAAAAGATCTGCCGGTTGGTCTTTAGTAGGAATATACTTGGTGATAACTGCTCCACTTTGAATCTTCTCACGAATGAAATGGCAATCGATTTCGATATGCTTCGTACGTTCGTGATGCACTGGATTTGAGGCAATCTGAATGGCTGAATTACTGTCCGAAAAAATTACTGCTGGTTGATGACATTGAACTTTCAAATCTGCCAAGAGACTTTGAAGCCAAACAACTTCACATGTAACCGTGGCCATTGCTCGATACTCGGCTTCAGCTGAAGACCTTGAAACAACATTCTGCTTCTTTGTTTTCCATGAAATCAGTGAGTCTCCTAAAAGAACAGCATACCCTGTCACAGAACGTCTTGTCATAGGACATGTGGCCCAATCCGAGTCACAAAAGGCTGTAACCTGCATAGAATTGTTAGCAGATAACCAAATACCAACCCCATGATTTCCTTTAAGATACTTTAAAACTCGGTAAGCAGCATCTAAATGGGAAACCTTGGGTTTGTGCATAAATTGTGTAAGCACTTGAACAACAAAACTGATATCAGGCCTTGTTAAACACAAGTACAGGAGTTTACCCACTAGTCTTTGATACAAGGTAATGTCTTTAAGTAAAGAATCACTTTTATTAACAGAATTATTCACATCATATTCATAGGATGTCAATCTCACATTAGATTCCATAGGAGTAGAGACAGATTTACAACCTAACATACCTGTATCACTAAGAAGCTCTAGAACATATTTCCTTTGATTAAGAACAAACCCCTTAGATGATCTAGCTACCTCAATGCCCAAGAAGTATCTGAGTTCACCCAGATCCTTCATATGAAATGCATTACTGAGATAAGCTTTACAGTGATTAATCATATCAATATTGTTACCTGTAAGAAGAATATCATCTACATAGACAAGGAGGATCAGGATATCTCTCCCCCTGGATTTAACAAACAAAGAATAGTCACATTTAGATTGTTCAAAACCATATATATTTAGAGCCTCTGAAAATTTTTTATTCCACTGCCTAGGGGCTTGTTTAAGCCCATACAGTGACTTGTGCAACTTACAAACTTTACCACATTTATATTTCTGGAATCCAGGAGGAACATCCATATAGAGATCTTCATTCAATTCACCCTGTAAAAAGGCATTAGTGACATCTAATTGGAAAATAGGCCACTGATTTACAGCAGCTAAAGAAATAATAACCCTTACTGTCACATGTTTTGCCACAGGGGCAAAAGTCTCTGAGTAGTCAATCCCTGCTAACTGTGTGAATCCTTTGGCCACAAGCCTAGCTTTGTATCTCTCAATAGTACCATCACTATGATATTTGATGGTATAAATCCATCTACAACCAATAGAACTCTTACCTGCAGGAAGATCAACTATACTCCAAGTATTGTTTAATTCTAAAGCATCAATTTCCTTTTGCATTGCCTCTTGCCAATGTTTATACTTAGAGGCTTCTTTAAAAGATTTAGGAATGTATTCATGATCAATAGCAGTTAAGAAGGACTTATAGTTTTTAGATACATGATCATAATTCAAATAATTTGCAATAGGATGATGAGTAGAATTTATCCCAGTATTTAACTGATTAGGAATATGAGATGACTGATAATCACTAATCCAATAGGGAGGTTTACTGATTCTAGTGGACCTTCTAACAAGAGTATTTTCTTCAACAGAAGGTGGAGATGTAGAGAACTCTTTATTTTCAATATTATTTGAAATATTCTGCTGGTTATTGTCACTATGTTCTGTACTTGCTAGAGGAACATCACTGTCATGCATATCAGAGATAAACAATTCAGACTCCTGAGGATTATGATTATTATGAGCAACAGTGGTAGTATTGACATCATGTCTAAAAGGTAGGATGTCTTCATAAAAGATTATGTCTCTAGAAATCAGAAAAGTGTTGTCATTTAAATTGAGTAATTTGTAACCTTTTTGGGTAGCAGAATAACCCATCAAAACACATGGTATGCTTCTTTCTTGAAATTTGTCATGATTAGATAAGTTTTTTGCATAACATAGACATCCAAATATCCTTAAATGATCATAATGTGGGGATTGTTTGTGCAACACAGAATAAGGGGACTGCCCATTTAAAAGAGGAGTAGGAGTCCTGTTTATGAGGTAAACAGGGGTCAAAACACACTCTCCCCAGTATTTCTTAGGCACATTTGAATGGAACTTTAAATCTCTAGCAACCTCTAAAATGTGCCTATGTTTTCTTTCTACAACCCCATTCTGTTGAGGGGTGTAAACACAAGAACTTTGGTGAATAATCCCAAAGGAATTAAAAAGATTAGAACATTCAATATTAAAGAAATCTTTAGCATTGTCTGTCCTAACAATTTTGATTTTAGAATCAAACTGATTTTGCACAGTTGTAATGAACTGTTTAAGTAAAGAAGTCACATCAGTTTTGAATTTCATTAGATATACCCAACAAAATCTAGAATGGTCATCAACCAAAGTTAGGAAATATCTTTCCTGATTATATGTAGCTTCCTTATATGGTCCCCAAATGTCAACATGAATAAGGTGTAAAATAGCAGGGGATCTTGTATTGCTAATAGGAAAAGGATTCCTAGATTGTTTAGCTAAGGGACACACAGGGCAGTGAGCTTTCTCAATTTTATTATTTTGCAAACCTAATTGAGGTAACAAATTCAATCTGGGAAAAGAGATGTGGCCAAGCCTATAATGCCACAAAGTACATTTATTGGAAATAACATTTCTATCCTCACTAACAGATTGTGAGTAACAGCAGTTTTTTGCACCAAAAAATTCAGTATTGTCATTGTGCAGATAGTATAGCCCCTGGTGTTCCTTACCAATCTTCTTGATCACCCCAGTTGGAATGTCCTGTATCAAACAAAGTTTAGGATAGAAACTCACACTATATTGAGTATCTTTGAGTAACTTAGAGACTGATAAAAGGTTAAATTTAAACTCAGGGACATACAACACATTAATAAGAGTGAGGTCTTTATCTAGAGTAACATTCCCTGTGTGTGTGACATAACTAAGACTCCCATTAGGCAATTTAACCTTGACATTAGGTTCACAGATAGTGATATTGTGATCAAGAAGCTTCATATTACAGATTATATGTTCATTAGCTCCAGTGTCAATAATCCATGTATTATGATGACTAGATTGACCAAATGAAAGATTAACACAGATACCTGCTTGACTGATATTGTTGGAAGGTTTTTTAGTGTCTTCATTTGGTTTGCTCAACAGTTTTAGGATTTGCTGGTATTGCTGAGAGGTAAAGGTTGGTATAGGTGCAGTGGTTGGACCATGCTGTTCAATGTCAGCAACTTGATCTCCAGCAGTTTGATTTGCCCTATAATCTCCTCTGCCCCTTCCTTGAGAGTTTCTGCCCCAATTTTGTCTACCTCCTCTTCTGCCTCTCCCTCGGCCAGGTGGGTACCCAATGACTTTGTAACATTGTTCTTTGGTGTGTCCATTATAATTGCACACCTCACATTTAACCTTGGGTTTTTCTGATCCACTTCCTATATCTGAGGCTGTAGAGTTAAAGGCAGTGAGTTCTTGCACTCCTGTTCCTGAATTCGAACCAATACTTCTTTGTCCTTCTTCATTACAAACAATAGAAAACACTTGGCTATGGGTTGGAAGGGGTGTCATCATGAGAATCTGAGAACGAGTGTTGTTGTAGCACTCATTCAACCCCATCAAAAACGTCATCATCATCTTAAGTTGTTGAGTATATTCAACATATTCTTGGGTGACCTCCTTGGATGGCGATGGAATTAGAGACTCGTACTCATCCCACAAATGTCGTAGACGCGAGTAATATTCTGTGACTGAGTTGGATCCCTGTGTTATCGTATTAATCTGTTTGTAGAGTGTATACATCCGAGCCCCATTCACTTTGTCAAAACGTTCCTTGAGGTCTCTCCAAATGAGATCAGCCGTTTCACAGTAGACCACACCATGTACCAACTCTCTCGACAGTGATCGTGTGATCCAAGACTTCACGAGAGCATTGCACCTCTTCCATAAGTGAAAATTTGGGGATTCTTCTCCCGGATTCTTGCATGCACCCGTGATAAATCCTAGTTTATTTTTCGCTTCTAGAGAAACACAGATTTCACGACTCCAAATCTTATAGTTCTCACATCCTTTTAGGGTTTCAGTTACCAATTCAAGATTGGGAGAATCAGAGGGGGAAATATACAGAGGGTCATGAAAATTTTACCTAGGGCTTGATTCACAATCGCTCCAGTGGTGAGTCTTGTTGCGTCGCTTGATTCAGTCATCTTGATGATTTATGCAGACGTCAATTTTGAAGAACAATAACTTTCACACCACACAAAACAGAGATGAATTGGATTGAATCGTCTCTAGCCCGAAATCGCAGCGGAAGATCGATATAGAACTCAGAAATCGTCACGAATTAGCTCTGGTGCCATGTACAATTTAGAGAATCTGAAAGATGACATGGAAAATTGTATATTGAATCTTGAAGAAAAGAATTGTTCGATCATCTACAGACTTCAATCATAAAAGCCCTCTTTTACACTCAGACTAAATGTAGTGCTGATATCTAGAAAGGTAAAAAAGACATAACACTAAAAGTGCTATATAATACAAAGTGCTATTTAAAACTCTCTAATAACACTAAAGGTGCTATTTGGTAGGCACTTTATCTTTACAAATATCTACACACAGCTACATACATGAATTGGTGGTTTACATAAATTCGACAGAAATTTGAATCTGGGGTCTGATAATATTATTTATTGTTAATTTTGTTATCATTCACCTGAAATAACTGATTAAATTACCTATACTTATGATTTGGGCTTAACAGCAAAAGACAAACAGAAGAAATCCCAAGTCATTAATTAGTGAATGATTCTGTTGTCTAGAGTTTGTAATGTTACTTGCAATAGAAAATAGTATTAGTAAAGAAATGTAAGGTGCTAATGTCACAATTATCATTAAAAAAATAAAACAAATCACAAGTCATATGTGAAAGATTCTGTTGTCTACTGTTTGTGAGTTTACAAAATTTACAATAGAAAATATTGTTAGTAATGAGTGTAGGGTGATAATGTCACAATTATTATTAAAAATATATAATATGTAAATAGTAATTTTTAACTTCATCATAAAGATATCGTTTAGTAATATTTTTTTTTATAAGTTATCAGTTCTCACTTTATTAATAATTAGTGGCACGTAATTAATGATAGTATTAGATCAAATGCATATTACTATTGGTTAAAAGCTAAAATTGTAACTTTATTTTCTTACAAACTTGTGATACGAACTTTGACAAAGTAAAACACTCTCCTCGTTGCTGTAGGTATGATGATTAGTCCTCTCACGCTCAGACTGCTACTAAATGAAATGTTGTTGTCAATAAATGCACAATCATATTTGGTAATAAATGCATAATTACATTGACCAGATTGAGCACTCAAACCCTTGATCTCGCTCTAATATCAATTGTTAAGATTAATATTAATTATTGGGCTAAAAGTTGAAGGTATCAGAAGCTAATTTTATTTCAGCACATTAAGTTACAAGTTAAATATGTCTTCATAAACACCATTAGTCGGGGTGTTAGCCTAAGGCTCGGGACCGAAGAAATAATTGTGTGATTAAATGCACAATCATAATAGTGAAATTAAATAAATCAATTTTTGGAAAAAAAAAATTAAGTTAAATGTCTTTCAAAATTTTGAATTAATTCTCACAATCCACATGGGAAAAGATATGATCTAAGAGACCATGTCCAAAGCACGACACAAACTGAAATTTCAGCCCTCCGTCACGTGCCAATGACACTCTCCTAATAATTAGTTCTATTTATTATTATGTTAATTTAAAGCATGAATTATTAAGCATTAACTCGACTGGTGTGGCATTATTGATGAATTATTTGTGAATCAAACCATATATTTTATTTCTTTTTCCTATTTATCGAAATAATTATTCAACTTCTTGTCAGAAAAAACACTTGAACTAGATGGAAGAAGCGACATTGTGGGGCCCCTGTTGACCACGTGGCAGGCAGCATCACCAAAGTTCACATGGACCCACACTAAGTCAAGATGGCGGTTAAGCGGGACCACTTGTGGGCCCATTCCTTTGTTTAGGGTATAATTAAGTTAATATTTTAAATTACGAAGGTTCCAATAATATTTTAGCATCTCGTCTTTGCTTTATTATTTTACATAAAAATAATATTTTGATCCAATAAATTTGGGTTGATAATTTTTTTAATCATAGTTACATTGAACTTGCAAGACTTAAAATAATGAGATTGAAAAACACAAATTGTGACAACTTGAAATGGGATATGGCCTTTCATCTAAAAATTGATATTATTAAACTAAACAACTTTGATCCAAAATATTGTAGCTAAATTATAGTTAGATGTAAGAGTTGGCTAAAGCCTAAATATGCTACCTAATGGAAAATTAATCATATATTCAAGTGATTTTGATAAAATTAAAATATAAAAATTTCACATTTTTGCTTGATTGTCCTTTGATATGATTTTAAAATGTTAAATCATCCCCTTCATTTTTCCTTTTTAATCAAATGAACAGGTCAGCCCTCAAGAACGATCCATTACCTGCATCATATTTCGAACAATACCAAACTTGGTAAAAATCAAAATAGACCCATTTACACTATATATAATTTGATTGTTTTATTTTTTTTTTGGATTCATCAGATTGAATTAAACTATTATTTAATTTGAAAGCATTTTTGGTACATAAATCATGAGATAGTAGCCGCATTATATTTTTGATAAAAACAATATGATATATAAAATTCCACAATTTTATATTTTTTAATCATATTGAAATTTTAGGTGAGTCTTGGTGCAACGTACATGTCATATCAACAAAGCAGTGTAACAAGACAATGAAAGAAATAATAGTTTACCAATTTAGAAAGTTTTAAAGTCTATTTAGGTGTTGGTGAATTGCATGACATGTATAGTATTGTTTTAATTAACACATATGCCACTTGATTAAATATGATTTTGTTTTTTTTACACATGTAGATGCTAAAGGTGACAACCATAACTTTGCTAATTTTTGTAAATTAGTTTTATATAAATGTGACAATCTTTTGATGTCAATAATAACAAGTTTAGTCCATTATCATTCTCAGAGATTTTTATTTTATTTTCGAAATCTTTCTGTCCGCATTTTTTATGTTATAAACTCTTTATATTGAAATCGAATAAGTAATTTCATTTTTGATTTTCATGAAGAGAAGTACAACATTCAATTAATAACATCACGACAATAAATATTACGATAACATAATCACTTTATTGCTCCACATCACATATATCTAAAGGGATTAAAAAAAAAATTCACACTTATTTGTTGGCAAAATTGGCAAACCACAATCTCAATTAAAGTGGAGTAATTGTTTGCAACTTTGGTTACTTTAGACTATTATTTTCCGTGATATTTACGTGGCCAACATGTCCAAATATTGAATAAATGGATCAAACGTATAATAATTTCTTAATTATACATAGAATGTATAAATTCGGTAATTTTTTGAGGCGAAAGATGCTCAACCCCTATTTAACCAGGCCAAATCATTTGAAAGAAATTATATAAGACTACATAAATAATATGTCTAGTTCACTCACCTTGTAAGTCCATTTTTCTTAGGAATATTAAACATTAGAATTTGTCTACTCCTATATGGTGGGTACAGGTCAACTAATAATTTAATGCTCATTAATAGCACTTTGGATCCTTTAATAATTATTAAAGAAAATGATATTATCATTTGATTTAAAAAGTATGAATGTCATTAAATTAATAATTTTAGTTACTTGCAAGTGAATTTTTTTTATCAAAATTAGATGAAGTTAAAAATGTCTTATATCCTATTTATGTACCCAAAATATCTAAAATTCCATGTTACATTTATATTTAGGATTTGGGGCTTTGGACCCCCCAAACTGCTTAAGTAGAGTTTAAAGGTTGATAATATGTCCAAATCCAAAGTAGTATACTGTGCAACTTAGGTAACCTAATTTTAACTACGTACTATATATATTATATTATATATATTTGCGAAGAATTGAAGGGAGAGGAATCAAACTAGTTTACGCGAATGAACACTGTATGTAGCACTATTATCAATGCCCCACCTGTTTCACTGGGGCGTAATAAATAATTTTAGATTTCATTAATTAGAGATGGGGTTTAATTACCACTGCTGCAATATATATTGTAATATATAATGTAAATCTGATCTAAATATAATTACAGTGTACAAGAAACATTAGACAAAGGTCTGGAAAAGCGATACATGCATGTCAGTATTTGCCGACCATCCATGCATGAATCCCATTGCCTCACATTTAAGTCACATAAATATATTAATCCCATCCTATAATATTCACTATCATATTTACATTTTAATTTCTTCATTTCAATTCAATCTTTATATTTTATTTATATCATATATGCATCATATATTTTCAAATAATAGAGTGGATTTAATCGTAGTCTATATATTTTTTCACTAAATTGTCTAACATGGAAACCAAGGTAATTAATTAATAATGAGTAATTCTCACATATCCCAACTTAATGACGCGGTTTGATGACTTTTACCATCAGATATACATACAACCTTGAGTCTTAAATTCTTGGAACCATCCTTTGTAGCTCTTATTTAATTAACAAGTTAAGATAATGTCTTTTTATCACTCAAGTCAACTCACGAAACCTAACTTTATTACTTTCTTCCCACTTGCCCTCTTCTCATTCACTTTGGGTCTTTTTATTCATTTTTTTTATTTCATTTTGTAGATTATATGTCAAATATGTATAATCTACATCTTATTGTATTTATACACAAGAAAATATCAAAAACATATTTGTATATGTATGGGACATAAAGCACAAGATAAAATGTCTAATTTGAATTAAAAATTAAAATCCGTCTTTTTATCTATCCTTTTGTCAAACTAACATTGTATTTCATATTTTGCTTCTTATTTATGTTACATGTATAATTTCCTTTTAAATATACACTTGTGATAAAATTAGTATATATGATGTAAAATGGTAAATATATAACCCAATACCAAAATGAATTATCATCTAATTCAACTAAAACAAAAGATCCGAAGTTCTAATTTCAAAAACTAATTAGCCGAAAATTAATTTGCCTAATTGGTCCAATCTAAAAGTAATTCATAATAAATATCATTAAATTAAATATACTTATCATATAATTATTTATGAGTTAAATAAATTATGACATAATTGAAACTTCCGAATATGAAATATACTAGAGTTGGGTCAACCAAACACGTTATTACCATTAATTGTATGTCCCCCCACCATCACTCCTCTGCTTTTTTCTCATAATAATTCATCATCCCTCTTTGTTTATCATTCCTTCTATATATATATATATAACAATGATACATTCATTATCTATCATCATTCCACAAAACCTAACACACAAGAAAACAAAGCAAAAATGGAGCAAGAAGACTCTATTAATTACTACATAGGTCACGACTCAGACCTAGACCTCAGCTTCACCTCCATCACCACCACCGCCACCACCGTCTCCGCCCGTAGCAGCTTAGCTCGCAGCAGCCTCACCCTCAGCTTCAACGAGTCCCGTCTCTCCACCGCCTCCGTCGCCAATCCCTCCACCGCCGTCCCCAGCTACCACCACCGCCCCCACAGCCACCACGACAACCCCAACTGGGAAGCCGTCAAAGCCGTCACCACTCTATCCTCCGACAACGCCCTCCACCTCCGCCACCTCAAGCTCCTCCGCCTGGTTGGCGCCGGCAACCTCGGCCGCGTCTTCCTGTGTCGCCTCCGAGACTACGATCATGCAAACTTCGCCCTCAAGGTAGTCGATCGAGATTCCTTGACGCCCAAGAAACTGTCCCACGTTCAAACTGAGGCCCAGATACTTTCATCTCTTGACCACCCTTTTTTACCCACGTTATACGCTCATTTAGAAGTGTCCCATTACACTTGCCTGTTAATGGATTATTGCCCTAATGGTGATCTACATTCGTTACTACGAAAGCAACCCAGTAACCGGCTACCTGTCCAGGCTGTCCGATTCTTCGTCTCCGAAGTACTATTGGCGCTCGAGTATTTACACGCGAAGGGGATTGTGTACCGCGATTTGAAACCGGAGAACATATTGATCCGTGAAGATGGTCACATTATGCTATCTGATTTCGATTTGTGTTTCAATTCTGATGTTTCTCCGAAACTGGAAAACCGGACACTGGTTAAGAAGGTCCGATCAAATTCCACGAGGTATTATTCTTGCTTCAATGACCGGCAACGGGAGGCTCAGGTTACCGAGTTCGTGGCGGAGCCCACGGCGGCGTTTTCGACGTCGTGTGTCGGCACACACGAGTACTTAGCGCCTGAGTTACTTAGCGGCAACGGTCACGGTAACGGCGTGGACTGGTGGGCGTTTGGGGTTTTGATTTATGAGTTGCTGTTTGGTACGACGCCGTTCAAGGGTGGGAGCAAGGAGTGCACCCTGCGCAATATAGCGTCCACCAGAGGAGTGAGGTTTCCTGAAGGTTTACAGGGGGGTCATGAGCCAGCTGGGATGGCTGAGGCTAAAGACTTGATTGAGAAATTGTTGGTGAAGGATCCTAGGAGGAGGCTAGGGTGCACCAGGGGAGCTACGGATATTAAACGGCACCCATTTTTTAACGGAATAAAGTGGCCGTTGATACGGACTTACCGGCCGCCGGAGGTTCGTGGGCTGGTGGTTAAACGGACTAAGAGTAAGGCGCACGTTAGTGGAGCTTCGTCGCCTAGGAGGCGACGTTGCTTATGGAAAAGGCTGAGTAATTTGATGAGGATTAAGGGTTCTAAACACAGTTTAAACTCTAATTCTAATTATTATTCGTATGTTAATTACAATGTTAGAAAGTCTGTTTGAGGTTTTGGGTTTTGGTTTGTTTAGAGATCAAATGTGATGTATAATTTAAGTTGTGTAAAGTAGGATACACATGATCAATTTTGGTGAAGTTTAATTTTAAGGTTTGAGAGAGTTATACTTGTAAATCCAAACAAATTTTAAAAAAATCATAGATAATGTATATTGATTTTTAATTCTTCATAAATCTATTTTTTAGATTTGCCTTATTTTATTTTCGGAATTCTTGTTGATTGCCCAAGTTAATGGGATAATTGTTCGATTTTTTGTTGGAATTCAACTTATGATTGTTTATGGTTCGGATGTCTTGCAATGAATATTGAGAAATCTAGTCATAAAAGTACTTAAATCTATGTAACGGAAAAAAATTCTCAAATGCACTATAAATAAATTTGGATCTATGTTGACAATAGTGATAGTCTGTTAGAGCAAACAATGTAGCTTCAATTCCTGAGCTATTCATATATAATATATAATACTAAAATTAGAAATTAAGGACAATAAATTATAGCATTAACCCATATTTTAAAAGGGAAATTTGATTGCAGATAGGCTCCGTTTGTTTGACAGGGAATGGAATGTAAAGTGGGAATAAGATTTCTGGTAATTTGATTACTAGAAATCTGATTCCATTAATAGTGTTTGCTTGTCTACAAAAAATGGGTAAAGATATATATTTTTTTCCTTTTTTATATTTGGTTCAAACACATATACTAAATAATGAAATCTAAAATTAAAGACTTTGACTTAAATACCCTTATTTTAAACCATATTTGTATAATCTAACAATAAATTTTCATCCATAGTAAAATATTTGATATTATATATACATAAGTGTATATACACACACATATATATATTTAATTTGGTTAAATATAAAAAGTAAATAAGATAACAATTTGGTTCAATTGCATTATCCTCTTTCAGAAAAAAATAATTAAATTGAACATGCTTATTTTTTATTTACATATTGTTTGACTTTTAAAAAATTGATATTTTTCATATACCAATGCATTGATAATTATTTTAAGTCGAAAACATATTATTGTTAATAAATAAAATATATTAATCATATATGACCAACAACCATTTCAAAAGTACTATCACAAAAACAACATAGCAATTTTTCAATTTCATTCAATAAATAAATATCAAATAAAATGAAATTACGATCTATTTTGACAATAAAAATATTCTAAATAAATTAAAAATACGAAACTATTTCTTCATAAATAATAACTTAAATGAAATGAAAAAATAAATAACAATTTTTGTTGATTTTGTATTATAATTGATATAGGGGTAGTAAGGGCATTAAAATAATGTATTTTATGATTACCTTGATATGGTAATCACATTACCTCCAATAAATAAGGTATTGTGATTCCCTTATTTGAGATGATAATTCCCATATTTTGGGAATTAGATTGCATTCCATAATCTCAAATAAAAAATGCCAAACAAGGTTATTTGATTTTTGGGAATCATATTCCCATTTTGATTCCATTCCCTTGACAAACAAACGGAGCCATAATGTTTTCCAAGGCTAAATATATATATCCAAATTGTGATAATTATGAATAAGTTTTCAAAGTAATCGCAACAAGCCCTCTTTTAAATTAGATCATTTCATACAATAAACATCACATGCACTATATTTTCATAAATTTGAACTTTGCAAATTTCTAAGAAAAGATAAATTCAATTCAGAAACCCACATTTCGTCGTACTATTTCATTTGATTTAATTGTCACTTCACTTCCTCTCACCAATTATTTTTCCACACAAAATTAATATGGTAATTAAGTACAAATTTATTTATTAATTTTGTATAATTTTTAATCCATCCGATCATTAATGTGGAACCCTTCCATATGGCAATGATATTAGTGGAGTTTGAACATATGATAGCATGTGGGAGCAACATCGATCCTCATTTCATGGAATTAAAAGAAGTGTTTGACTTTAATTAATCTTTAATTAAGTATGGATTAAATAATAAGTAGACTCCATTCTGGTTGCCTACCTAATTAATTATAATTACAAAGCCAGTTTATAATATGAAATTTAAAATTAAAAATAAAAACTTGCTTGCAGTTCAGTTATCATTCACAGCTCATACCCCATTATTAGTACCGACCATTTAAATTGCAACTTCCAATTAAGTACTATCATTTTTAATTTAATTAATAATTACGTTAAGAAGTCAAAATTTGTGCTTGGATCGAAACCAACCTTTTGGCAATTGTTTGCGTTGTAAAATCACGTTTGAACAAAATTGAAAAAAATTGTTCACATTTTTTCTTATTCTTCAGGAAAAGGAACGAGATGAATGAAATGTCAACCATCTCCTCCCATGTTTTTTACTAGGGGTGGCAATTTGGGTCCAAACATATATTTGGACCCAAACCTAACTAAATTTTCAACGGGTTAGATCCTAATATTTTAAATTATAGTTCCAATTGGATTGTTTTTTAATAATATTTGGATTCAGTTGAGTTTTAAATTGAGTCCTATTTGGGTCCTAATATTTTAAAAGGAATAAATGCAAATAACCCCACGTAAAATATTTTATTAGCTGAAAATTCTTTGTGAAAAAAATATAGGATAAAAACTACCTGTGAAATTTTTAAATTGCATAAAACTCCCTGTGAAAAAAAATTGGCTAAAAACCCCCTGTGAAAAAAAATTGGCTAAAAACCCCCTGCGAAAAAAAATATAGCCTAAAAACACCCTGTAAAATTTGTAAATTTTTTGAATTTTAGGTTATATTTTTTTCACATAGGGTTTCATGCAATTTAAAAATTTCATAGGGGGCTTTATGCTATATTTTTTTCACAGGGAGTTTCATGCAGTTTAAAAATTTCATAGGGGGTTTTTAGCTTATATTTTTTTCACTGGGGGTTTTCAGCCAATAAAATATTTCACGTGGGGTTATTTGCATTTATCTCTATTTTAAAATTATAGTTCCATCTCAACAACCCCTTGCACTTAGAAGTTAGAACCCCAAATATCTTATATTCTAAATTTGTGTCCTTGTTGGGTTCAATTTGAGTCTTTATTGGGTCCAATAATAATGCATGTGTTTTGTCATTAGACCCAATTGAACTCAACCCACTTTCAACCCAACCCAACCCAAATGGACCTAACCCAAACCCGACACAATCAACCCAATTGCCACCCCTATTTTTTACCATCTATTTTAAGAGAATCAATTATCCCACTATTAATTAAGCAAAAGCTCGAACAAACTCACATTAAATGTACTAGAAACTCTATATAGAAAATTATCCATTAATGAATCCTAGCTTAAATCAGCCCAAAAACTTTATACAAATAAACTAGATAAACTACAAGTAATATGCTGCTTAATGATACCAAATTGGAAGCAACAATACAATTATTGAGCTGCACAGAATGTGAACTTGTGAGAACTGCTCACTTCATTTCATTTCAGAATCTAATAATCTAAAAGTTTGCTTAACAAAAATCATCTCCATCTAACGGCGTTTCCGATGTCGGAGAATGGCTCGTCCCTCCATCTCTGACATCAATCAGCATTGCAACAACTTCTCGCATGGTTGGCCTGTTGATAGGCGACGTACTCGTACAGAACAATGCAATTTTAAGAACTAAAGACATCTCTTGAGTTGTCCTTTTCGCACTAAGATCTATACGTTGATCATATATGTTTGATGCCGTATCTATATTTTGAATTGATCTCCTTACCCAACTCACCAGGTCCCCTCCTTTATCCAGTGGCTGAACCGGAGACTTTCCCGTCACTAATTCTAATAAAACTACCCCAAAACTGTAGATATCGCACTTTTCTGTCACCTTCATCGTGTATGCGTATTCTGAAACAAACAAGAACAAAATCACGATGAAATATTTTAGAAAACGTTGAAAAAAAAAAAAAAAAAAACACTAAAATACACTTACCAGGGGCAATGTAACCGTAAGAACCAGCAACTGCAGACATGGATTTCGAAAACGGGAAATCAATCAGTTTCGCCAACCCAAAATCTCCAACATGTGCCTCGAAATATTCATCGAGCAATATGTTGTTCGATTTTATGTCACGGTGTATAATTTGCGGCTTACAATCATAATGAAGATAGCATAATCCCTCTGCAGCACCAAGAGCAATCCTGTATCGTGCATCCCAATCCAGCATAGATGCTGTCTCATTCCCATGCAACACTTCTCCAAGACTTCCATTTTCCATGTAATCATATAGTATAAGGTTGCTATCCTGATGGTAACAAAATCCATATAGTTTCACAATGTTTTTGTGTCTAATCGTCCCGAGCGTTGATATTTCAGCACGAAAGCTATTGTCAGCACTAGCTCCACCTTCTCCGTTGGATTTCAGCTTTTTAACGGCTATGATCTCACCATCAGACATTACAGCCTTGTACACGGTCCCACATGCGCCTTTTCCTACAATAGCGGTGTCTGAAAAATTTCCGGTAGCTTCAACGAGGTCGTGATAACTGAAACCCTCTTTGGGAAAATAATGGCCATCCATCTCATCGGTTTTGTTTTGATCTTCGAGAGAAGAAAAATCGGGTTTTTTCCGCCTCATAATCCAGCAAACAGCGATAATAAAAGTCAACGAGATTGACCCAATACATAATGAGACGATGCTGACTATTTTTTCTTTAGGAGAGCCTTCTTTCAACCAGCTTAGAGTTGGAGAATCGGATGGGGTTGAAAATGAACGGCAATGATTGGATCCTAATATGCATAGCCCGTTATTTCCACCGAAATTACTAGCATCCATTCTTTGGAAAACGGGGCTGTTTGGAACTGTTCCCACGAGATTATTGTTAGAAAGGTTGCATTCCATGAGACTCCTCAATTCACCTATTGCATTAGGAATTTCACCACTAAACTGATTATCATTCAAGAAAAGTGACTCAAGCATCTGCAGGTTCCCGAGGCTGACCGGGATCAATCCGGTCAGATTGTTGTGACTGATATTCAAAGCAATTTGAAGGGCAGTAAGCTGACCAAGCTCAGTAGGAATACTGCCCGAAAAGAAATTTCCACCCATCTGAAGCTCGGTTAACCTAACGAGACTACCCAAAGTTCCCGGTATTGGCCCCGTAAATCTATTATCAGATATTTTCAATAACTCCAATTTCACTAACATACCGAGACTTTCTGGAATAGAGCCACTAAACCAATTGCTGCTAAGATCAAGCCTTTCGAGCTTTACACAATTACCCAACTCTCGAGGAATATTACCGAATAACCGGTTTGAAGAGACGTTGAACACAGCAAGCTTTACAAGTTTTCCCATCTCAGGAGGAATGTGGCCAATAAAATGGTTATGGGCAAGAAGTAATCTCTCTATGTTTTTGAAATTTCCGACTTCTGAAGGTATAAGTCCCGAGAAACGGTTTAATTGGAGCTCAAGAGCTGAAAGGTTACGAAGCTTTGTAAATTCAACAGAAAGGCTTCCAGTGAGTAAATTATCTCCCAACATTAGCTGCTCAAGAGATTTGCATGTTTTTAGGCCATGGGGAATGTTTCCAGACAATTTGTTCGATCCGAGGCTCAGAAAAGTCAATGTCTGAAACCTGCATATATTTGGAGGTATTTTTCCTACAAGGTTGTTCTTGGAAATGTCAAGGATGGATAGGTTGCTATTGGATCCAAGAAAAGGAGGAATAATACCACTGAGATGATTGTCGAAAAGCTGAAAATCCTTCAAGAATGGGAGATTTTGGAAGTCTAGAGGAATCGAACCGGTTAAGTTATTTATGGACAAGTCTAATTTTCTCAATTCCTTCAACTGGCCAAGCTCATTAGGAATGTTTCCTTGGAGATGGTTTTCGAAGAGATAAAGCAATCGAAGATTAGAAATTTGGCCCAAATTTCTCGGGATATATCCTGTTAAACGATTTTCTGAGAGATCAATCTCGATTGCGTTTGTACAATTTGCTAACTCAATTGGAATGGTTCCATTCAGTAGGTTTGTGTAAATGTACAATCTCTTCAGCTGACTTAACTTTCCTATTTCTTTGGGAATGGATCCTATGAATTTATTCCCATTCAAGGCTAATAACTCCAAGCTACTAAAGTTACCTATCTGAGGAGGGATTTCACCGAAAAACAGATTGTCCCAGAGAATCAAAGTGGTTAAATACTTAAGCTTTTGTAGCTCAAAAGGGAAAGGGCCATCTAGCCTATTCTCCGCCAAACCTAGAACCGCCAAACTCTCACATTCATTAATTTCGACTGGAAGTGGGCCCGACAAGTAGTTTCGACCAGCCCGTATAATCCTAAGGCTCTTCAGTTTGCCAATGGATGAAGGGATTTCTCCGGTTAGATTATTACTGTATATTACAAGCTCCTCGAGTGAAATCAGTTTACCAATTTCATCCGGGATTTCACCAAATATATAATTCTCACACAAATATAGCTCTCTGAGGGATGTAATATTGCAGAGCTGGGTTGGGAATTGACAGTGGAATCTATTAGTGCAAAGGTCTAAAATCTCTAGACTATTGAAACAATTGAAATCATAAGGAATTGGACCTGAAATGAAGTTCTTCGAAACGTTCATTTCGATCAAGTGAGGGAGTTTACAAATGCTTGAAGATAAACTGCCGGATAAGTTCAGACCGGTCAGTTGTACAGAGACAACCTTAAAATCGAGGTTACATGATATACCGGTCCAATTGCAGGGACTAGAATCAAAAGAGTTCCAGCTTTCAAGATTAAGGTAAGGATCAGTAAGGGATTTTTTGAACTCCAAAAGTATAGCCCCCTCTTCATTTAATGATTGAACCAAAACTATTATGCAACAGAACAGTATTGTCAAATGCAAATTCCTCTGGCATCCCATTATCGATAAGAGCAAGAATATAGGAATTAAAACAAGAAAAGAAATCAGCTAAAAACCCTTGATAGAAAATGTGGCCATATCATGAGAATCAAAAAAATTTTAGGACAGATGAGTAATATAGTTTTGAAAAGGGAAAAAGAGCATAAACTTTTTGTCAAGATTACTTACAGATACAGAAGCAATCATCGAAGTGTTAAAGAAAGTTCTTCAGCACTAACAGAACCCTTCATTGCTTCAACACAAATAACTGAAAACATATTATCGATTTCTGAATAAGAAAGCAACAAGTAGCTAAAACAGTGAAAAGGGTTTGAGCCAATGATATTGAAGAAAACATGGAAACTAAATATAAGCACATAGAGATGAAAAGATACAGAAAAGTGGGCACAAGAGATAAGAATGAGAGAGAAAATGATAGTTCTAGTGAGAGAGAAAGACAAGTCTCTTTCTTTCTTTGTGGGTGGGGGGATTAACCTTTGAAATAGGGAAGAAAAAGAAAGAGAGTGACTGATTGACAAGGCAAGAAGCTGGAAAAGAACCATGAAAGTCACAATCGAGAAATAAAGAGAAAAGAGTCAACTGGGACGAATTAATGTGGTGCATGTGAGTATTGTGAGTGCTGAATTCAGAAGCTCCACAACCGACTCCATTACTGCTGCTTTCTTCATATGATCATCATTTTCTTTCTCTGTATAATTGTACCTTTATACTATGTCTATGGGTGTGCCCATTTGGAGGGAAAGATTGAGATGGGACGTGGGATTAATACTAGGATTACAATCTTGCCCATTCTTTCTTTTTTCATTTTTTTTGGCCTGGAAATGTATTGTGGGATGAATTTTTTGATAAAAAATGAAATATATATATATATATTCTATATTTTTTTAGCAATTTTGAGTTTTTTTGTTCAATCATTACATATTTATCACATTTAATCTCATAATTGTATAAAATCATATTTATTCTCAACTAAATTTATTTTTACAAAATTTTACGGTTAATATTATTTGTTAAGACTTTGACTGTTTAACAATTCATGCACGAAAATATTCAAATAACACTCGAATACAGATTACATTTTTTTTTAACAATCCTTTCCCAATAGTCCGGTAATATGATGATTAGAAGAGTTGATAATTAAATTTTTAGGGAGATTTTTTGATTTGGACTAGATGAGAAATATTTTAAAAATTACGAAATTAAATATGATAAACACGTAACAATGAAATCAAACTTAAACTAATACTAAATTATAGGAGAAAATGTAATCTTTTCAAAAATAAAAATAATAATGAATTCTTGGGGTCTCTATTTTGTTGTTTTGTTTGCTTTTTTATTTTAAAATATTAAATTAGTGTCTAGAATGTGATGATTTGCATGAAGACTATGAAGTAGGTGGATGGCATTAGTGGAGCTTATCTTTCATACATAGATAGCATGTCTTCTATATTGCCTACTTTTTATGACTTTGCTATTAGGGGTTTGGCAACCTTGGAAAATGCTATTGCATTCAATTTCTTCGATATGACTTTTTTTTTTCTTTTCTTTTTTAAATGTGTTTTAGAAACATTGCTTTTATGTGTTTCATAAGATTGGCCATATAACTTGCAAAAGGTTCAAACTAATGGAGCCAATCCTAAACACATTTAGTGGTATGGGTACAAGTAAAATTGTTCAAAATACGATGATTACTTTATGAATTACAAACCACCTCTATTTAAAAATTAACAAACTGGACTACTTGTATAGAACCCTCGTCCGAAAATATGGAGAAAAAACGCAGAAGAAATGTTCTGATGTGTGTTCTGTAAAAAGTATCTATTATAGACTCAAAAAATAAAAAAATCAAACAAATTAAATAGAGTTAATTAATTCGGTCATAAAGTAGAATGTAACAGACAAACCTATCAATTATAACTGCCAAACATTTTCAAATGTTTCAAATTTGAAATGTAAACACTAAAACTTTTCCTTCAATAAGATAAAATAAAAATATGATTAGCTTTTTATTCATGGTAAGAGTTTATACAAAACATTACGACGATTACATTTTAACGAAAAACTTCTAATTGAGAAAATAAATGACCTGAACAACTTTTCGAATTTTAGAGCGAAAACCTTACATAATAGTTTAAAAGATTTTGGTATGTCTATTTTTGATAAGCCAATATTTGGATATAGTTTAAATAGTCGAAAATACCCCGAGCCTAGAGAATATTATCAGCATCGCTAGAAATAATCATGGGACCGCGTCATACAAGAGATGTTGGGTTATGGTCCTTAAATCGGGTCGTCCAATTCAGGTCGGGTCGTCCGATCCGGGTCGAGTCTTCCGATCCGGGTCGGGTTGTTTCAAATACCTGGCTACCAGAAGCCCAACGTCCGGAAGGCCCAATGGCCCAGCGGCCCAATGACCGTGATAATCTAGGTCGTGCATCAAGGACACGTGTATGGCTCTCCTTGATTGTAGGAGAGTTACCTAATCGTTGAGCCTTTATTCTCTTATAAATAGCCAAAAAATCTCATTTATCAAGGACTTTTGGACTGACAGTACAAAAAGACTCCTAAAATTCATCTCGTAACTCTTAGGATTTTGGGTAGCCTCGTCAAGGTACGAGGCCAATAGCTACCACCGATTTATACAGCGAAATTCGTGCTAAATCAGTTTAGTAGAGGATGTATTTTATAACTTCAGAATATCGGATAAATTAAAGAGCATTAAATAATTTTTTTATCACTACGTGCCAGTGCCAGGGTCATATCGATTTTTTTTATTATTATTAAACATGGAAGTGATTAAATTTCTAAATAAAAATAAAAACGAAAACCTTTGTTTACTAGTAGAAGTACTAGATACAGCGAAAAGTTATTAAGTCAGAGACAACTACTATGAATTCATTTTAAGTTAGAAACAACTAGAATTAATATGAGATATGAAAGAAATAATAAATTAAAATAGGAAATCTAAAATTAGGCTAACCGTATATATGTCCTAACTCATATGGACTTTTACCTAATGATGATTCTAAAAGAAATATTACCAAATAAACTGAGTCGGCAGGGAAAAATCACAATCAGCATGACTCAAACCACAATTCTTTCAAATAAACACACCAAACACGATCCCATATATTTTAGTGGGTTGCACTCACATTATTACTTTATTTACCTACCAATGAAAAAATTTATTGTACATTAGATTCAACAAATTTAGCATATTATTACAGATTATATATTTAAAGAAATGAGGTGGTAAAAATTATTGACAACCAGCCCCATTTATTGATGTATGCACATTAAAACTATTAAACTTATGTGAGTAATATCCTCATGTTGGGATCGCATAGCCCCATGAGTGAAAATCTCGCAGCGGAAGCAACAGTTTAAAATTTTAATACGAGTTCACTCAAAAGCCAATACATATGCTAAATCGAATTAAAGCGCAAAACAAAAATACATATGTACCCTTTTTGATTTCTTTAGTTATCGGTTTCTATCTACGGCCTTTCTCTTATCCCCGCGATCATCAAAAACGCCGGTTCAAATTCTATAGCACTTCTCAGCACTTCTCAGCACTTCTCAAAACTTCTCAGCACTTCTCAGAACTTCTCAGAACTTCTCAGAACTTCAGCCTGCGTGATCAACCGAGATCTCTAGCACCCCAATTGTTGTGCCTCTAAGCGTTGTACACCTTGAACGCTTCCCTCGTCAAAAACAATCGTGCTAGCGATTCGTAAGACTATGTCAAGGATCGTATGTATGGTGATGGAATTTTTCTAGAGGAAGGCTATGGAAATCCTTAAGACAATAATATGGAGAAAACCCTAAACATGATAACTCAACTATTATCAGTTATGTATCAATGATTTCGATCATCTTGAATGAAGAATAAAGAACCTATATGTAGAACATAAGGGGACGTTTTTTTTTCTTTTCCGGAATGATGAGAAAAACGTTATCTACATCTATTAGGATCCAAGAGTCCTAATCCTTGTAGACTTCTATTCTCTCACTTCAAATCTTGATCTTTTTGGATATTCCTTTTATCCAAAAATCTCCACATTAATTCTTGATAGACTTTCCCTATATTTCAACCCAAAACTCAACTTCCTCTTTTGATTTATTAATTGGGCTTTCAATTAATAAACTCCTTGGGCCTAGCCCGTTAATTAACTAATCATAAGATTAATTAAAAAGTCCAATTAATTAATTCAAGCCCAAGACTTAATTAATTAATTAATTCCATCATGGATCAATATCCAATATTAATCCACATAAGGCCCAATTCGAAATTGGCCATGCAATACATACAACCGAGAAACTTATTCAAGTTTGTGTGTGACCCCTTAGGTTCATTCGAAAGCTAGCAGTGAGACCATTTCCCAAATGGCTCGGTAATCAATTAGACAATTATTACCTCAATTAATTATTATGCCAAATAATTAATCTTGGTCATGAACTAACCACCAATTAATTCATGACTCTCACAGATTGAGTTCGATGTCTAGCAACGTCGACTCAACCCCTAGATTCAAATGATTATAATAGACCTCTCCTGATCACGATCGTAGCATGTGTCTCATCCTTCTGTCAGATCTCCCGATTAAATCTAGGATTTGGTTGTCAGTCGAAATCCTACTAATTTAATCATATGACTATGTCAATTGGCGAATGACGACTTATGTCAACTAAGCAAGGATCACACACCTTCTTATTGACTTGCTTCGGCCGAAGACTTCCAGTCAAGTCATTCCCAAGACAGCATAGGAGATTCACTAATCAAACGATTAGAGACAGATCCCATCTTGGAACCGCCTGCCAAATCGCATGACCAGACTACGCCCAAAATAGCCCATTATTTGATTATCCTGTAATCATGAACTAGATCAAAGTGCAGTGGGTCATGCATTTGAACAGCCGCGATCCCTCAAGTCATGAGGATCATCACATGCCTACGTGACCGTGGAATTTCATATTCGACACGTCCACCAATATGAATTTCCACTGGGGTTGCTCAATTCACCATCCGCGATGTGAACCCTCATACGTTGCATAGGTTCCCAACCAATACCCATGGAACAAGGTACATTCCTCCAAGGAAATGCAACGCAGAAGCAAGTCTTGACGAGTCATTGATATCCCTATCTCAATGACTCTATGACTTGGAACGCTTTTAGGATTACAGCCGTTCGAGTACATCCCATGATCACCATCCAATGCGTGACCGTACCCATAGCTCTATGTAACCCAAGGGACTTTATTACATACATGTAAAGACATACGATATATAATAAAGAAGATGCCATATAATAATAACGATTTAAACAAGACTGTTCTCATAGTGTTGCTAAGTATTTGGCAACCAATTGGCTTGCCGGGCACCCAACACTAACACCTCATTCGTAACCAAGTCTAAATTTAAATCTCACTTTATAACCACCACACACCGGATGAAAAGGTCCAATTGCAAAATTATCAAAAAGTTAAAAATAAAAACAAAGAAAAGGGACCAATTTCAACTACTTGGAGTTGGAATTGAACAGAGTTATATTCGTCTAAGTATATAATATTAAATTTTGATTAATGGGTGATCAAATTATCTTAACCAAGCATAACCCATTTTTATTTTCATTTATCTTAATTATGAATAGGCATGTTTAAATAAGTAGGCAAGACTCGATCCTCTAACCGATGTTATACGTGTTTTTATATAATATTTATACTAGCGTGTAACCCGTGCTATGCACAACCTATATTAATTAAATATAATATATAAAAATTAATTACTTGTTCAAATTTGAAATATTTTAATGTATAATTACTTTTATTTGCGAATATAATTAAAGACCCTTTTCGCAAATATTGTGATACGAATTAATTACAATACATTGTATTGTAGTAAAACTAATAAACAATAGTTAATTATTAAACAATATAATAGAAAAATCAAGAACAAAAGAACATAATCAACTCAAATTATTAAATATATATTGAGTGAAGATCTAAAAGGACCACGTTCATAAATTATTAAATAATATTATTATACTTGTCAAAGTAAAACGACTCAGATCTTCTTTTCTCTAAAGAATAATCTCTACAAAATGAAAAAGTATGTCATGAATTAATACAACCACCTCCAAATTTGGATTTGAATTAAGAACATACCAAATATTTAACAAATAAATACAAAAAATAAATGTAAAAGATAAATTTTGGATATGGAAAGATCGATTAGCATATATTTATCAATTGAAGAACATGAAAACATACTAATCAATGTCATAAAAATCGTCTTAGAAATATTACGTAAGAGATTAGAAGAACAAAATATTAAGTTTTAGAATATTAATCAAACAACAACCACAAATATAGCGTGGATAGCTTCTGCTATAATTTTAGGATTAAAGAATATATGAGAATTAACTTAGTAAATGTAATCTTCATATAAACCTACGATTACATAAGTATATTCTAATAACTTATCCTTGTGACATATGATAAAGAAAGCAAAGATCGTTATTGAAAATCCATTTAATAACTTTCGTTACAGAATTAAAGACATACTAACGTCGTGGACGTCTATTTCCTTATAGGATTTCAACTAAATTAATTTGTACCATTTAAATTGACATTTATCTTCTTCATCATGCAATGGTGAGATTTGCCAGCTAGGTCATTTTGATAACTTTTTTTAAAGTTACGTTATATAAATTAAATATTTGATTGTTCACTATTAGGATTAATTCATCCAATTCACCATTAGGAGTAATTCATGCAAGGAAAAAAGAGTGGACGTCAAACTTAATTATTTTTTTTCCTTTTAGGCGCACAGGCACTATTATTGGCAAGTAGTAAAGATTTGAAACAATCAATGAAATTTGTAGAAAATAATAAGAAAATATAAATTATGAGAATTCGGCATTTCAATTAAAACAGTGTGTATTTTTTAAATTAAAGAATCGCCAAAATGGCCAAAATTTAAAGACAACTTTAGTAGGGTTATAATTTTGAGTTATTTTAATGCATAAACAAATCCTATTGGTTTTTTTTTTGTTGAGTAATTTCAAATCTGACAATGACTTCAAAGTTTTCAAAACGCCATCCAATTTTTTCATCAATATTAGCAATTTTTTCTAATTATAATGAAGATACTTAGGAAATTCATTTCATATTCCACAAAACTGTTGCTGAAAGTGCATGTATTCAAATACATGTAATCATCAAATCTACCATTTAAAATTAAAAAGAAGAATTTCTGAAAAATAAAGAATTTCTGAAAAATAGAACCAGTTTTAAGTGACGCGGATGATTGTACTATATTAACAAAACTTAATACATAGTTTTAAATTTTATAGACAAAACTCAACATTTTTGAGAAAACTCAATACATAATTTTCAGTGGAGGTACGATTTTAAGTCCACTGAAATCACTTCACAAATTAGTAATCTTATCAAAAAATGAGAAGTCAAATTCATTGGATATTAATGAATATCCTATATTAAGTACTGCAATTAAGCAAAACATATATTATCCTGCATCGAAACTTTGGATTATATTAACAGTATGTGATTGAATTTATCAAACACGCTAGCATTACGCATGTGACGGATTTAGTCCTTGAATTACGAAAGAAGAAGTAGAAAAAATTAATCAACTTACCACTTAAATTTACTCAATTGAATGTTCCAACCACCCCGGATTTTGAATTGATCCTGTATTTTAAAAAAACACACACAAATTTTAGATCAATTTTGGATATGGGAAAAAACAAATACCAATAAATATAAAAATACATAAAAGATAAATCCAGAATAAGAGAAAGTAATCGAGCATAATATTCATACCGTTTGATAGTCTTGTAAGCCTTTTTCATCTCAATCCATTGAAGAAATAGTTTTAAGAGATTAGAAGAAAGACTAAAGAGACGAAATTATACAGTTCGCCACTTAAAAACACTTGATTGCCTGTGATTGCAACCATCTGCGATTTTGGATTAGGCTTGGATTAAGAATATACCAAATATCAATACGAATAAATACAAAAATATGTAAAAGATAAATGCAGTATATGAAAAGATCGAGTAGCATAATCTTCATACTATTTGATAGGTTTGTAACTAAGACTTTTATCTCAATCAATTGAAGAACATAAAAATATACAAATTAATATCATGTAAATCATTTTTGAAACATACGCAAGAGTTTATAAGATACATAAACAAAAAAATCATATTAAATTTTAGAACATTACTTTATAACAATAGGAAAGATGGTGTCAACAAATTCTGCTATAGATCTAGTATTGCAAAATATATAAATATTAACTAAGAAAAGTTTTTTTCATATTAAGATTATGTAATCAATATAATAATTTAATTATAAAAAGAAGAAAAGTAAGACGCAATGAATTACGTGACCAATGTGAATAACTTTCCTTATAGAAAATTGGCAAAATACTATCATGCATATATTTCTTTATTAGATTTTACCATTTATTTTTAAAATTTGAAACCAATTAAATTAATTGCACGATTTAAAGATAATTTTTCTTTTTCATGTTAAGTTATATATATAAATTAAATGTTTGAACATTTTATCATTTGGAGTAATTTAGGATTAACTCATGCAAAAAATAGGGAAAGTCAAATTAATCTTTCCTTTTTAGGTGGAGAGTAGGCCTCTCAACGAGCGGGCAATACCCAGGCCCATACCCAATAAAACACTCTAAGATCCTGCCCATACCCAATAAAACACTCTATATAAATTTATACCCGGACTCAGGCCCAATTATTTTTAATAGTCGGGTTCGGGTCGGGTATGTACCCGGACTTTACCCGCGGGTAATATACCCGAACTTTACCCGCGGGTAATATACCCGAGCTTTACCCGCGAGAATTAGACTCTTCACCTTTCCCCCAATTATTCTCTCCCAATTCCCCCAAACTTCTTCCATCCTTCTTAGCATTGACAATCGAATATTTGTATTGAATATTCGAATTGTATCGAATATTTGAATTTGTTTTAGTTTTGATGACAATCGAGTATTCAGATATTTTTTTACGTATGGTGTCTATAAATAAGATTTTATTCATATTTTATTTTGTTTCGATTAAACTTCGTCCAAGTTTGGTTTGATTAGTAAATAAATTAATATCATAGTTTTTATATGAAAATGAATGGTTTTCTCCCAAAACTATAGTTTGTATTATTAATGAGTTTTTTAGTGATATATTACGAATTTACGATCAATATGGAGTTAAGTGTAAGTCGGAATAAATTTTTAAACTTATTGTCAACACTAATAAAGTTATTCATTTCTAAGTGCTCGAATTAAAATAATTTGGTCTAGTATAATTTTATAAAATTGAAATTTGATAAGTATATGAAAATGTAATAAAAAAATGAAGAAAAAAATGATCGGGTCGGGTAAGACCCGACCCGAACCTTTGCTTTTAGTCGGGCATACCCACTCGATATATCCGCCGGGTAAATGACCGGGTCGGATAGAAAATATTTATGCGGGCATTGTGCGGGTCTGGACCGGGTATGGGCATTGCCTACCCTACCCGTTGACAGGCCTAGTGGAGAGGCACCTTAATTGGAAACGGATTAGGTGGTTTACAAAAAATTAAAGCAATCAATGAAAATTTTCAAAGAAATAAGAAAATTCAAAATTATGAGAGTTCAGCATTTCGAGTCAAATGGAATTTGGATCAACGGACCGCTTTGCTAGTATGTACCCCGTGCTATGCACATACATTGATTTAACAAATGAATATATTAGAATAAAAGCATTATACCAATTTTTATAACTAAGTAGCAAATCTAAACAAAAAAATTGGAATTTGATGTTAATGTTTTAATTTATTCACTTCACTTGCACCCAAAAAACGACATGCATTAGTAGCTTCCAAAATATAAAAATATATAAGAACTTTGAGATAATTTAAAAAATACTTTTGCGTTACCTATAAAATTCTCAAAATAGGCGGACTCCCAAAAATTAAGCATATAAAGTAGATAAAGTTAGAAGTTGTCCGTGGTATACAATTTCAAACCTATGATATCTTTTCAAACTTTCAATTGTAAGAACACACTTAAACTTTATATTGCGGGTCGTAAACATTAAACTTTTAGTTGTATTGTCTTTATTTAATATAATTTGAAGACATATATTCCACTTTGTATAGTATATTTGCCTCTCAACATTCATAAAAATTATATCATTATTTTTTATCTTATTGAATGAGATATGTTTTTCCAATGTATTAATCTATTCTATATACGAAATGACAATAATTCTCAAACATGTAAATGACTTTTGTACTATTAGTAACAAAGTTGCTAGTAAAAATATGTTTGGCTAATGTTAAAAAATGTAACAGTGAAACTGGTCTTGCTAGTATCTTTATTAGTGTTTAAATTAGATTTGCTATGTTTACAGATATAGATTTGTTAAATTATATTTGTTTTGAAAAAAAAAAGGATTTACATGATTCAGTAAAAATGAATAAAATACCTTCGGTCGAATTCTTGATTCAAGTTACAATTACACAAATAGGACCAAATAGTTATACACATCATGGTCTACTCAAACACAAATTTTGAATTAATCAATGGCAAGGTAAAGCATATTTTTAGTATATTTTTAGTTATTTTTTTAATGTAGCTGGTCCTTATTTATAGTATTGACTTTGAAATAAAAAAATATTTTTTCAGGTCTTGATAACATATGATAATTTTAATTCTAATAAATTCTAAATTTTTGGTGTATTTCATGCAAATGATTATAATGAAAAATAAAATGTATATATTTTAGTAGTATACTAACATAAATTATAGACAATACTAACAAAAATAAAATGTATATCCATAATCAAATGAAATAGTGTAAAAAGCGAAATTATGAGAAAAATATTAAAGATGTCAAATATTAATTTAATTAATATAAACAAAAAAAATACTACCTCTAAATATTGAATTAGAATAAAAGATAAATTGAAACCAAAATGAAATGAACAAAGAACTATATGATGAAAGAACCAAAAAGTTCAAATAATTCTAAAATATGTCAATTAACCCCCAAAGAATAAAATATTTCATGAAAAATGAAAAGAAACTTAAAAAAACACTGAAGAATGAAAACCTGCAGCAATAGGAAATTTTTTTGTGTTTTCAATGAAATTTAAGATATAGAGAAATAGGAAAATATCATTCGAATTTTTTTAAAAATAGTGACAATTATGTAAAAATAAATGTTCAAAAGAAAATCAGTATATACAGTATTCAAATATAATTAGAAAAATAGAATGAAATAGTAGGACCATGGTTTCACTGAAACTACCATGTAGAAGTACTTTTGACCACTCATAAAAGAAAGACAAACTAAAAACAATTCCAATTTAATGGTGCTTCAAGTTGTATTAACAATCTCCAAAGACTTTCTCCTTTCAATTAAAATAATGAATTTTTAATACATATAAATTAAAACTCACAATTATAAAAAAATAAAAAATAAAGTTAAGCTAATCAAGGTTAATAGAAATAAAAAAAATACAAATGAAAAAACTTATGAAACTTCCATAAGTGATAAAAGCTAAATGAAAAGATACAAAAATAAAATAAATGTAAAGACTAATTGGGAACTAAATGTGAGATCAAATTGAGCTTATAGGTTTCAGGCAAATCCTAATTTGATATTTTCATTTCAATTGTATATTACATTAGGAAAGTATAAATCTCGAAATCAGTTATGTATATAGTATATAGTAATTGACTAATTGATGGCCAAAAATTGGGAAAAATTTTGGTTCTTATTAAGGTGATGAAAACTAATTTCGAGAGCAAATTGAGCCTTTCCATTTAAAAGCAAATCCTAACTAAAATCTTTCCATTTCGATTGTAAACTACATTAGGGAAGTACCAATTAGAATTAAATGATTGATTTAGGAAGAATAATCAATATTGAAAAAATTGAACCAACCAATAAGAAATTTTCATTACATTAAAAAAATTTAAAATTCTAGAAAATTAGGATTTCAAGTCAAAATTAGCATTTTGGTCAACGGACTGCTTTGCTATAATATATACTAGCCTGTAACCAGTGCCACACACGAAAAACTAATCAATATTTTTAAATACAATTTATAAATCATATGGTTATATGAAGTTAATTTATGAACAAATTATATAATACAACATTATGTTATATAAAATCCATCTAATTTGAATTGCAAAACTGTGAAAAAGTGAAAATAAAATAAGATTTTGAATTGAACAATTTCTTTGTAAAGATATTAGTTAACCAATAAGAAATTTTGCATTGAATAAAAAAAATTCAAAATTCTAAAAATTAGGATTAGAGTTTAAAGTTAAAATTAGTCAAATACCGCTTTTGCGTGTTAGTTAAATATTTGAAGAAAAGTGAAGTAAAATAAATAAGAGTAATATATTATGAAATGTAAACGTTACACAAACGATATATATATATATATATATATTATGGCAATTTATATTCCATCGTTATCATAATAAATTCTTAAATAATTAGTAAACAAATTAAAATTCGAAAAACAAACAACAAAAAACCATATCATGAATATTTTCCTATAAAAATTGAAGTACATATACAAATAAAGATATAAAACAAAAATGAAAAGTGGCATTAGTGATGATAACTGATTAGTAGCATGGTCATGAATATCAGAGAGTATTTAACTAGGTTTATTAAAAATATTTTATGAACTCCTATTCAAAATATTTTATTCAAAATATTTTAGGAGCTAATAAAATATAACAACTTATAAGATGTTAAAAATAAGTTTAGTTGGATTACATATTTAAAAAAAACAACTTATTTTCCCAAACATCGTATTTTTTGTTTTATAATTTTTTTTACAATAAACATCTTATAAGATCAAAAACATTTAATTATTTAGATATAAGGAGATAATAAGATGAAAAGAAATAAAAGACCAACAGAATACCTTAAGTCTTGTGTGGATAATTCTAGTAAAACTTATGAATTTGAGAAAATAAAAGATTAAAATGAAATTAAGAATAAATGTTGGAGTTCATAATGTGGTGATTCATGAATGTCTACTTACTTGATCTCCATATTTGCTCAAAGTATTAATATTATTATAAGAGTATAACTAAAAACTATATTGCGAATTAGTTCAATATTTTAAGTAAATTTCAAGTGAAAATAAAATTAATAAGACTAAATATATTATGATAATTCATATTGTATGCGTTAGCATAATAAATGGTTTAATAAGTAATATAAAAAAATTAACAGCAAAGATCAACAGATACATAAAATGAATGTTTTCCAATGAAAATTGAAAAATGAAGTGGCACACTTATTGAACTATAGGGAAAAAATGGCTATAAGCCTAAAAATAGAAAGAAGGTAGAAAACTGAATGAAATTAATTATCATCAAACCTTTGTACGTAGCAAAAGTGTAATCAATTTCTTTAGGACCGAATTAAACAAAGAAGAAAATAAAATAATTAAGTAGAGAAACTTTTTTGTCTCTCCAGCATACATGAGAAAAAGTTGAAGAAATATATTTCAGACTTAAAAATACATCACACATAAAATTTAGGAAGAGAAAAACTAACCATTTGCAAAAGCAACATAATGCATTAGAGAAAATAAAAAAATAAAACATGATATTAAATTAAACAAAAAATATGTGAAAAGAAATGATAGAAAATAACTGATAATAAAATAATATTTGGATATATTTCAGAAGGTTGAAGAAATGAAAACCAAAACGTGGAAATAAATTGCCACACAAAAGTTGATATATTCCGTACGGATAAGTAAATCAAAACAAATATGTATAATAAAAACAATGTCAAAAGAAACAATAAAAAAGAAATTGCAATAAAGTAATTATTGATAAATTTCATAAGGTTAAACAAATCAAAACCAATATGTTAAATGAATTTACCACAAAAAATTAGATCAAATTAATAAGCAATGAATGACCACCAGCCAATTAGAATTTTCCAATACATTAAAATAACTCAAACTTTTTGGAAATGAAGGTTTGAGTCAAAATTATTCAATTGAAATTAAATATAACGTTGTTATAATATATAGAATACATCATCAATAATAGATTGTGAATATCTAAAGTTATTCTATCCGCTTCATCTTTAAAAAATAGTTAGAAATCCCTAGACTACCTCCAACATAAAATATTTTCCTTAATTCTACGGAGCAAGACTTTTTTAAGCAACCCCCAAACTTCATATTAGAATGACAATACATTTACAACAATGGGCTGATTTTTTTTTAAAAAACTCACATTGAAGTTCAAGAAAATCTGGATAATAAATTGAAGCGGTCAAATACTATTCACTATTTATATAGAGATAATATAAATTATATATCCCCCATTTTCAATATGATTTTTAGCCACTTCAACCTGTAACCCAATAGCATTGATATAAAGATCGTAAATCTTTTAACTCTATAATCAACTCCTCTTGTTGATACTACCATACAAATACTTGCAGTTAGAGGTAATTGGACTAAGTGAGCAATAATTCGTAATTGCAAAACAATAGAACTTACCAAAATATAAGGATGATCCTTACTCGATCTATTAAGAGCACAAAACTAAATGATGCCAGGTTTCATTTTATTTGAATGAGAAGATACGATGAGGAAGATGAAGTAAATAATATACTAATATAATATTTAAAAATTGAAAATCAAACAATTACTACAATTAAGGGGTTCAATAAAAGAATACTATCAATTCAGGGCTTGAATATTGGTTTCTAGATTTAGAAAAGAAAAAACTTACCATAACTCTTATAAAATAAGTTTAAATTCAAATTTTCCAATTATATAGTCAATTAAATAATCAATAAAAAAAATTGACCATTAAAAAAAATCCAAAATTACCAGAAAAAGTACATAGCAAAGTGAGTCCTATACCGCTTTGCTAAATATATAATAGATAATGATAATAGATATATATTACGGGCTAATGTATGAATCATAAAGTGATAGATTCTAACATAAAAAATATACATATACTTTTTTTTTAGAGAAGTGGCATATTATGACTAAGAGTGCGTAGGCCAGAATTTAGAGAAAAAAAACGATGAAAAAAATTTACAAAGCAAAGAATGTGAACAATTACCATTTTTTTAAGTAACCAAAATCGAATGCGCATCATTTAGCCGAATCTGCACGTATCTTGAATTTTTATCTACCAACAAAATCATTAAAACTTGAGGAGTTAAACAATAAACTATAGTATTGTAAGTATATGAAAGAAATGTCTTGACTTACCTTCTAGAGCATCCCACTGTGTGGTTTTCGTAACCCTATAAAAAATCAGTTTAAACTAATATGTGCACTAATATAATAGTTGAATGAAATAAAATAAATTTATTACCCTACTTGGAACTTGCAAGGATTGAAATGGCATTTGCAGCAAAGCCCCAATTTTATAATGGCTCACCGTAATAAATAATGATTCAATTTTAAGAATTGGAAAGTTGGATTGAAATTTTAATTGTCAGTTTAACTTTCAAATTCAGTGTTGCTCAACTTGGTAACTTGCATCAAGTTTCCAAAATTACTCAAATTTAAATTTAAACAAAAATAATTGGCTTTTTCTGGAAAATTAAAATTGAGCTCAATTGGGTCAAAATTGGCCAACCATCCCTTCAAGTAATATAAATAATACATACAATATCACCTATCAAAAAATATAATAGATACAAAATCGAGTAAAACATTACGTATTCAAATTTCAAATCAGAATTTTTGTTATCTTTGCATTTGTTTATTCCAAATTTAGCCACATTGAATTTTGCCATTTTTGTTAGTAGATTCATGCAATTAATTTTTATCATATTCATGCTCCTTTTTCTCTTCTTTCCAAATTAAACTATATCAATAATAATACAAAGAAAGTAAATATTCCAATTCATAAAAGATACTCTCTATTAATAACTATATGATTATTGATAATTATATTTGGTAAACTTTAATTAAGACCGACAATTAAGACAAATTAAATTGTAGACATAAATATAGTACCATTCAAATAATCCATTCCAACCAGGGAATTTTAAAGTATTAAAATAATTCAAAATTCTAAAAAATTAGAATTAAAGTCAAAATTAGCATTGTGGTTAACGAACCGCTTTGCTATAATATATACTATCGTATAACACGTGATATGCACGATATCAATCAAAAAAGGGAAAAAAATGAAGGAAAAAAAAACACTTTTCGTCCATGGATAATCAAAAAAATATATATAATAAAAAAAATAGAAAAGTTACACTTTTTGTAACATTGAATGTTTTGTAATTTGATTTCTTCGTATACAAACAACTTTAGTTTGAACTCCAAAAATTGCAAGTTTGATCTCAATCGTAAAAAAGAAAAAAAAGAACAAAAAATAGAAAGTTCAGACCACACAGATTATTAATTTAAAAAAAAAAAAAGAAAGAAATTTCAAAATTATTTAAAAATTAAAATCAAACTTTTTTATATAAAGCACATAATTTTTTTTTAAAAAAAAAAACTAAAATTAAGATGACAAATGATAAATAATATCATTATTGTTACATCTTTAACTGCCACCTTTGTGAAAAAAGTTTTGAACTATTAGTTCATATTATATATGCAAGTCAAATAAAATTGTTTGGTAGTCGATGAAAATATCAATTTGATTATAAATATATCAAATAAAACTTTTAGAGAATAAAAAGTCAATAAACAAACATACTCAACTACATAAGATTAATCAAATAACTAAATAATTTTAAAAATGATATTTAATCAAATATATAGACAATATAAGATGTGGTTGGAGAAATATTAAAATATTAAAAATAAGAGAAAAAGAAAAAGGAAATTGGATTTATAGTAATGCTGGACAAAGAAAATTAGAGTAAAAAAAATGGTAAAATTAAAGATATATGTTCCCAAGAAAGATGAAGAAAAAACAAGGATGAGTAGATAAGTAGAGAAAATTTATCAGAAAAAACAAAATAAAAATATCCGTTAAAACAATAAGAAAATATCAGACTAAAAAAATACTATTTTTGAAAGGATTATTAATAAGATTTTAGAATAATATTGCACAATGATGTCCTATCAATAGCAATACCCAATGATTAGATATATGTAATACGAAAAGTTATAATAACATGAAACATTAAATGAAATTTAAGAATATTTGAGTTATGGAAAAACTATAATTAAGACACTGATAATAAATTCCAAAAATCAAAAGAAACCAATCAAGTCAAAGAATTGAAAAGAAAAATAAGCTTATGGTTTATTAAAAAATATTAAAAAAACTAAAAGAAAACCAAACAATTTTATTCTTTAGAAAATCATAAATATATCAAGAAAAATATAATGGAAATGGAAAAAAAGTCGGTTTAATCATAAACTTAATAATAACATAACAATAACAGGAAATGATTAAAAGAAAATGGTTTAATGGGAATTAAATACATTTTAGATAATAAGCTTTGATCTTCATGAAAAATTAGGATTGCAGGCTAATCTACTGAAATTATTTGAACTTTGAATCCTATATCATGTGTGCGCCTCCGACAGTTATGAAGCCAAAAGAATTCACCTATAATAGAAACACAATAAGATTAGATAAATGTTAGTATACTTAATGAAACATGAAAAGTCCAAATATTATTTTTCTCGGTTGAGAATATATAAACAAAACTAACCAAGTTTCAACATTTGAGATATGATAAGTCAGAACTGGCTACGTGCTTCAAGCTTGAATATTTGAAATTGATACTTCCACTAAAATAATTAGCTTCTTTGAGTATATCATCCATATCAATCTTAAACAAAATTTTAATAAGTAATCGTTATTCACATTGGTCACGTAATTCATTGCGTCTCACTTTTCTTCTTTTCATAATTAAATCATTAATTTGATTACATAATCTTAATATGAAAAAAACTTTTCTTAGTTAATATTTATATATTTTTCAATACTAGATCTATAGCAGAATTTGTTGACACCATCTTTCCTATTGTTATTAGAGTAATGTTCCAAAATTTAATATGATTTTTTTGTTTATGTATCTTAGAAACTCTTGCATATGTTTAAAAAATGATTTACATGATATTAATTTGTATATTTTGATGTTCTTCAATTGATTGAGATAAAAGTCTTAGTTACAAACCTATCAAATATTATGAACATTATGCTACTCGGTCTTTTCATATACTGCATTTATCTTTTACATATTTTTGTATTTATTCGTATTGATATTTGGTATATTCTTAATCTAAGCCTAATCCAAAATCGGAGATGGTTGCAATCACAGTCAATCGAGTGTTTTTAAGTGGTGAACTGTATAATTTCGTCTCTTTAGTCTTTCTTCTAATCTCTTAAAAATATTTCTTCAATGGATTGAGATGAAAAAGGCTTACAAGACTAACAAACGGTATGAATATTATGCTCGATTACTTTCTCATATTCTGGATTTATCTTTTATATATTTTTATATTTATTGATATTTGTTTTTTCCCATATCCAAAATTGATCTAAAATTTGTGTGTGTTTTTTAAAATACAGGATCAATTAAAAATCCAGGGTGGTTGGAACACTCAATCGAGTAAATTTAAGTGGTAAGTTGATTAATTTTTTTTACTTCTTCTTTCCTAATTGATTGACAAGTGTGATAATATTATTTAATAATTTATGAACATGGTCCTTTTAGATCTTCACTCAATATATTAATTTCTCAATATATATTTAATAATTCGAATTGATTGTGTTCTTTTGTTCTTGATTGTTTATTATATTGTTTAATAATTAACTATTGTTTATTAGCTTTATTACAATACAATGTATTGTAATTAATTTGTATCACGATGTTTGCGAAAAGGGTCTTCAATTACATTCTCAAATAAAATTAATTATACATTAAAATATTTCAAATTTGAACAAGTAATTAATTTTTATATATTATATTTAATTAATATAGGCTGTGCATAGAAGGGTTACACGCTAGTTGCTATTAAGGAAAAATTACACATACGCTGCACTGATTTATCATGTAATTAGTAAGATAACCCGTTGCTTATTAAAAATTAATGTGTGTTCCATACAATACACAAAAATCATTTTGTATGTGAAACAAAATTTTCTCGGATATCATCAAGAACATTAATAATAATCAAGTTTCTTAGTAATTTATTGCTTTATTTGCATTCACCTTCATGAGGTACTGCATTTCACCAAGAATCTCCCTTAAAACGTTAAAATTTAGCATCCACCACATTTGCATGTAAAAGATTTAATATATTATCCTTTTTCATTCGTAACTTTTCCCCCTAAATTTATCTTTTCTCCTTATTTTTTATTGTTCTAAATAAAGAGTAAAATAAATATAAAAGAAAATTTAATCTTTCATTTTGTAAAAAAATATGAAAATATATAATATGATCCGTAAACATTAATAAAAAATAGATATCTAATTTATCAAATGCCATGAGTTAGAAAATCCATCTTATATGCACTAGTCTTCATGATTGCTCTTCTAAGGAAATTGAGTTGAGATGCAGAAAATAAAAGTGTGGAACAGCTACATACACTACAGAGCTAAAATCAACAATGTTGATCTTTATACATCTTCAACAATTAAAAGTTACTCTTCTTATTACACAATAGATATAGAAGAAATTCATGACTAGCTTGAGAGAGATCCCAATATATGAAAAGGCTCTGCTCTATTATAACGACTGAAATTATTGAGCTAAGCCTAACACTATCGTTTCAGCCCATATTCTACGTTAAGAAGTTATGGAATATGATGAAGCCCTCTTCTACATAAACATCTAGTTCTTAACTATGAATATAGGCATCCACAACAGGATTCAAGTATATATGCATAATATTAGTCATAAGTACAAAATTACAAGTTTGGGAATCTAAGATCACATTGAAAAGAATTTAGTTTCACCTGTGCTTCAATACAAATTACACTTTTAAGAGCTATTACACCTAAAATAAGACAGATGATTGCCCAGATTATATTTCTAATATGCATGTGTACAACCTTTCTGCGTAAGAACAAATGAGATATGTTTGTGCTTGAGATATGGCTGCAATTTCATGTTTTTCTTATCCATTGCCACCAAAAAAAGAAAAAAAATTAAAACTGGACTACAAAGATTAATGTATTCAACAAGGATTCCTTTGCATCTTTTAGCAGTGGCACACTGCCCAACAAGGGGTACTCGGAACTTGAAGAAGAAAGTTTGGCTTACAAACCTTAGTATTTTGGACTTTTTTCTTGAATCAACGATTAGAACTTGACATTGAAACAAGTGGGACTGACTCAGCAGGCTCATCTGAGCTAGATTGAGAAGCTTCCTTTTTCAACTTGTGATTATTGTATGCGGCTACCCCTGCAATAGCTGCAGTAAAATCGAGAATTTTCAATAAATTGCAGCGTGTACTGTTCTCGTATGAACTTTAAGAAATACTCAACACATTGGAGAATTACAATTTTTTTTTGAAAAAGGCACCAGAGAATAATGAATTAATTGGACTTCAAGGTTTTTTTTAAGAGAAAATGTGAAGATTAAATCTTTAGCCTTTAGCTTCAGTAGTAGCACACTGAGACACAGAGAAAGAAGTAGACAGTATACCATCCAAAACTAGTTGAAGTCAGTGTTCATCTGGATCTACCCTTTCACCTAAGGTCACAAACTGAATGTACAGAGAAAAGGGTTTGACGTGTAACCAATATTCCAGAGTGAATAACAGTTCAAGAGTTTGATCACCAGAAATAGCTATAACCAAGAGAGTTCTTCTCAACGAAATTAGGGGACTTGGTCATTTTAGTTACACCAGCTCCCAATGAGTTTTGCCAGTAATACACAACACCAAACTACAGAACATACAATAGACGTCTATGATGAAAAGGCAGGAAAGCAAAACCTAACTATTTTTCCACATTATAACCCACAGTATAAGTTTTCTGAGAAACAACATACTTACCAATGGCATAGCCAAATAGATTGATTAGTGTCAGCTTCGTGTCAGCAAAAAGAAGGGCTGAGAGTAGAACTACAACCCAGTCCTTGACAACCCCAGCTACACGAATGGTCAAAGCACTTGTATGGGAGATGACAAGGAAAACAGAAAGATTGAGGGCAAAAGTACAAAGAGAGTTAAGAGCCAGAATAGCAGGTTTGAAGCTCCATGTTCCCTGTTCATCCATCTTAGGCTTCTCCAGGAAGATCCATGGGATTAAAAGGCAAAGAGCACTGCATAATGAATAAATTCTTTTCAACACTTACAGAATAAAAGTTCGAATAGAAACTCAATGTTTTAGAAGGATAAGAATACATGCCTGCATGGGCTAACATAGTACATCATAGATATTGGATTCAATTTTAACCCCTTCCGTTTTACGAAAATCTCCATGAATATTAACCTCAGAGCTTCTCCAACTACACCCCCCATTTGGTAAACAACACCAATCCAGTTGATGTTTATTTCCCCATAAGAAGCTATCAATACCCCTAAACTAATGACTGACATTATAAGAAGCATTCTGCAACTCATCAATTCTAGTCCAGCTAATACACCAAGGATGAATACAGCAACTGGCACTGTAGATCCACCAAGAGAGTAGATCAGTATTGCTCAACTAAGGTATGATGAAAATCTCGTTCACGTAAGTTAAGAGTAAGCAGTTACTATTTCACCAAAAAAAAAGAGGTGCCTCATACTTACTGATTGCTTTTAACATTTGAGCAAATGCAACAGATATGTAGAGGTATGCAGTGTTCCCAAGCCAAAGTGTCATAGCAAACATTGCACCAATTGGGATAACGGAAGATATATATCTGTGCATTCAGAGCTTGAGTTTTCAGTGACATCATATATCTAGAGAATGTTAAAGGGAAACATGTGTAGGTCAAAACTATGCAAATCAAACATGGGGTGTGATATAAATATTTTAGCATCAAAAACTACAATTCATGTAACAGAATTCCCTTTCACTTCTCGTCCATTGGGGTTCATTATAAATCAGTCAACTATTAATGCTGAGGTCAGTTAATATTCACTTTTCTTGGCGGGATTCTCTTTGTTCATTAGATACGCCAATAAAAATATATCAGCAATCAAGCTATACTCGTACTCAGGAATAGTATAAGTAATTTGATGAGAAATCATTCCAGGAGAAATAATGTAGCCGATTCATCAACCTCAAGAATACTTACATGTCCAAAGTCATTCCTTCCCCGACATTCATAATCTGCAAAAGGGTACAAATGAACAATACAGATACTCCATAATAAGAAATTAGATCATGAATCACCATTGGTAGGAATCAACTACCTTGAATACTTTGGTAAGCAAAAAACATAAAACAGAGGAGAAAACCATGTGAAGCAGGGTCAATCCAAGAGGATATGGAAAGTTTATTTCCTTCGATGATAAAACCCACTGCATTAAAAAATTTAAGCTAGATTAGCCGTGTGGAAAAAATCTATTGTGAAACATCTTAACCAACTTGCAAAAAATTGGTAAGGTACAAGCACCAGATCATTTTTACTGCTTTCAGGAAACAGATAAGCAAGAAGCAAAAGAGAAAAGGAACAACTTAGTGAAAGAGCCATGTATGTGTCATCACTTTTGTGGCTAAGAGGGTGACAGGAGGATCCTGAAATTCAAGTCTAAGGCATGTCAAAATGGAGCACACAAGTACACACACATAGATAGCAAGTATACGCTCTGTGTAACTGATCAAAGCATGAATAATAGTCATGATGGATTCTACATGTATATTTCATACTTGCTAAATAAAAGTTCAATATAATAGACAATGGATCCGAGCCAATGGGCACAAAAATGAATAGACTCCACAGAATACGAAGAAGAAATAACAGTACGAACTTTCTGGGGGTTATGCAATAGAAATATAGGCCATCAATCAAGGGACTGCAGATGTCGTCATAGTAGAGAACACCATGCATGACATTCAATTTTGAATTTGAAGTAAATGGAGACTCGATGTTTTGACAATCCAATACAAATAGATTATCTTGATTAAATATAGCTAAAACAGATCAGTCAGGTAAATTTTTTCACTGCCACAAAACGGCACTAATATGAGCATTCAGGTAAGAAAGGAAACCTGGAATCAGGAAGATTTCTTCAGAAGGGGACAATAAGTAAAATAATCAATATACAAACAACATTTAGCTTATAGCCAATGGATGCATCTTGGAACTCAACTCGTAGTGCGAAACAAATAGCAAGAAAGTCTTTTTCTGTAACCGCATCATGCATCATATGCAATCCCTAGAACAAGTATAGATGACAAGTGACAACTCCATACTACGGTATTATCTAGAAACGTGGGCAATATAATTCATAGGACAAAAATGACTTCTCCGCAACAATATGATTAGCACACCAACGAAACTATTTATGACACTCAAATTAATTAGCACAGAGACAAAATTGTGTCAAAATTGAAGCACTTAATATCCACTTTTTCCTCTTTACTGCTCCATTTTTGTTTACTCCTTCTGCGGTTTATTCCACCACTTGTTTGACAAAAAGATTATAGAAAGAAAAAAAAAAGGGGATCGAAATTAAGGACCTTGTTGAAGAAGATCTGACCGCTGGAGAGAGCGATGTAGAGCAGAATGTAGGCATAAGTCAGCAACTCTTTTTTCCTATCGCGATCCGCCATTGTTAGTCCACTTGAAAGCCTCATCGGATCTACAAGGGAAATGTGAACCGAATAAATAACAGTTTTTTATTACTTTATGTGAGAATTGTGCAAAGCAAAATTAAGTTGCTTCAAAATGAAGTTAGTTTTAAATGCACGTGGATTATGTAAACTTATAAATTAATTTACATATAAAAAAGTTGATCAATTTAGAAATGATATAAATTGAAAACTTTAATTGTAATTTAAGTACGCAATAATTATTTAATAAATTAAATATTTCAAAAACTATAATATCAATTACTGAAATATTGGATTAATATATAAATATATTCCGTTTACAATAAAATAATTAAGTTCAATTGAAAATTTAAAAAACCAAGATAATAGTGTAAATGAATAATTTTTTTGTGTAAATCCAAGAGATTTTCCCTTTTCTCTATAATCAAAATTTGTTTTTGTTTTTTTTACTCTTCTATCAATATAATAGAATTATGTAGATAATTTAGTGTATGACAAAAATTACAAGAAACGTTTTCTTTTCCAACTTACACATTCATACTAAAATTATATTAAGGTTTCTTTGATCTTCTTTCAGAGAGTAAATAAGTATAAGTTACCTTACCTGTTTCTAATCGGGAGTCCTAATTAGATTTTTCTTATTGTTGTTGTAGATAGTTAGAATGTAGTAATTTTGTTTTTATGTCATTAAAAATTGAATTTCATAGGATATTTTAGATATATTAAAAGTTGCATAAGATCAACATGTACATTTATGGTATAATAGATAAATAGACTAAAGATGCAATAATTATAATAGTGGTCCCATATGATAGATATTTGATGCTTTTTATTTTATAATTTACAAAGTTGTAAAATTAGGCACATATAATGTATTTTTGAACTTTTAATTATGACCCTGATCGTTAAAAAATTGTCAGGATTCTTTAGTTTGATCACATGCATTATACGTGATTAGTAATAAATTTAATTACATGTATATTACACGTGCATAATTTCATTTAATTTTTAGTAGATGAGACTATAATTGCAAGAAATTGCATCATATAGTCCTCGGCATATTGTATTTTTTGTTTTATTGTTTACACTCTTTACAAATCAGTTATAGATAATTTTTCAATACTAAGATCTTAAAAATCTACCAACAATTGTACTTCAATTCACACTTTTAACAATATCCTCCAAATATGTATTTATACATTCAGTGCAAAATCCTACTTATTTTTAATTACATCTTAACAGTTGTTTGAATCCTTTTCTTAATAGAAAAAAAATTCAATTTTTTTTTCAAGAGTTGATAATATAGGCATATAGAATCTGGTTCCAAACATCAGGCAGTCCTGGCAGGCACCAATGTATGCAATCTGAATAGCTTCTTGGATCCTTTAATTGTTCTTCAGTAATCTCATGATAAAATTTCTTGTAAATAGATGGATGTCCATCTCTTCTATAATCCGACATTTGTGTTATATTCATATATTCGACTTTGATCCCTCTTGTATCCAGCTTTTGTATAGCCGATTCTACCGTACGCATCATTTTGCTATCTGTCGTAAACCCCCAATACGATGGATCCAAAATCGGCTCAGTTTGGTTATAACAGTTTTGCTCGATATCCCAGTTTTCGCCCCTGGAATTTGAATAAATTGAAATTGTTAATTAAATAGGTAACATGAAATTAATGGGTAAATTGCTTTTTTACTCCCACAAGTGACACCATTATCAATTTTGGTACCGCGCTTGTTGATTTTCCCACTCTCAGTCCCATATGTCGTCAAATCTCTCACTTTTGGTCCGTTGACCAACTTCCGTCAGCAAATTGACGGAGCCACGCACGTAAGACGTGCGTGGCCGTTAATTGGACGAAAATAAGCGGGAATATTGACCTAATTTTGACCCTAACCCATTTGGAGCGAAAATTAACCTAATTTTTTCCAATTTCTTCCCTAATTCTTTCCCAAACACAGCCTCAGCTAAATTCTTTCCAATTTCTTCCCCAATTCTTTCCCAATTCTTTAAGCCTTACTCAAGTGCTTCTCCAATTGCACATCCCAGCTTTTGAAATCAATCATATCAGCCCTCAAGAACAGAGTACTACTGCTCTCTCTGTTATTATTATCCTTCACTCTCAACTCTAAAGCCCCTTCTTCAAACTTCATGGAATCCATTTTCTGGGCTCAGACTAAAACAATCGAATCGAACTAATGGAGCTTAAATAAGCAAAACAGAGACACAAAGGGATATGCCCATTAAAACAGAGCACAATGAAAAAGAGAAGGATAAACAAAAAGTTAAATTCGTGAAAGGGATCAATCGAATGAGGGAAGTACATAGGTAGCATAGAGAAATGACTTCGTAGTAGAAATTTTATACGCGACAAAACTTTTCCAGAATAGTTCAATTTCATTTTCTGAATACAAAAATAAAATTTTTCAATTAATTCAGTTATAATATTTCAATTCTCGTTTTTTTCCATTGGAAGATTAACAAAAACAAAAGGATAAAATCAGAAATCCTGAAGCTTAATACAAAAGAATAAATTAAGTCACCAATTATTACAAATTCCTTCAACCAAGAACGAAAATTTGAGGAATTGGGGAAGAAATTGAAAGAAATTAGGTCAATTTTCCCTCCAAATCTAAAAAGGGACAAAATTAGGTGAATTAGGGCACTGACTTCCGCTTCAATTTCGTACATTAACGGCCACACACGTCTCACGTGCGTGGCTCCGTCAATTTGCTGACGGAAGGACCAAAAGTGAGAGATTTGACGACATATGGGATTGAGATTGAGAAAGGCAACAAGCGTGGTACCAAAATTGATAATGACGTCAATTGTGGGACGAAAAAAGCAATTTGCCCTAAAATTAATTAATTCACATATTAAGAGTGTGTTAGATAAGAAGACATACACTACATGAACAGGGGAGAGGCTCATGAAGAACAACTTGGTTTTGGTTCGATTGATATTGAATTCTAACCAATCTGACCATGTATTTAGCACCATTTCGTATATATGAGGTTTTGTATCGACTTCTTTGTAGATTGCATCTGAGCTTTCAAACGACGATCCCCACCTGATATTGTACATGAAAATTGTGAACATAAATATAAATAAAGAAAAAAAAAAACGAAATTGAACAAATATGTGATGTAATTAATTAACTTACATAAGTGTCATTTTAGGCTCGAGCCACCAAACAAAGGAATCAAATATGAGTATATCTGCATCATTCCAGTGTTTTGCATGCTTCTCAATGGCATTGATTCTAATCATACGTTTATCAGGCCTGTGTATATGTGGATGATCACCATTTGATTCAACAAAAAATGGAGACCAATAGAACCCAATTGTCGTATTATATTCCTTCATTAAAAATACATGATTATTAGTTATAATTAATTCCCTCTTTTGATTTAAAAGGAAAATGTAAATAGTATATTGTATAGTTCAACTTGGTTCAAAATACAGCCTAGCATGTCAACAGAATCTTTTAAGCGAAACACAGCAAGAAAAAGAACATATAGGTGATAATATCAAAGCTATGAATAATTATACATATCAAGTGATTAATTTTTTTGAATTGTCATAAAAGTAGTTTTCAAAATTTAGATAACAGCAAGCATTGTACATGTTTGTTACTCATAATATGTACTAGTGATAACTAGTCAGAATTTAATGACAATAAATATAATTTATATTATATTTGTGTTGTCGCTAATGATTAATACTAATAATTCATTTTAAGAAATTTTTGTGACGTTGACGTTTTTACCCGTTACAAGTAAAAATATCTTAATAATTCACCATATATACTTTGTGATCATTTATATTATGTACATGTGTTTTTGTTGATTGAAATATTACTAAAATCTACAAGTATAACAACTTGAAATGATCAAATTAATAATTATCTTACAATTGATTCGAAGAACAAAAAATTGCCTGTCTCGTTGAGTGATTTAGATGATGATGACGGTGGAAGTGATGACTCAAGTAGGCAAAGCATTGATATCATTGCATTTCTATTCAAAGAATCCCCTACAAATACAACCTTCTTCCCCCTTATTTTCTCCAATAATGCTGTCCCATTGAACCTATATCAATCAATTCAAACTTCTAGTTAAAACAGCCCAATTGTTAGTAGGAGAAATAAGCATAGTGATGTATACCGCTATTTACATGCTAAGAAATAATTACGATCTGTTATAAAATACTCACTGTGTTAATTCGAAATTGCTACTACTCACTTATTTTTAAACAAAATAGAAAAATGAACTTCACATTATATTAAACCTTGCGCCAAATCTCCTCCCCTCTGTTGAGTTTATTTGATGAAATACGAGATTCAGTGCATGATTTAATGAAAAACGGGATTTTTTTGCTTATTCTTTAACAAATGAGTGTACTTAGCGATTTTGAACTAACATAGGAATGTTTTATAATAAACCATTATATTTAATCGGTTTTGATTGAACTTGATATATAATTATACTATCAAGGGGAGTATACACAAAAAGATGGTATATAGTATTTTTTGAATGAAAAATGGGGTTTATTTTGCTTATGTTTAAACTATGAGTGTATTTAGCAATTTCGAACTATATTTTGTAATAAATTAACCCTCGAAATAGTGAGAAGAAGGCAGTTGTTTGTTACCTTGGGAGATTACAATGATGAGGTTGCCATCTCCAATGCTGATAATTAATATCTTTTCTCCCATACTGCTGACATGCAAATTCCTCCTGCATGAAAGAACAATTTCCCTCCTTGTAAAGTGGGTATGAAATATTATCATAAACCCATCTCCCATAGAACAAATTGCACCCATTTTCATCACTTGAAATCACCACATTTTGCTCTTCTAAATCTCCATCATCAAATCTTACATAAACACAAGCAACCACGAAAGCTAAGAAGAAGAGCACTATAACTTCATAATACTTGAACTTGATGATTTTCCATGCTCCTCCATTTTTCTTATCCATTATTATCATCTCATGTTACTCATCAAGCTAGCAAATTAGTGGTGGATTTATGGTGGCTTGTCCATGTCACGTACAATATTACTTTATTGAGTGTTCCATAAAGCTACAATTGCTAATTATTGAGTCATTAGGTAAAATACGTGGAGTGACAGCCTGAATTTCAAGTTGGCCTTGGGGCAAATCACATGCTGATTTGATTCCAAAATAGCTTCTTGATGGGCCGTTTTTGTCATTATGTGATAAATTGATTTAAATGACCCTAGCAATACAACATAATCACAGTTATACCCTTAATCCTATAATATAACTATGTTGGTGCAATGTATATTTGTGTTATTTGGGATGTAATTGACTCATTACTAATAAAATATTGAGTTGTTAGTAACAATATGATCAATAGTTAGCATTAACTAATTGAGTAGTTCTTTGAGATAGCTATCCAAATATTTGTGTCTAGATCTATATCTGTGAGGAGTTGATTCTTAATTTACAAAGTGTTGAATACACCTCAAGCAATTGAATTTTTGTTGACAAATTAAAATTTGTGACCAATGAAAGGACGACACGTGGAAAATAACATACCAGATATTGTCAATTTGTCATTTGCATTATAAATTGTTTATCTCTTGCATTATACGTTACAAACTTACAAATGCATATTTCACTTGATGAACAAATTTGTGGGATGATAAATGATATGTGCAACTATAATGTGAAAAAGGTAAAATATTATGTTTGTTTATGTTTTTGGGATGAAATTTTAATTTTTTTCTCGGGAATGGCGTACTATAGAAATTTGTGTGAAAATGGTAGGTGTTTGTTTATGTTTTTAAAATTAGGTTGAAAGTTGTAAGAGATGTCAAATCAATAGTGATATGTTGATGGATGATGTGTAGAATAATTATGTTAGTGGTGTATATAATGATTATGTAAATTAAAAATAAAAAAAATATGGATAAACAATTGTAAAGTGTGCAAGAGAAAGTGAAAAAATGATTTATAATAAATGATTTGATTGGTAAATGTGTGAAGTGATGTGTATATGAGTGATAGTTAGTTATATATGAGATTGAAAAAGTAGAGTTGAAAAAAGGGGAATTGAGATGAAAATTTGGTGGGTTAAGTTTATTTTGAATTTTGTGATTTAAAATCATGAAAATGGATTTTGAAAACATAAACAAACAAGGCCAAATAAATAACTTGGAATTACAATTCCAAAATCATTATTTTTATTAGGGTGAATTACAAAGTGCAAAAGAACATCTATAAAAAAACAAAGTTCAAAAAGCCTCCTAATTACTGGTCCCCATATGTTCTTGATTTTATGAATAAAATGTCCAAAATACCTTGTTGTAAAAGATATTGTTCCTATTTTATTTTAATTTGTAGGAAAAAATTATACTTTTTGTCCAATAATTTAATCCAAGTTCATTTTTAGTTCAATTCATTATGAGCCTCTCATATTTAGTCACATACGTTTAAAACACATTTAGTTTAATTGTCCAAAATCTAGCAGTGAACTCCGTTAATCAACACTTTAATGCGCGAATATACTCATAATCATAAGTGGATTCTAATAAATATTATGATACTTTTACTTAATATTATCAAATCTTTCAAAAAAAGTGTGATATTGATTAATAGAGTTGATCGTTAGATTTAGGAGGTTGAGATTAAACGAGAGATATTTTAAAAGTTACGGGATAAATATGAAAAATCATAATAAATTAGACTAAAATTAAATTTGATAAGTTACAAAATGAAAAGTATAATTTTCCTATATTTGTATTTTTTATATTTATTTTTCATTTTCTCCCACCTTCCCCAATTCATCTCATTCCCCAAATCTAAACCTTGATACATTTCCCTCTTCGCCAACAGCCATCCAAACTCAACCACCACTACCCTCATCGGAACCACCATTGCACCACCCTATCCATATAGATAATGTGTATATATATCTAATAGACAAAAAATATAATTAATGATGCAAATGTGTATATATATAAACTATAGATTGTTAAATATGCGTCATTGATATCTATTAAGATCTAAAATTATTGTTGTTTATATTAATAAATATTCAAAATTTTAACATATTTGATCAAATGATTGATACAATAGCAACAAAATTGACAAATAAAGATAAGTACCGCATAACATGGCAAACGCTCAAGTGGCCCAACTAGGGTTTACATTGCTTCTTTTTTTATATATGGGGCTTTTTGACCTTTGTTCTTTCGCAAAGGTATTTTTCATATTAACCTATACCACAGGGGGTTAAATGCAATTAACTCCTCTTCTAGTATGAATATCTTTGTTGTTTTCGATAAAAACATTTGGAGTCTCGTCTGTGTGTAGAAAGACGGGGACTCACAGACCCATCACCACCCGTCTCTTCAAACAGAATATTATCCAAATGGAAGTAAAAAATCACAAGAAAGAGACAGATAGCACTCATAGCAGTATTATAAAGAATGTAAAGAAGACAGCGACGTTTATAGAAATAAATTATGCACTCAAAATACAAAACTGTGTCAATAATTTTGGAAATAATTGAACATTCAAATACAATTTGCAAGGATTATATGATAATGAAGAAAGAGTGTGAAGCACACATTGAGGCATGTGGACGTGAGCAACCCATTTGCCCCATCATTGGATGTGGTTTGCAATTCTCACCTCCAAATACTAATCTTCAATTTCTTGTGCATTATCCCCACCCCATTTGTCTTCTTCCTATCTTTTTTTCTTGAATTGCTCAATTTCCCTTTATACTCCCTTTTCATGTTTATCTAGTATTTGTAGTCCCTTCACTGGTTTTCCCTTGTATGTACTCTTTTTAATACTCTTGAGCCTCAAGGTCTGCTTCTTTGTGTCTCTGCGTGTGTGTTGATGAAACATAATTTGTTTTTAGTTTGTGGTTCGTAGCTGAAAAGGGTATTTGTTTTGAAGAAATGGATGTCCTTGTGGTGTTTACGTTTTACCTTTTGGAGTTACAGTTTGTTCAAAACTTATTGTGAATATGTATCTCTAAGTGCACATGTGGATGTAGTTCTTGATTTACTTGATCAGTCTTATTGAAGAAATGTTAAGTATCTCTTTGTTGATGACAATCGATAGATTATATGATAGGTATAACTTGTCATTCGAGCGTTAGAGGAGTTTCCCTTATAGTATTATGAGTTTGGAGTTATTTGGAATCGAGGATTTGGGAGCCAAGTGGTATTGTATCCGTAGTTACCATCCTTTTATATAATTTTCTGTTCAAAATGATGGATATAATATAAATATACCTACTATTGGAGTCATTTAAAATCGTTACGTTCAAATTTGTCTCCAATTCAAATCCTTATTTACAATTCCGAAATCCTAGTTTGTACACATCTTGTTATAAATAGTTCATTTTATAAAACTCTTGTTTAGACATTTCCAAGCTAGTAACCGGTTTAATCTGATCACACAAATCAACTTATTCATTCTCTGTTTCCCTGGTATACAGATGATCATAAAATGTCACCTGTTAGAAAGAATTGATGATACTAAGTAAGTTATCAGATGGAAAAACATTAGATTACCGATTATCTGATATGTCTCTTATTTCTGTTTTGATCAAGATCTCCAGAAGGGACTTTTGAAAATTCAACCACAGAGATGGCTGAGGTCACTAATATCAGTGAGTATCAGGCTATTGCCAAGGAAAAATTGCCCAAAATGGTGTACGACTACTACGCATCAGGTGCAGAGGACCAGTGGACTCTGGCTGAGAACGAAAATGCTTTCGCAAGGATTTTGTAAGTTCCTTTCTTATAAGAGTTTTTGAATTCATTTTTTGTCCCTTGTAATGTTTACTTATATATGAGAATGCAATTAAACTACAGGTTTAGGCCCCGGATTCTAATTGATGTGAGCAAGATTGACATGACCACTACTATATTGGGCTTCAAAATTTCGATGCCCATCATGATTGCCCCAACTGCTATGCAGAAAATGGCTCACCCTGAAGGTAATGCCAACATAAGGTTGTAAATGAACTGATAGTTTGTTTGAATTATTATGGACCTTCAAAATTTCTATCTAAACTTGATCTGATTGTTAATTGAACAAAGCTTGAATGAGTTTTATACGAGCCGGACACGTGTCAAGCTCGAGTAGTTTGTTTTTCAGGTATATTTATCTTCTATTTTTTTTTACTAATTTAGCTAAGCGCACGTGAAATTTGGTTCATGGTGTTAAAAACTAGCTTCAACGAATTTAGTGAACTTCTGTATCGGCTATTTTTAAATTGATACAACATTATAGCGAAATCAATAAACCTTTGATCGGCTAGTAGCCAACTTCATTTTTAATGTTTGTATCTCGCATTGCTAATATGAATAATCTATTACACAGGAGAATATGCAACAGCTAGAGCCGCATCAGCAGCTGGAACAATCATGGTTTGGAACAATCACTTTTACTGTGTTGAAATAGTTTCCTGATGATGTATTGCATATCAACCACTCTATAGTGTAGACATTATATATTCTCTTTGCTGACAAGTTACTAATATTATGTCAGACACTTTCGTCATGGGCCACTTCAAGTGTTGAAGAAGTTGCCTCAACAGGGCCGGGTATTCGATTCTTCCAGCTTTCTGTAAGATTGGAGTTATTACAGTTATTATTCGATACACTCAAAAGGCAAAGTTGCAGCATTGATAGGATATGTCCTGCAATTTTTAATTTTTATAATAATGTTTATAAACATGCAACTAGTCCTATCCTTTTTGCCTTTTTTTTTTGTCCTAACCCTTAAAAACGGACAGAAATTGTTAGTTTAATGATGTGCAAGGCACATGATCAATATTTAAATTAACAACGCCATTTCAGGCGGGATTAATTTTGCAAGTTCGTAAACAATGCGATTAGAATTGCAATAGACACTATCCTATCCTATGATATCAATATAACAATTTTTCCTGCACAAAAGCCCAGGTAGATTTATAGAACTTATCATCTGTTGAATATTGTTCAGGTCTACAAAGACAGGAATGTTGTGGCTCGGCTTGTGAGGAGGGCTGAAAGGGCAGGTTTTAAGGCCATAGCACTTACTGTGGATGCCCCGAGATTGGGTCGCCGTGAAGCTGATATTAAGAACAGGTCTGAATATCAATTCAAACACCGTTAATGTCAACAAACAGGTCTGAATGTCACTTCTATTGGTTCTTACACAGATTTACGCTGCCACCATTTTTGACATTGAAGAACTTTGAGGGTTTGGACCTGGGGAAGATGGACCAAGTAAGTGGCAAAGTGATATCTTTTTGGTTACTCTATAAAGTGTACCAATGAGGTTTTAACTCACAGTCTGTGGTATATAGGCTGATGACTCTGGTTTAGCTTCATATGTTGCTGGTCAAATTGATCGTACTTTGAGCTGGAAGGTAAATTGGATCCTCTTGAGCATACCTTTAGAAGATCAAATAAGTGATAAGAGTCTGCTGCTTGTTTCATCATGCCTTCATTCGTTTTCTTTTCCTTTCTGTTTTCCTGGTAATCAGTTCCTCGGAGTTCATAAACTAGTGCTCGTCAACCAAAACAATGGATGTGCTTACAAAAAAAACAAAAAGATAATGGAAAACATTATTGAATCAATAATATTTCTCCCGAGAAAATCAGGCCTCAATTGGATGGATACTCCATTCCGCAAAAAAGAGTTTTAGAGTAAAAAATTCTAAAAAATATCAATTGTTTGGTATGTTACGAAAAAATTCTTTAAAAAAATCTCACAAAATTTTAGATAATTTGAAGAAATTTTTGCAAAAAAAAGAGAAAAATTTACTCTTACTATTCATGATTTGTGAGTTCACACAATCGATTTATAAGGTTTTTTCCGACTATTTTTCAACTCCAAAAATCAAATTAATCACATATTCTAATGTAAAATAATGCAACGTTTAAAATAAGATCCATTGTGGCTATTTTTTAACATCTAAATCGATGATTTTGACTAAAATGATTTATTATAAATTATATTGAAATAACAATTACAACAATTTTTTCACAACAAAAAACATATCACATCAACCATAATCATTACATATTTTTCTCTTAAAAAACTCTCCAAACACAAATATCACATCATATTTCTTACTCCTAAAAATATTTTTTCCTTACTTTTTATCATGAAAAATCTTCTTACTCCTAAAAATATTTTTTCCTTACTTTTTATCATGAAAAATCTTCTTACTCCTAAAAATATTTTTTCCTTACTTTTTATCATGAAAAAGATTTTTCGTAGATGGATGTGCCATCCAATTGGCCCCTCACTCTCTCTATCTCACTCTCACTCTCATTCCAGTCTGTGTCTTTGAAACTAATATTCATTTAACAAAATAGTAAAAGATACATGATTGGTTTAATAGGCCTTTCTTTTCAAGAAAACCAATAGATCAATCTCTCTCCCTCTGACGTCCACACACACACTATAATCTGAATGATTTCTGTTTAAATATGGACAGGATGTGAAATGGCTCCAAACAATTACTTCGATGCCAATCTTGGTGAAGGGTGTACTCACTGCTGAAGATAGTAAGAGCTAAAACTCATAAATCTCTTTTTCTCTATCTCCCCATATAAACATTTCTTGTAAAACGAATTTTGAATCACAGCAAGGGTTGCCATTCAGAACAGGGCTGCTGGTATTATTGTATCCAATCATGGTGCTCGCCAGCTTGATTACGTGCCTTCCACTATCATGGCTCTGGAAGAGGTATCCATTATCTTATAAGGTCTATATTTTTAGTCAATTTTCTCGCTAACCATCTGTCTGCAAGTTCAGGTTGTGAAGGCTGCACAAGGCCGAGTACCTGTATTTTTGGATGGTGGGGTCAGGCGTGGAACAGACGTTTTCAAGGCATTGGCATTGGGAGCCTCTGGCATATTTGTAAGTACAAAAAAACACAAAAATATCTAAGCACCTATTAGTGCTATTGCTATATTCTCAATATGAGCATTTGTTCAGATTGGACGACCTGTGGTTTTCTCGTTGGCTGCTGAAGGAGAAGCAGGTGTTAGAAAAGTACTACAGATGTTGCGTGATGAGTTTGAGCTCACTATGGCCTTGAGCGGTTGTCGTTCCCTAAGTGAGATCACTCGCAATCACATTGTGACCGAGTGGGACGCACCACGTGCTCCCAAATTATAGAGCTCTTTCCAAGGTGATGGACCAATATATTTCTCAATTAATGACTATAATTTGTATACTGTTTACTTCTTGTTTCATTCTATAGCCAGCACAAGTTTTTATCTTTATAATGTCTTTGGGATGTTTGGATCTTATTTTTAGTGAGAGTATCAAATAGATGTGTTTATATCATACATTTATTAACAACTAGTAAAAAGCACGTGCTTTGCACGCGATTATATGAATGTATTAAAATAAGTATGTAAAATAATTGAATTTGAATAATAATATGTACAATAAACATGAATAAAAGACTTAGGGTATGTTTGGTTTTGTTTTGGTTGGATATTTTGGTGAGAATTGTTGGTGAGAAATTTTTGAGGACACGTGCATTATTGGTGAGATAGTGTTTGGTTTAATTGGAAAATTGGTTTTTGATTGTTTTTTTTTGGTGAGATAGTGTTTGGTTTTATTTTGAGAGGGAACATAAATTACTGTAGCAATCAAATCATGACAGTTTTTGTCTGTTAGTGATTAAAATACTGTTGCAATCAAATCAAGAGCGCGACACTAACGCGTTCCACGTGGTCAATTTCGTGATTTAGTATTACTAAATTTACTTGTATTTGATGAGCAATGGTACCATGTTTGGCGGCGTTTTTTTTAAAGTTATGGAGTCGTCTACCTCTTTCTCTTTTCCCTTACCCTTTGGCATCTAATAAGATGCAAAAATTATCGTGTTATATATGTGTTAAATTTATGGACATGTCATCAATACTTAAAATAATTTTATCATTCAATTTAACTTATATCATTAATTTGATATTCAATTAATATACATAAAAGTATCATGTAACTAGCTTATTAAAAAACAATAATCGTTTTAACAATGTGTATCATGTATTTAAATTATTTTTTATGACTATTAATCATATATATAGTGGTATTTGGACTCATGTGATCATTTCAATTTTTTTCTAGATTTTTGACCATTTGGAGTTGGACTCAAATTCATCATTTTGCATAAAATAATATAAGGTGAGTCTAGTAGAGAAATTAGTGCATACAACTGAAAGTAACAAAAGGAGAAGATAAAAATTGAAAATGATAGAGAGAGGGAGAGAGAAAGAGAGAGAGAGGGAGAGAGAGAAAATGAGAGAGAGAAAGAGAGATAGTTGTAAGGCTATGTACAGCAGGAGGAGAAATGGGTGGGAAAATGGAAATGAGGGATTTAGCAGGTAGGGAATTTGGTAGGGAAAAAATGGGGAAGTGAAAAATTCCCTACAAGGAATTTGGTAGGGAAAAAAAGACAGCCAATGGGATGCTGCCACGTGTCCCATCCTTATTTTTTTCTCCTATTTTGTAAATCATTTTTTTGAGTATTAATTATGCAAAATTAAATTTTTTTTTCACCATTATTTTTCTTTTTTCAAGCTCTATAAATAGAGCCTAAGTTTGTGTCATTTGGACACCAATCTTTTTTTTAGGTTTTTACTCCATATTTTCAAAATTAATATTTTACTCCATATTAAAAAATAAATATTTTAAATATTTAATTAATAAATATAACTATAAAATTAATTTTTATTAAAATTAATTATAACTATAAAATTAATTATTAAAATTAGTGATGTGGATGAAAGAGAAAGTAAAAAAACTTTAATTGACTAGCTGTTGTGGAGTTGAAAGGAATGTGATAGGGAATGTGGTAGGGAATCTGATGTGGCAGGGAAGAGAAAGTGAAAATTTGACTACCTGATGTACATAGCCTAAGGGGGAAAGTGAGTATAGAATAGAAATGCGACATGACTGAGGAGAGAGATAGTAAAAAGTGTTTTTGGCCAAGTATCAATTTTGGCCCAAAATATTAACTTTTTGTTGATAAAAAAAAAATATCATTGCCAAACACTAATTGGCCCAAATTTTTAACCAAAACAGTCTCCAAAACAAAGCCAAACATAGCCTTAGCATCTCACGAAGTATAAATTAAAATATTTTATATAAATAAAATTTAAATATCCCAAAGCAAATTCAATTGTTGAAGCTTGTATTGGAAGAATATGTACTCACATTATATGTTGCTTCCATGATAAGTTTCTCCATTCTCAATCAAGCTATTAAAAAACATAATATAACTATTGTAACCATGAAATTCAAAATCGTGGCGGTATATCACAAATAAAGTAATGACATGCGATAAAAGTACTAAAATGATAAATAACAGGTAAAATATAAATAATAAGATTTGATTATAACAATGTTTGATTAGTGTTATTCTTGTTTGATTTGATGGACGTTGTAAACTTATTTTTACTTTGTTTCTTGAATGTTCTTTTACATTTATCTCTCAGTTGCTTAATTTCTCATCATTGTCTCTTGAGATTATATTTTACATGTCTCATTCCTATTTTTCCTTGTCAACTTCTTATTCTTCTTTACATTCTTTCTTATGTGTTGTCTTTCAATAGTTTCTTATGTGCTCTCTGTCACTCGTGTTAGCCAAATTTTTTTTTTTATCCCTTTTATCCCTCTTTATTATGATAACACTTTAGGCCCTCAATTGGTTGGAAGGTTCATGCCACAAAAAACCATTTCAAAATAAAAAAAAATTCAAAAAATGTCAACTGTTTGGTAATTTATAAAAAAAAAAAATTTGGAAAAAAATCTCAAATTTTAGATAAGTTTGAATAATTTTTTGCAAAAAACAGAAGAGAAAATCGTTCTTATCATTAATGATTTGACAGTTCGCACCATCGATTAATAAAACAAACTATTTTTCAACATCAAAAATCAAATCAAACACATATTTCAATACAAAATAACATATAACGTTTAAAATAAGATTCATTATAATTAGTTTTTGACATCTAAATTGATGAGCTTGATTAACAATATTTAATAAAAATTATATATATATATATATATAAACAAACTAATTTCTTATAATAAAAATTAACAAATCACATCAACCATAATCATTATAAATTTTTCTTTAAAAAAACACTCAACCAAACACATATCTCACACCATATTTCTTATTCTTACAAACATTTTTTTCTCATTTTTGTTATTAAAAAAAGTTCTTTCAAATGAATATTTCATCCAATTAAGCCCTCAGTGTATCATCACATTGTCAACAAATTTAGTTTTGTCCACCAATTTACTCGCCACAACTAATGCTCTGTTCAAATTGACTTGTTTCACTTTTATGTAAATGATCTTGACACTCAACTTTATCACAATAAGAGTAGTGAATGAGTAGTGAATGTATTTGTTCCGTTTACTATCAATCTATCATCTTCAACCATGAGATCAACTTCCCTATTTGGAATTATTGGCTTGAGCACCCTGACAATTTCATATTCAAGTTTTTATCATTTTGGAATTTTATTAAGTTAGGGAGATTTTGTCGTTGTGTCATTCTTCGTAGCTAGGGAAGCACAATCATCTACATTTTAAAATACTATAACTTTTTATAATTTTGAACTCAATTAGAATGCGTGATTTTTCCTTAGGTTAGATTTAATTGATTTTCGTTATTATGTTCTTTTATTAAAATAGGTTCTCGCTTTTTTGTGAGTTCTAATTCGGGCTAAATCTGAAATGTTTAATGTTTTTCTCAATTTTTGGCATACGTTAAAAACTAATTTAACTCTAAAATTAAAGTTTTTCAATCTGTCATGGCATGAGATAGATAATACAAATTTAGGTAACCTATTAAATTTTTATCTTATTATTTTTGCTTCTACTCCTTTTTACATGTCAACAAAATGGCAAGACCTAGTTTATAATTTTATCAATCAATATGCTCTTATTTTAAACTCAACTACGCATTCGTATTAGGTAAACTATATATGATCATGTATCTTCTTATTCTTCTCGCTATCACCACTCTTTCTTATCGTAAACATAGCGAACTAATCACCCTAAAAAATTTCTTTTATATTTCGATGGACTGAGAAAGAGTACAAGACTAAGAAAAGGTATGTCAACTATCAATGGGTTATATTGCATCAACCTCCCTTGAAATTTTGCTGTTTGACAAGAACTTCCCTAATGTTTGAATTCTTGAGACTCATTCCTAATGTTTGAATAACAACTTATTTGTAACAAAAGAAAAATTATTTCAATAAGTTAGCTATTTAAAAATATTTCAATAACCACTTATTTTCATCATCAATTAAGAAAGTGAGGATGAAATATTATATAATATGATACATTATTAGAAATTGCATAAATGATATTTTTCCGATATATAAATTTTTATTTATTTCTCTTGTATAAGATAATCATTGTATTTATCCTCTTCATTTGTACAAAAAGTATATATGCACATGCACTTTTATTTCAATAAAGTATAATATAATACAACGATATATTAAGATGCTATATTTAAATTTTCAGATGTATTTTTTACAGATAAGTGTAAGATATGATCAATTATTAATATTAAATAAAAATTATGTATAATTAATGGTTTGCACCAAGGAGCTAGTCGCATGATTCCAAATTACAAAACTGATGTAATAGCAAGTCAAAAAAATGTACTAATTAACTGAAAAATTTCAATATCCACAGCGGAACTATGACGATTGAATTGGAGGAGTAACTACATGTGGAAAGTACTATTCCAACATGAAATGCATACTTTTAGATTCAAATTTACATGCAAGATTTATGAAAGAACCATTACCTGAGTAAACATCTCATCTAAAATTTCCGCAACATTGATGAAGAATACATTTAGGCTCCGTTTGTTTGTCAAGGGAATGGAATCAAAATAGGAATATGATTCCCAAAAATCAAATAACCTTGTTTGACATTTTTTATTTGAGATTATGGAATGCAATCTAATTCCCAAAATATGGGAATTATCATCTCAAATAAGGGAATCACAATACCTTATTTATTAGAGGTAATGTGATTACCATATCAAGGTAATCATAAATACATTATTTTAATGCCTTACTACTCCTATATCAATTATAATACAAAATCAACAAAAAATGTTATTTATTTTTTCATTTCATTTAAGTTATTATTTATGAAGAAATAGTTTCGTATTTTTTAATTTATTTAGAATATTTTTATTGTCAAAATAGATCGTAATTTCATTTTATTTGATATTTATTTATTGAATGAAATTAAAAAATTGCTATGGTGTTTTTGTGATAGTACTTTTGAAATGGTTGTTGGTCACATATGATTAATATATTTTATTTATTAACAATAATATGTTTCCGACTTAAAATAATTATCAATGCATTGGTATATGAAAAATCCATCTAGGTATCAATTTTTTAAAAGTCAAACAATATGTAAATAAAAAATAAACATGTTCAATTTAATAATTTTTTTTTTCTGAAAGAGGATAATGCAATTGAACCAAATTGTTATCTTATTTACTTTTTATATTTAACCAAATTAAATATATATATATATGTGTGTGTGTATATAGACTTATGTATATATAATATCAAATATTTTACTATGGATGAAAATTTATTGTTAGATTATACAAATATGGTTTAAAATAAGGGTATTTAAGTCAAAGTCTTTAATTTTAGATTTCATTATTTAGTATATGTGTTTGAACCAAATATAAAAAAGGAAAAAAATATATATATATCCTTACCCATTTTTTTGTAGACAAGCAAACACTATTAATGGAATCAGATTTCTAGTAATCAAATTACCAGAAATCTTATTCCCACTTTACATTCCATTCCCTGTCAAACAAACGGAGCCTTAGGGTACTCTCGAAGCTACCCTCAAATACAACCCCTTAACAAAAGTCTATATTAGAATTTCTGTTTGAAAGAGACAAAATTTACATATATAATATTAATTGTTTAGTATATATAAAGTTATAATAATAAAAACATATACATTGAATAACCTTATTTATTATTAATTTGAAGTTCATGCACTTATGAATTATTTTAATAACATTATTAAATGGTTACTAATATGATATGAGGGTATGTTGGTCTTAATTAAAAAGTGTAAATCATGATTTACTTGGTAAATCATTCATATTTTTATAATAGATATATATATATAGATTATAAATGCACGTATCTTCGCACGTGAATAATTATTGTTATACAGTAAAATTATTAAAGATATTTGAATGTAATTTTAAAATAATATAAAACTTATAAACAGTTCATACATTCAAATATTATCATTCCTTTTAATTTATTTAGTAAAGTGACATAGTTAACTTCATGTAAAAAATTGATTTTATGTTCAATTATGATACGGATAAAAATGATGTAATTTTTTATAGTAAATAGGTAAAATAATTGATCAATTTACCTCTTTAGATTTTTAAACGACAAATATGATATTGGTGTAAAATGTGTCTCTATTTGCAAAGTAGCACCCCGCCAAAACTTTTAGATAAAAGAAGAATATTTATTATCCAAAAACTCATAAATTGTAGAGTATATCAGTATAACATAATGAGGAAAAAGAAAAGACAAACTATCATTCCTTTGTTGTCAAAAAATAAAATCAAAATATTTAACAAATTAAAATATTAAGTATATATCAAAAACACTCTCAGAAATAATTTGACCAACCATATCCATGGACCACTTGTATGAATTTGCTTGGAAATACTCTAACTGAAGTTCAAAGCTTAAGTAACCTTATTATTGATACTCAAAGAGAAGATATAACAAACATATAGACTTGTATTATGAATCTGAATTAAGTTTTGAATACAACCATGCAGCTATATATAGAGAAAGATATACAACAGCGGTAACTAACAAATTCTAACTAACTTTCCCTCCATTACGGTGCATGACTTGATTGTACTTCTGTTGCTGCTTCACTGTCTTGTACGCTGCCTTGTTTACACCCCCTCAAGCTTTGTGGTTTGATACAGATTAAACACGCCAAGCTTGAATATCAAATCATTAAATTGTCCTTTCCATAAGGCCTTGGTTAAAACATCTGCCAACTGTTGATTTGAAATTTCAGCTTCTGAATCTCGATTAATTGAATCTCCCGCGCTCCATGTATTATTTCCCGGCGCCCGCTTGCGGAAAGTGGAAATGGAAGCCGATCAGTTTCGGGTGAATGGATACTCTAAGAGCGAGAAAAGTCGAATTTGATTAATTCAACTTATAAGACTTTGGAACAATTAGAATAGATAGTTCATAGAAAGGGAAAAAAGAATTGATGTATTTATCAGATATTGGATCCGTCGGGACTGGTGGGGCTCGAACCCGCAGCTTCCGCCTTGACAGGGCGGTGCTCTAACCAATTGATTTGTTCTCACAAAATCCGTTTTGATAGCACCTTCCATAATTTGGTTTCTAACAAAGTGACAATCCAATTCAATATGTTTTGTGCGCTCATGAAACACTGGATTAGAGGAGATGTATAGAGCTGATTTGTTATCACATTTTAGAGTTGCTGGTTTAAGACAAGTGACACCAAGATCTTCAAATAATCTTTGAATCCAAACTATCTCACAGGCTGCAGAAGCCATTGCATGATATTCTGCTTCTGCACTACTTCTTGACACTGTTTTCTGCTTCTTGGATTTCCAAGAGATTAAAGAGTCTCCAAGCTTGATACAAAACCCTGTAATAGACTTCCTGCTCATTGGACAAGTTGCCCAATCAGAGTCTGAGAAGGCTTCAAGCTTTAACTCACTCTTTGCTGAGAACATAATACCCATTCCAACAGTCCATTTAATGTATTTAATCACTCTTCTAGCTGCCTCCATATGAGACACTTTGGGATAGTGCATGAATTGACTTTGGACTGCAAAATAAAGATCAGGCCTAGTAATGCTAAGATAGATAAGCTTGTCAACTAGTCTCCGATAAGAAGTCATCTTCTAAGACCGGGTCAGCAACCTTATCTTCTTTGCTTTGATCAAATTCAACAGAAGTGAGTTTAACATTAGGGTCTATGGGTATACTGACAGGTTTGCACCTGTCATACCACATTCTTTTAAAAGATCCAAGGTATATTTTCTTTGATTTAATACAATACTTCTTTCTAATCTTGCAACCTCAATACCAAGGAAGTAGACCAATTTTCCCAAATCCTTCATGAAAAACCTATTACTTAGAAACTCTTTCAATTACTTTCATGCAACTTCCAGTAATGAGAATGTCATCCACATAGACAAGAAGGATAACAGATTCATTATTGGTGTGTTTTGTGAACAAAGAGTAATCATTAAGGGATTGTTGATAACCTGCTTCTTTCATAGCTTCTGTGAACTTGTGATTCAATTGCCTTGGTGCTTGGTTGTGTTTGAGTCCATACAGGCTTTTGAGCATTCTACAAACTTTACCTTTATGCTCCCCCTGAATGCCAAAGCCTGAAGGTATAGTCATGTATACATCTTCAAGGAGATCACCTTGCAAGAAAGCATTGGTGACATCCATCTGAAACAAGGGCCAGTCCTTGACAGCTGCTAGGGCTATCACAGATCTAACAGTCACCATTTTAGCAACTGGAGAGAAGGTTTCAGTATAGTCTAAGCCTTCTTTTTGAGTGTAGCCTTTGGCTACTAATCTTGCCTTGAACCTCTCTATGCTACCATTGGAGTTATATTTAACCTTAAAGATCCATTTGCAACCAATTGGTATTTTTCCTGGTGGTAAGTCCATAACTTCTCATGTTTTGTTAAGTTCCAAAGCATTTAATTCTTCTTGCATAGCTTGTGTCCACCTATTATCATGTAAAGCTTCAGTGTAGGATTGAGGCTCCTTAATGGTAGACAAGGAGACTAGGAAAGATTTCCAGAACTAGTTAAAGTAGGACAAACATAGTCTGCAGTCCAAGCTGGTGGTCTGACCTCCATGCTGGACCTTCTTAGGTCAGAATTCTCTGACTGCATGGGTATAGCATTCGGATTTAGGGTTTCAGGAGTACTGTCAGATGGTGAGATAGAGTCCTGAAGGGATACTGGAGGTTCATAAGGCTCAGAGAAAACATTGTCATAAGATTCAGATAATTCATTGTCTTGAGCTATGAACTGATCATGGACAGATGAAGGATTAAAAATAGAGAAGGGAAACACATTTTCATGAAATATAACATCTATGGAAAAGGAGAAAGTGTTAGTTTGAACATCTAAAACTTTATAAGCCTTCTGGGTTAGAGAATACCCCATAAAGATACAATTTTTTGACCGGGGTTGGAATTTATCACCTTGGGGACGAATTTTGACATGGCACAAGCAACCAAAGACCCTTAGGTGGCTGAGATCAGGTGCCTTCCGAAAAGGAATGTGATAAGGAGTGTCTCCTTGCAAAAGGTTAGTAGGAGTTCTATTTATAAGATAGGTGGTTGTGACCACACAATCTCCCCAATATCTGATAGGGGCATGAGATTGAAAAAGGAGAGCTCTAGCAACATTTAACAAGTGCCTATGTTTTCTCTCCACAATGCCATTTTGTTGTGGAGAATAGCTAGCTGGAGTTTGGTGTAAAATCCCTAAACTTTAAAACAATTTTATAGCTTCTGTTGAGAGAAATTCTTGTCCTCTATCAGTTCTAATTTTCTGAATTCTCACTTGAAATTGTGTAAAAATGAACTGAAAGAATTCTTTTATTAAAGTTAGAGCATCAGATTTATTTTGTAGAAGAAAAGTCCAAGTGTACCTAGAGTAGTCATCCACATCTGTAAGAAAAAACCTTTCATTGTTATAGGTTAGAGTCTTGTAGGGACCCCGAATATCAAAGTGAACGAGTCAAAGATTTTAGAAGAATGAGAAGTTCTTTGATTAGGAAAAGAGGTCCTTGAATGTTTAGCCATAGGGCAAATATGACACACTTGTTGATCATTACACAAACTGGAACCAACTTCAGGTAACATATTAAGTCTTGAAAAAGAAATATGACCCATTCTAAGGTACCACAAGGTGGCTTTATTGCTAATAGTAGTCCTGTTGATAGATGCAGATGCAAAACTAGTGCTAGAGATCAAATCATGAGGCCTGTTGGTAGATTCTAGATAGTATAACCCATTTGTCTCCTTACCAATCCCTCTTATCTTTCCAGTATTAGATCCTGAAGAACACAAAAATGTGGATAAAAGTTGGCAACACATTGGTTATCCTTAACAAATTTAGAGACAGACAATAGATTAAACTTGAAATTGGGTGCATAAAGAACAGACTGTAGGTTAAGATCCAAGTTTATAGTAATGTTGCATGTGTTCTTGACAGGAGCTGTACTCCCATTAGGAAGAAGTACAGAAGCGGTAGAGTGTAATAAGGAATTGGGAGTGAATTGAGATAGATTGCAGGTCATATGATCATTGGCACCGGTGTCCAAGATCCATGTATTTTGAGCAGGTATATCAAAAATATGAGGGTTACCTGAGTTACCTGCTACGCTAGTATTACTGGTGGGTTGATGAGACAGTGTTTTGTTCCCTTCTGCAATCATTTGGATGATTTGCTGGTATTGTGAGGGCTGAACAGTGATGCTTGGATCCCGGGTGGAGGGTTTCTTGTCTCTCATGGTGGCTGATATTCTCCAAGGATTGAGCTGGCCTGAGAATTGGCATCATGAGTGGCATTATTGGCAGAGGTGGTGTTTCTTGAAGAACTACTTCCACCTCTTCGCCTGCCTCTCCCTCACCCTCTTAAGAAGTAGTTGGGTGGATATCCATGTATCTTGTAGCAGTTATACCTCGTATGTCCATTAATCTCACATTTGTCGCAATATAGTTGTTCTTTCTTGCTATTTTGGCCAGTAGGGTTTCCTTTAGGGTTGTTTGTCATATTTTTATCATTTCCTTGAGAGAAGAAGGCTTGTGATGAGTCATTGTTCCCAAGATTGGCATATAGACCTCTTTATTTTTCTTCATTTTGAATCATAGAACATGCTTGGGCATGAGTTGCTAAGGGAATCATCATGAGGATCTGTGACCGAACCGCACTGTAAGACTCATTTAGCCCCATCAGAAAGTGCATCATTTTGAGGTTTTGGGTGTGCTAAAGATATTCTTTAGAGAACACAATGGTGGTAAAGGGAACTACAGAATCATATTCATCTCATAGTTTTTTAAGTTTGGAGTAGTGACCGGAAACGGAATTGGGTCCTTGGCTGATGGTGCTGATTTGTTTAAACAAGGAAAACATTTCAGCCTCACTAGTTTGATCAAATCGTTCTTTCAGATCGCTCCATACGGATGAAGCAAGATCCGTATAGACAACTCCACTCAGCAGTTCGCTACTTATCACATTGTGGATCCAAGAAAGCACCAATGCTTTACACCGTTTCCATTGTGGGTATAGATCATCCGTTTTGTCAGGTTGTGCAAAGGAGCCGTCTACCAGCACCAATTTATTCTTGGCTTCCAAGGCTAAGATCATTTGTCGGCTCCATACTTTATAATTTTCAGTTCCTTTCAAGGGTTCTGAAACAAGAATGATGTGTGGAGAGTCCGAGGGATGAAGATATAGAGAACTCTGAAAGCTGATCACCGTATCTGATTTATCATCTGCAAACTTTTGGTTTCCATTGTAGAAGAGAATCATGACTTTAGGGTTCGTTTATCAGAAATACAAATTGTATGTCTTGATGTAAAGAAGGAGGGAGAAGAAATCTGCAGAAGATATGAAGATGAAAGTGAAAGGGGTTTGAAGATATGAAGATATGCTGTAGAATAGTGCAGCGGAATTATGAAGATTTGAAGGCAAAACCTTATGCTCTTGATACCATATTGATAATCAAAGAGAAGATATGACAAACATATAGACTTGTATTATGAATCTGAATTAAGTTTTGATTACAACCATGCAGCTATATATATAGAAAAGATATACAACAGCGGTAATTAACAAATCCTAACTAACTTTCCCTCCATTACGGTGCATGACTTGATTGTACTTCTGTTGCTGCTTCACTGTCTTGTACGCTGCCTTGTTTACACTTATAGTCCATCATTATTAAAATCAAATATTTATCTTCTATATCTAATTATTCCACTATAAGAAAATACGAAAGCAAAATTATGGTTGTGCAATAAAAAAGCAATGGATATTAAAATAAAATAGTAAAATCTTTATTAAACGGAAGTAGGCAAATCTTAAAGTAAAAGGGAGGTATTTTTTTCTCTCTCTTTCTTTACAAACTATTTATAATTAAATGACACATCAACCAAAACTAGCATTGCAGCACGTACTTGAGAAATTTATGTAAATGATATGAATGGAAAACATTCTTCTTAAAAGGAAAAAAAGAATTGAATGAATAATTTCAAGAAGTTACTATTTTTTGTATATAAATGATTTAAAACTTGGTATAAGCATTTTCTCAACTAGAAGAAAATAAACATCAAAAAATTTATTTGGTTTAAGAAAAATTCTCAAAAAGAAGCCTAATAAACAAAATTATGAGTATTAACTTAATCATGAAATTGTCTCACATCCTCATTAAGAAAACAAAATGCTAAAACACAAAAGATCAGGATCATCCGTTGAAGCAAAAATTGAAATTAACAAATGCTTCTTCTTCAATTAAGTTAAGGATATATTGATTACAACCATGGTTCTAATTTTTCTTCTTTTCCATCGAAAAGTTCGAAAAGTTTTCATTTTCCAATTAAGAGAAAAGAACTTATGAATTAATTTCGAAATAACAAAATTTCCAAAAACCCTAAAGTTTCCATTATTTTCATCGAAACATTCAATGTTTCCATAGTTTTTACCAAACACTGAAAGTTTCTTAACTCTTTTCGAGATAGAGTCTAATAGTGAATAAAATTAAAAAAAAAAAAAAAAAAAACATAAAAGAGTTATAAATTTAACAATTTACTAAATTAAGTCCACAATATAATCAAATAAGTTCTAAATAATTAATCAACAAAATCATAGATAATTTTGTTTATATTCAAAAACGCACGTAAGAAAACACAAAAAGTTAAGATATTACAAATTTTTTTATAACGATATATGAGTTATTAAATGATTATTTTAACAAACAACGTAATATATACTTATATGAGTAATTTTTTCTTTTAATAATTTAAAACTATATATTGTAACACTTTTACAATTTTGTATTTTATAGGTTAAGTTGCTTGAACTTTATCAATTATATGTTGTAAGAGCACTAAATATGAATCAAATATTATCACTTAGTTCGTTATTGAAATTTTTATTAACTATTAGTAAATAGTATACTTGTATAAATTTTGAAACAAACTCCACCCATTTTCATCACTTGAAATCACATTTTGCTCTTCTATAACATCATCAAATCTTACATAAACACAAGCAACAACAAAAGCTAAGAAGAATAGCACTATAATTTCATAATACTTGAATTTGATTTTCCATGCTCCATTTTTCTTATCCATTATTGTCAAGTCATGTTACTCATCAAGCTGGCAAATTAGTGGTGGATTTATGGTAGCTTGTCCATGTCACGTACAATACTTTATTGGGTGTTCCATAAAAATATAATTGCTAATTATTGAATCATTAGGTAAAATACGTAGAGTTGCCAGCTGAATTTCAAGTTGGTATTGGAGCAAATCACATGCTGATTTGATTCCAAAATAGCTTCTTGATGGGCCGTATTTGTCACTATGTGATAAATTTTGAAAATGACCCTAGCAATACAACAGAATCACATTTATCATACCCACTTAATACTACATCCAAAAATATCTATATTGAGGATCAAGCGTTTAGTCCAAATTCTTTTTTGATTCACGACCCTAGGGCCTAGTGTATTCAATCTGTAAACATGATTATAAATCAGCATATAATCAATCATAATAGATATAATTAGGAATTATTGGATTACATTAGAATTAATCCTATAATGTAAATACGTAGGTGTTTTGATGGTGCAATCTATATTTGTGTTACTTGGGATGTAATTGACTCTGTGAATAAAATATGGAGTTGTTAGTAGGAATATGAACAGTTAGCACAAACTAATTGAGTAGTTCTTTGAGATAGCTATCAAACTGTGTCTAGATCTATATCTGTGAGGAGTTGATTATTACTTTAGAAAGTGTTGAATACACCTCAAGAAATTGAATATTTGGATTATATTTGTAGACAATTTAAATTTGTGACCAATGAAATGATGACATGTGGAAAATAACATAGAAGACATTGTCAATTTGTCATTTCCATGTTATATTCTAAATCATTTATCTCTTGCATTGTACGTTATAAATGCCTATTCTAGTGGATAAAATTTATGGAATGATAATTGATATGTACAGCCATAATTGTTAATGGCGAATGGCGCTGTGTAGCGACAAGGGTCCTATGGCGCGGCGCGGCGTGGCGCACGCCTTTTCGAAGATTTTTTTTTAAATAAGTTAATTATATATAGTACAATCAATAATATAATACTTTTTTTTTTCAATAATATAACAATATAAGATAAATTATAAATAACACTTTTCAATAATTAACTATGTATTAATACATTAATTTTTAGCAATATATAAATTCAATATATATTATATATAATTAAAACTTATAATTATAAGCATCGTCTTGTAAATTTCAAAGGTAAATTGAGTCAATTAGTAAATTAGGCAAGTTTGGAGGGTCAAAATTAAAGTCAAAATAATTGGGTCAAATAGTAAGTACAAATTAGGTAAATTCCAACCTAGTAAAACTCACTCACCACAAACCATAACCCTAATATTCTTCTCCTCTCTCATAAGACACAACGTAGCAGCCTCTTTACCCTAACCTAATATTCTCCTACTCTCTCTTAGACACAACGCAACAGCCTCTTTCTTTCTCCTCTTGTCTCTCCCCTGTATACTCTCTTTCAAAGGTACGCGGTCCTTCTCTTTCTCCCTCTCTTTCTGTTTGGGATGCAAAAATTTCACAATGGCGTGCTATTGCGCTCCTGGAAGGCGCACGCCATGGCGTAGCTGGCGCGCACCATTGTGAAGGTCGGCGCCATGCCGCGGTTCGTGGCGCCGAGCTAGCGCCAGGAGCGCCTCGCGCCATGGCGAACGCCATGGCGCGCCTTTTACAATCAACTATAATGTGAAAAAGGTAAAATATTAAATAACTTGGAATTACAATTCTAAAATCATTAATTTTATTTGGGTGAATTGCAAAGAGCAAAAGAACATCTATAAAAAAAACAAAGGTCAAAAAGCCTCCTAATTACTGGTCCCCATATGTTCTTGATTTACATTTATGAATAAAATGTCCAAAATACCTTGTTGTAAAAAGATACATAAAATATATTGTTCCCATTTTATTTTAATTTTGTAGGAAAAAATTATACCTTTTGTCCAGTAATTTAATCCAAATTCAGTTTTAGTTCAATTCATTATGAGTCTCTCAAATTTAATCACACTAGTAAGATGTACGTGCGTTGCACGTGAACACTTAATTTTTATGTTATGTTCGGTTCTTAAATGTTAAGAAGAAAAGTACACGAAAAATATTTTTCTTCCTTAAAGTTATCTTTTTATTTAGTAGTTGACTGTTTTGCTTTATTCTTTTCTAATTTTATTTGTGTCTTCCATCTTACTCAATAGTTTACTATCAGTGTTGATTTCATTCTTTTTATGCTAAATTGTCCATAACTGAATTGAAAGAACTGAATGAAAAATATTTTGAATATTTTCTTAAATTTTTTTATCTTTCTTAAATTGTCTTGTAAGCTATTTTAAAAATATTAAACTATTAAATCTTTAACAACTAAACGTTAACTGTAAATATTCAAGATCTTAAAATTAAAAAAAAAACATGGAATTAACATGCTCATAGAAAATTCTATAAAATTGATAACGAATGGAAGTCACACAAAATAAACTGTTATTTTACTTTAAGTTGATATAATTCCATAGCAAAAACGAATTTTTTATATGCTACTAAATTTAAGATAGTAATAAGAACATAAACATTGAATTCTTATGAAAAACATTTATGAATTTATGATGAATGAAGGCGATCATTTAGCAATACATGGTTGTTTACATGCTTCTACCTCGGTTTATAATTTAAATAATGGACTATATATGTATACATTGATAGATAAAATATTTAAATTTAAAGACATATAACAACAAAGAAGTTACCTAATATATTTTTATATCTATTTTTAATTTACTTATAGAGTCTAACAGATTTATATAACTTATTATTTTACTATTTTACTATTAAAAATAAAATTTTAAGAAATATAAGTAATATTGCATTTATTAAGAAATTGTTCTAGTTTTGTGCAATTTTTCACTTTTATTTTCAGTTATTCACTTTCTCTAGAAAAATATTGCTACAGGTTGTAGCTCAATTAATCATTTATTTGTTTATTTTAAGTTAATTTAAAATTTAAATTATTCGTTTCTTTCTTTTATTCGATGGCTAGGTTTCGGCCTTTTACCAATTGTCATCAATTAATTTGAGATCAATCACATAAAAAGAATTTTATTACTATTTGAATCTTATTATGTCGAAATATTATTTTGCCTCTTATTAGAGATATATTTTGGGTTTGTTTTTGTTCTCAACATTTAATGTGTTTTACTTTCAATTGGTGAGATTTTTAATTGGCTCGCCGATGGCGAATAATATTCATTATTTAGACTAAAAGTAATTGTGCAATATATAATTTTTAGATTATATATTGTATAATATAAGATATTATCGTATTTTTAATCTATTAAAATATTAGTTTATGGTTGCTAGTACTTCATGAATGATTGTTCAATCCCTAAAGTTAGTACTGGCATGAATGATTGTTCAATCCCTAAAGTTAATTAAAGTTGTTGTTGCTCATGTTAAATTAACCCTCTTATAAATAACTTAGTTTCTTCTACTTGTTAATCACTGCAATTTCTTCTATGTCTATGATATGGATAACTTACAATTTTAGTTTCATAGAAAATTGTCATTTTAGTTTTAATCTCTTGTTTTATGCAACTACTAAAATAATCTAAATATTTTGAAAAAATTGCAATGTCAGTCTTAATCTCATGTTCATTAAGCAAAACGCCATTGTAAATCATTTATTCATAAATATTTAATGTTATATATATATCTAGTATATAGTTATAGAATACAATCATCGAACTTGTAAGTACATAGTGAGATATATGTTCTTTTTTTTTTTGCTCATTCTTTTAAGTTTTATTGTCTCACATATAACTATTAGCAAAATATTTTGTGGCCTAATATGTATAAGTATATATCTCAAACTTTGCAATGTTAAGGTATGATGAGAATTTTTTTATATTATATATTAGGAAAGATTTTAAATTACATAAAATAATTTATATACCCAAAAAAGTTTATAAAATATATTCAATCTAAAATGCAGATTTCACCAATATTTCAATAAAGAAAATATCTAAACGTACTAAATTATAATCATTAAATATAAATAGTATACAACATTTTATATTGCAATTCAACATTATAAGAATAATATCACACACAATAAGGTAGATCGCATATGGCATCTCATACTCAGAGCAAATGAATGTGGTTGTGTCAAGTAATATGCTTGAGGTGCATATGTTGATGACTTGTTATCACTTGTAACTCAAAACAAAAATAAAAAATGTATACCTTGAGACATTATTCAAGAAACTTTATCATGAACAAACCAAGCAAAACAATATCACAACAAATTTTAACTTGAGGGGTCGAAAAGTTCAGCCGACATTGTTACAAGAAATTTAATTGGGAATACTTTGTCTTTGATTTTACCTTATCTTGCTCTTTAGAGAGAACCAACAATTATATAATTGAAGTGATTAACTTTTAGACTTCCATGGCCGTTAAAAACGTTATGAACAGAATTAATATTTAAAATATAAATAGAGTTAGTTGTCGGACATATAAACCTTATTATTATTATTATTATTATTATTATTATTATTATTATTATTATTAAATGCAGTACGTTGTAGTTGAAGGGTTTATAGAAAATGTAGTCAAAAGTGATATTAATAAATTATTATAATTATTATATTATTATAATTATAGTTATTATTATATTATTATAATTATATAATAATAACTATAATTATACAAATAATATCATTTATTAGGAATATGGATGTTACAAAATTAAATAGTGAATAGTAAGTAAGGAGACAATATTTACATATGTATAATATAATAATAATAATATCATTTATAACAATATTATTTATTAGCATTGAATTGAATAAGTGAATGGACATGATGATTTTTAATAGTCATAATTAATAATTATATTATTATACTTAGATATCAATTAAGTAAGCACAAAAATATCATTTCACAATGAGAATAAACAATAAAAAATTATCCATAATTTTATAGGAGTATAGATATAGATACTTTCAAAACACATTTAGTTGAATCGTCCAAATGAACTTCGTTAGTCAACATTTTAATATGCGAATATACTCATAAGTGATTATAATCAATATTATGATACTTTTACTCTATCATTTGTCGCTTATACATCAAACCTTTCAAAAAAAGTGTGATATTGATTAACAAAGTTGATCGTTAGATTTTGGATGGTAATATTAAATGTGAGACATTTTAAAAGTTATGGAGATAAATATGTAATTTATAATAAATTCGACTAAAATTAAATTTGATAAGTTACAAAATAAAAAGCATAATTTTCATATTTTTGTATTAAATTTTCATTTTCTCCCATCTTCTTCCCCAATTCATCTCATTCCCCAAATCTAAACCTCAATACATTTCCCTCCTCGCCCACAGCCATCCAAACTCAACCACCACTACCCTCTACTCCACCCATTGCCACTGTTTATGTTGACACACCCCGGGTCCACAAGTTCGTTAAATTGCGAAAGTCTTATCAAACACTGGACATAATTTTGAATTGGAAATTTAAATAACAATCATATTTATTATTACACTTAAATTCCTTGGCTTCTATATATAAATGTTCACTTTTTTACCATTTGTCACGTGGGCCAATAAATACATTAGGCCAGACTCCAGAGAAGTTTCATCGAATTTTGACATTTAAATCATGACTTAAAATGAATATCTATTATTATAATACATTTTCTAATCTTCTGCATGTAAAGCCAAATATTCTGTTCTTTCCCGACGTGGGATCATTATATAAGTCTTTGCCACCTTCGGTAACTTCCCTACGGCCACCATCCCAAGAAGCCACTTCATAGTTATACAATTGCACGTACGTTGTCGCTGCTCGTTGTTGCTTAACCCTCCTTAACTACCGCTATACTTAGACAACCAAGTCCCAACCTTCACCACCACACGTAATCATCGTTTGATTCATCGGAGCCACCATTGCACCACCCAATCCATATAGATAATGTCTAAATATATATAATAGACAAAAAATATAGTTAATGATACATATTATATATATGAACTATAAGATTGTTAAATATGCGTCACTGATATCTATCAAAATCTAAAGTTAAATTGTTTATATTAATACATATAACATATTTGATCAAATGATTGATCCAATAGCAACAAAATTGACAAATAAAGATAAATACAACATAACATGGCAAACGCTCAAGTGGCCCACCTAGGGGTTACATTGCTTCTTTTTTATGTATTAAGAAATGACACGTGCGTTGCACGTGATTCGTATGAATTTATTATATAATTGCATAATCTAAATGTTTGAATAAATAAATTAAATTCTTTTAATAACATCTCATAAATAAATTAAAATGATACTACAACAATTAAAGTTGAGATGAAAAATAACATTTGTTTGATTTTATTTGAAAATCTCATTGGTCATTTTCTTGTTTAATCCAGATAAATGCTGCAACCCTTTTTTATATTTGATTTCACAAATTCCTCCTTATATTTATGCCTCAAATAGCTGGAGATCTCTACATAATCACTTGAAATTATAATGTTGTTATCTTCTTCTTATTGTTTGTAATACATTATTTTATTTTGTTTCAATTATCTTCCTCAAATTTTGTAGTGCGTCTGTTTTTAATTTGTCTTATGAAGAGTTCACAAGCATTTTACATAATTATTTTTTGTTTTCTTTCTTTTTCTATGCATTTTTCGATGTACTATTTCATATGATTGTATTGTGTTGCTAAACAAAACATTCTCTTATTTCATTTATGCTTTTCTATCAAGTGTCATGAGATGGCACAAAATCTTTATTTGTCCACCTAATTAATTGAAGCAATATAGATTAAGAACAAAGTTGCAGACTGATTGGTATATTCTATAAACTGACAAAGTTAATGCATTTTACTAAATCATAATAAATGGTTGCCACTCGTCAAGTTGGTCAAATGAAAAAATATTGATGTCATTATATAACATTTTAATAACTCTATTTTACCCTTGCTTATTGATGAAAATATGATTGGGATATATGTTATTTCTGAATAGACGAGGATGTGTTAATAAAATATAATTATATATGAGATTTTACAATTTTTTGTTTTCCATTTTTTTACTCAATTTAATTTTTTTCTTATCAAGTTTAACTATAATAAAACTAATATTTGATAATAATGAATCACTGAATAAAAGGACAAAACAATAATTTTATTTTACCCCTTCAATAAATTAATATAATCACTTACATATATGACTAATTTATGTATTTATTTAATTAGTAATGAGTAATTATTTTCATAAATAATTTTATATTATATATATTTTCTATATATTTAATAATTATTTAACTTGTTCAAGTAATTTATTTAAATTAATATATGAGTAAAATATTTTCTAAAACCACGAAGGAATTAACGTGGTTGTTCTTAGTAATTGATCAACTATAAACTTACCAACTATAAATTTTTAAGTGAGAATTAAATAACAAATTCAATGGTTTACATATTTTAATATTTTTTTCTCTCTTTTTCAACTCTTCTTATTTCTTCTGCTTCTAACACCCTAATTACAATTTTGCTGATTGCATTCATTGTGCCACGACCCCCAACCTTCTCCTACTCTCCAGCATTCCAATTAAATAATGTGATTTTAAATTACTTAAAATCAGACTCAATATTCTTTCGCTAAATGAAACCATATCTCATTTTCCTCACAAAAGTATCACTTTTATAGTGAAAATTGAAGGTAAAAACTCCAAATAATGCAATAATTATTCTTTAAATAAAATTGACTTCTTTGTATAAACGTCACTATCACATGAAACGAACATGCCTCTAATTTAAATCATCTATTTAAATAATGCATTTCTTCATTTATTGTGATCAGACTTTATTCTAAAGAAAGTCAAATATAGTAAAAAATCACACTTATTGCATTTGTTCATAAGCCGAAAGAAATTAGCTAAAACATTACTTTATATGCATTGCAGAATAAAGTCATATTAAGCATGCACAAATATTTATTATTTATCGAGAATAAATCACAAATATAATATAATTAAATATTATATATACGACATGCGCACATTAAACGCATATAACATGATTACAATAAAAACATAATTTAATCATATTCCATATATCCGTAGGAATATAAAGTAATCTTTAAACATGTATAAAAAATTTATTCTTCATCAAGAATAATCCACCATGATATAATGTTATTAAATATTAAATCACATATATCACATGCTTACTCAATGGATCACATCATTGTTAAATCACATTTAATATTATTCAACACAATATGTAATCAAATGAAACAAGCAAAATAGATAATTCATATTATGAACTTATCTCATTTATTTGTTACCAATATTTCGCCTTTAGTAGCTTCCACGTATTTGATAGAATCTTTGACACCATGGAAGTTCGAAAGTTCATTCGATCGGTTTGAATTTTACTACAACAAAATATCCAAACTCGAATTAGTCATAAAATAAATAAAATCTTAATTTATGACATAAAACGAAATTAAATAAAATTCATCTCTTGATTTCATCATCATTCCGTTGAATATTACCATCTTCAAGAAACACTCAAGTATTATCTTAAGTTGTTGGGAAAAATCTAGTAGGAGCGTAACGGGCGGTGTTTATGAAGATGCAAAATGTAAACGTCGAGGCACGAGTTTAGACTCGCTTTCTTTAAGACAATATTGCCCCGTTCTTGGTGGTTACGGAATACGGCAATCCCAAGATACAACAACCGCGTCTTGGCAATAGTACCATTATAAATTCCTGAGTCTAACGAACAAAAGATTGTTCCAAACTCTCTCTATGGACTCGTATGAAATAAATGCGTTTCTAGACATTTAATATGCAAAAGTATTTTTACAAGATTAAATTAATATTTAAGAATATTCAAAGTACTCAAATTAGTACTAAAGAGTTCTTAAAATAATATTTAAGAACTTCAAAAATATTTTTAATGCTCAACATAGCATTAAATATTCATCCACATTCTTAAAATATTAAAAATAATATCTAAGAAACAAAAGAATTCTCAAAATACTCATATTAGTATTTAGAAGAAAAAGAGAGATGAGAAATGATATTTGGGATTTTTAATTCCATAAATGGAGGGCCTATATATAGAAAATAAAAAGTTTTGGATCAAAAATTGCAACTTTTCGTACATTGCATTAGGGCCCAAAAGGTGTGTCTTTTGGACTAAAAGCCCCCTGAAATGGCTTTTCAAAACAGCCCCAAAAGTTGGCTTGTTTGTTAAATAGCCCCCAAGTAGCACGAATCTAGTGTAGCGGGTTCACGGTGCACCCGCTTTTCAACCAATCATATTGCTCACTTGAAGGGTGCTAATTTGGTGCGTCTAGGTGCACCCGTTGTGGTGCACCTCATCCCTTATCTTTTCTAAACTTATAATTTGATCCCAAAACTTTGAATCTTGAACAATTACGTCCTTTCAAGTTGGTCCTTAGTTTTTTCGATTCGAACATTTTTGTCCCAATTAAATGAACTTTTCTCATATGATCGTGGCCATCGATTATATGATTTGTGATCATTTAATTACTTATGTATATATCGATAAATCAATTCCAACTATAAATAACGTTTTAAGTGATTCACTTTGTTAATTAATTTCTCATTCACCTCAAATCGGATTTGAGTAATTAAATATTCTAAATTTATCTACTCTAAACTTAGAATAATTTGAGTCAAAGACATTCCGCTTTCGACATACGAAATTCACTTAATCTTTATGTAAATCATGCTAAAACACAATTTACTCAATCAAGATTTCCAACATTGAACCACTCCCATATTATGTACTTAAATCCATTTATTTCCTAAAATAACCATTATGCTTGCCATGCCATTATTTCTTGAACATTATACACACATATTGATAAGATTCAACACAATTACTACTTTTATTTAGATAATTGTCATTGAACAAAATTACAACAAAACTAAATTAAGATATTAAAGAATGTAAAAAAAACGTCAGGAAAAAAGCTAATGAATTAATCACTACTTTAGTAATTTGATTTTACTTGATTACATTTGGATTATTCAAATAAACAAAATAACCAAAAAAGAAACAAAATATAATAATTAATGCAAAGAAAATGGGTTATGCCATAGAAATAGCAACGACCAACAATAGGCCTCCACCAGTTTCCTGGTTATGATCATTTGAATGATGATCTTTTTCTATATCGAAAAAGATAAACCATCACCACAAAATGAGCTATAGATTTGTTGGCCTTGTGTTGCTCATCCACTGCCTCTTGTACATACCCAAAAAGAATTAACAGAAAAACTATGAAGTCTACCGAACGAGTGGCGGAGCCAGGAATTGAAAGTGGGTGGGGCGAAAGTACGATGACGTGGATCGGTTTATTTCGGGTTGAGTTGTTTACGTCGGGTCGAGAGTTCGGATATTGAAAATCACTCAAATACCAAAATTTGACAATTCAAATATGCTATTTGAATACATATATATATATATATATATATATGATCATATAAACATGAACAAAAATCAAAATAGAACTTTATAATCATAAAAAGTTATCACAATATTTACTAAACATAATTATCGAACAGTTTTGCTATAACATAATCTTCTCCTACTTAAATTGTACTCTGCATGTCTTCATCCTATCAAACTCATCAATAATTGATTTTGTATCAAAACTTCGGATAATTTCTTTTTCGATGTACATTATCAAGTTGCAAGATAAGAAATCATCATCCATACTATTCCTCAGTCTTGTCTTCACGATTTTCATAGCAGAAAATGCACGCTCAGTGGTTGCTGTAGATACCGAAAGAGTTAAAAGTAGTCGAATCAGTCTATAAACAAGAAAGTAAGTACACGACTTACCCATTTTCGACAATGCTATGCACAAATCGGAAAGTTTTGAGATTCCTTGAAGTTCTTCATCTCTCTTAATATCAACTTGGAAAAGCTCCAACTGAAATCTAAGATGCATTCTCTCTTGACAAGTAAAATCAGTTGGATAGAATTTTTCAACTAATTTGTATATATCATCAACAAAAAAAAAACTTATAGTCTCCTCTAGGATCAAACGAAGAACTTAAGTTCATCAACTCCAACGCATCTTCATTAAATCGAGTACTCATCTCCCCCAAAATACGATCTATTGTTTCATTAAATATCTCAGTGTGAAAAAAGTGATTTAATGTAACGGGATTACCTCGAACACGGCCTTTAACGGATCGATGAAAATCATTCATATCAGGAATTTCTATGTTTCATTTCCCGTGCTTACAAAATATCTTCACTTTTTCCAATAATGTATCCCATCCATTATCTCTAAAATTTTGAATAATTTGTTTTGTGTTTGAAACTGCACTCATAGCATTTACAATATCTTGAGATTTGCTTTGAAGCATTCTACAAAGATCATCCGCCCTTCCCAATAGTTCAAGCATAAAGTGAGCAATAAACACAAATTCAAATGATTTCATCTCATCAAAAGCTCCATCTGCCATTGATCTAGAATTGTTACTTGGGTCATTTATTATTTAAAGTAAGACAACAAGAGTAGGGTCATACAATTCAAGTAAGTTGCGAATGAAATGCAAATAAGAGCTCCATCGAGTATCACCTGGACACTTTAGAGTTTTAAGTTGATTTTTTCCACGTCCAGGTTGAAGCTCATCAATTGCAATCATTTCTTCAATGTGAATAGCTTCAGCAATTTGCAGTTGATCATGACGTTTGGCTGAAGAACCAACTGCACTAATGATACCCAGCAAATGTGAGAAGAATTTTTCAATGGAAAGAGTACTTCGCGATGTTGCTACCAACACTAGTTGTAAACGATGTGCAAAACAGTGGACATAATAAGCATACGGACACTTTCAAAAATAATGTTTGCAAGCCATTCCATCCTCTCCGCATGTTACTAGCACCATCATATCCTTGTCCTCAAATATTTTGTATACTAAGATTATGGTGAGAAAGTACTTCAACAATCTTTTCTTTCAAAGTGCTTGCTTTAGTGTCCAATACATGAATTATATCAAAGAACCTTTCCCGAATAACTTCATCTTTATCAACAAACCTTAAAACTATCGCCATTTGCTCACATTTGGACTCATCTCGAGATTCATCAACAATAATACAAAACTTTCCATCATCACCAATTTCATCTCGGATGAATTTTTGAGTTTTACTTGCATAGATCGATAAAATCTTCCTTTGAGACTGATGAGAGGCATACGTAGTATTATGAGGGGCATTTTGCAAAACAGTAGCATAGACATCTTCATTATAAGATGGTTTATGTTTTATTATCTCCAAGAAATTCCAACGATTGTTTGAACTCAGGCTTTCATCATGACCCCTAAAGGCAATACCTTGAAGTGCACACAATTTAGCAACTTCAGCTGAGACTCTAACCCGCATCCGATTCATCTCAACCGACCTTTTTCCCACTTTCTCTACGACTTTTCTAATACACTGGTTGGATTTCAACAAATCGTGACAACTTTGTACGGCTAATGGATGCTTAGAATAAGGACATGATACAACGTGATTTTTAAAAGCACAATCTGTCCCGCCCACTTTCTTCCATTTGTTAAACCCTTTCGTAACAAAAGCATTTGTTGTAGAATTGCTTGATGGATTGCCAAATATAGAACACGGAAGACAAAATGCCATATTCTTTGTAGTAGAATACTCTAACCATTCAGGAAATAGTCTATACCAAGATGTTAGAAACTTTCTACTTCCATCAACATGTGCGGAGGAGTTTGTAGGTATAGTTTGAAACGGACCATGTCTCAAATAAAGCACGTCGAATTTCATCCCTTTTCTTTGGTGGATATTCCCAAATCATTTTTCGTTTTCCTGGATCCCGTTTAACATCAACAACATCTGACTCTTTCTCAATCCCTAAAGCTTTTGTAGGATACGAATGCGGAGTTGTAATTTCACATCTCGAATTTTTTGCAGCTTCATGTGAATTGTTCTCTGTCCTTGGGACTTTTGTAGGACGAGAGTGGTCTGAGGATTGCGTCGGATTATGCGGAGTAGTGGCTTGAGGACAATCCTTTTGAAAATATGAATCAATTCTTTTATTCATCGTGCTTATAGCCTTGATTCAATATTGCAAAATAGTAGCTCATGATTAATGAAAAATTTCACAAACGGTTCGATTCGATTAATTTCAATTAATCAAATGGTTAACCGAAACTTAGTCCCACAAAATTCAAAAGCTTGAAAGTTGAGTTTTTCTTGTAATCTTGTTCATTACAAATTCACAAGATTGAGAAAAAAAGATAAATAATTATGTTTATCAATTATCATGATTCATGTGCTAAGTTTTTCAACAAATTTAAACCCCAAACGAAAAGTAGTAAAATTACCAATTAGATAGTAAAAACTTAGAAATTACAATTACCCATTAGTTATTAACACTCATTACCCAAACCTAATTACTAAACAATAACATTTTTATAACAAAATTAACAAATTATATTGAAACTATTAATTATTATAAAAATAAAAAATACATAATCTATATAATCTTGCCTAGGGTTTGGAATTGAAACTTGAGAGATGGAGTAGGATGTGGCGGCTGGTGGGGCCGGAGACGATGAGCCAACAATTGAGTTTGAGCAATTGAATTGAGTGAATAGAGGTAGTGGACTTGAATTGATATTTGAGTGAATAAAGAATAGAGATAGTAGGGCAGGCAGGCTGTGCGTGAGGGGTAAGGAAAATGGATTGGGAAGAAGTGGGATGAGTTTTTCTATTCCAATTTGGTGTTCCACTCCCTGTTCCACAAATGAGAGGAGGACATGTGTATAGGAGAATAAAGAGTTAATTTAAATAAAATTTTACTTTTCCATTTTTGCCCCTTTCTCTATCATACGTGAACTATCTCTCCTATTATTTCTCAAACCCATTCTCTCTCTCTTCCTTCTCTCTCTATATTCAAGCAAAATGTCAATCTTCTTCTCCAACCATTTCTCCAACCAAAAATCGAAAAAAACAAATATCATTTCGAAAAATGTCAAAAACAATTTTCAGGTTTTTACTTTTCAATTTTATTTTAAGAATTTCATTTCTTTTCTTTTGTTGCTAAATTTAGACATATGCATGATTGTATGAAGAAAATAGGAACACTGTTATTGATCTTTATAGTCCTTAAAGCAAGAACAATAAAACAAATAGGTTATCACTAAGAAATCGCTACCCTCTTTCTTTCTTGTTTGTTTGTTTTTCTCATCTGTTTCTGCTAAAATTTACTTTCCTGAACCCATAATTTTATATGAATATTTAAAATTACCAATTTATTCTTGACCCAATAGGAACAATTTTTAATTAATCCTGTAATGAAAAGGGTCGGTTTATAATGATTTGAGGGTCTAAATCGGTGACATCCCAACTGCTGAAATTTCCAGATTCTATTACACTGTTGGTTAAAGATTAGTATAAATAACGTTCACTACAAGAAAATGTATTTCTTATGACAAAAGTAATGGTAACCAACCCAATGTTTGTCGCGCAAATTAGGTTTCTCGTAACAAAATATTTATATTGTTACCCAAAAGTAACTTTATGGTAACAATTCTACTTATTCGTTACAGAAAGTTAAATCTCGTCATAATAGGTTGTTTATTTAGTGACGATAAGAGTTAATTCGTTACCTAAAATAAATTGCCGTTACGCAAAAGAAAATGTTGGTTTTGATCATATTCAATTGTGACAACTTATTTATCTTCTTGTAACAAACTTTGTAATCGTTACATAAAATTCATTTGTAACAACTTTAATTCGTTACAATAAATTGTTTTTATCCTTGGCAGTAAAATGGGTAATATACGTTGTAGATATTGAAATTTTGCAAGCGAATCAAATCATGTCACGTGGAAATATTGACCAATCAAAAGTCGTCTACGACAAAAGATATTTATTTATTCAAGTTAAGTTTTGGATAAATTCAAGTTAAGTTTTGGATAATTATCAATTCAAGTTAAATTTTGGATAGTATCTAGAAGATCTATCTAGATCTTCTATCAGCCAATCAAATGACTCTAAAATTATGATAATTATTTATTAAATCAAATAGATAATTATCAGTGGATTCCAAATTATCCAAAACTCTTCCATCCTACACCTATAAATAGGGTCATTTGGAGTTCATAAATTACACACAGAAGTTCAATCAAAAAGCTAGAGAAGACGAAGAAGCTCTCCAAATTTTCTCTACGAAGGTTCTTCGAATATATAAAGAAGATTCAAGGCGTTCTAGGCGATATTCAAGGCGTTGTTGAAGATATTCATCAAATTATAGCGTTTGATTCGTAATTACGGTGCTAAACCTACGAATTAACGTTATAGAAATTCAAATCAAATTCAAGGAAGATCAAAGTCACAAAGTCAACCTTGAAGATATTCAAATTCCATATCAAATTCAACGTTTGATCCGAGATTAAGCTGCCAAGCCCTCGAATTAACGTTATAAACATTCAAGTCAACGTTGGAGAAGATCAAAGAAGCAAAGTCAACTCCAATATTCAAGTCAACATATTTTGAAGGAAGAATCAGAGGATTAGAATAGAGATTTGTACCCCATATTTTTATTTTGATTAATATAAATTTCATTTGTCACAATTTTTGTGTTTCTTGATTTTCAGAATTACAAATTTGTTGTGTACAAATTTTTGGCACGCCCAGTGGGACTATCTCTACCTCTCATCTCTTCACTTCAACAAGTTCAAATGGATGCTCAAGTCAAATCTATGAAGATAGTGGAATCCAAGATGATCATCTCAAATCCTTCAAACTCCACGAGTGAAGTCATCGGCGTCACCACAAGAAGTATGCACATGAAGCTACAAACATCTTCAAAGGTGGTTCCCCTACTTGAGCATGTTGAGGATGACGCATTCTGCTTTGGTGATGAAATCAATCATGATGAAGAGAAGTATTCATCCACACAACGTTCTACATCAAGTGACTCAAACATCGCATGTGTCATGATGACAAATGTTACCACTCCGGAGGAGCAAATTGCAAACTTGACAAAAGCTGTTGAAGGATTAACGAAGCATGTTCAAGATCAAGCCACTCTAATTGAAAATTTGATGAAGAAAGCAGACGACGTGGATGCCATGCACGAAATTGAACAACAAGTTGAGGCGCAAGATGAAGTTGAGGCATCAAAGAATCAACATCTAGTTGAGAAGGAAAAATCTATTGTCGTGGAGCTTCAAGTTTCAAGTGATGGGACGATTCCAACTGCTCGACTTAAGGAGTTTATCATGAGTACTATCCAAGACAATCGCAATGGGAGATCCAAGATGCCTTTAACTTATGTCAAGCCATATACTCAAAGAATTGATCATTTGAAGATGCCAACTGGTTACCAACCCCCAAAATTCCAGCAATTTGATGGCAAAGGAAATCCAAAGCAACATGTGGCGCACTTTGTTGAAACATGCAATGATGCTGGAACTTATGGCGATCAACTAGTCAAGCAATTTGTTAGATCACTGAAAGGCAATGCATTCGACTGGTACATTGATCTTGGTGCTAACTCAATCAACAACTGGGAGCAATTGGAGCAAGAATTCCTCAATCGCTTCTATAGCACCCGTCGCACAATCAGCATGCTTGAACTCACCAATTCCCGTCAATGGAAGGATGAACCAGTCATCGACTACATTCATCGTTGGAGAAATTTGAGTTTCAACTGCAAAGATAGATTGTCTGAGTCCTCTGCTATTGAAATGTGTATTCAAGGGATGCATTGGGGTCTTCGATACATCCTTCAAGGAATTCAACCGACAACGTTTGAAGAGCTGGCCACTCGAGCACATGATATGGAGTTGAGTATGACTGGAAGTGTACTTGATGAGTCATATGTCCAAGAGCCTTGGAGACAAGAAATCAACAAAGGGGGCAAGTCATTCACAAATGCTTCTAATGATGAGCCCATATCTGATAGTGATGAACATATGGAAGAAAGTGACGTTCAAGCTCGTCATCCAAACTTTGACTAAAGATGCTAAATCAATGCTCCTTGATAAGAGCATAAACTATCAGCAAGTCTCCTTGATAAGAGTTTAAACTTTCAATAAATACAAAAGCAAATGCACTCCTTGACACGAGTATAAAAGGTCTACATGTCAAATCAAAAGAAGTACTCCTTGACACGAGCATAAAAGGTCTAGAAGTCAAATCAAATCAAATGAAGTTCTCCTTGGCACGAGCATAAAAGGTCTACAAGTCAAATCAAATCAAATCAAGTCCTCCTTGACACGAGCATAAAAGGTCTACAAGTCAAATCAAATCAAATCAAATGAAGCCCTCCTTGACACGAGCATAAAAGGTCTACAAGTCAAATCAAATCAAATGAAATTCTCCTTGACACGAGTATAAAATGTCTACAAGTCCAACCAAATCATGTACTCCAAGCCTTGAAGAGTATAAACTAAATATGGCATCTCTATGAAAAAAAAAAATTGAACTACGTTATGACTTGATCCCTTTTTCTTAGGGTACGTAGGCAACTTAAATATATCTAAGTTCAGTCATAAATTCAAATCAAATCATATTCTCTCGATGGAGTGACGTCACTCATTCAAAAGAATTTTGAAAGAAAGATCTCACCGTGACATGGGGGCATGTTAATCTCGTTGTGACACAAACAACTTGCGGTGGAAGCCAACAAAGTATTTTCGAGAAGACACCAAACTATGCGAAAGACTTTCATGGTATCAAAGCTCAAATGGAGGCTATTCTTAAGGCATGATTTTTATGTTGAGACGTTGCGACTCATCCACTACGAAGTATGCTTTGAAATAACCAAACTTCCGTGAACGAGTCTCAAGGGGGCATTTGTAGATATTGAAATTTTGCAAGCGAATCAAATCATGCCACGTGGAAATATTGACCAATCAAAAGTCGTCTACGACAAAAGATATTTATTTATTCAAGTTAAGTTTTGGATAAATTCAAATTAAGTTTTGGATAATTATCAATTCAAGTTAAATTTTGGATAGTATCTAGAAGATCTATCTAGATCTTCTATCAGCCAATCAAATGACTCTAAAATTATGATAATTATTTATTAAATCAAATAGATAATTATCAGTGGATTCCAAATTATCCAAAACTCTTCCATCCTACACCTATAAATAGGGTCATTTGGAGTTCATAAATTACACACAGAAGTTCAATCAAAAAGCTAGAGAAGACGAAGAAGCTCTCCAAATTTTCTCTACGAAGGTTCTTCGAATATATAAAGAAGATTCAAGGCGTTCTAGGCGATATTCAAGGCGTTCTTGAAGATATTCATCAAATTATAGCGTTTGATTCGTAATTACGGTGCTAAACCTACAAATTAACGTTATAGAAATTCAAATCAAATTCAAGGAAGATCAAAGTCACAAAGTCAACCTTGAAGATATTCAAATTCCATATCAAATTCAACGTTTGATCCGAGATTAAGCTGCCAAGCCCTCGAATTAACGTTATAAACATTCAAGTCAACGTTGGAGAAGATCAAAGAAGCAAAGTCAACTCCAATATTCAAGTCAACATATTTTGAAGGAAGAATCAGAGGATTAGAATAGAGATTTGTACCCCATATTTGATTTTGATTTATATAATTTCATTTGTCACAATTTTTGTGTTTCTTGATTTGCAGCAATACAAATTTGTTGTGTACATACGTGTCTCTTATCTTGGCCACATACTAACAATTTCAGATTCAACACTTCTATGAGTCTTTTGAGCTTCCATGTCTCTCTCCCCCCTCCCCTAGCAAAGGGATTTTTCTTGTCCCCCTCACCCCAACCCTTGTCCCTGTTCGTACACCTGTTCTTGTAGTGGTTGTTGAATTGAACCGTTTTGAAGTCATAATACATAATAAATGGAGATTGAGAATAGAGAAAAAGAGATTATGGATGAAAGTAAGTTCAACAATCACAATCAGAAAGCCAAAAAGAAGAGTAAAAAGTATTCTTTCATCCCAAGATTGGGGTATATGAGATTAAACGATGATGTTTCTGAGGTTGATGAAACGCCAGATGTTGAGGGGAGTTTCAATGTGGAGGCACATTGTAAAGAAAAGGATCATTTTCCAAGCCACCTGATTGTGATGGTTAATGGTATTATTGGCAGGTGTTTATATCTTATTGTAAATAATAAATTCAATAAGTTTTTCTGGCGTGAAAAGTCACTTATAATGCACCATTAATGGATTACCTTTTAGTTTGACATTTTGATTGAATATAGAGAGTGAAGGAAGAGAGAGAGAATGGGTTTGAGAAAGAATAGGGAAGATATTTCACGTATGATAGAGAAAAGGGCAAAATTGGAAAAGTAAAATTTTATTTAAATTAACTCTTTATTCTCCTATACACATGTCCTCCTCTCATTTGTAGAACAGAGAGTGGAACACCAAATTGGAACAGAAAAACTCATCCCGGAAGAAATGTGATTTTTACTTTTTACTATAACATATATTGCACAATGACCCCTAAACTATGCATAACATTTTATTTAGATCTCTAATTTCGATTTTATCAAACTTTTATTGTGGGCTTAGATTAGTTTAGATCCAATATAAGTTAGGGCCACTTTTATTTTGAATAAAATTAGTTGGGACAAGTAAAATAAAAAATTATTATGGGCTTAGTTTTGAATTTTTATAGATGTCTCAATTATAATTAGGTGTGGCTAATATTAATTTTTTTTTTTAAATATACATATGTTTTAAAAAATTTGGGGGCGATATTGTTAAAAATTTCACAATATACCTATGTTATAAATTTTAAAATATACGTATGTTAAAATTTAAAAAAAAAAAAAATTTGAGGGGGGGGCGGCCGCCCCCGCCCCACCCTGTCTCTGCCATTGTACCGAACTAAATATGTCGTATGGCTTTCAAATTTGGTTAACCACCAATTAAAGACTGATGATGGTGTACCTCATACCAACAATGCAAATGTGTATCAATATAAAAATATAATAGTGAGCCATTCATATTCATAGGAAAATTTTTATTTAGTATTAAATTCTACTTGATATATACATTGAACATTCTTTTGAACATTTAATATTAAGTTCATTAATATTCAACAATAATAAATATTTTATCATAAGAATATATATATTGAACATATTTGTCAAATTAAAATGTACCTATTATATACATTGAATATATTTGTTTAGTATTGATTTCAAGTTCATGCACACTTATCTTAGTCTTCTTTATAAATCATTTCATATGTAAATCATGTAAATCATTCGTGTTTTTAGTATATCTATAGATATAGATATAGATATATATAGATGGGGCTTTTTGACCTTTGTTCTTTCACAAGGGTATTTTTTATATTAACTTATACGACAGGGGGTTAAATGCAATTAACCCCTCTTTTATTACGAATATCTTTGATGTCATCGATGAAAACATTTGGAGTCTTCTCTGTGTGAAGAAGACCCATCACCAACCTTCTCTTCAAACGCAATATTATCCAAATGGAAGAAAAAAATCACAAGAAAGAGACAGATAGCAGTATTAAGAATGTAAAAGAAGATAGCGACACATATAGAAAGAAAATTATGCACTCAAAATACAAAACTGTGTCAATAATTTTGGAAAAAATTGAACATACAAATATAATGCAAGGATGATATGATAATGAAGAAAGAGTGTGAAGCACACATTGAGGCATGTGGACGTGAGCAACCCATTTGCCCCATCATTGGATGTGGTTTGCAATTCTCACCTCCAAATACTAATCTTCATTTTTTGTGCATTATCCCCATCCCATTTGTCTTCTTCCTATCTTTTTTTCTTGAATTACTTATTTTTCTTATCTGCAATTTTTTCCCTTGGTTCACTCCCTTTTCATGTTTATCTAGTATTTGTAGTCCCTTCACTGGTTTTCCCTTGTATGTACTCTTTTCAACACTCTTGAGCCTTAAGGTCTGCTTCTTTGTGTCTCTGTGTGTGTGTTGATGAAACATAATTTGTTTTTAGTTTGTGGGTTGTAGATGAAAAGGGTATTCGTTTTGAAGAAATGGGTGTTCTTGTGGTGTTTAAGTTTTACCTTTTGGAGTTGCAGTTTGTTTAAGCTTATTGTGAATAAGTATCTCTAAGTGCACATGTGGATGCAGTTAGTTCTTGATTTACTTGATCAGTCTTATTGAATAAATGCTAAGTATCTCTTTGTTGATGACAATTGTTAGATTATATAATAAGTATAACTTGTCATTCGCATCATTAGTTAAGCACTAATGTTCAGTTTCCCATATAGTATTATGAGGTTTGAGTTATTTGGATTCGAGGGTTTCGGAGCCAAGTGGTGTTGTATCCGTAGTTACAATCCTTTTGTATAATTTTCAAATACTATAAAAATTTGAGTTGTTTTTCTGATCAAAATGATGGATATAAATATACCTACTATTGGAGTCATTTAAAATCGTTAGCTTAATCTGATCACACAAATCAACTTATTCATTCTCCGATGATCATAAAATGTTATGTAATCTGTTAGAAAGAATTGATGATACTAAGTTATCAGATGGAAAAACATTAGATTACCGATTATCTTATACGTCTCTTATTTCTGTTTTGATCAAGATCTCCGGAAGGGACTTTTGAAAATTCAACCACAGGGATGGCTGAGGTCACTAATGTCAGTGAGTATCAGGCTATTGCCAAGGAAAAATTGCCCAAAATGGTGTACGACTACTATGCATCAGGTGCAGAGGACCAGTGGACTCTGGCTGAGAACCAAAATGCTTTCGCAAGGATTTTGTAAGTGCCTTCCTTATAAGAGTGTTGAATTCATTTTTTGTCCCCTGTAATGTTTACTTATATATGAGAATGCAATTAAAAATTACAGGTTTAGGCCTCGGATTCTAATTGATGTGAGCAAGATTGACATGACGACTACTATCTTGGGCTTCAAACTTTCGATGCCCATCATGATTGCCCCAACTGCTATGCAGAAAATGGCCCACCCTGAAGGTAATGCCAACATAGGGTTGTAAATGAATTGAACCACATCTTGTTCAAGTTTGTTTAAATTATTATGGACCTTCAAAAATTCTATTTAAGCTTGATTTGATTGTTAATCGAACAAAGCCTTATACGAGCCGGACACATGTCAAACTCGAGTAGTTTGTTTTTTAGGTATATTTATGTTCTAGTTTTTTAACTAATTTAGCTAAGCGCAAGTGAAGTTTGGTTCATGGTGTTAAAAACTAGCTTCAACGAATTTAGTGAATGTCTGTATCGGCTATTTTTAGATTAATACAACAATATAGCGAAATCAATATAGCCAACTTCATTTTTTATGTTTGTATCTTGCATTTAACGAATGTGCTAATATGAATAATCTATTTTAATTACACAGGAGAATATGCAACAGCTAGAGCCGCATCAGCAGCTGGAACAATCATGGTTTGGTTTCTCTCATATTTTCATTTTGAATTTTATACACTAAAATCTTGAATTTGACAAGGCTTTCTGGAAATGAGAAATTAAAATGTGCACACTGTATTAACTTAAATGCTTTAGATTAATTTTGTGAATTCACTTTTATTGTGTTGAAATGAAATAGTATCTTGATGATCTATTGCATATCAACCACTTTATAGTGTAGACATTAAATATGCTTCTCTTTGCAGACACTGTCGTCATGGGCCACTTCAAGTGTTGAAGAAGTTGCTTCAACAGGGCCGGGCATTCGATTCTTCCAGCTTTATGTAAGATTGTAGTTATTACAGTTATTATTCTATACACTCAAAATGCAAAATTGCAGCATTGATAGGATATGTCCAGCAATTTTAATTTTAATCCTAATGTTTATAAACTTACAATTAGTTCCATCCTTTTTGCCTTTTTGGTCCCAACCCTTTATCATGTGCCTTGCACATAATCAATATTTAAATTAACATGTGCATTTCAGGCACGTGATTCCTTCTGTTTTCTTATGATGGACCTTAAGTGCAAATAACTGCATCATGCAGGATTAATTTTGCAAGTTCGTAAACAATGCGATTAGCATTGCAATAGACACTAAGTACCTATGAGATCAATAGTACAATTTTTCCTGCACAAAATCCCAGGTAGATTAATAGGACTTATAATCTATTGAATATTGTTCAGGTCTACAAGGACAGGAATGTTGTGGCTCAGCTTGTGAGGAGAGCTGAAAGGGCAGGTTTCAAGGCCATAGCACTTACCGTGGATACCCCGAGATTGGGACGCCGTGAAGCTGATATAAAGAACAGGTCCCAAAGTCAATTCAAACACCAACGTAATATGAAAACCTAGTGATATAGCATGACCTCGTATGCACCCTATACGAGCCTGAACCCTAAACCCTAAAGCATCGTACAAATGTCCCTACGACCGTAATACCTTAGTACGGATACTGTACCTTATTTGCCTAAAGGTCCCTGATCTAATTATGCTTATTTGTATTACACTACCTAACCCGCGTGTTTATATCGGATCAGACCCGGTGTTGCCCTAACCCGCGTGATCTGATATGTCCATTTAAGGGACACGTGTAAGACATCCCGCAGATCCCGCAATCGTCCGTACATTGGGTACTGTGCCTATAAATAGCCCCATTTAATATTAGAAAGAGGACTTTTGACCAACTGAACAGTACCTCTGCTGTACGTTGTACGATCTGACAGTACGTTCCCATTATACTCTAAACCGAGTTAAGAACCTCGTATATGACCTTAACGTCAACATTGAACTACGTTTAGACTTGATCCTAGTATAAAGGTACGTAGGTAGCTCAGTACTTCTGAGTGCAGTCTATATCCATTGTACGACCCTTTTTGGTCTAATTCGAGCTTCGGCTTGATTTGGCCCGTAAGCATTTTACGAAGCTATATCACCTAGATATTTGACTTATGATGTCTGAAAAGAACTTGTAATGGTTCTTACACAGATTTACGCTACCACCATTTTTGACATTGAAGAACTTTGAGGGTTTGGACCTGGGGAAGATGGACCAAGTAAGTGGCAAAGTGATATCTTTTTGGTTACTCTATAAAGTGTACCAATGAGGTTTTAACTCACAGTCTGTGGTATATAGGCTGATGACTCTGGTTTAGCTTCATATGTTGCCGGTCAAATTGATCGTACATTGAGCTGGAAGGTAAATTGGATCCTCTTGAGTATATCTTTTGAAGATCAATTAAGTGATAGAATGATTGGAATCTGCTGCATGTTTCATCATGCCTTCATTTGTTTTCTTTTTCTTTCTGTTTTCCTGGTTGTCAGTTCCCCAGAGTTAAACTAATACTCGTTAAACAAAATAATGGAAGACATTATTGAATCAATAGTATTTTTCCCGAGAAAATCAATCTCTCTATCTCACTCTAGTCTGAATGGTGTCTATTTGAATATTGACATAAACTAATATTCATTTAACAAAGTAGTAAAAGATACATGATTGGTTTAATCTGAATGATTTGTATTTAAATATGGGACAGGATGTGAAATGGCTCCAAACAATTACTTCGATGCCGATCTTGGTGAAGGGTGTACTCACTGCTGAAGATAGTAAGAACTACAACCCACAAATCTCTTTTTTCCTATATATATATATATCTCTATCTCACCATATAAATATTTCTTGTAAAACGAATTTTTGAATTACAGCAAGGATTGCCGTTCAGAACGGGGCTGCTGGTATTATTGTATCCAATCACGGTGCTCGCCAACTTGATTACGTGCCTTCCACTATCATGGCTCTTGAAGAGGTATCCATTATTTTATAACGTTTATATTTTTAGTCAGTTTTCTCACTAACCATCTGTCTGCAAGTTCAGGTTGTGAAGGCTGCACAAGGCCGAGTCCCGGTATTTTTGGATGGTGGGGTCCGGCGTGGAACAGACGTCTTCAAGGCATTGGCATTGGGAGCCTCTGGCATATTTGTAAGTACAAAAGACACAAAATTCAAAATCCATTTTCAAGTTTTTAAATCACAAAATTCAAAATAAACTTAACACACCAAATTCTAATCCAAATTCTACTTTTTTTCAACTCTGCTTTTCACTTTCCTATATAATTACCTATTAATTATATATACATACTTTCACACATTTATCAATAAAATCAATCATTATTTCACTTTAAGGCACATATCAATGCTATTGCTATTACTATATTCTCAATATGAGCATTTTATTTGTTGACATTGTCAGATTGGACGACCTGTGGTTTTCTCATTGGCTGCTGAAGGAGAAGCAGGTGTTAGAAAAGTACTACAGATGTTGCGTGATGAGTTTGAGCTCACTATGGCCTTGAGCGGTTGTCGTTCCCTAAGTGAGATCACTCGTAATCACATTGTGACTGAGTGGGACGCTCCACGTGCTCCCAAATTATAGAGCTCTTTTTGTTGAAAATCAAGAGCCCGTGGATTTGTGATGACATATATTTGAAAATGGTAACCTTTCCAAGGTGATGGACCAATATATTTCTCTGTTGATGACTATAATTTGTATATTGTTTACTTCATGTTTCATTGTATAGACAGCACACGTTTTTATCTTTATAATGCCTTTGGGATGTTTGGATCTTATTTTTAGTGAGAGTATCAAATAGATGTGTTTATATCATACATTTAATAACAACTAGTCAAATCCACGTGCATTCGCACGTGAAAACTTATGTGAAAACTTATGTTATACAGTGAAATTATTAGAAAAGTTTGAATGTAATTTCAAAATAATATAAAACTTATAAACAATTTTTATATTCAAATATTGTTATTATATTTATTTATTTGATGAAGTAACATAGTTAACGTGAAATACAAATTTGATTTTATGTTCAATATATTTTCACATATTTAGTTAATATTAAATTAAGTAGTTTGTAAATGTTATTTCCCTATATGAAAGCTTATATATATGAAGTCTTTTGATTAACCAAATATAGGAGTTTTTAACAAATTAAAATTCTAGATTACCGATTTTCTCATAATTAATTTTAAAAATTACTAAAACATCCCTAAAAATGTATTTGTATATGCAAAGACCAATGAAAATATCTTTCGATCTCAAATATTCATTTTATAGTCTTTTTATTTAAAATACTTAAATTTTTTGGACTAAATTATCTTTGATTCAATTGAATAGAAACCATAATATTTTAAACTTTCCAATTTGGTAATTTTATAATACGAATTTTAGTTGTTAGTTTTAAGTATTTTGAATGTTGTTATATAAAGGAAAAAGGACTTGAGGTTTCAAGTAATTTTCTAAAATATGAAAGTGATAATTATTGATGATAATGAAAAAGAATTGAGGAGAGGAAAAGTTTCAATTTTACAAAGTTTATAGAAAAATAATTATTCAAAGTATTATTAAAATGATTTTTTTTATCTTTTAGAACATTTTATATAGAAGTGCATTTTACAACTGAAAGAAATATTGTTAGACTCAAAAAGCTGAGATTAAAAATTTATTAAAAGCATTATTGAAAATAAATACTATTAAAAACTCAAAAGAGTTAAGATATAACCAAATAACATAAAATTTGTGCAAACTTTCATGTGTTATACTAACATATATTTTTTTAACTTTTATTTCATATAGAAACATAAAATAAAATAAATTGAAATTGTTATTAATGTCTATTTTTTTTTTGTTCTGTTTATTAATGTCTATATTAGGAATAACTGAAATTCTCCATGAATTCTTTAATAATACATTGTTCAAATTATTGTGAAAATAGTGTATTTTGAGATATAATTCACATATTAGGAGAAATAGTTGGCATTTAGTGGTTTTATTATATTAATGAATAATGTATTAATAAAGTTTATTCACAAAAATTACCAAAATCATTAAAATTTTATTATAAATTTGAAAACTTGAAGCATATGATTTTAGATCATCAACAATTTTCTCATACGTATTTTGTTTTTCCTTTTTTTTTTTAATTTATAAAAACCATGGTGTTCAATAAAAAAATCCTTGATGTTTTTTACTTATATCAATATTCCATTACATTAACATGTCAAACATAAAATAAAGTTATTGTCATTTATTATTTCTTTTAAAGTTGAAGCGACTTATAAATTTTAAAAAAAGAAGTTGATGAAACAAATTGTTTGAGCAAATTGCATATTAACATAATTCAATAGGCATATATATAAACAATGGAAATTTTACATATACATACTAAATTTAGTGCTTAATACCTAAAGTATTAAGTATTTTGTATGTTTAATTTTTCTTTTATGATTTATTTTATTTTGAAATTCTTAACGAATTTTATTTGTTGAGATCCTTATTCGTTTTTCTAATAAATACTTAATTTATCTTATTATTAACGATAAAATAAATTTATAATTATCATGTAATTTATGGTTTTATTTATTTTTATTAATTAAAATTAATTAATTAAATAATTAAGTAACTATTTAATTCTTTAATAAATAAAAACTATACTTTTATCATTTTATTTAGACATGGACTACTTTTATAAACTATTTATATAAATAAGTTATTATCTTTCTATTAGATATTATCATAAGTATATACTAATATATATTTAGTTAAATAATATGTATTATTATAATAAGGTAAATTGTAAACATGTAAAAAAGATAGATTATTTTTCTTGTATTTTTTTAATCATGGACTAAACCGATAAAGTTTCAATACTTCAAGGATGGAAATGCAAGTCAAAACCGACAACTCCGATCTCAAATAACCGAAATGACTATAAAAAATTGAATTATTACTCTAAAGACCGTAGATAAACAAATTTACATTTAGAAATGAGATAAACGTAATATTTCAGGGGATAAATCACGATTTCTTAATAAGTATTTCAAAATCCATATTATTTTAATAAGACATTTACATGTTTTCCAAAGAATTTCATGCTTTAACTCATTGGATAAGAAATTGTTCCCTTTTTACTTTAGAATTTAGATTCACTTCAAATTTAATCATTGCAACAAAATTTTAGATTTTACCTGAAAATCGATACGTTATTTTTCGAAAGCTTTGGGTATGTTTGGTTTTGTTTTGGTTGCTTATTTTGGTGAGAATTGTTGGTGAGAAATTTTTGAGGACATGTGCGTTATTGGTGAGATAGTGTGTGGTTTAATTTGAGAATTGGTTTTTGATTTTTTTTTTTTTGTGAGATAGTGGTTGGTTTTATTTGAGAGGGAACATAAGTTACTGTAGCAGTCAAATCATGACAGTTTTTGTCTATTAGTAATTGAATAATATTAAAAAATTATACTATAATATTAAAATTGTAATAATTATATTATTGATGAATATTTGTTTATAAATATTACAATTTAAAATAAATAATGTAATACCCGGTAAATTAATTCACATCACAATACTAAAATGTAATAATAAGTTTAGAAAAAAAGAATATATATATATATATATATATTTTAAAGTGTCATCATGGCATTAGCTAATTAAAGGGGATTTATTTATTTCAACCAATTGGAGTGAAGAATGGTGGGTAGGAATTGAACTTTTTATGTGTGTTAAATAATAGATGATAATTATTGTGTGTTAAATAATACATGATAATTATATATATATGTTAAAGTGTCATCATGACATTAGCTAATTAAAGGGGCTTTATTTATTTCAACCAATTGGAGTGACGAATGGTGGGTAGGAATTGAAATTTTATGTGTGTTAAATAATACATGATAATTATATATATATATATATTAAAGTGTCATCATGGCATTAGCTAATTAAAGGGGCTTTATTTATTTTAACCAATTGGAGTGACGAATAGTGGGTAGGAATTGAACTATTATGTGTGTTAAATAATACATGATAATTATTGTGTGTTAAATAATACATGATAATTATATATAAAAGCCCTTCTTAATCCAAATTATATAAGTGACCTTGTTGGAATAGAACTATCTCATAAATACATCAAAAGAAAAGAGAGAAAAGAGAGGCACAACAAGTTGTTTCAGCAGTTTAAGGTAAGTTAATTATTCTTAACTATATTCTTAACTATTCTTAACCAATTAGAGATAAAATATAGTTAATCATTAGCACTAATTAGAATTCTAATTGGATTGATTGATAAATTAGCACTAATTATAGTGCTAATTAATTCGAACAGTAAACTTGATTAATTTGATTAAATAAGAAAATGATTAGCACTAATTATGAATCTGTTAATCTTCATTTTTTTCTTTGGTTTGAATAATCAAAGGTACAGCAAAGATTGGGTAATTAGATGGAAGGGATTAATTTAAAGTGGGTTTAACAGATAAGTATGATTTGTGGTTAGAGTGTTTGAAATTATATATTGTAAGGAATTGAATTTGTTTAGGAACCTGGAATACTATGACTTTTCTTTTGGCAATTATCCAGACGGTCCAATAAAAAACCATTACCCACTTTTAGATGTGTAATTACTTTAATAAATTTGGATTGGTTAGTGGTGGATCTTGGAATGGAATATTCATAGCTTTTGTTAATTGATTGTATAGTAGTAAAGAAGAAAATTAATAATTGACAATTATTTATGGAGCAGCAAAGTATATAGATATTGAGTAGTAAAATTGAAGACAATGTATATAAAGGAAGGTTTCATGGGAAGTTAAAAAAACTTCAATTTCAGTACGATTAATTATGTTTTACTTATTATTTTAAATGAAGGTTATTAGCTATAAGGAAATCTTTCGGACGTTTTAAGTTTTGGAATTGAGGTAAGTGATTCTTCATTCTTCTAGTTTTATTAAAATTATATATATGTAATCGTTTTGGTGTGTGTGCATGACTTTGAAAATTCGGATCGTGCAAGTGTATATATATATATGGTTTTTGATAAAGTTAAACAATTCAATATTTTTTTGAAAAATATATTTTAAAAAGCGAGTTATGATGTTTAATGGTGATACGAACGTGATTTTGGAAACGTGATTGTTTTGGTGAAAGTGAGATATGACTTGTTGTTATGTGGAATGGACGTGATTTTGAAAAACGTGGTTTCTAGTGATTGCTTTGGTGGTGGTTTATAAAACCCATTGTTGAGATCAATACATCGTTGACTATTTCGGAATAGGAAATGTAGAGCCGAGACCGTGTGAGGTTGGTTAGTGACCCAGTACAGGGGGGTTGTGCCTGTACCAGTGACCCAGTGTAGGGGGGTTATGCCTACACCAGGACCCAGTGCAAGGGGGTTATGCTTGCACCAGTGACCTAAGACAGGGGGTTAAGACTGTCCCTAACCATGTTTGGCTTATGTGTTGGTTTTACGTGGTGATTTTTGTATGTGGAGATTTGGTGGTATTTTAAACGTGCTTTTGTGAACTTATTTAAAAATAATTTATAAATTGTTTGAAACTCATGTGCTATTGTATTATATATGCTTTCAAAAGGTAAAACTATAATTTTCCTATCTTGCTTGATCCGACTGGTTGAGTGATGGAGTTACTTACGAGGCCGTCGAGCTCATCCCATTTTATTAAATTTTTTTAGATATCGAAGCTTAGTAGGAGAAAGTTCGTTATCTCGGATGGGCGTATCTTTATGGACTTTGTTTCATATCTTAACTAGACTCTATTATCAATTTTACCTTAATTTGAATTTCGTTGGAAGACATTAATTGTTTCGTTTTGGACATTGGATTGGTATTATTTTATTTGGGTTTGTACGAGGGATACGACTCGAGTTTCTTTTAATGGAAGTATTTCTTTTATTAGTTGGCGATTCGTATTATTTAGGTATAGATGCTCTATACCGATGTTATTGTTAGGTGAGCCTTGCGGGTTATTGAGATGTTCTCATAAACTCGCGGCGATTGTCATGAGTCGTATCCCTCGTACAAACCCAAACAACTAATACAAATCCAATGTCCAAAACGAAACAATTAATGTTCTCCAATGAAATTCAACTTACGATAAAACTGATAATAGAGTCTAATTAAGATATGAAATAAAGTCCATAAAGATACGCCCATCCGAGATAACGACCTTTCTCCTACTAAGCTTCGATATCTGAATTTTTTTTTAATAAAATGGGATGAGCTCGACGGCCCCGTAAGTAACTCCATCACTCAACCAGTCGGATCAAGCAAGATAGGAAAATTATAGTTTTTACCTTCCGAAAACATATATAATACAATAGCACATGAGTTTCAAACAATTTATAAATCATTTTTAAATAAGTTCACAAAAGCACGTTTAAATGAAATACCACCAAATCTCCACGTACAAAATCACCACGTAAAACCAACACATAAGCCAAACATGGTTAGGGACAGGTTTAACCCCCCTGTCTTAGGTCACTGGTGCAGGCATAACCCCCCCTGCACTGGGTCCTGGTGTAGGCATAACCCCCCTACACTGGGTCACTGGTACAGGCACAACCCCCCTGTACTGGGTCACTAACCAACCTCACACGGTCTCGGCTCTACATTTCCTATTCCGGAATAGTAAACGATGTAATGGTCTCAACAATGGGTTTTATAAACCACTACCAAAGCAATCACTAGAAACCACATTTTCCAAAACCACGTTCATTCCACATAACAAGTCATATCTCACTTTCACCAAAACAATCACGTTTTCAAAACCACGTTCTTATCACCATTAAACATCATAACTCGCTTTTCAAAACATATTTTTCAAAAAAATATTGAATTGTTTAACTTTATCAAAAACAATATATATATACACTTGCACGATCCGAATTTTCAAAGTCACGCACCCACACCAAAACGATTACATATATATAATTTTAATAAAATTAGAAGAGTGAAGAGTCACTTACCTCAATTCCAAAACTTAAAACGTCCAAAGGATTTCCTTATAGCTAATAACCTTCATTTAAAATAATAAGTAAAACATAATTAATCGTACTGAAATTGGAGTTTTTTTAACTTCCCATGAAACCTTTCTTTATATACATTGTCTTCACTTTTACTACTCAATATCTATATACTTTGTTGCTCCATAAATAATTGTCAATTATTAATTTTCTTCTTTACTACTGTACAATCAATTAACAAAAGCTATGAATATTCCATTCCAAGATAATTGCCAAAAGAAAAGTCATAGTATTCCAAGTTCCTAAACAAATTCAATTCCTTACAATATATAATTTCAAACACTCTAACCACAAATCATACTTATCTGTTAACCCGCTTTAAATTAATCCCTTCCATCTAATTACCCAATCTTTGCTATACCTTTGATTATTCAAACCAAAGAAAAAAATGAAGATTAACAGATTCATAATTAGTGCTAATCATTTTCTTATTTAATCAAATTAATCAAGTTTACTGTTCGAATTAATTAGCACTATAATTAGTGCTAATTTATCAATCAATCCAATTAGAATTCTAATTAGTGCTAATGATTAACTATATTTTATCTCTAATTGGTTAAGAATAATTAAGAATATAGTTAAGAATAATTAACTTACCTTAAACTGCCGAAACAAACTTGTTGTGCCTCTCTTTTCTCTCTTTTCTTTTGATGTATTTATGAGATAGTTCTATTCCAACAAGGTCACTTATATAATTTGGATTAAGAAGGGCTTTTATATATAATTATCTAGTATTATTTAACACACAATAATTATCATGTATTATTTAACACACATAAAAGTTCAATTCCTACCCACTATTCGTCACTCCAATTGGTTAAAATAAATAAAGCCCCTTTAATTAGCTAATGCCATGATGACACTTTAATATATATATATATATATATATATATAATTATCATGTATTATTCCACCATTCATCACTCCAATTGGTTGAAATAAATAAAGCCCCTTTAATTAGCTAATGTCATGATGACACTTTAACATATATATATATATAATTATCATGTATTATTTAACACACAATAATTATCATCTATTATTTAACTCACATAAAAAGTTCAATTCCTACCCACAATTCTTCACTCCAATTGGTTGAAATAAATAAATCCCATTAAACTAATGCCATGATGACACTTTAATATATATATATATATATATTTATTTTTTCTAAACTTATTATTACATTTTAGTACTGTGATGTAAATAAATTTACCGGGTATTACAAATAAATTATTAAATATTTACATAATTATTGAGTATAAAATAAATTATTACATATCTGTATTTTGTTTATATATCTATATACTATAAAAATATAGGCATAGAATTTATTACAAATATGTGTCGTGTTTCACTTGATTATTAAGATTTAAGAATTAAGTATAATCTCTATATTTTTGTAAAATGAAATTGAATAAAAAAGCAAATATGAGTCGATATGTTATCTTAAAAAACCTATTAGTCAATTATAAGTGTTCTAATAGGGGACTATAGCCATCTATTGAACTGATGCGAAAAATGCATAATTAATTTATCAAAAAGAATTGTGACATAATCATTTCCTTTTTAACACTTCAAAAAAAAAAATTAAATATAAATATTTAAGTTTTTTATATATTGTTCCCTTAATTTAAAATCAAGTGTTTGGTCCAAAACCAATAGTGGGAAGGAGGTTTGATTTCCAATTATAAGGTATTTTACTATTTAATTATTACTTGGAACCTAATTAAATATTTTTATACTTGATTACAATATTAGAACTAAAATTTTTCTTCTGATAATATATTGTTTTAACATACGTATAATAAGAATAAAGATACGGGCACCAATATCATATACATTGTATGTACATCTAAACTAAGATTATGTTTGATTTTATTTTGATTGATTATATTGGTGAGAATTCTTGATGAAACTATTTTTAAGACACATGCATTTTTTGATGACATTATGTTTAATTTTATTTTTAAAGCGAACATGTTATTTTACAGTAAATCATGTAAGCTTTTGTTTGTTAATAAATAAATAATTATTAAAATATTAAAGTAATAATAGTTATTTACATTAATATACATTTGTGTGTAATAGTAGTTGATATTTATATATATATATATATATGTGTGTGTGTGTAATAGTAGTTGATATATTTAATTTTTACTAATATACATAAATAAAATATGTTGATATTCATATATATGTACATGTATATGGTTTAAGTATACTTAAACAACAAAATGGTACATATATAGTGTATATACACAGTAAAATATTTATATATGTTCTATACTTGTATATAAATACTCTATGTATAAATATACACACATAATGTGTAATTTATACTCTATACTCTTAAATATTTTTATGTAAAATTGATTTGCATATATGCACTATCCATATATATAGTTGTACGATACATATATTTTTAAATATTGTATATGAATATAAATTCCTTATAAATATTAAATATATTTAATAGGAGGATGGAAGAAGACAAAAAAAGATAATAGGGACAAAATTTGGTTATGAAAATAAGTAGGAGAGACACATAAAAATTGAGCTTTATTTTTGGCCAAAAATTACTTTTTTTTCTGACCAAAATTTAACTAACCAAATACTATTTGACAAAATTTCTGGATAACTCTTAATAATGACTTATATGAGATCCAGCTGGCTAATAAATAATTTTATTTATGGATTACATTCAAATTGAAAATATTTCCCACCTTTCAACAATTACAGTGGGATTACAAATTGTTTCAACTTTCAACCTAAAATTTGCCCCAAAATCTGGAAAAATTTATTACTAGAATCAAAACTCTACAAAACCAGCTATCAGTCTACTGTTTTCCACTGTAAATCTTATCTCTAGCACTCAAAAAGTTGGTAGCTAATTTTGATTTTTCTCTCCTTTTGCATGGCTTTTGAACCACCTTTATAATCGCACCCCATTTCACTCATTTTCATTCCCTAAATCTCTCATTTTCTTGCGAAAAATCAAAGTTTTTTTCTCCATTTTCTCTCAATTCTTCTTGTTTCTGAAGGATTTGATTTTATAGCCATGGCAAACTGGAATGCTCAGATGATGTGAGTTTTGTGTTAATTGATTTTTTTTTTTTTTTGTTTTCTTTTGGATTTTTTATAGTGATTAAGCTTGTGTATAGATTTGTAATTGATTTGAATTATTTTGTTCTGCAGGTTGGATTTGTACATTTACAATTACTTGATGAAAAAGAACTTGAACACAACTGCAGAGATTTTTGCCTCAGAGGCTAATTTCTGTCCCAAGGCTGTTGGTATATTTATTTTCTTTGGTTATTTCTTATAGAATCCTTCTAATTTCATGTGGGATTTCATTGTTTTATTGAAACAGTATACCTATTAAATTTGGAAAGTGTAAGGCCTTTTATTGAATATCTCTTATTGGAAAGCATATTTAAGCTGATAAATTTAATTGATAAAATTTTCTTTTATGGACAAAATGGAAATCAAAGTTATTTGACTAATCAGTTTTGCTAATTGAGGACTATTCCTTTTGTGCCTGATTAATTAAATGATATATATTTTGTATGTTTTAATTCAATGTTGTTTGACTGTTTCTTATCATAGGATTACCTTGATTTGCTTTTTAATAACCTAGGAGTTGACCTTATTATTCTTTTACTTAAATAATATTTCTATATTACTTTCGTGATAACTTTCTTCGTCTAATTAATTTAATGTGAGTATACAACTTTAGAATTTTTATTTCTCTTTCTCTAGTTGTTGATCCTCCCGAAGGATTTCTTTCCGAATGGTGGTCCATCTTTTGGAGTGTATACTCAACAAGGATACCAACGAATCTTGATATAGATGAAGGCTCCTCATCTAAGGTTCTATCAATTCAACTTCGTTTAACAATTGTTATATCACATATCTTTATAAACGGTTATGCACTCATATGAGTTTTCCGTAATTGTTAGGCTCCTCAGAGTGCTGTGAATGCGCCACGTGTTGTTGTTCATCCAACGAGGATTGTATCAGGCTCAAATGTGAGCTCTATGATAAATGATACATGTACCACAACACAAATGCCCGAACTTCCAAATCTGTCGCAATATACCAATCCTATAATGCCAAATCCAAATACAGAGAAGTTGTTGCACAGTTCTATTGCAGCAACGATGGCAAGGTCAAACCCGAACCTTAATAGGTTCATACCCGTGCGTATTTCTGACCAATCAGTTATACGTGAGGGAAAAGTACTGAGTCTGATAGACGCGATGCGTGATCAAGATCGTCTCAGAATGCCAATAGATGAATTAGCTTGCATGCTTCCCTCTTCATCTGCAACTAATCGCAGGTAACATTCTTTTGAGATGGTCTTATGTTATTGGTCAAATGATACCCCATTCATAGATATGACTTAAAAAAGGTACATCATTGCTATTGATTTCCATTCATAGATATGACTTAAAAAAGGTACATCATTGCTATTGATTTTGATTAACCGAGTTTTATTATGGGAATTATGAAATTCACAACTAATTTGATTTCTTTGCAATGAGTTGTTCTAACATAGAGAACGTTTATATATTAGCAAGATCATGATATGTTCTTTAATGCGTCATGTATTCTTGTAGCCATCCTCAGGAGAAATTCAATAAGAAGCGTCCGCTTTGTATTACTGAGGTGATTGAGTAATTATATGATCAATGGTTTACGATTATAGATGAAAACGACATTGGCAGACTAAAATTTACTTGTTATGCAGGATGACAATTCTCATACTAGTTTGAGGATTGAAGAACCAACAGGTCCGTTAATATATTCCTCTTGCCGTAACTTTTCTATATATAATTATATATATATATATATATATATATATCAATAAACTTTAATTTTCACCTAAACAAAATGAAAAATTATATACTCTTTTTTACTTTCTCGTCTAAAACAGATGCTAGTGTGGGTGATCAAGATCGCCTTGGTCTCACCATCCAGAACAGCAATTCCAACTCACAACTTCTTGATGCTAATCAATTAGCTCGCTTACTGTCATCTTCAAACACTAGCCTTTATGTTCTAAAGTTATCATTGGCTTGTTTCTTTATCATTCATCTGAAAGGACGACTATGAGAAATTCTTATGTTATTAGATTGGATTTTATTAAGTTTCAGTCAACGATTTAGGATTTTCAAAACTATTATGATTTTCTCAAACTAATATTTCATTAAAAAATTAGTAATTGCACAATCTAATCTCCTTGTATCTTTGTATATCTTTGTATCTTGCAGCAATCCTCAGAAGAATGTTTCTAAGAACTCTAAACTTTCTATTACTAGAGTACGTCTACATTTATAAATAAATCAACTTTTTCTTTTCTTAGCTAGAGTAAGATCATATATAAGGATTATGTTGAACACTATTTACAATATTGTAGGATGATGATAGTGGTTCTAGCTCGAGGAGACATTCTGATGCGGGGCCAACTCATAATGCAACAAAAGGTATATAATCGAAAATAGAACTTTTTAAGATTTTCTGGATTTTTTCCGCTTTTCTATATTTCTTAGTGAGCATTACATTGATTATCATTTTGATCAGCATGTTGCTCATTCCTTTATCTTGTTGAAGACTTGCTTTACTTTTGTTGGGTTGTTTAGAAGATGTATGAGGATTAATTTAAGTACAAATATATCGTAAAGTATTACATTCTTAAAGAAGTTTGTTGGGATGGGCTGGAAATATTTTGAACCTTAAACAAACTCTAAATAGAATAAGGATTACATCACCAAGTTTTTCTTAAAAAACTATTTTAAAAGCATGGGAAACTCTTTTCCAATCTGTAGTTGGCACGAATTTGCTATTACAGTGTTTGGATTGAAGGATTGACTAACTTCAAATTCATTATAAAAATTCATTGAGCTTGTTTGGATTATTTCAAGTCAGCATGGATTCCAAATCTTCTGACACTCACTTTGCGTTGTTTGATCTATTTCTTTTCAGTTACTCTGGTGGATTATAAATCCATTTACTATGAGATTCATTTAAAATCTCTCTTCCAAGTTTTTTCTCGTAATCATTAAATTGAAACTCCAAATTCATTTCTAAGGATAATAAATTTATATTTATTATCTTTCACATACGAAAATCTCCTGAAATTCCTTCGAGAAGTGTAACATTTGTAAACTTATAAAACCACACATAAAACAATTGTTGCCTTGATTCTAGCATGAGGTTTATAAATACTTTATCAAAGATAGGTCATCTAGCAATTTAATTTCCGCCAAAATAGTGAAAGAAATGAGCTTCAATATAGACTTAGGTCCTAATAGTATGGATGTATATGATTCCCCATGAAGTGTTCAACAAATCTTCTCCCTTATAAATTACTCCCCAATTTGGAAGTCAAAATTTCTTAGCACATACGATTATTAAGCTTGCTCTAGGAAATATGTAGTGAACTTTTCAAGTATAGCTTAGTAATTGGGTCACTACATGACTAAGGCCGCAATGTTATGGTATTAGGCGCATCAACAAGTAACAACTCCTCGAGTTCCGAAGCATGAATCCAAGACCTTGTGCTGATCCATGAAGTGTGTAGAATGGCGAATATTTTTTCTCAAGCATGATGTTAACAAACTCTAAATGCCTTTTTGACATAAAGAGAAAGCTCAGCCATTAGGAAGAGCCAATAATGCTACCTATGCTCTTCCTTGATATGGGATTTCCTTTTCATCTAGAATTTTAATTTCACATGTCCACGCTACTTATGAGTAGCATGCTTTCATCTGATGAATAAGATTGGTCCGAACGGACTATTATGGACCAAGCATAGAAAATAAGCTTTCGACAAAAATCTTTGCATTGTTAATCTTCACACTTGTGTGTCAAGGATCTCTATTGTTTCCATCTTTAGGCCGGTTTGATTGATCCTTCACATGGAAACAACTTATTCCGGTATCCTTTTTACTCGCATTCTTTTTAATATCTATCCATAACATGGCCTCTCAAGTGGAATTCATCATGACACATTTTTTGTTCATCCTTATTCATACACTTTAGTACTTAGAATATTACATACTTGATGTTATAAAAAGAATTTCAAAGTAGGTCTCATCAATTTAGTCGCGTCGTAAATAAAAAATACTTACGATTAAAACCATAATTTACATAACTAGAAACTAAATCGTTTCAGATTAACATTTATTTAGTTTCAAGATTTAGTCAATCTTGAACTTGAGGTTACTCCAAACCCCGGCCAACCTTACTCCAAATGGAGTATTACTAGAGACCCATTGCACATTTTGTTAACAAAACTTCTTTCGCATCACATTTGAACACCTCGTAGTTCTTCACCTCAGCCAAGGTACTAGCCTATTCTTAATGATCACATTCATTAGGCGTTAATCTCGCACACCCATTAATGCTTCCACGATGGTCGCAAGTAGCTATAACATGGGTATTTTTTTTAATTGTAATTTTCCGTGGAAAAACATCACAACACCACTATGCGGCTTGATTCCACCTGAATCAATCAACTTGCTTTTGCTTTTCTTCACATTTAGGTTTCGTTCCCACGGTGTATATTTGATTGGCATGCCAATTGTTGAGGAAAATAGCTCACAATCGGAAAATAATTCACGGTCAAAGATTTAAGTCATGCAAACGCTAACACGAAATGATTTACGTGATACAATCAATTGCAGTGTGCAGTTGATTTACGTCCACGACATCAATCAATGTGAAGACAACAATCAACGTAGTTTTATTCGACTTCTGAATAGCAAAAAGATTACAATATCTCATATTAAACACTAAGATTTAGCTCACCTAACTCTCTCTTTAATATCTTAGCTAACTCAGTTACAAATGAATGAAAACTCGTTACTCAACCTTAGCTCCATGGTCCCTTTTATAGACGTATCTAGATGCGGTTAGTAATAACTAAGAGTGTTGGTCCACGAGTGCGTTTCCCGCTTCCATGTTTACTGAAAGGAAATCAACGATGCGATTGTATCGTTTACTCACTCTAAAGCATTAGTGGTAATTCTAATCATTCTCTTAGCTCTGTTAATACTCCGCTTAATCATAGCGTTTACTCAAGCGTTTATAACTTCGGGCATACTTATAACATATCGCTTACCCGCATTGTTGCCACTAGCCACACGACTACATACCTCACCAACACACCCACACATGCACTATATGTAAAGACACACACAAATTACCGACAATGCCTAACTTCTATTGTTCACAAACTTTTATACTAGACATAAGCTTCCACAATACTAGCACAATGCAAAAAAAGGTGCAAATCTTGTCTAAGTATACAAATAAGGCTACAATGGTTGCCACAAGCATCTAAGTAATCTACCAAGTATCAACCATTTGTGCTAGGTGAAAGTGCCACAACCGCCTCCACATGACAAACACATGCCCACTAAAACTGTCTCCCATCCTTAGGCACGCATGCCCAAGCTTCCGCCAACATTGAATGTCATTCACTCACATTTTCCCCATGCTGAGTTTTCTCATCAATGCTGCATTATCGTGCACAATGCCTCAGTTGCGCTAACCAACCAGACTGGTCCAAACCAACAAGAGCGTGCATCAGCCTACCTACACGCACAAGTGGCACCAAGATGGTGCCACCCGTGATGAGTTTATGTCGGGACATCCACAGTACTAGGGGTGGCAAAATGGATCCGGAACCACAGTTCCAACCCAATTAAACTAGTTTGGATTTGGTTGGTTCCTAAGAAAATTTTATTTGGTTTTTAGTTGGTTCCAAGTTGGGTCCAACTAATTTCAACTTAGGCCCAGAATCTCTTGCCAGTACTCTAAATTATAAAGAACAAAATGTAAAGTATTGATTCGGGTTGTGCTTAGTTCCCTTTCGGGTTGAGTTGGTTCCTTCTTAAAACCATTTAAGAACCCAACTTATTTTAGAACGAAACCATTGGAACCGACCTAACCCCAACCCAACCCGCCCATTTGCCACCCCTAATCCACATTCCACACTAATTGCATCAAGTAGTCATGTCGTATGTTGTTGAACAACTCGTGCCATGTCATATGTTGTTAAACTTGATAAGCGTATGGTCATTTTCCATGTTCTACATACTCGTGGATTTAGGTAGTGACATACATGTAAAGAAGCTACCTCAAGAATCCCGAAGACTAGAAAAATCTAATGGTTGATAGTTCTTCATAATAATGAAGTCATTTATGCCAACTTCACATTTATTTGTAAAATGGAAAGACAATATACATAAACCCGCAAACTCCCATGCAACCATTGGATATCATTATAGGCAAGTTGTGTAGAGTCGGAATGTAGATTGCATTTAAGTGAGCTTTGCGATAATTCTCACGTGAAGTATCAGTTATATTGGAGGAGGTGAAACAAATAATATGATAGGAAAGTATGTTAACTTTTATGATTTTCTGGTAAAGTAAATATATTTCCCATTGTTATGACATTTTTTTATTTTTTTTTTATGACAAGGGAACCCGCAGCCGCTACCGTTAGGTGCGCACTGGGTAAACCCTGCTCTTGTGCAATAGCCTGTAAACCACACAAGAGAGGTAAACCAGCCTAGGTTGCCCATAGCTGACAGGCTCACAGTAGAGAAAGCAATTAGACATTCCTTCATCAGGATTCGAACCCGTGACCAAGGCCACAACATTCACATGCCCTTACCAACTCTACCGGGGGTTGCCCCCCATTGTTATGACATTCAAGTGATGTAATCGTTGTCATTGAAGAGATAGATATTTCCTGTGTTAATTGTTGTCTATACGTGATAATAGTGTCATTAATGCTACCTATTAGTTCATTTATTTCTTGAGGTTCCTATTAATGAGATTGGGGAGCCAAATAAAATAAATAAGGAAGTACTGTAGCTACATATTCGAACTATAAGTATACAATATATCCCTTTTGGTTATACTAAACAAAACATACATTTCACATAGAAATAACAAACACTATGCCGTTGTTTTCCCTATTGTATTGTTTTAGATGGATTTTCTATGTAAATCTTGTTTTCTTTATATGTCGTTCCTTTATAATTATTGTTTACGTTTTTTCAACTTTCACTTCTTGATTTTAATTTTTCTCATGGAATTTCACTTTTTGACTGTTTTTTTTTTCAGGAATGACAAGTTGTGCATTCAACCACAAGTGCATGTAATTCTTCTAACTCAAACAATTCAAATTAACTATATGCAAGTTTGCTAATGTGTTTTTTTTTATTTCCAAACTCAATTGTTAATTCATGTTGCATTTTCTAATTAGGAGTCATCTTAATTAAAAAATTCACAACCAAATCAACATAAAATGTTTAAGCTTTTGAGCATGTGTACCAGCCAGATTACCTTTCTGATAATCTGCTGGTAGAATGTTTGAATATCATATCATTTTGCATCAATTGTGAGTCAAAAGGAGCTTACGGATATTGCTCAACTTCATGATTATCTTTTGATATGAGAGTCCTCTAATTTTAGTTTTTTTACATCTCTCAGATTGAGATTACTGTTGGATGTAAATACGATACACACACAACAGGCGAACAAAATGATGACTTGAGACGATCTTGATCACGCATCGCGTCTATCAAACTCATTACTTTTCCCTCACGTATAACCGATTGGTCAGATATACGAATCGGTATGAACCTATTTTGGTTCGAGTTTTGGGCTTGGCATCGTTGCTGAAATAGAACATTGCAACAACTTCTCTCTATTTGGCTTTGGCGTTATTATTGTAGGATTGGTGGTTTGTGACAGATTTGAAAGTTCGAGTCTTTGTATTGTAGTGCATGTATCATTTATCATAGGATTGACATATGTGCTCAGCACAGGATGAACAACACGTGGTGCATTTTCAGCACTCTAAGAAGTCGAACAATTATGGGAAACTCCCTTGAGTCTTTCACCATTTTTATACAAGCTTGTAAGCACAGTTCTTTCCCAGTTGGTATATCAATGTAACTATTGAACTTCATTGTTATCTTATCTTCTTGATGATTCGTAATAATATTTGTTGAGATGAACTTCATTGTTATGTCGATAAACAATGTATACTTTTGCAGTTTCTTTTTTGTATGATTCTTTTGGATATTAAATGAATGTGTTTTGGAGTAAAAATAGCTTATTTGGAAGTTGTGTTGGATTTCCTCTGTTTGAATGTGGAAGAAATTTGGTATTTTAGAAGTTTTGAGACTTTCATTTTCACTACATATGAATATGTATTAGTTATTATTTGTATACTTCTCCATTTTTATATAAAAAGTTTTGTGTTTAATCCTAATGTATTTTCCAAAATCATTGCGACTTATAATTAGAAAATTATTAATGGGTGGAAATATATTCCCTAATTGCGGCTATGTTTGGTTTTGTTTTGATTTGGTATTTTGGTGAGAATTGTTGGTGAAAAATTATTGTGACATGTGCATTGTTGATGAGATAGTGTTTGGTTTTAAGTTGGGAATTGATTTTTGAAAGTTTTTTTTGGTGAGATATTGTTGGATTTTGATTTAATGGGAACATATTTAACTTGTCCAGTCAAATCGTGGAAGTTTTTGTTGATAAAATAATGATTGAAAGTTATATTATAATATTAAAATTGTAAGCATATATATATATAAACATTAGAGGCGTCAAGTAGAGAGAGAAAGAGAGAATTGTAGAAATATGCAATTAATAGTGAAGTGATGGAGAAGATGTAAGATAAATAATTGACATGATAGAGAATTGATAGTACTCTAATCAAATACAATTTTTGGCCAAAAATTGAGGCAATGTTTGGTTTCGTTTTGGGGCCATTTTGGCCCAAATTTCTGATGAAATCATGTTTGACTTGCACATTTTTCGAACCAAAAAATTATAAATATCTGACCAAAATACACTTTGGCATTTATTAGCTAAAAGTCCTACACTATCTCTTGTGTCAGGTCTATTGTCTCCTACTTTATTCTCTCCTACTTTTTTTCTCTCTCTTCTCCCCCTACTTTTTCTCTCTCTCTCTCTCCTCTCTCCCCCTCTAAATCATCAATATATGAAATTGGTACTATTACACGAGGATTAGCAATTTCAATCATACTTCTTATTTATACTTATTCTTCAAATTGCATTTCTCTAACTCTGATATATGTCAATCTAAATTTTGTTATTTTATTCATTATCTAAACTCCTTATTTATACTTATTCTCCAAATTGCATTTTTCTAACTCTGATATATGTCAATCTAAATTTTGTTATTTTATTCATTATCTAAACTCAAGTATATTATTAATGTCTAAAATCAAGTACATATATAGTGTATATTTAAGTATATATACATACCATTTACCACACACATGACAAATATATACACACTATTATATATGTGTGCAATATATAACATATAACATCATATATATATATATATAGACATTATATTATAATTTTATATTATGATATATTTATATATATATATATATCGATGTTATATATATCATATTTATTTGATGTCTCATTTATTTAATTTTGTGCTTTTTAAATAATTGTGTTTAATTTAATAATATATTTAGACTTCAATTATTTATATTCAATAGTATATATTAACTTAAGTTAGTTATGTAAATATATAATAATTTGTTTATTTTAAATTGTAATATATACAAATAAAACCTCATCTATAATATTATTACTACAATCTTAATATTATAATATAACTTTTAATCGTTATTTAATCATTAACATGCAAAAACTGTCATGATTTGACTGCCACAGTAAATAATGTTCCTTCTCAAAACAAAACCAAACACTATCTCATGACCAAAAATAACAATAAAAATTCAATTCTCCAATTAAACCAAACATTATCTCACCAATAATGCACGTGTCCCCAAAAATTTCTCACTAAAAAATTCTCACCAAAATAACCAACCAAAACAAGACCAAACATACCCTGAGCTTTTGGTTGGCCAAAATTATTCAAGCCAAACAAGAATTGGTGGAAAATTTTGGTCGAAACATGGCCAAAATAAAACCAAACATAGCCTTTGGGTTTGGGACTAAAACAAATATGTGTATATTATTGAAAATCTATACATAATTACTCTATGTTTATTATAGTGTATATATATATATATTCTTTTGTACATAATTAAAAAAATAAACAACTATTATGTTTTTTATACTAAGCTCCCAAATATTTTGCATGATATATTCAAATAATGTATCTTATTTTTTGTATTTATAAAATTAACAAATATTTAGAGTAGCTTGTAATGACATTACTATTATAACAATAATATATATTTAGTAAGTTAGTTTTTTTTCTCATCTTAACTTATTTTTAATGACTCCCTAACTAATTAGAATTACAAAGTCCAAATATTTTCACAAAAGTAATCTAGAATCAAAGCTTCAATGAAAACAGATGAGTTGCAAATTGTTCAAATTACTAAAGATGAAAAATAAGAATTAGCTAACTGTTGAAGCCATATGAGATTTCAATGAGTAGGAATCATTATGATATTGCAACTGGTGCAAGCTTTCAAATGAAGAACTGTGAAATAAGCAAGAATTCATGAAAAAATAAACTCTAGAAAGCTATGTGAAAGCAAGCAAAACGGGATAAATCATTCACATTTTCAGGGCTTCCCATGGTTTCTATTTATACAATATATGGAGTGGTCTTAATACACACCAATATGAATTGTATATTAGTTGGGGGTTACCAAAACATTAACTTGGATGGGAAGTGGGGTAGTGGAATTTTAATAGGACTTATATATTCATTGGGGCTATTAGGCTTTTTGGAAGTTAAAATTGGGTTAGTGACTTTTATTTCCATTTATTTAGAGGAAGTTGGGTGTAAATTCATAATTCATTAATTTTGTGGGAGGAAAGTGGATGGTTTTATATATAATAGATATATATTTATTCTAAACACTATAATATATTAATTTTCAATACAAAAAATTGAAGATAAAAAGGTAATAATTTCTATTTAATTATTTGATTTAAGTAAAGATTGATGTTGGAATAGTTGGAGATAGAATTGTTATGAATTTTATTTAATTATTGCTAAAGATTACTTGTCTAATTGCAACAATTTCATTACACAATTAGAAGAAATATCAAGACTTTTTATACATATAGTATATGTGATTTAAATTTTGGCTTTTAGACATGTATAATATAAAAGGTTTAACTCTAACTTTTAGTGGTCATCAATTTAATATAAAATGAAAAGCCTTTTTGTTGACTCATTGATTTTGTGAGAAAGTGGTGAATTTAATATATACTATATTACACTTAATTTCAAATGAATAGTTTAGAATAGAAGAGTCATATTTTATTTTATTTTAATTGGTATTGAATGTTACTTGAATAAGGGCACCAATGTCATTTCGAAAGATTTCAAAAAATAAATCATTTTGTGAGATTGATTGCAAAAATGTACCCTAATAACTTTTAATTCAAAAAATAATACACTTTTGGTTTTTCACACAAAAGGACAATATAGCAAAATTTTGTATTACCAAAAATACCCTTTAGGACAAAAAATTTTGTTTTAAAAGCTTTAAAGATATGAAAAATTGCAAAAAGAAACCCATACTACAAATGAATGCAAATCGGGACCCCAAAATGGTTCTCCAGCATTCATTTTTAGGTCTACAAGTCCTAATCCTGAAAAGGATTCGGCAAGATCTTGTAGGTCTTGTAGGTTGAAGGAATTGATTCACCACTAAAACCTGGCCTATTCGACAAAAGAATCTCAAACCTTAAATATTCGTGTCTCGGAGCCATTACAGGAAATTTGTATGCAGGAAAGTTGGCGTTCAATGTCTATCCTCACATTGCATACAACTTAAATGATCGAGATTTTAATAAGGTTCTTACCCTTCATCAAGATTTTAAAAGGAGTGAACTGATGATGGAAGGAAACAGACCCTACTCGATCACTTACAAGATTTCTTATGCACTCTCGAATACACATCATTCGGATGTGTTTCTCAGAAAAGATTTCATCGAAGTCCCAAGGATCTTCGAAGACTTTGCAAGAGCGGTATTGCCGGACATTATTGAACTTCCGACAATACAAGACATCGATATGAGAATTCAGAATCTTCCAGTGTTAAATAGAAGCAAGAGTCTCATGATCGAACCAAGAAGAATGTCCTTTCAGCAAGAAAGGATGATGAGTAGCCATCATTGGGAAGAACCAAAGGCTATACAACAAGCTCAAGTTCTTAATGTGATCACTACGCAAAGAGAACTTAAATGCCCAGAAGGATGGCGAGAAGTGAAAATAATATTTGATATCACTCAAATGGAAAATCTATTTCCATGTGATGTCCTATATTATTTACAGCAGCCTACAGTCGGCAGGTATCAAGGACTCCTTAAAATAGAAGAAATTGAAACAACGATTACAGGAAAAGCAGGAAGAACCGCAGAACAAGTGGTTCTAGGACTTGAATTTCTTGAGGCACATAAGCCTTGGGAAAGACTGCCGGATGGAATGGAATTCACGGTAGGAGAGAAGCATTATCGGATTCGATGACCACCAGCCCATTTTCCATATACATTTCAATCGGAATGTTATATGAAAAATACCGTGCAGAATACTTTGCTGCCTACATTGATTCAGGAGCAGGAATTTGCACTGCTAAACAAGAAGTTTTCCCTACAGACGTTTGTGAAGACTTACCCCCTATTGCCGGAAGAGATTTTTCGAAGAGAATACTTATTCTCAAAAGAGGAATCAAACAGGCAGAAATTATGATCGGAGGAGCAGGAGGTACCCCATGGTACAAAGTCAAGACTCCACCTATCTACTTTCATGATACAGGTGCCGATATTCTGCTAGGACACAATTTCCTTCAGACGTTCAAACGGTTCACACAAGAAAATGAAACAAGGCGACTTATTTTCACAACCCAATGTGATCATAAGATCATTGTTCAGCGACTACGCCAGGCATTTCACCGTAAAATGCCGTTGCTTTTTCGCAGCAAGCGTGGTGATGATGCTAAACTTCGACATCCAAAAATGAAGGATCAAAGAAGATTTGGCAATGCTTTGTTATCCTATCGACAGCATGGTTCTAAATCCAATAAGAAACGGACATGCAGATGGGAAGATCAAGATTACTCCTTTAGAGAGAGTAGTGAAGAAAGAGTACCACCAGAGGCTATACTAACTCTTTTTATGAGTCTCATGGACAACTCTCAGGTAGATGTTACTCTTGAAGAACATATCTCACTTGAGGATGTCAAGAAAAGGATTCAGATAACTACAACGAAGATCCTCTAGCATGGTGGAATAAGAACGAACTTAAAGCTTCCTTAAAGGTAAAAGCTGGAAAGGAACACGAGTTTGTGAGGTACAAACCAATCCTTATGAACATGGAAGATTGTAAGGATATGAGAAAGATACTTAAGGAACACCTAGACCTTAAGTTGATATCTCCAGGAGTCTCACCATATAGCAGTCCAGGATTTCTGGTCCGAAATCATAGTGAGATCAAGAGAGGAAAGCCAAGACTTGTTATTAATTATAAAGGGATTAATAACATTTTGGAGTTCGATGGATACTACATCCCAAGCAGAGAACATCTGGTGAATTGTATCAGGGGAGCCAAGATATTCTCAAAGTTCGACTGCAAGTCTGGATTCTACCAGATCAAAATGGAAGAAGAAAGCAAGAAGTACACAGCTTTCTCCACTCCACAAGAACATTATGTCTGGAATGTTATGCCAATGGGTTTAGCAAATGCACCCCAGATATTCCAAAGGAAAATGGATAATCTCTTCAAAGATTATTTCTCTTTCATGTTCGTATACATCGACGACATTCTTGTTGTATCAAAGAATATGAAAGAACACCTGAAACACCTGGAAATCTTTTCAGAAGTGTGCCACAAAGACGGATTAGTGCTATCAGAAAATAAAGCAGTAATCGCCACAAGAAAGATCGAATTCCTTGGAATCGAGATCGATGAATCTGGAATCATCCTACAAAACCATATTGTAGAAAAGATTACAGGATTTCCAGATGTCCTACAAGACAAGAAGCAGCTTCAAAGTATTCTTGGAGTTGTTAATTTTGCAAGGATGTTCATCAACAACCTTGCATTTCACAGAAAGGTTTTCAGTCCACTGCTTAAAAAGGATGCAGCATTCATATGACAGAAGAACATCAAGCCAGAATAAAACAGCTAAAAGAAGTCTGTAAAAAGCTTCCAAAGCTAGCAATTCCTAATGGCGAGGATAATTTAGTCCTCTATAGAGATGCCAGTGATTATTGGTGGGCAGCAGTGCTTGCAAAGATCACTCCTACAGGGGAAGTTCCATGAAGATACTGCAGCGGCCTCTTTTCAGAAGCCGAAGCAAATCGGTGGCACATTAACGAAAAAGAATTCTTTGCAGTTCGAAAGGCGTTTAAAAAATGGCCCTTATTTTTACTAGCAAAGAAATTTATCTTAAAAATAGATAATTCAAGTGTTAAGGCTTTTCTTACAAATAAGATAGAGTCTCTAAGCCAGAAAAAGCCAGGCTACTTAGGTGGCAGGCTGAATGTCAATATTATATCTATGATATTGTTCTAATCAAGTCTCATGAAAATGTTCTTGCAGATTTTCTAACAAGAGATGGAGGGAAGTGAAATTGACTCTCTCATCAAGCTGTCGAGGCATCTAGGAGAACATCTAGATATGCTTCAAAAGGATTTCGATACAATAGTACTTAATGCCGAAGTAGCAGGCAGGCTACAACAAGTTGATCGGACCAAAGTGTCTGATCGCATTCGAGGATGCAGATTGGCCGACGAATAGTTGTTCTCGGTATTACACGGGCCTTTGCTCAGGGAAATATCTTGTAACATAGATAATGAGCGACTTCGAGTACAGGGCTCTATACCTGGAGCAGGGGATTCAAGTACCCCTAGCACAAGTGCTGAGATGGTTTCATCTTTTGATGATCTGCCTCTAGCAAAAATCGATACTCTGTAGTCACATCCCGAGTCATCGAGTCAACCCACCACCTCTGGGGTCAAAGAGGAAGAGATCAATCTTAGGCCACAGACCGGCAAATCTAAGGTTGATATTAACCAGAATTTAGTTTCTTCTGCCTTTCAGGAGTATCAACAGAAGTGGGAGAAACTAAACACAAGAATTGGAATCAATCCAGCTAAATGCTTGGTTGATATTTCAGGCAAATATCCAAGGGTATGGATGCTCCCAGAATCCAATCCTAAGGATGTCAAGTACTGGTATGACTTTGGAGCACTTGCCTCAATCTCTACCAGATCACCCAGCTTTTCGGAAATCTCACTACTTCCGAAATGGATACAAGAATCAGTGCATGAAACTTGGGCGAACAACCCTCATCTTGCAAGAGGAGATATACTGGAGCTATACTTCATCAGTGCAGCACCAGAACCAATAGGAAAAGGGATGCATGAAGCATTCCACTTTATCAAGCTCAGAAGGCCAGACACAGAGGCCTTGAAAAAGATTAAAGCACCATCCTCTGAAACTATTCAACTTGTTTCAACTTTCACTGAGGATGATATCTCCACCAGAAGGGCATGGGGAATTTGGGTCTGTCTTACAGAAATGGACAAAGTCAAGTTTCATTCAAGTATTATCAGAATACGGTGAATGGATCGTTCCTGCTTAACACCATGACAGAAACCACTACAAGCTTTGCAGAGAATTTATTTGAACAGAAAAGAACTCTGCTATGGTTAAACAAGCTGCCGGGGAGCAAAGAAACTCGCCGGAAACTATGCAACATGGCCCATGTTTGGCGATGGTCAGAACGAATCTGCCCGGACTGCCCAAACCAGAAGGAGCCAGAATTTGGTACCAAGTCCAAATCAATAAAGGACAGAGGGGCCAAAACAAGAGATGATGGTCAGGGACCACCAAAGTCACGGGCATACCAAAAACAAAAGATGCCCCGACAAAGATAAGTGGGAATCTTATACAGGACCACCCACTAGAAGAAAAAGACGAAGGATGTGAGTCAGCATCCTTATCACTTACCTTGGGTGCCAGACAAAAGTAGGACCAAGGCATGTGACTGAAAGGAATTCCCACAACTTTATTCAAAGTGGGAGTAATAATGGAGGGTTCCACACTTGCAAGTGGAACCAATAATTCACGAGTATAATGGAGGTAATAATTCATGCAATAATGCAGCAACCAAACCTCTATATAAACAAGATTTGGAGGAAGCAGAAGACATCGAACATTCTCTTCAGTTTTCTCAAAAAATAAAACATTGTAATATTTTAAGTTTTGAATATTCAGTTTGTAATAGTAGTAAGTGCATGTATAGTATCAAGAGTCGTCTCTTTTCTATGAGAAGCTAAACAAGTTTTCTCCTCCCAAAAGGGGATTACTTATGTAATAAATATTTATCTAAGTTCATAATAAAAAGAAGGCTTTTTGCTTCAATATGTTCTTCTAGTATTTTTATTATTTAATCCCTGAAATACTCTACTTTTCACGCCTGGAGTAGGAAACGAACCAAGGCTGTGCTGAGCAGTTGCTGAAGGAGTCAGATAACTTGCAGATCAACTTCCCAAGGTGCGAAGTTGGGTGGTGAGGAGCCATTCGTAAAACGATCTGGGGGCACTGATTTTCTGACTGGTGGTGTTGCAAACCATCTCACCCGGTGCTGTTTTCGGTCAAAACAAGGTATGGTATTTTAAGAGATTATTTAATTTCTGTACGGAAGCATGTTGGGCCTGATAAAATTTTTAATGAACTAATTTGCAACATTTTCTATGTTATGGGATTATTTGTGCAAATTTTCCTCTTTTGTTATTCACAAGGGTGTTTTGGTATTTTGTGGTTTTAAAAATAATGCTATATATGTTGTTTGACTTTTCAAAGGAAAAAGTGTGCTATTTCTTGAATTAGTTTTAGAAGTGTTCTATTTTTGAAATTAATATTGGAAAGTGGCTTAATTTTTGAAAAAATTCTGTCATTTCACAATGTGAAGAAACACCCTAAATTATTCATACTTTTATAAATATATATAAATATAATATAATATAATATAATATAATATAATATAATATAATATAATATAATATAATATAATATAATATAATATAATATAATATAATATAATATAATATAATATAATATAATATAATATAATATAATATAATATAATATAATATAATATAATATAATATAATATAATATAATATAATATAATATAATATAATATAATATAATATAATATAATATAATATAATATAATATAATATAATATAATATAATATAATATAATATAATATAATATAATATACTATAATATACTATACTATACTATACTATACTATACTATAATATAATATAATATAATATACTATAATATACTATACTATACTATACTATACTATACTATACTATACTATACTATACTATACTATACTATAATATAATATAATATAATATAATATAATATAATATAATATAATATAATATAATATAATATAATATAATATAATATAATATAATATAATATAATATAATATAATATAATATAATATAATATAATATAATATAATATAATATAATATAATATAATATAATATAATATAATATAATATAATATAATATAATATAATATAATATAATATAATATAATATAATATAATATAATATAATATAATATAATATAATATAATTATTCTAAACACTATAATATATTAATTTTCAATACAAAAACTGAAGATAAAAGGGTAATAATTTCTATTTAATTATTTGATTTAAATAAAGATTGATGTTAGAATAGTTGATGATAGAATGGTTATGAAATTTATTTAATTATTGCTAAAGATTACTTGACTAATTGCAACAAATTCATTACACAATTAGAAGAAACATCAAGACTTTTTATATATATGGTATATGTGATTTAATTTTGGCTTTTAGACATGTATAATATAAAAGGTTTAACTCTAACTTTTAGTGCTCATCAATTTAATATAAAATGAAAAGCCTTTTTATTGACTCATTGATTTTGTGAGAAAGTGATGAATTTAATTTATACTAAATTAAGCTTAATTTCAAATAAATAGTTGAGAATAGAAGAGTCAGAGTCATATTTTATTTTATTTTAATTGATATTGAATTTTACTTGAATAAGGGCACCAATGTCATTTCACAATGGGAAGAAACACCCTAAATTATTCATACCTTTATAGTAGTATAGATTAGATATTGATTATAAATGCACGTATCTTTGCACGTGAATACTTATGTTATACATGAGTGAAATTATTAATGATATTTGAATGTAATTTTAAAATTATATACAACTTATAAACAGTTCATGGATTCAAATATTATCATTCTTTTTAATTTATTTAGTAAAGTGATATAGTTAACGTCATGTAAAAAATTGATTTTATGTTCAATTAAGATACGGATAAAAATGATGTAATTTTTTTTATAGTAAATAGGTAAAATAATTGATCAATTTACCTCTTTAGATTTTTAAACGATATTGGTGTGAAATGTGTCTCTATTTGCAAAGTAGCACCCCGCCAAAGCTTTTAGATAAAAGGAGAATATTTACTATCCAAAAACTCATAAAATTGCAGAGTATACCAGTATAACATAATGAGGAAAAAGAAAAGACAAACTATCATTCCGTTAAAAAATAAAATCAAAATATTTAACAAATTAAAATAAGATATGAATGGGGCTACCTATACGATGTCAACGATGCAAAAAAAGGGGACATAGGAAATTGCTGGGCACAAATGAAAAACAGCTTGCTTTTAAGAAATTGTGCAAGGAACATAGATTAGATGTGGTAGCTATTATAGAAACAAGGGTGAAGGCAAATAAGTTTACCCAAGTGATGTAGTGCATAATCGCTGAATTTGGCAGTATTTACTTATCTGGCCATAACTCTTTGTATACAATTCCGATTCATGCACGGTTTTCAGCATTAGACAGCCAACGCATTTACCTTCTTATCCATATCTTGTTCACGTTTAGGGACGGAGTAGATCAAAAGTTATGATCTTTCAAAGTTACGGGCAGAAAACAAAGCATCTCAAAGTAGTTTGAAAGTTTGCATTTATTTAGTCTTTTATATTCAATGAATTAGTAATCTTGTCTAGCCTATAAATACCCTATGATATGTAGTAGGAAAATCAGATTATAAGATTGAATATTTTTATTAATCAAGAGTGAGAATATATATCTCATTTTCTTGCTATTCCTACTTGGAAGTTGAATTTAGCCTTCTCTTTTGTTTCATTTCCGTTCCTTGTCTTTCCTCCCCTCATCATTTGGCATCAGAGCCAGAGTTACCCTCTTGGCATATTCACCTTTCTCTCATAGCAGCAAGAAGAGGAAGAGGCGGACGTGGTAGAGGAAATATTGGTAACTTGGGAGATGAACGAGATGCTGAAATTCAGGCACTTCGGAGACAAGTTGAGAAATTGACATTACGTCTTGAGCGTCAGGAAGCCAGAAGCGAACGCAGTTCAGGCCATGGCTATTCCAGTGATTACTCGGAGTATGTGAATCCATTTGCCAACAAAGAGATTACTAATTTCTTTGAAAAATTCACCCGATCCACGGATTTTGTTAAGATGGACATACCGGAGTTTCATGGTCGTCTCCAACCAGACGAGTTTCTTGATTGGCTTAGTGCCATTGAAAAATTCTTTGAATACAAAGATACTTCAGAGAATCATAAAGTCAAGCTTGTGACCACCCGACTTCGAGGTTATGCATCACTTTGGTGGGATAAAATACAAGAGATGAGATTGCGCAAAGGAAAACCTAAGATTGCTTCTTGGGAAAAGATGAAGGCAAGATTACGCGAGAATTTCCTTCCTTCTGATTTTGCTCAAAGTATTTTATACAATTTAATACTTTGCAGCAAGGCAACAAAAGTGTGACTGATTATACTGAGGAATTTTACAAACTAATGGAAAGAGTTAACAACCAAGAATCAGAAGATCAACTTGTTGCAAGATACGTCAACGGGCTCAAAATCACAATTAAAGATGAAGTGGAGATGCACCAAAATTTGAGGTTAAATGATGCTTATCAACTAGCATTAAAAGTCGAATCCAAACTACAAAGGCGAGGAGCAAAAAAATATATTGAGGTTCAAAGTTTCTATCCACCAAAAGGAGAATCAAGTAACAAAACTATTCCAAGAAAAGGAGCAAGCAAAGATGGTGTTACCTCAGTCCCTAAAAAATAAGTCAAAGACTTGTTTTAAGTGTGGCCAAACTGGTCACTATATGAACGAGTGTCCCAAGGGTAAAGATGATGCTCATGCGGCAATTGTGGTTGAAGAAGATGAAGAGCCACAGCTAGAAAATTACAACCCATTATATGATGAGGATGATGAGCAAGATCGCGAGGAGATACAGCCTGTAGAGGGAGAATGCTTGGTGATACGATGAGTACTAGCAACCCCTAAACAAGAAAATACCCAGTCTTGGTTGAGGCACAATATCTTTCGAACAAAGTGTAGATCTCACGGAAAGATATGCTCATTAGTCATTGATGGAGGTAGCTTTGAGAATTTTGTTTCTCAAGAAATGGTGGACAAGCTCAAGCTTAAAACTATTGCGCACACTTACCCTTATTCAGTCTCATAGATAAAAAGGGATAATGAGGTACGAATTGATAAGAAATGTCTCATTTCTTTCTGAATGGATAAAAATTATCATGATAAAGTTTGGTGTGATGTAGCGCCTATGAACGTTGGACACATACTTTTGGGTCGACCATGGAAATACGATAAAAGTGCTATTCATGATGGTTGAAAAAAATACTTATACATTTATGATGGGAAAAATTGAAATTGTTCTTTTACCATGTAAAGACATTTTTTACCCTAAATCTTCAAAAATCGAGGAGAGAAGTGCTTTGGTTACTTTATCACAGTTTCAAAGAGAAATTCAAAATGAAGGTATGTTATATGTTTTGGTGACTAAAGAATGGGAGGAGCCTTTGGAAGTATCAATGGACGTTAAATCACTTTTGGAAGATTTCAAGGATGTCACTCCGGAAGAGTTACCATGTGGACTTCCACCTCTACGAGAAATTCAACATCAAATTGATTTAGTTCCAGGAGCTGTCCTTCCCAATAAAGCCCACTATAGTATGAGTCCAAGCGAGCATGAAGAGCTGAAAAGACAAGTGTTGGATTTGCTTAGCAAATGGTTCATCCGGGAAAGTTTGAGTCCTTCTGCTGTTCCTGCACTTTTGACTCCTAAAAAAGATGGTTCGTGGCGGATGTGCGTTGATAGCAGGGCACTCAATCGAATTACTATTAAATACAGGTTTCCCATACCAAGGATTGACAATATGTTTAATATGCTTGCTGGAGCAAAAGTTTTCTCCAAAAGTTGATCTCCGTAGCGGCTACCATCAAATCAGAATCAAGCCAGGGGATGAATGGAAAACAACTTTTAAAACTCGAGAAGGCATGTATGAATGGCTCGTTATGCCATTTGGATTGTCAAATGCACCAAGTACCTTTATGCGGGTAATGAATCAAGCTCTTCTTGAATTTATTGGCAAATTTCTTGTTGTATACATTGACGACATCCTTATTTACAGTCAAAATTCAGTAGATCACATTGAACACTTGAAAGCTGTTTTGCTAATTTTGCTGATACACATCGATGAGTTCAAGTTTTTAAGAAAATCCTCTCCTGCTGGAACATACAATAAACTCAAGGAGAAAAAGATTGGTCCTTGTCGTGTGTTGAAGAAAATAAACGATAATGCCTACAAGATTGAACTACCAGTACATATCAACACTCATCCTACATTCAATGTTCGAGATCTAACCCCGTATCATGGTGAAAATGATCTGAACTCCTAGACGAGTTCTTTCCCGCATGGAGAGGATGATGTAGTGCATATTCGCTGAATCTGGCAGTGTTTACTAATCTGTTCATAACTCTTTGTATACAATTCCGATTCATGCACGGTTTTCTGTATTAGACAGCCAACGCATTTACCTTATTATCCATATGTTGTTTACGTTCAGGGACAGAGTAGATCAAAAGTTATGGTCTTTCAAAGTTACGGGCAGAAAACAAAGCATCTCAAAGTAGTTTGAAAGTTTGCATTTATTTAGTCTTTTATATTCAATGAATTAGTAATCTTGTCTAGCCTATAAATACCCCATGATATGTAGTAGAAAAATCTGATTATAAGATTGAATATTTTTATTAATCAAGAGTGAGAATATATATCTCATTTTCTTGTTATTCCTACTTGGAAGTCGAATTTAGCCTTCTCTTTTGTTTCATTTCCGTTCCTTGTCTTTCCTCCCCTCATCACCAAGTAAGGAAAATGTTTGGTGAGGATTGGGGGATTGTAAATAATTATGTACAAGCTCTTAATGATGGATATGGTTGTTGTGGAAGAATCAGAAGGTGCAATGTCAGGTTAGGAATGTCACTGATCAAATGGTGACATGCCAAATTCGACGTGGGAAATATGAATTTTTGTTATCAATAGTATATGGTTTGAATGATGAGGGTGGGAGAGCCACCTTGTGGCAGAGTATTTGCGACCTTAACCCAAAGGAACCATGGGTTCTTATGGGGGACTGGAATGCTACACTGGCGCATGACGAGAAATTGTTACATGATGGAAGTTTGATGGGGGGGAATCAGGAGATGAAAAACTATTTTGATAAGATGGGACTATCGAATATCCCCTATACATGATACATGTATACGTGGAGTAATAACCAAGGGAAAGAATCTCGAATTTATAGTAAACTTGATAGAGTGGTTGCTAATGGCGAATGGTTCCAGCAGATGGAGGGATTCACGGTGCGGTTCATGGATAGGGAGATTTCGGATCATAGCCCTATGGTGTTGACACTAAAAGAATGCAAAAAGGGGAAAACACCTTTTAGATATTTGAATGGATGGAAACTACATCCGGGGTATGGTGAGTTGATAAGAGAGTCTTGGCAGCAGGAGACTAAGGGCTGTAAAATGTTTAGACTTGTGCAAAAATGGAAGAGGGTAAAGGAGAAATTGAGGACAATGCATAAAGGAAATTACTCGGAGGTTTCAGTGAAAGTCAATCAAGCGAGAGAGTGCCTGAATTTGTTACGACAGGAAATGATAGCAAGCCCGATCGACACAACCTAGTGGAAGAGGAAAAGCGGACATATCTAGAGGTGAAACATTTACTTCAGATGGAACATGAATTTTTAAAACAGAAAGCAAAGGCGGAGTTTTATACTTATGGGGATGAATGCTCAAAGTTCTTCTTTGCTAGAGTTCGAGTGAGAAGGGCTGAGGGACAGATTATGAATTTGAGGAGTAGGACAGGGACCAACCTTAGTGAGAAGGGAGATATTCAAAACGAGATTCTTCATTTTTACTAGGGGTTATTGGGAAGGGAAGAACAAGTACTGAATGGGGATATAGATGCTGGAATCATTAACAATGGATATATTCTTCAACAAGAGGAGCACGGAGAACTACTTAGACCCAATGACAGATGAGGAAGTGAAGAGGGATATGTTCTCAATCCCAGATGACAAAATCTCAGGGATCGACGGTTTTGACGGTTTTACATCAGGTAACTACAAAACCTCGTGGCAGATTGTGGGTAGAGAGGTGACCGATGCAATTAAGGATTGTATTTGCAAAAGAAGGATGCTTAAAGAGGTGAACCATACATTGCTTCATCTTATCCCCAAAAGTAAGGCCCCTACTACAATGCTCGACTTTAGGCCGATTGCATGTTGTACGGTGATTTACAAGACTATTTCTAAGATAGTCTGTAACAGGCTAAAGATGGTGCTGCCAAAATTGATAAATCAAGCCCAAGGTGCATTTGTGAAAGGGAGATCAATTGTAGATAATGTTGTTTTGTGTCATGAGCTAGTTCGAGGGTATGAAAGCAAAGGGGTTTCGCCTAGAGTTGTACTCAAAGTGGACATTAGAAAGGCTTATGATATTGTTGATTGGGGGTTTTTACAAAAGGTGTTGGTGGCATACGGCTTTCCTACAGAGTTCGTGGAACTTATAATGATGTGTGTCACTACGGTGAGGTTCTCATTCATGCTACAAGGGGAGGTGTTTGGGAACTTTGATGGAAAGCGAGGATTAAGGCAAGGAGACCCTATGTCCCCATTCTTGTTCGTACCGGTTATGGATTTCTTATGAAGAAGCTTCATGAATCTACAACATGATACGGGGTTTAAATACCATCCTAAATGTAAGAGGGCATATATCATTAATTTGTGTTTCGCAGACGATTTGATGATGTTTAGTAGGGGTGACAAGGGATCTATTCAGAAGGTGAAAGAGGTTTTGACCAGTTCTCTAACGTTTCGGGACTCCATGCTAACCTCGAGAAGAGTCAATTGATATGTGCATGGATTAAGGATGATGAAAAATGGAGAATTATAAGGGAGATTGGAGTGGCGGAGGGAACCCTTCCAATGAGGTATTTGGTTGTCCCTCTCATTTCGTCAAGGCTAACTGTTAGCAATTGTCAACCACTTATAGAAAATATTTTAAGCAGGATCAAGTCGTGGACTGTGAAATTGTTGTCCTTTGCAGGAAGAGCTATGCTTATTCGTACCGTGGTGTTTGGGATTCAAATATATTGGGCCCAAATCTTCCGATAACAGTCATTCGAGAAATTGAAAGGCTGTGTAGAGTGTTCCTATGGAGCGGGAAAACAGAGGGAATGTATCAGGTGTCCGTGAAGTGGGACACTATCTGTGGGCCGAAAGAAGAAGGAGGTCTACGGATAATATCATTGGAGCAATGGAATATGTCAGCTATTTTTAAGAAAGTATGGAACATCGCACAAAAAAAGAACTCAATGTGGGTTAAATGGGTGAATGAGTACTATTTAAAGAACGCAACAATATGGACAGTGCAGAGTAAGGGACTGATTCCTGGATTTGGAAGCGGATGTTGGCAATTAGAACAGTTTTTACTGATGCTATTGATGTGCTACAAAATAGGTGGAAAATGGGGCCCTTTTCAATACATGAGCGTATGAACATGGGCTGGAGCATCATGATAAAGTGGAATGGAAAAAGGTGGTTTGGGGTAGAGGTCCGATTGCTCAGAACAGATTCATCACCTGGTTAACAGCCCATAATAAACTTAAAACCAAGGATAGAATTAGAAAATGGAAAACAGATATAGATGAAACATGTTTGTTGTGTGCTGAAGCAAATGAAACTAGAGACCATCTCTTTTTTCAGTGTCCTTTTGCAAAGGAAGTCATGAATAGATGTTGGGAGAAAGTGGGGTTGAAATGTACAAAAGGAGAATGGGAGGATGTTATTAAATGGGTCAAGAAGATTACAGTGGGGAAATCGGCACTTTGTGCAGCAAGGAGGGCATTGTTCAGCTGTATGATTTACCATATATGGGGGGAAAGGAATAGTAGACTGTTTGAACAGAAAAGGAAAACAACGTCCGAGATTGGTGAACAAATTTGGAATGTGATTAAATGTAAATTTGGTAGTTTGCAGATATAGGTTTTGACAGTAAGTTGGAAGTTTGTTTTTTTTTTGTAAAAGTTTTGGTTGACATATCCCCAAAAAAATATAATAAGTATATTTCAAAAACAATCTCAGAAATAATTTAACTAGCCATATCCATGGACCACTTGTATGAATTTGCATGGAAATACTCTACCGAAAGTTCAAAGCTTAACTAACCTTAGTCCATCATTAATAAATCAAATATTTATCTTCTATATCTAATTTTTCCACTATGAGAAAATACGAAAGCAAAATTATGGTTGTGAAATGGAAAAGTAATGAATATTAAAATAAAATAATAAAATCTTTATTAAATTGAAGTAGACAAATCTAAAAGTAAAAGGGATGTATTTTTCTTTTTCTCTCTTTACAAGCTATTTATAATTAAATGATACATGATACATCAACCAAAAGTAGCATTGTACTTGAGAAAGGTATGTAAATGATATGAATGGAAAACATTCTTATTAAAAGGAAAAAAAAGCAAAATTATGAGAAAAGAAGATTGAATTAAAATAGCTAAATGGGTTGAAAACACAAACCTTAATACTTGGGAAGTTATTGGGTAATAGAGGGAAGTTAATAAATTTTTTTAAATTAAATTAATTCAAAATTCAAATGAAATTATAATTACTAATTAAAAAAATTCAAAATTCTATAAAATTAGGCTTAGAAAAAAAGTAACCGAATGTTTGCTAAAATAATATAGATAGATATCTTTGTTATCATCGATAAAAACATTTACGGTGCGTTTGGATCGATGGATTTGGATTTGAGGAGTGGATTTGGAGGAAGGATTTCAAATGACACCTAAAATGGTGTCATTTGAAATCCACCGTAGTTGTGGAGAAAAGAGCTTAAAATGAATGGCGAGGGATTTGAAATCCATCATCATCCAAACGAATTTAAATGGATTTGTCGATGAATTTGAAATCCATGTATTTCAAATCACTCGATCCATCACCACCTGTCTCTTCAAACACAATATTATCCAAATGGATGTAAAAAATCACAAGAAAGAGACAGATAGCAGTAGTAAGAATGTAAAAGAAGATAGCGACGTATATAGAAATAAATTATGCACTCAAAAATACAAAATTGTGTCAATAATTTCGGAAAAAATTGAACATACAAATACAATGCAAGGATGATATGATAATGAAGAAAGAGTGAGAAGCACACATTGGGGCATGTGAACGTGAGCAACACATTTGCCCCATCATTGGACGTGGTTTGCAATTCTCACCTCCAAATACTAATCTTCAATTTGTTATGCATTATCCCACACCCATTTGTCTTCTTCCTATCTTTTTTCTTGAATTACTTATTTTTCTTATCTGCATTGTTTTCCGTTTTCATGTTTATCTAGTATTTGTAGTCTTTTCAATACTCTTTAGCCTCAAGGTATGCTTCTGTGTCTCTGTGTGTGTGTTGATGAAATATAATTTGTTTTTAGTTTGTGGTTTGTAGCTGAAAAGGGTATTTGTTTTGAAGAAATGGGTGTTCTTGTGGTGTTTAAGTTTTACCTTTTGGAGTTACAGTTTGTTTAAGCTTATTGTGAATAAGTATCTCTAAGTGCACATGTTGAAGTAGTTAGTTCTTGCTTTACTTGAACAGTGTTATTGAAGAAATGTTAATTATCTCTTTGTTGATGACAATCGTTAGATTATATGATAGTATAACTTGTCATTCGAGCATTACGTTAAACTCTAATGTTCAGTTTCCCATGAAGTAGTAGTATTATGAGTTTTGAGTTATTTGGATTCGAGGATTTGGGGGCCAAGTGGTATTGTATCCATAGTTACAATCCTTTTGTATAATTTTCAAATACTATAAAAATTTGAGTTGTTTCTCTGATCAAAATGATGGATATAAATATACCTACTGTCGGAGTCATTTAAAATCGTTACGTTCAAATTTGTCTCCAATTCAAATCGTTATCTACAATTACAAAATCCTAGTTTGTACACATCTTCTTATCCCCAAGCTAGTAACTAGTTTAATCTGATCACACAAATCAACTTATTCATTCTCTGATGATCATAAAATGTTATGTCATCTGATAGAAAGAATTGATGATACTAAGTAAGTTGATCAAGATCTCCGGAGGGGACTTTTGAAAATCAACCACAGGAATGGCTGAGGTCACTAATGTCAGTGAGTATCAGGCTATTGCCAAGGAAAAATTACCCAAAATGGTGTATGACTACTATGCATCAGGTGCAGAGGACCAGTGGACTCTGGCTGAGAACCAAAATGCTTTCGCAAGGATTTTGTAAGCTTCCTTTCTTATAAGAGTGTTGAATTAAATTTTTGTCCCTTGTAATGTTTACTTGTTAGCATATAATTAAACATATGATCTTAATCATGCTCTCATATAAACATAAGCGGAAGTGATAAAAAGAAACGAATTAATTACCTCCAGCCATTGCTTTTGAAATTGTGGAATTGATCAAACTGATATCCATTTTCTATCTCAATTCCTTATGCTCTGATCTTAGTTTCCAAACCCTCATTCTCAATTTTAGATGGTGTTTTATTTATGAGAGTAGGTTTAGTGAACCATTGAACCAGAAGATAAATTACGTTTTCTTTATACTACTCTAGCCATCATAGATAAGTTCCAAACGTTAGCTATAATAGTGGGTGGTTACTAGATAAAGGGAGAAGATATGAGTAGTTATTAGTCAATGGGTTGACTGGTCAAAGCAAATGGGCCACAAAATAGGTTTTCCATAAACTGAAATTATTATTAATTATATTTATTTATTTATTTTATGCAAATCCAATATTCTCTCACTTGGCCCATTTGAGAAGAGATACGATATACGATATACGAATCATAGCGACTGAATCTCTTAGAGCGAGAATTAATCTTCCATGTATCACGATATATCAAATTCTCAAAATACCAGACACACTTAACTTAATGAGTAAACCTCATGTTTACTCTAGGTTCAAACAAAATGATATTTCTCAACATAATAACGTAAATATGCGCATAAATCCAAAACGAGAAAATATCCAATATAATAAAGTTTCAACAAAAACATAATGAATGTACTACATAGTGGGTGCAAGTCCCATTCTCGCCATATGATCCTTGAAAGTCTTAATTGGCATGCCGTTAGTCAAGGGATCCGCGATCATTAAACCAGTGCTAATGTGCTCGATGATCACTTGTCTTTCTCAAACACGTTCCTTCACGACTAGAAACTTTATGTTGATGTGTTTATTTCGACTTCCACTCCTATTAGCCATGAAGACAGCAGCTGAATTGTCACAATACATTCTTATCGGCCGATTAATAGAGTCAACAACTCTAAGCCCAAATATGAAACTTTTCAATCAAACACCATGTGAGGTAACCTCAAAACAAGAAATGAACTCTGCTACCATAGTAGAGTGGTCGTCAAAGTTTGCTTTGCACTTCTCCAAGATACGGCACCATCAGCTAGCATGAACACATATCCGGATGTGGATTTAAGTGAATCATTACAGCCACCGAGATCGGAGTCCAAATAGCCTACCACTTCTAGATTATCAAGTTCTTCTATTCATAAGCATGTAATCCTTAGTTTCCTTAAGGTATCTCAACACTTTCTTTGCAGCCTTCCAGTGATCGACCCCTGGATTACTTTGATATATTTCCTAATACTCCAACCACATATGCAATATCGGTTTTGGTGTAGACCTGAGCATACATAATGCTACCTACAGCTGAAGCATATGAAATATTTTTCATCAGTTCCCTTTCAATGTCATTCCTGGTGCATTGGTCCAAACTGAATCGATCACCCTTCACGATGGGTGCTACCCATGGTGAATAATCTTTCATTCTAAATCTTTCAAGTACTTTTTTGATATAGGCCTCTTGAGACAATCCCAAAATGCCTCTAGATCTATCTTTATGGATCTTAATGCCAATGACATAAGATGCATCTCCCATATATTTCATATAAAAGTTACTTGAAAGGAATTGTTTCACTTCGTGTAGCAACCTTTTATTATTGGTTTCAAGTAAGATATCATCCATATACAACACAAGAAAACAAACTTTACTCCCATTGACCTTAAGATATATATATTGATCCATATTTTCTTCGAAACCAAATGAAGTATTTATTTCATGGAACTTCTTATACCACTGGCGGGAGGCTTGTTTTAACCCGTATATGAATTTGTTCAACTTACAAACCAAATGTTCACCATCCTTAGAGGAGAATCCTTCAGGTTGTTTCATATAAATCTCTTCCTCTAAATCACCATTGAGGAATGCCGTTTTCACATCCATCTGATGTAGCTCGAAATCAAAATGAGCTACTAATATAATCACGCGAAGAGAATCTTTCCTTGATACAGGATAAAAGGCCTCTGTGTAGTCGATTCATTCCTTTTGAATGAACCTTTTAGCAACGAGTCTAGCCTTATGTCTCTCGATGGGGATTATTACATTTTTGGTACATCAATGTGGCTTGCACGTTTATTTGATACACTAATATGGGGGTGGCAATTTGGGTACATTATTGTTGGGGTAGGTCTGGCAATTTGGGTACAAATTACGCCGGAATATCCAGTTTCAGCCGAACTATTAGTTAATTTTGACTAAAATTGGGGATTTTGACCGAAATTGGGGATTTTTTTTATGATTTTGACCATAAATTAAGAAAAATTGACTTATTTGTTTAGGGGATTGACCAATTTTGACTTCATAATTGGATTAATTAAATTGTATTTTACCAAATTACCCCTCAATCCTCAATTATTTCCCAAAAGTTTGTCTTCTTCCCCACCACCATCTTCTTCCCCACCAAACCCTAAAAATGGCTTTCTCACACAAGTCGAACATTGTCAATGATAATGGTGAAATTTGAAGGAAATGGTGAAATTCGAACATAGGATACCAACACTAATGGTGTTTGAATGGAAATGGTGAAATTCGAACATGGTCATAAAATCGAAGGTGGTAATGATTTTAGTAAGGTGAGGCCACCGGAAAGTGGGAATTGGTGGATTTTAAGATGGTTGTTTGTGGAAAATAGTGGTTTATGGTGGTGGTTCTATGGTTGTGTAATGAAGAAGAAGACAATGGTGGGTGGGGAAGAAGACAAAAATGGAAAACAAAAAATAAATAAAATTAGAAAAAAAATTTATAAAAATGAAATTGAAAATTTCCCTCCAATAATAGGCCACGTCAGCTTTTTGGTCAAAATTGGTCAAAATCCCCAAATTTAAATGCAGTGACCGGCACATGTCATTTTTCGGCGAAAATCGAATTTTTCGGCGTAATTTGTACTCAAATTGTCAGACCTAACCTACAATAATGTACCCAAATTGCCACCCCCCATATTAGTGTATCAAATAAACGTGCATGCCACATTGATGTACACAAAATGCAATATTCTCTCTCTCGATGTTGCCAAGTGAGTCTCTTTTTGTCTTAAAAACCCACTTGCATCCAATTGCTTTTACACCATCTAGAAACTCGACAAGATTCCAAACTCGATTAGACGCCATAGAATTCATCTCATCTTTCATTGCATTCATACATAAGTTTGAATATGTAGAACTTACGACTTGTGAAAATGACAAAAGGTCATCATCGACTCCAACATTGCAATCTGATTCTGGCAAAAACACTTCATAATCATCAGGAATAGCTTATCGCCTTTCTCGAGTAGATCTCCTTAGTGAGACTTGTTCATTCTCATGATGAACTATTTTCTCTTTTACAACATGATCTATCGAATTTTGATAAATAGTTTGTGGAATTTATGTATTTAGTTTTCTATCGCTCGATTGAACTTGAGGAGCGTGAACGACAATCAACCTATCACTTGAATCAGAGAGTGGAACCTCATAGTGGTCTTTTTCAGGAATAATATCCTGAAATTGATCATTCCCACTGATCAAATCATTCTCAAGAAATTTAGCATTTCTTGATTCCACAATCCTGGTGCTATGCAACGGATAATAGAATCTATAATCTTTAGACCTTTCGACATATCCAATGAAATAGCCATTAATAGTCCTTGGGTCAAGCTTCTTCTCTTGTGGGTTGTAAATTATCACCTCAAACGGGTATCCCCAAACGCGTATATATCTTAAACTCGGTTTCCAACCTTTGAATAACTCAAAAGGCGTCTTAGAGACGGCCTTGGAAGGAACCTGATTTAATATATATATGTTGCCGTCTTAGGAGCATCAACCCACAAAAATGATGGAAGTTTAACAAAACTTCTAATACTACGCACCATGTCAATTAATGTTCGATTTCTTCTTTCCGCTGCACCATTATGGTCTAGAGAACCAGGGAGTGTATTGGGGAATAATCCCATGCTCTTGAAGAAATTTAGCAAATGGACCAGGTGTTTGTCCGTTCTCAGTGTACCTACCATAGTACTCTCCACCTCGATCTGATCGTATGATCTTAATGTGCTTACCACATTGATTCTGTACTTCAGCCGTAAACAATTTAAAGGCATTTAAAGCTTCATCTTTGGAACGACACAAGTAGAGATATATATAATCATCTATGAAAGTGATAAAGTATTTCGGATCTTCAGCATTTATGTCCGGACAATAAATATTCGTGTGTATGATTTCTAATAAGTCGAAACTCATCTTGGCACAATTTTGTGTTTATTAGTTTTCTTTCCTTTAATGCAACTAGCACAAGTATCGAAGTCGGTAAAGTCTAGAGTACCACGTACCCATTCTTTTACCAATCTCTTAACTTAATGGAGATGTGTCCCAATTTCTGGTGCCACAACATAGAGGAATCCTCATTCATAAGACATCTTTTTAAACCAACATTAACATGCATAGAATTATGAGTGGTATCATTCTGCAAACTAAGATGAAATAAATTATCAGACAATGTATCATAGCCAATAACTTCAGAATTTTTGATAATCCTAAAACCAGAGTCTGAAAAATTAAAGGAAAAACCAAAAGGCAAAAGTCTAGATACTGAAATCAAATTTCTTGCAAATTTTGGAACATAAAAAGTTTTTACTAAACATAAAGTAAAACCACTACTTAAAACTAAATTGCATGTCCCAATGGCTTCCTCATGTGAAGCTATCTTGTTGCCTGAATGGATAAATCTTTCACTATCCACTGATTTCCTTAGGTTTATCATACCCTGCAAGGTATTGGAAATATGGATTGTAGTCCTAGTATCAATCCACCATGTATCATGATTAACATTAACCATATTAAATTCACACAAATAAATGCTAAAAAATTACCTTTCTTCTCAATCCAAGCCTTGAACTTAATGCAGTCCTTCTTCATGTGTCCCTTCTTTTTACAGAAGTAACACTTTGACTCCTTCTTTATGACTTGTTCGCATGAATATTTCCTTTTTCTTTTTCCTTATTGTGATCTCTTTTCTTCTTTGAAAAAGAAGTTGTAGCAAGGTTCACCTTTTCGCCCTTTTACAATCTACCCTCCTCTTGAGCACACATGGTCAAAAGCTCATTAATTGATCATTTGTCCTTATGTGTGTTGTAAGAGATCTTAAAGGGGGCATATTGTTGAGGTAGAGTGCACAAAATGAAATGGACTAGTTGTGCCGCTATATCCCTCATGCGCATGATAAAATCAAGCACTCTTTTGACCTCAATGTGCCTCAGGGATGAGAACTTCATAATCAAGGTGTTGACGAGAGCCTTATCAGAGGATGCAAACTGCTCATCGATGGCTTTAGAAGATCCTTGACCTTAACATGTTGTTCGACTGAATCCCGAATGCTAGCACAAATCTTGATCTTTATGAACATAACTGAGAGACGATTAGATCGCTCCCACTTTTTATAAAGATCAACCGCATCAGGAGTACTAGTCTCCGTTATGCTAGGCGGTTCGTCTTTTCGAATAGTATAGTCAATATTCATCCATCCTAAATGCAGTAATACTCTCTCCTACCACACCTTGTAGTTACAACACTTAATTCAGGAATGTCACATTTAACATCAGGTAAAATTACTCCAAATTAAAAATACATGCTTATTAACAAAATTGAGATTTTAAACTTTATCACAATTTACCAATGTAAACCATGCTCATATGAATCTAGTGACATAACACTTGCATGTGGGCTAAAGTCTACTCAAATCAGATTCAATACAACCTTATAGTGAAACTATCAAATCATTATTTCTTATATCATGTGGGTAGATTAAAAAACATAATCTAATACTTCACCCTAATTAATCATGCAAACACAATAAAATTTCCTATGGAGATATCTCATTATATTACACATGATTAATTACAATTAATGTTTAGTATCCAAATTTGATTTCAACATCAAATTTCTAATAATTAGAGATGTTGTGGCTACTCTCTAACTAATAACATTTAATTACTTGACATTTCACTTTATTTTATATACCCAACTTTATGTATATAAAGTAAGAAACTCATTATAAAACAATACATATTATACATAAAAAATGCTCAAGCCAATATGAAACAGTAATTATGATTTCTGTTAACTAGAATTTTTCTGTAATCAAATATGGAATCAAATATCAGAATTTTATTTTTCTGAAATCATCCACTTTTCTTGAAACAACTTATATAGGGTTTGGATCTCATAACCTTAATGCACACAATCTATACATAATCATTGTAAATTCCATTTATCATTCTCCAACACCTTTCAAGAATTTTTCAAATAATCATAAGGCATTGATTATTATAAGATAATAAGGTAAGTAGGATCATTCATTCATTTTGTATGAATGAATAAAATTCATCCTAATAAAGCCATTAAAATCAGTAGCAGGTGCCCCATTTCAGAATTAATTGGAGTGTAGATCTATTAAAATATAGATGTTGAAATGATAATCTCATACATGCATACATGAATACAAGTGACACTTACGTGTCCATAGATGTTGAAAATCATCACTATTTCATTCAATATGCATAACTAGGGGTGGCAATTGGGTTGATTGGGTCGGGTCCATTTGGGTTGGGTTCAAATTGGGTTGGATCCTATTGAGTCCAATATCAAAACTCATGCATTATTGTTGGACCTAATAAGTACCCAAAGTGGACCCAATCATGACCCAAATTCGACCTGAATTTACAATATAAGATATTTTAAATAAGTTTAGCATAATTTTTACACTCACAAAACATATACCTACACTAATCAATGTTTTACACACAAATCAATGTAAATATACTTTTTACACATACTTGACACTTTTTACACATATTACATATTTTATAAAAAATACACACTTTTTACACACATTTCACACTTTTTACACACATGATATATTTTTACAAACACTTCACACTTTTTAGTTTTTACACATACTATACACATTTTGTATAAAATACACACTTTTTACACACATTTCACACTTTTTACCCATATTGTATTTTTTACACACACTTAACACTTTACACATACTACACACATTTTTATATGAAAACACTTTTTACACGCATTTCACACTTTTTATACACATGTTATATTTTTTACACGCACTTCACACTTTCTGTACATACTACACATTTTATATAAAATGCACACTTTTTACACACATTTCACACCTTTTACACATGGTATATTTTTTACACACACTTCACATTTTTTACACATACTACACACATTTCATATAAAATACACACTTTTTACACATATATCACACTTTTTACACACACTTCACATTTTTTACACTTCACACTTTTTACACACAACGTATATTTTATGTATGTAAAAGTTTGGAATATGTGCAAAACTTATGTGTTTTGTGTAAAAATTGTGTATCATGTGTTAAAAATTTATAATTTATATAAAGGGTGTATACTTTAGGCAAAAAAAGTGCAATATATGTAAAATTGTGTTTTTGTATGTAATGTGTGTTAAACCTAAGTATTTTGAAAAAAAATTGCGGTGTACAAAAAAAAATGTGAATTGTGTATAAAAGTTGTGTATTTTGTGTAGAACATTAGTGTGTGGAAAAAAATATTTATTTTTGGTTAAAAGTGTGCAATGTGTGTCAAAAAGTGTATAATGAATGTTAAAACTTAAAAGTATGAAGAAAAAGTGTGAGTTATGCGTAAAAGTGTGAGTTATGCATAAAAGTATGAGTTACGTGTAAAAAGTTTATATTTTGTGTAAAAATTATGTAGTGTGTAAAAAGTTTTGAATGTGTGTAAAAAGGGTGGAGTGTGTGTAAAAATATAAATTATGTGTAAAGTGTAAAAATATTTTTTTGTATAAAGAAATGTATTTTTTTATGTGAGGGGTTAGTGTAGAGTGAAAGAAATGAAATACTATTGAGTCAAAGTGTTAAATAAGTTGGACCGAATTTAGACCCAAATTGGACTCAATCAAAAACCCAATTGGACCCAAATGTTATTAAAAGTCAACTTTGGAACTACAATGCTAAAATGTTAGGACCCAAAAACTTAGTTGGGTTTGGGTGGAACTATGTATGGATCCAAATTGCCACACCTAGTTGAGATAAAAACGAAATATTATTGAGTGTGATAAATAAGTTAAACCCAATTTGGACCCAAATTGGGCCCAATTTATAACCCAATTGGTTCCAAATATTAGTAGAAGCCAACCCAATTGGAACTACATTGTTAAAATGTTAGGACCCAACACATGGAAAACTTAGTTAACTTTGGGTCCAAATACATGTATGGACCCAAATTGCCACCCAAGTGCATAACTTATATGTATTTGTGCACAAATATATGTGTGCTACTTTTTTGTCTATATACCTCTGCTACTTTTCGATAGATTGTGTAGATGAAGCGAACAACAATATATTATATGTATCCAGAAGAAAATGATATACATGACTTAAAAACTTCATTCAACACAATTTAAAATACGATATTGAATTTTCTGAGCAAGGCAGAGGCGATTACTCGCTCTGATATTAAATGTTAGCATATAATTAAACATACGATCTTAATCATGCTCTCATATATATGTAAGTGGAATCGATAAAAAGAAACGAATTAATTATCTCCAGCCATTGCTTTTGAAATTGTGGAATTGATCAAACTGATATCCATTTTCTATCTCAATTCCTTATGCAATTAAAAGTTACAGGTTTAGGCCCCGGATTCTAATCGATGTGAGCAAGATTGACATGATGACAACTATATTGGGCTTCAAAATTTCGATGCCCATCATGATTGCCCAATTGCTATGCAGAAAATGGCTCACCCTGAAGGTAATGCCAACATAGGGTTGTTTATGAACTGAGCAAGATGTTGTTCAAGTTTGTTTGAATTATTATTGACCTTCAAAATTTTTATCTAAGCTTGATTTGATTGTTAATTGAACAAAGCTTGAATGAGCTTTATACGAGCCGGACACGTGTCAAGCTCGAGTAATTTGTTTTTCACGTATATTTATCTTTTTTTTATCTTTTTTTTTTTTTTTACTAATTTAGCTTAGCGCACGTGAAATTTGGTTCATGGTGTTAAAAACTAGCTTCAACGAATTTAGTGAACTCTTGAAATCAATAAACCTTTGATCGGCTAGTACCCAACTTCATGTTTTATGTTTGTATCTCGCATTTAACGAATGTGCTAATATGAATAATCTATTTTAATTACACAGGAGAATATGCAACAGCTAGAGCCGCATCAGCAGCTGGAACAATCATGGTCTGGTTTTCTGGAAATTAGAATTAAAATGTGCACACTGTATTAACTTAAATGCTTTAGATAAATTTTGTGAATTCACTTTTATTGTGTTGAAATAGTTTCCTGATGATCTATTGCATATCAACCCTTTATATTGTAGACATTAAATATGCTTCTCTTTGCTGAAATGTTACTAATATTATGTCAGACACTGTCGTCATGGGCCACTTCAAGTGTTGAAGAAGTTGCCTCAACAGGGTCGGGTATTCGATTCTTCCAGCTTTCTGTAAGACTGGAGTTATTACAGTTATTATTCTATACACTCAAAAGGCAAAATTGCATCATGCAGGATTAATTTTGCAAGTTCGTAAACAATGTCGTATGAGATTCATATTACAATTTTTCCTGCACAAAAGCCCAGGTAGATTTATAAGACTTATCATCTGTTGAATATTGTTCAGGTCTACAAGGACAGGATCGTTGTGGCTCAGCTTGTAAGGAGAGCTGAAAGGGCAGGTTTCAAGGCCATAGCACTTACTGTGGATGCCCCGAGATTGGGACGCCGTGAAGCTGATATTAAGAACAGGTCCGAATGTCAATTCAAAACACCGTAGTAAGATTAGAACCTATTATTTGAGTTATGGTGTCTGAATGTCACTTGTATTGGTTCTTACACAGATTTACGCTGCCACCATTTTTGACATTGAAGAACTTTGAGGGTTTGGACCTAGGGAAGATAGACAAAGCAAGTGGCAAAGTGATAGTTTTTCGGTTACTCTATTTAGTGTACCAATGAGGTTTTTACACTTTACACTTTGTTTTAACTCAGAGTCTTGTGGTATATAGGCTGATGACTCTGGTTTAGCTTCATATGTTGCCGGTCAAATCGATCGTACTTTGAGTTGGAAGGTAAATTGGATCCTCGTGAGCATATCTTTAGAAGATCAAATAAGTGATGGAATATGCTGCTTGTTCTTTCTGTTTTCCTGGTTATCAGTTCCTCAGAGTTCATAAACTAATACTCGTTAAACAAAATAATGGATGTGCTTACAAAATAATGGAAGACATTCTTGAATCAATAGTATTTCTCCCGAGAAAATCAATCTCTCTATCTCAATATTGACATAAACTAATATTCGTTTAACAAAATAGTAAAAGATGCATGATTGGTTTAATAGGCCTTTCTTTTCAAGAAAACCAATAGATCTCTCTCTCCCTCCCTCCCTCCCTCTCGTGCACACACACACTAATCCGAATGATTTCTATTTAAATATGGACAGGATGTGAAATGGATCCAAACAATTACTTCGATGCCGATCTTGGTGAAGCGTGTACTCACTACTGAAGATAGTAAGAGCTACAACCCATAAATCTCTTTTTCTCTATCTCTATTTCCCCATATATATATATATATATTTCTCGTAAAACGAATTTTGAATTACAGCAAGGATCGCCATTCGGAATGGGGCCGCTGGTATTATTGTATCCAATCACGGAGCTCGCCAGCTTGATTACGTCCCTTCCACCATCATGGCTCTGGAAGAGGTATCCATTATTTTATAAAGTTTATATTTTTAGTCAATTTTCTCACTAACAATCTGTCTGCAAGTTCAGGTTGTGAAGGCTGCACAAGGCCGAGTCCCGGTATTTTTGGATGGTGGGGTCCGGCATGGAACAGACGTCTTCAAGGCATTGGCATTAGGAGCCTCTGGCATATTTGTTAGTACAAAACACACATAATTCAAAATCTATTTTCAAGTTTTTAAATCACAAAATTCAAAATAAACTTAACACACCAAATTCTAATCCAAATTCTACTTTTTTCCAACTCTGTTTTTCAATATCCTATATAATTACCTATTAATTATATATACAGCCTTTCACACATTTATCAATCAAATCAATCATTATTTCACTTTAGGCACCTATCAATGCTAATGCTAATGTTAATGCTATTGCTATTGTTATATTCTCAATATGAGCAATATTTGTTGAACTGAAATGTCAGATTGGACGACCTGTGGTTTTCTCGTTGGCTGCTGAAGGAGAAGCAGGTGTTAGAAAAGTACTACAGATGTTGCGTCACGAGTTTGAGCTCACTATGGCGTTGAGCGGTTGCCGTTCCCTAAGTGAGATCACTCGTAACCACATTATGACCGAGTGGGACACTCCACGTGCTCCCAAATTATAGACCTCTTTTTGTTGAAAATCAAGAGCCCATGGGTTAACTCATGTATGATTTTGAAAATGGTAACCTTTTCAAGGTGATGGACCAATGTATTTCTCTGTTAATTAATGACTATAATTTGTATATTGTTTACTTCATGTTTCATTGTATAGACAGCACAAGTTTTTATCTTTATAATGTCTTTGGGATGTTTGGATCTTATTTTTAGTGGAAAGTATCAAATAAATGTATTTCATTAACAATTATAAATGCACGTATATTCGCATGTGAAAACTTATGTTATACAATGAAATTACTAAATATATTTGAATGTATTTTTAAAATAACATAAAACTTATATACAGTTCATACATTCAAATATTATCATTCTTTTTAATTTATTTAATAAAGTAACATAGTTAATGGTAGAGGTGTCTAACCGGTTCTGGTTCTCGGTTCCGGTTGGGCATGGAACCTTATTCGAACCGGTTGGAACGGTTCCCGGTTCCACGGTTCTGGGACTGGTTCCCGGTTCTAACCGTTTTTTTTATTATGTATAAATTTATTTTGGCAATGTTTAAAAAATAAATTGGATAAAGTAAAGACAAACATTAAAAAATATTGAACAATAGACAAACAATTTTAATTATTAACAAATTTAAACAATACAAATTCGAATTCGGTAAGTAATAAAATACAATCACATTTCAATTTCCATGATCCTAAATCCTAATTACAATTTTTGTATTAAGTACAAGCTAAAATCTTATACGATACAACTTACAACGAATATTGGAAAAGGAAAGGAAAAAAAAACGGGCTTGAGTTTTATTTTAAATAAAAAACTAATAATTAATTTTTAACTTGAAATAAAATTGCCTACGTATCATTCACCGTCCGGCATTTAGTGAATGAATCAAAGCCCACGTAATTCTTCTTACCTTGCTTACCTTTTGAAGGTCAAGGCGTCAAGCATTGCCTCCATCCGAGGAACCGGTTGAAATTTCCCACTAATCTCCCTCTCGTCAAAATCCAACAGACACTTGATCGTGGCCGTTGATTTCAAACGGACACTTGATCTCAGCTAAGGGTGTCAATTTGAGTCCAAACATGTATTTGGACCCAAACCTAACTAAGTTTTTCATGGTTTGGGTCCTAGTATTTTAAAATTATAGTTTCAATTGGGTTGGTTGCTAATAATATTTGGGTCCAATTGAGTTTTAAATTGGGCCCAATTTGAGTCCAATTTGATCCTAATATTTTAAACTGTAATTCCATCTCAATTCTCAACTCCCTGCACGTATCTAAGAACCCTAATTTCTTTTATTTTCTTCCATCTTCATTTACACTTCCATATTCCAAATCTTGATAGAATCCATTTTCGAACACTTCCATCTTCCAAAGCTCGGTAGGATCCATTTTCGAAGCTTAAAATTGCAGCAACATTTTCGAAGCTTAAAATTGCAGCAACATTTTCGAAGCTCGGTATGTGGATTTTTGAATAACTTTTGGCTTTTTTATTTAATTGGTTGGTTAATTGCAATTTAGTTTGAAATTTGGGAAGTATAGAATTTGTTAATTGAATTATTTTGCAATCCATTGGGCCACGTGAATTATAGTGTGTTTACAACTTTGATGATGAATTGTTCAAGTCCAAGTATGAAATGGTGGATGATGTTCATACTGATCCTACATTTCATTTTCAAGGCTCTTCTGACTCATAAATGATAACTTTGTGTGATTCACTTATAGCCACATTCATCACTTCTAATTCTTTGTTTATTGTATCCAAAACAATGCTAAATCACCCTCTCTCTGTTCATACTTTTCACTGCTCTTCATTCTTCTTCTTCTTCTTGTTTACTGGAATGAATTAATGACTAATTTTGTAAATATTGTTGAAATATATTATATGATTTCTGCAACCCGATTGTCACGTTTTGAATTATTTTGCAGATCTGAATTCTAACGAATGACTCATCTCCTGCCGTAAGCGCTAAGAGGTAATTGAATCTTTGTTCAAATGAGCTGTGAACCAGCAGTGGTATGGAGCAGGAGTAGGACAGGACGTAGCACTAGGTTAATCTCAAAATTTGGGTAAATTTTGGGTTTGTTTTCTATATAGTGGTGGTGTGAATTAATTATTTTAGTCATATAGTGCTTTAATTCTTTTTAAAATGGAAAATGAGAGTGAAGTTAGTTCTTCCGTAGGATCGAAGAGTATTAGGAAAAATATTTCCTATGTTTGGAAAACGTTTGAAAAATTTATTGAGGGAAAAGAAAAGGCGAAATGTAGAAAATGTGGACAAATTTATGCTAGTGGTTTAGCTGGGACAACCAATTTAAAATGACAACATTAGGGATATTTGTCCTTTTCATGAGCAATCTCGTGTCAAATTTCTAAATTATGAATTTGATCAAGGTATTTTTAGAGAAAAGGTAGCAAAAGCAATTATTAAGCACGACTATCCATTTAAGTTTGTTGAACACGAAGGTATTAGAGATGTTTTTTCTAACTTGAACCATCAAGTTCAACATGTATCACGAAACACTGCAAAATGTGATTTTTTACAAATCTATGAAATGGAGAAGGAGAAAATCATGGGAATTTTGGCCTCCATTAGTTGTAGAATTTGTCTAACATCGGATTTATGGTCATCTATCGTATCTAATGGTTACATGACAATCACTGCGCATTATGTTGACAATAATTGGGTACTACATAAAAAATTGCTTATTTTTCGACATCTTCCTCCTCCACATGATGGCCAACATGTAGGCGAGAGACTAATTAGTTTCCTACAAGAATGGGGGATCGAAAGAAATTTTTTTACTATAACTTTAGATAACGCAAAATAATGATGGAGTGGTTGATTTGTTGAGAAATCAGCTTTCCTTGACAAATTCTTTATTGTGTAAAAAATATATCGTGTGTATAAAAAGTGTGTATTTTATATAAAATGTGTTCATTATGTGTAAAAAAGTGTGAAATGTGTGTGTAAAAAGTGCATTTTATGTGGGTAATGTGTGTTGTGAGTGTAAAAATCATGCTAAATTTATTTAAAATATCTTATATTCTATATTTGGGTCCTTGTTGGGTCCATGATTGGGCCCTTGTTGGGTCCATGATTGGGTCCAATCTGGGTCCTTATTGGGTCCAACAATAATGCATGTGTTTTGTCATTGGATCCAGTTGGACCCAACCTGAATGGACCCAACTCAAACCCGACCCTATCAACCCAATTGCCACCCCTAATCTCGGCCATTGAAAAAAAGAAAAAAAAAAAAAGGAAAGCAAAATAACCGTTGGAATCGCCGGTTAGAACCGGCGATTCCGGTTCCTCATATCGAGGAATCGAAACCGAACCGTGGAACATGGTTCCGGTTCCCAGTTCTAAACCGGGAACCATGGTCAACGGTTTCGAAATCGTTGACCATGGTTCGAACCGGTTCGGTTCCCCGATTCCGGTTCCATTTTGGCCACCTCTAGTTAACGTTATGTAAAAAATTGATTTTATGTTCAATTAAAATACGGATAAAAATGATGTAATTTTTTATAGTAAATAGGTAAAAAAAAATTGATCAATTTACCTCTTTAGATTTTAACGACAAATATGATATTGGTGTAAAATGTGTTTCTATCTGCAAAGTATTAATATCTTAGAAATATTATAACAAAAGTTTTTAAATAAAAGGAGAATATTTACTATCCAAAAACTCATAAAATTGCAGAGTATATCAGTATAATACAACGAGAAAAAAGAAAAGGCAAACTATCATTCCGTTGTTAAAAAAATAAAATCAAAATACTTAACAAATTAAAATATTAAGTATATATAAAAACACTCAGAAATAATTTGACTAGCCATATCCATGGACCACTTGTGTGAGTTTGCTTGGAATTTTGGAAATACTCTACCGAAATTTTAAAGCTTAATAAGTAACCTTAGTCCATCATTGTTAAATCAAATATTTATCTTCAATATCTAATTTTTTCATTATAAGAAAATATGAAACCAAAATTATGGTTGTGCAATGAAAAAATAATGGATATTAAAATAAAATAAAATAGTAAAATCTTTATTAAATTAAAGTAGACAAATCTAAAAGTAAAAGTGAGGTGATTTTTTTCTCTCTTTACAAACTATTTATAATTAAATGATACATCAACCAAAAGTAGCATTGCAACACATACTTGAGAAATTTATGTAAATAATATGAATGGAAAACATTCTTCATAAAAGGAAAAAACGAAAGAATTTGAATGAATAATTTATAAAAGTTACTATTTTTTGTATATAAATGATTTAAAACTTGGTATAAGCATTTCTTCAACCAGAAGAAAATAAACATCAAAAAATTTATTTGGTTTCAGAAAATTTCTCAAGCCTAACAAACAAAAATATGATTATTAACTTTTATCATGGAATTGTCTCACGTCCTTATTAGGAAAACGAAATGCTAAAACATAAAAGACTAGGATCATCTGTTGAAGCAAAAAGTGAAGTTAGTAAATGATTCGTCCTCAATCAATCTAAGAGTATGCTGATTACAACTTAAATTGGGAAGACTCCGTAGAGATATAAGGTTGAAAAGATATTAATATGATATTCAAATTTGAAAATCAAATTGCTAATATAATTAAGGGATTCAAATAACTAACGCAAGTTTGAAATTATGGTAATGGGTATGAAAGTAGAGAGTAGAGACTATCCAATTTTCTAAATAATAAATTGATTCAAAAATATAAAAGTTAGTATTGAGGTTTAAAATAAAATTTAAAAGGTGAATAAAAGTCAAAATAGCCTTATATATAGATATCAATATTATAAATAACATCAATATATATATACGCCAATATTTTCCTGAATAAACTTTACAAATCCCCAAATTCAATTGATCTCTTTAAAAAATTATAGGATCTGCTCTGCTCGTCGCTTCTGCAGCCCAATTTAGTAAGGTCTCAGTCGATTAATTCCATATTACACGAATAATTATCTCACTGGATTTTGCTGTGAGTTTCAATATTTATTGTTGATGCCCTGATTTTGGAATCAGAAATTCCATTGTCTTACTTAATTGTTGATGAAATTCATTCTGTGCTGCCTAAACTGTGTCTAGTTAGATTTTAAAAGTGAATGCCATATATTCTTAGTTAAACTGAAATTGTACTCAAAATCGGACTATGTAGTTTCATCAATTTGTAATAACCTCATGATTTGAATGATAAAAGCAATTTACAAATGAATTTTTTGGTTACATTTTACAACCATACTGTTTGTTTTTATTAAAGAGAATCTTTTCGGCTGAACTTGAAGAACACTTTCTGGTGGCCCTTGAGGGTTATTTTATCATTTTGTTTCGAACAAGTATCAAAATTTACCCTTGATATCAGTGTGTATTAGATTCTGGATTAATTAAGAAGAAGGGCTTCAAAGGATCATTTACAGAAGTTGGATTTATGCCAAGGTTTGCAATATGACTTGCCACACGATCTTTTCATATGGATTATAGTTTTAATTTCAGTAGATCTGGTGAGCGTCTCTGTCTATATGTTGGTTTTGTAGATTAAATTTATAGTTTGGATGAGTTAAGGTGAACTTTTTTGGTTAAGAAGTTTACTGTTTATGAGTTTGGATGACGATAATGGTGTTCTTTAGTTGGACTTATGATATTTAGAATGAATTCTATCTTTTAATATATTTGGATTGAGTTGTGTACAAAGTAAATTTTGTTTGTGATTAAATTAGAGATAAAAGATAGCAAGCAGTAGCAGTAGAAGCAATACCAGTAGCAGCCAAAAGAGAGAGAAAGGAAAAACGGGGTCTGATCCGACCGAAAACAACCGAGTCAGCATGACAGATCCGAATATTGGACCTGTCGATTCTGCAGCAGGGTCGGGTCTGGGTTGACTTAAGGGATCATCCATTGAGTCGTTTATGGTCTGGATATTATCGCCCTATGGCCTCCTCTTTCCGACCATAGTGCTGGTACCTTGGTCTTTTCGTTCTTTTGTCCCAGCTATCGATCTCTGGGGCACAGAACTGCTAAGGCTGCACAAAGTTTCTGGTGAATTTTAATTATTGTTGATTAATAGCGTTTGAGAATTTTTCTGTAATATAAATTTGGATCTCCAGATTAGACGCTGATTCGGTCTTCTGAATTGTGTGGCTTTTAGAATTTGGGCCTGCCCAGTGCATGATTAAGGCACATACTTACAGCTTTTTAAGTTCGATCGTGGTACTGGTTATTTTTTAACTTACATTTTAATTTTAGCTTTTTATATTTGTGCATTATTGTTTTACTGGCACTCGTGAAGCAATTTCAGAGTTTCATGGGGGTGAATAAATTTTTGAGTAGTTTATATGTATGAATATCAAGCATAATAGTTGAGCAATTTTATGGTGGACACATCAAATTTCTGCATGATTATTAAACAGTTCTCTACGGATACTGAGGAAAACAGTAATGTGGTTCTTTCGCCTAACTTTTGGATGGATTAGCTGATTTGGTGTTAAATTTTTCATCTGTTTCAGTTTCTGTTAGGATGAATTGTCCAAACACAAGAAAATGGGCAACTTCCTTTTTGATGGATCTTTTTTTATTTGTTATTCTTCTTTTCATTCATTAAAATTTACATGTTCTCTCATGTACGAAAATGTGTTTTAGCTTTTGTTTATTTAGGGGACAAAGTATTGCTGATGGGAAAGAGAAATAGAGCCGCTTTGGTGGTGCTTGGAGACATCGGCCGTAGCCCCCGTATGCAATACCATGCACTTTCCCTTGCTCGTCAGGTATTCATCTATCCATATACAGAAGTATAAGTGCCATGGTCATGTTATTATCTCTAATTGTGTGTGGAGCATTGGTTTATATTTCGATAGTACATATAAACTTAGAGAATAATAAATATCTTCCTATATTATGTGACAGTTGACACAGAGAGAGCCGATTTGGGTAGGTATGTCTGCGGATATGTTGAACCATGATCCTAATAAAGAAGCATCATCATCCCAATTGTTTATATTAAAGAGTGTTTGGTCGTTTTAGTTTCTGTCACGTGTCTTATTTAGATAAGTACCATCTGGGAGGATATATGTGGTTGATGTCAATGTTTAATTCAAAGTCGTGTTGCTAGAATAGCAAAAAACTTGGTCAAATGTTTCCCCTACTAATTGGGACAATTAATCTTGGGATTGATTCATAGAGATTATGTAGCTCTCTCTCTCTTTCTCTTGTTTAGAAAGCTGAGTGCAGCTTGATGTCTGATGATATTCTGTTATGCTTTCAGCTCGAGTTTGTTTTCAGATCGTTGTGCTGACTTTGAAAACTCGACCTATGCTACTTTCATTTTAAATATGCAACATATGAAGCAAACATGGGCTTAATTTTGGTACTGTAAGTCGTTTTATGGTGGTAAATAAATGAGCCATCATGATACGAGCCTGTGGTATCACCGTAGCTGTGCACTACTTGACTTCCCAATGTTGAATCAATCTTTTGATTATGTTTATTAGGTTTCTTTAAACGTTTATTCATTTTCTATATATCATTCAGTAATTAGTTCAGGAGAGGATTTACCAACGCATAAAATCAGCTTTTCGCCCATGTATGATTTGCATTTTTTTCAAAGGAATCTACATTATGCCAAAATTGAAAGGGAATGTGGATGCTCCGCAAGGGAAACTATAAATTAGGAAGTACACCAACAGTTTTTAGTTAAACATCTCAAAAGCAGAAAAGTATTAGAGTAAGAACAAGTAGGTTTCTGTTAGCAAAAGAAGGATTGTTTTGGTGCAAGTCATGCATGATTCACCTTTTTATCCTTTTTCGATATTTGGTGTAATGAATCTCCATCTTTTTGCAGGCTTTTCTAGATGTTGATATTGTCGCTTATGGAGGTACCACATTTACTAAAATAGATGACTCACCTCTTGTTTCTGTTTCCTGATTGAAGAGTTGATCTTTGAATAGGTTCAGAACCACACATTTCAGTGTTACAGCACCAATCTATCCATATCCACAAAATGGTATTTAAGCATATTTATGTAGATTGAATCAATTAAATTTTACTAGGTACTAACAAAATTTGTACTCTTTTTTTTTTCACAGCCACAGTGGCCAACAATTCCTCGAAGTCTTCTGAAGATTCTGCGTCCCTTGTTTCTTATTATCAAGCCTATATTTCAGTTTCTTATGCTGTTTTGGTATCTTTGTGTAAAGATACCAGCTCCTGATGTTTTCATGGTGCAGGTGAGTTTCATGTTGTGCTTATTTGTGTCAGATTTACATGTGACTGGTTATATGCACATTAGCTTCAGAATATCACTGTTTCATGCTCATCTTTCATTGCCCCAATACTTCATACTTGCCATTATTGTAGATGGCCCTGGCTTTTATGATTGATTATTCTTAAGTAACATAAATTTGGCTTTTGGAAGTGCTTCTTTATTTATTTTCTAATTCTTCTGGAAATATTTGTCTTTATAAGTTATACCAGAAATTTTTAATTTGACTGTGACAATTACACGCGTTTGAGAATATGTAGACCCTGCATGCTAATGTGCATTGTTCATAACAATTAATCATTGTAGTTGTTCCTGCAGAATCCACCATCAGTTCCTACTCTACTCGTTGTCAAGTGGGCCAGCTATTTGAGAAATTCAGCAATGATTATAGATTGGCATAATTTTGGATATACGCTGCTTGCTTTGTCCCTTGGAAGAAGTAGTATCTTTGTAGCAATATATCGTTGGTACGAATTCCAGGTCTTCGATTTACATGATTTTTTGCTGCCTGATTTTGTTACAAGATGATATAACTATGATCTATGACTAGGATCGAGAAGCGGTATGGCAAGATGGCTCATGGTTCCTTGTGTGTGACCAATGCAATGCAACATGAATTGGCTCAAAACTGGGGAATCAAGTAAGACTTGATTTTGAAACTTTTGGTACTTTATATTGTCTGCTTACATTTTTACTTGCTTGTTTTGATCTTCAATGTCCTCTATTGTGTTTTTCAATTTTTAGAGCCACTGTTTTGTATGATCAACCTCCTGAATTTTTCCGGCCTGCATCCCTCGAGGAGAAGCACAATGTGAGATAATTTACATGGCATCATAAGGTTCAAGCGTTCGGGTGAATTAACAAACTTTAACATTGACTGTGATATAGTTATTTTGCAGGATTAGTGAAAATCTTAACCATCCAGATGGTCTTCGAGATTGCATAAGCAATGGTAAAGGAAGGAGGAGATAGTGTTTCGAGTTCATTTGAAACTATTTTCAAGAGTATTTTTGCTGATTTGGCTTTCTATGCACATGTGACAGGATTGACAGGAGTATTTGATAATGATCCTAATATAACCCCATTTACAACTCGTGCTGGCACTGATATGGTCTTAAAGCAAAACAGACCAGCACTCATAGTTAGTAGTACAAGCTGGTAAATTCTTGAACAATTAAATGTCAGCTATCATACTCAGAACTCTTTATTCTATTCTTATGTCTTTCTCATCAGCTTTTGAACTCCTCAAAAAGTCTGATTTTTGAGTTACGTAGATCATCGAAGCAAGCTTGATTCAGCCACAATCCTTTTACCTGACATTACACAATTTTAAGAAATAATGAGGAAAACATATTTTAGATTGACATGGATGTAGATAAAAAATAATGTATTTCAGGACATCAGATGAGGATTTTGGCATTCTTCTTGAAGCAGCTCTTATGTATGATAGACGTGTTGCTGCACTATTAGGTGAAGATGACTCAAAAGGTGATGAACTTGTTTGGCAAGAAATTCGTGAAGGAAAGCAATTCTCGTACCCGATGTTGTTGTTCATTATTACTGGTAAAATACAACTTCTATCTCTCTCTCTCTATATATATATATATAAACATATATATATATATACACATGTATATTTCCCATTATTAATTATGTATTCTAAGAGTGAAGATTTTATATATATATATATGCATATATATTTCCCGAAATTTTAATTATGTATTCTAAGAGTAAAGACTTTAACAAAGTGAAGGTAAAGGACCTGAAAAGGAGAAGTACGAGCAAAAGATAAGGAAACTTAGTCTCAAACGTGTAGCATTCCGGACCATGTGGCTCTCAGCAGAGGATTACCCGTTGCTTCTTGGTAAGCGATGATACCTTCAATTGTTTCTATATTGCTCCATCAGAACATTCTTATATCTTCTTATACTATGTGTACAGGATCAGCAGATCTAGGCGTTTGTCTGCATACTTCATCATCAGGGTTAGATCTACCCATGAAGGTCCGCCCTAATATGTTCTTAAATTTATTTTTTTGTAAATGCTGAATCTTTTATGAAGACGCCTTTAATTTTAATTTATTCGGAAAATTTGCTTATTCTGGTGTATAACTTTTAATGGACGTTTCACTAAGTAGGTCGTGGATATGTTTGGCTGTGGGCTGCCTGTCTGTGCTGTGTCCTATTCTTGGTATGTTCGACTTAGTACCTTTTTTGTCATTATTTCACTGTTATGATGACTGTGTTATGAGTTTTCTGACATGTGTCAAGCATCAAGGAGCTGGTAGACGTTGAAAAGAATGGTCTTCTTTTTTCATCATCGTCAGAACTCGCTGATGAACTCATGGTAAGCGTGTCCATAGTATTCCTGAAAGCATATAACTAAGAGATTGTTCGTCGCTTGTTAAAGAGCATGTTTGACATCTCAACCATATAGTTCATCATGCTTCTTCACGTATAACTAGCAAATTGTATTTGAGAATCAACATGACACTGACAGCCTATTATCTTTGGTTCCAGATTATTTGTTTGGTCTCTTTCAATTAGCAGCCAAGTTTTTGTTTTAGCCTAGTACATTATACAAAGGCAAGAAGTATAAAAAATGTTTGTCACTGCAGAAGTGTCTTCTGAGGGGTTAGCTTCCCGGATATATCTTTTTCTAGAGAATGATATTATATGCTTTAGTTCAAAGATGAAACTGAATCCGTTCGAACTAAACAAAACAGTTTTGCTTCATCTGCTTATGCAAAGATTTTTCAACCTGCTATAGATTTGTCCTAGATGTGCGCTTAGGCTCTGTTTGGATGTGTTTTTGTTGTGTTTGTAAACAATTCTTTGGGACTTGTGCAATTATAGGTATTTGTGTGAATATTATGGGATGTTTGGTTATGTTTTTTAAATACAATTGGAATTCATAAATTAATGGGATCTCTTGATATATGATTTGTAAATGACTGAGTTAGGTAATAGACGATAATTTAAAATATTATAATTAGGAAAGAGAAAATAATTGTAATTAGTAATGGTGTGAAGAGAAATATATTTTGATTGATCGGTAGTTATTTAGAACGATTAAAAGTGAATTTGAAAAAAGGCATTCGTGGTTGAAAATGGGTAGCAGTTGAAAATATTTGAAAATTGTGATCCAGAAAACAGAAAAATGAAATTTGAAAACTTACCTAAACATACCTTCATATTTGGGAAAGTATTGAAATTTGTTATTCAGTTCAAATTTGAACAGAATCACTTGAAAAGTACACAAACCCTTCTGAAGATGCATTATTTTGTTACATGAGATTGGATTTGGTTTTAAGTGGGTTTTTTTTGTCTGCATCCTACAGATGTTATTTGAGGGTTTTCCAGAAAAATGTGATGCTTTAAAGTCGATGAGGTCAAGCTTGATGGAAAGGGTCTCTTCAGTTAGGTGGAGTACAGAATGGGAAGAAAATGCCAAGCCCTTAATATATGAGGTCAACTTATAATTCTCCTGCTGCATGTTCTGTTGTAATGTACTCTAATAGACATACCGGTGCCCCTTAATAGCCACTATATTTATTCATCTATGTATTTATTTGCAGAATTCACTAAATTTATCCTCTTCTATATGACTAACTTCTCGAGCCATGATATTTTTCAGGTGATTTCTGGGAACTCGGGCTGAATGTGCAAAAAACGCAGTCAAAAGTGTGCTTTTGCAGGTAGAAATTTATTTTTCCTCAGGCTAGTTTTTGCATGTATGGGGATAGAAATTCTCGAGTTGGTTCAATTGGTACCGATGAATTTATCAGTTTTGTCGATTTCAGCCATGCCCGTTCGTTTTTCCTGATGTGCAAGGTCGAAAGGGCTGGACAATGTCAAAGGATTACATTGGCAAGTGCTCAAGTAGTTTGTATTCTGCCCATGTTCCATTTGTGTACTTTTTGTTGTTCAAAGAAGTGAACTAGGAAATCCCAACATGTTTGTGTTCTTGTTTTTCATATTTTCACCATTTTCCTTCTTCTGGATCACAAATGAAGAGCTTTAGAACCAGGACCTGAAAGAATGTTGGATCTTTTTTGGTTTGGTTTAAAATTGTTTGTCATGTCTACATTTTTTTGTTGGTGGGAAAAGGAAAAGGGGCTTGTTAGTAAATTATGTTATTTTAATTGGTTTAAATCTTTGTTAGAGCCCTTAAGTTCCACTCTCATTAGTTTTATTATAGATCATAGAACAGATTTGCATATGGCTAGATCAAGGTCAAGTAGGACGTATTAGGATGATCATAAACTCATCCTAATACGAATAGATATTTTAGCTACACTATTCAGTAGTGTTGTTATCAATGAATTTTTGTAGTGAATAATTGAACATCAATAGTATATTTGGATTGTTATTAAATTAGGGGTTGATATTAGCATTCTTATTTATTATAATTACATTCCATTTTTCTCGGAACCTTTACGGTGCGTTTGGATCGATGGATTTGGATTTGAGGAGTGGATTTGGAGGAAGGATTTCAAATAACACCTAAAATGGCGTCATTTGAAATCCACCGTAGTTGTGGAGAAAATAGTTCAAAATGAATGGCGAGGGATTTGAAATCCATCATCATCCAAACGAACTTAAAAGGATTCGTAGATGAATTTGAAATCCATGGATTTCAAATGACTCGATCCAAACACACCCTTACGGTGTGTTTGGATCGATGGATTTGGATTTGAGGAGTAGATTTGGAGGAAGGATTTCAAATGACACCTAAAATGGTGTCATTTGAAATCCCCGTAGTTGTGGAGAAAAGAGCTTAAAATGAATGGTGAGGAATTTGAAATTCATCATCATCCAAACGAACTTAAATGGATTTGTCGAAGAATTTGAAATCCATGGATTTCAAATCACTCGATCCAAACACAACCAATTTTCCAGGCACCACCACTGAACAGCGTGGTGTATCTATTACATTCCAGTTTCAATGGCATTAATCACCCTTACCCACAATTTTTAAGGTTCATCATCTACAAAAAATATCTCTCCAAATTCTTCGATGACATAATTTGGAAGATTACTTTTCTGAAGCTTTTGACATATAAAATAATTTTCACTACTTTATCTTTTATTAATTCAATTATCAATGTACTATAACAGATTAATTTGATCCATTTGTCCTAAAACTGTATAACTGAACTGGGCTACAGCCCATCTTGGATGGTCCAGACTCCAGAGAAATATATAGAGTGGAATTGGATCCATAGTTGTTTTAGTTTGTTTGAATTACAATTGAGATTGTATTTGAGTTTGATTCAATTGCTAATCAAGTCAATTTTTATAAATCTTTAAGCGAGTCGTACGAGCACTTCAATTATTTTATACATATTTTATTATTGAGACGAGGTTCAGAATTTATCAATTAGAAAGAAGTTGTTCAGACTTAGAGGGCGTTTGACTAAGCTTATTTAAAACATCTTATAAGTTGTAACAACTTATAAGATGTTTTAAGAGCTTATAAGATGTTTGGTCTTATTTAAAAAATAAGCTCTCAAGTGTTTGGATAAAATAAGTTTATTGGGCTTATAAGATGTTTTCAAATATTATAAAAAAGAATTTGTGCAATTATAAAAATAAAAAATAAAAATCGGAGAAGGATATTGTTAGAAAGGAGGAAATTAGATAAGGTTGTTATGTTTTTAACAATATAAACAACATCAAAAATTTAAGATTTTAAAATAAGTTAGGTTTGGCTAACTTATTTCTTATTTGCTTATAAGACCAAAACATCTTATTTTTGGGTCTTATAAGATTTTATTTAAAAAAATTATCCAAACACTTGCATAGAGCTTATAAGCTCTCAAACATCTTATCAGATGTTTAAAAGAGCTTATAAGCTTAGCCAAACACCCTCTTAATTTGATAACTTATCGAATCAAATCAAACGAGTTTTTAACAATTGAGCTCAGCCTACTTATGGGTTAATTAATAGTACAATTAATTAAAATAGTAAGATAATAATAATAATAACCATTCTTGTTATTCCTTTTCTTAAATTAATTTAAGAAAAGGGTTTAAGTAGAGTAGGAGTCTTGTTATTCCTTTTCCTAAATTAATTTAGCTTGTTATTCCTTTTCTTAAATTAATTTAACGAGGGTTTAAGTAAAGTAGAGAGGGCAAAGGTATTCAAGTTTAAACCCTTAGCCGACCACTGCACCAATCATCCTCAGACCCAATTGACGGCGGCAGACGACCCACCAACCCCCACCGCCCCCGCGATGTCGAAGAAACGTTCGAGAATTACAAACCCGGAGCCCTTCGTACCATTCGGCTCCGGCGCATTATCTTCCTCCTCCAATAAACGGAACAAGCCACCGAAGCACCACCAGCTCGACCAGAAGCTCGTGCCCTCCGCCGTCAGCTCCAAAATTCTCAAGGAAGCCCTTCTCCAGCAGAAAGAAATTCAGCACGAAGAGGAACACCAAAACGACGTAGCCACCGTTAAGGACAATGCTGGAGATGGTTTCGTGTTCCCGCAATTGCACAACCTCAAGGGCAATGACGACGAGGATGACTTGGATGATTTTGATGGGTTCTCGGAGACCCAGAGTCAGTTTGGCCAATGGAACTTTGAGGTTTGCTCTTTAAATTATGCTATGCTGTAATTTTTCCTGTCTGAGAGTTAAAGGTGAGATTTTTGGTATGAATAGCTGGAATTTAATGGTTTAGTGATTATTTTGCATACTTCTTATGTTTCTGGATTGTTGTTATTTGTGATTTTATGTATGTATGTGAATGATTAATTGGAGTTCTATTGCAGTGCTTTTGGCAGCCAATGTGTTTGGTTTTAGTCATGTTTCCGCTTTACTACGGACTTTTTGGCCGCTCTGTCGTTATTTTAGTCATTGTCTCCTTAGAGTATTTTTAAAATGTGATGCTTATTCTGCCCAATAAAGGTTTAAATTTCTTTCATTCTATTCTTTCACAGTCATTTGTTTTGTAAAAAGGACTTGTGGTGCTTACTTTCTATGTTGATGTGTTACTTCTCTTCGGAACTAAGCCACCTTGAAACATACTGATGTTAAATTACTTTTTTCATTTAAGATTCGTTTTACTTGCTATTTCATCTTTTCTATCTTTTGTGATTAAATAGGATGATATAGATGAGGAGGATGAAAAGTTGTTGGAAGAATTCTTTTCCAAAGATGAGCGCCCTCAACGCACTTTGGCTGACATCATTGTTGAGAAGATTAAGGAAAAAGATGCCCAAGTTTCTTCAGGTTTGAAGTCTTATCTTTCTTATAACTATTGGTTTCATGGTCTTTCTTGTTATCCCGAATCATAGAGGGTCTTAAAATTTATTTGAAGTTAATGATTTTCACTAGAACTCAAAGGATTGTTATTATTATGACAAAACTGGAACCTTTTCTACATTATTTATCAGTATGTTGATTGTAGGATATTGCTTGTGGTTTAGCCGATGCTGACATTTTAATAATATTACACTGTCGCTTAACTTTTCTATATAAATACAATTGTGAATATTTTAAAAGTTCTAAATATATATATTTGTATGTAGGAGGACAGCCAATGCCAAAGTTGGACGACTCCATTATAGAGCTGTACAAGGGGTATGTAATAGTGTTATGTCTCATACCTGACTGACGACATCATTTATCTCTACTTCCCTTACTTTGGTGGTTAATATGCGTCTTATGGCTTTAATGATGTTCACTCATTACATGGGTTTGCAGGGTGGGCAAGCTACTCAGCAAATACACCTCTGGCAAAATGCCTAAAGCATTCAAGCACATACCTTCTCTGCAGTTCTGGGAGGAAGTTTTATACTTGACTGAACCTGAGAAATGGTCACCAAATGCAATGTATCAAGCAACAAGAGTTTTTGCTTCTAATATGGGTGTCAAAAAGGTGGAACGATTCTATAAGCTAGTCTTGCTTCCACGTGTGAGAGAAGATATTCGAAAGAACAGGAGACTGCACTTTGCGTTATACCAGTCCTTGAAGAAAGCGCTTTATAAGCCGGCTGCTTTTAATAAGGGAATCTTGTTTCCCTTGTGTGAGGTAGACAACTTTCGATATATTAATGATGTTTACTATCGCACGTATCGATCTTGATTTTAGACCACAAACTGATTTCTAATTTCTGCTCTACCATACATGTCCTCAGACACTTTTGAGTATTACGTGCATTGCTTTGACAATTATCTCTTATAAAAGTGAAATCCTCAAGCAGTTGGGATGAATTCGTTAAAGGATGTTATTATGTTCTTGTTCGAAAAACTGGTTTGCAATATGAAATTGAGTATGTAAAGAAAAAGCAGGCACTTTTTACTATAAACCCAGAGGGGGGACAACATTGAGTTAGATCATTCTTGTTAGATCAATTCTTTGTTAATTATGCTGGCCTATATGCACATTTAGCTAAGAATTGCATCTTGGGGTTCTGCATACTTATTTCTTGTAAATAGAAATTATATGCGTCTATCTTTATCTTATCTTGGTTTGGACATTCTTGTAGATGTAGTTAATTTCTATGATGTACAGATCCTATAGAGTTATTTTGCGAATGGATCAATTTGATTTTCAGATACTCTACTACTATTAGTTTCAACTGCTTTAATAACCCCAAATATCCTAGAGATTGCCTTTATATGAGTGGCACCATTACCCTTTTCTTGTCGTAAAACTCCGTCTTCTTGTGTTGGATATTGGCCAAGCTTCGAGCAAAGGCTTATTGTTTGCAAGGTATCTGTCCTCTGTTAAGATTTTCTCTTGTGGAGGCTCCTATTAGTAGCATCATTTCACTTCCTATGAACAAGTGTCAATTTTTTTTATTGAGCATAAGTTCTGATGATCATGGTTATGTTTCTATAATTTTGCTTATTTTAGTGCAATTTTGCTGAAATTTTTGCCAGAACCAATCATTTTGACTTGAATGCATCAAGGCGTGGAATAACACATTCCTTCTTTATTCCTCGATTCTAAAACTAGTTGACTTGTAAGCAATGATTTCTCTGTTGTTCTCTGGCAGTCAAGGACATGCACTTTAAGGGAGGCTGTCATTGTTGGTAGCATTATTGAGAAGATTTCAATTCCTCCTCTTCATTCTAGGTACAGTGGCTTTTGACTTTAGCCCTTGATTATGTGTCTTTCTGCATTTTGCCAGTACTTGTTCAAAATGGTAAAGCTAAATACACAAGTGTTTTTCTTTTCTTATAACCGAACAACATTTAATGCTTGATGATGTCGTTATTAGAAACAGTTGTGTTTCTGCCAAAACTGAAAAGGAGAAGTGTGAAGAGTCTATTTTGTTTTTGTTTCCATTTTTCAAAATACATTTTGAGATAACTGCTGGTTTTGTTTATAAGGAAGCCACTTTTTATGCGTGTCTTCAATTTTTTTTAATATCTCAATTCAACATAGACGATACTAAGATCTTTTATAAGTCTCTTTGCCATGATTGCCCACCGTTCTTAAAATAAGTTTCATGTTATTGCAGAGACATGTTGCTTAAAAGTTTCTAATTTGAAAATTGTCTTTTTAAAGATATCCGCTGAAAATCCATTTGAATTTGACACTAGAATTTATTACTTCTTGGGAACTGGTAGTATTAACTTCTCTGCTTTACTGTGATATATTACTGTAACTAATCCCTTATGCTGTTCATGACAGTGTTGCATTATTGAAGCTCGCAGAGATGGAGTACTGTGGTACAACAAGGTATCAATATATGCAAAACCCTTCACGTATTGTCTCATACTTTTGCCACTCAATAAACTTACCTCCAATTCAGCATCAAAAGTTAAATCATGAGTTCCTGATCCTGAGCAGATCTTTAATTTATTCAGACCAGTGTTTTTTAAATCTTGTTTGATGCGGTTTTTTGCGCACCGAAGCATTAGGCGTATGCCCAAAGATTTATCAATGTTGGGCTCTTTTAAAGTTAGTCAATCCTATTTTAAGCCCACTCTCGATATGCTTAATATTTTATTAAGAAATTCAAAACCCATAACTATTTAATTAAGTCAAATAACTAAAAGTCATTTCAAGTTAAAATCAAATTAAAAAGCACTTTCAGATTCTCAATAATCAGCTGCTGCTTCATTTTTCCCATGCAGCATTAGAACTTATAAGTCTTCCTCTTGAGAAATTTTCATTGAAGAACAAAGTTTGTGTTTTTCCTTTAATAATCTTCATACAACTTAGAGTTTCAAGTGTAGTTTTTTATTTCTTCATGCGTAAAAGAACTTTTAACTTGCATGGTTAAATGTATTTTTTTGAAGTCTATCTGTCAAAATTTACTAACCTCTTTTTCCCCGAAGTTTTGTAAATTCCACTAATTTAGATGAACTTTATATATTATTTTTGTAATATGAAAAATAGAAATTTTGCGGAGCTTACGCCTTGCCCCTGAGGACATGGAACACCCCCCTCTTTGCCTTTTAAAACACTGATTCAGGCTTTACTAATTCTTGAGATGATAGAAAATTCATGTCATGTCATGTCTATACCAAGGTGCATATTCTGATTATCAACCACTGTTTTCAAGACCTAAAATCCAACCATGAAAATACTTGTCATCTTTATTCCCGGGCTAGCATAAGTTTCAACTTCTTTTCTTTGGCGTATTATTCTTAACCATCTCACAAAAATGTCACATGTCTCGTCATTGTGTTTCGTTCCAATTAAAAAGTTCGATTTTGTTTCTGTTTCATTTTGTGTTACAGATGATGTTCTTGCCACATTTCTCTTGTTAGAACTTGGCATTAAACTAATAGACAATTTGAACTTGTATGATCCGTGCAGTTATTTTATAAAGTTACTAATTGAGAAGAAGTACGCATTGCCATACCGTGTACTTGATGCTTTGGTTGCTCATTTTATGAAATTCTACGATGACTCGAGAGTAATGCCTGTGATCTGGCATCAGTCACTTCTTGCATTTGCACAGAGGTTGGTTTTTCGGTTATCTTTCCCTAATATATCATGTGACTTTTCCATTGTTTATAAGTTAGCTTTTGCTGAAAAGAGAAACATGTTTAGTTTCTTGTTAAGTTCATTCATTAATGAGATTTGTAGTTGACTATATCACAAAGACAAACGAAAACATACACAAGTTTCCCTTTCGGATGCAAGTATATATTTTTCTGCGCATCGCTTAATTCCTTTTGCATTACAATGTAACTTCTCGCAGGTACAAGAATGAGTTGGTAAAGGAGGACAAGTCTAATCTCAACACTCTAGTAGAAAGGCAAAGACACAGACTAGTAAGATGATTAACATAGATTGTGCTTTCTAAGCTCTTCCCATTTAATGAAATTAGTTAATAATATATACTGCGTTTTTTATTTGACATGCAGGTAACACCTGAAATATTAAGGGAATTAAATAACAGCCGTAACCGTGGGGAGAAAGAGGACGATTCTATGTCAATATATATCCTTCCATTTTTTTTTTCCGCACTACAATTGCTTTCTCCACTTACCTAGATTGATAATTAATTACGTAATTGTTATACTATGTTGAAACTTTTGTTGCTCATAGTATTAACTGATAAACTAAAACTGCATTACTTTAAGTCATATAAAATGAACTCTCATTATAATGATTATGATTTTATAAAATATTTGGGTATCTCGGTTGGTTTTTTTTCTCAGTTATATGTGTTCCTTGACTCTATATTACCAACCCCAGTTTCTGTAGTTACAAAAACAATCCAAGAAGATAGATTTGATATTCCTGATGTACCAATGGAGGAGGACTAAATTCTGTCGGTAAGTGGTTTTTCTTTTTCATCAGCACCCCTTAGCCTCGAAAATTGATATATGAAATCAGTTCTTATAATTCAAGTTCTTTACCGCAGGTGGTAAAAAAAAATTGCGCGAAGATATGTTGAGTCTATACACATTCTGCCTGTGTATATGACAGTGGAAGATGGTTATTTAGGTGAATGTTAGGCATCGAGAAAGTTCCAGCTTCGATCCTATAGAGAAACATGAGTAATTTATCGGATTTTGATACTCAAATTTAATTCTAGTCCCATGAATTCCCGAGTTTTTCTTGTATTGGAAAAAGAAGTGTGATATCAGATAATGATGATTGTTGGTTATATATCTTCAGTTCTGAATGAACAATCAGCATATACTTGGGTTGGTTTATAATGTTCTAAGAGATAATAGGAAGATAAGTTACTCAGTTGAACGTCAATCATTCAGCCCCTTGTCCCAAACAACATTTTTCTTTTCATAAGTGACTACTCATTCTCCAATACTTGTGAACGGTTAAATTTCAATCATAATTGTAAACATCAAAACAACCTTAGATGTGAAAAAATAAACACATCAGAAATACCAAAAAATGGTCAAGGACCCGTGTTCGTCCATAAAGTTGGATCCAGTCGGGCCGCTTACGAAGGAATGCATGATTCAATCTTCTTGAATAAGTTGTATTATCTAAAATTACATATAGTTCACTATAGATGTTCCAAATGGCTTATTTATCAGAGGCATGCATCCTTTATGATCCACTTTTCTTAATGCATTCTATAATCCCCATTAGTTTGTGTTCGGGTTTGTCCTCTTAAGACATTAGACTTAATTTGAGATCGTCTCGGATCCGGAGGGTCCTCTTCAGTTTCATCCCCGGAGTGTTATACGCAACAACAACGTCGTAGAAACAATTAAATATGTTGTTTAAGAAACGTGTTTAAATTTATGTTGTTTAACAAACGTGTTTAAATTTATATTTTTATAAATATTTTGTAAATTTATGTTCTTTAAATTTATGTCCAACATTCAATAGATCAATTACATCATTCAATAGATCAAACTAATACAACAATACAACACTCATTACTTCGAGAAACTGATGAAAAAACGTATAAAAGGAGATGAATTGGCGTTGTTCATAACTATAATCATATGTTGAGCTATAGACCTCCAATCTTAATGATTCTTACATGGTTAGAAAGCGAAGACAATTTTCTAAAAGTCCTATGAAGAAGAGAAGATTCAGTTCAAACGTTTGAAGGCGCGAAAGTGATAAAATATATTATTCTCCAAACCTAATATGACAATTTTGGTAGAAAAAACATAACTCGAGTTATACAAATTGGATTGGATCCAAATTAGTTGGGTTGTAAAGTTAAGACATAGATCTACAACTTTGTAGAAGATGCTCAAGTCAAATTCGGATGGGAAGACAGTCGAACGAGCGAGCAAAAACAGCATTAAAATGGAAAAAGTCAAAGTCAAAGTCAGATTCGGCCCTTTGCCAAAGGGCCGAATCTGTCAAGTCAAAGTCAAGGCTTTACTTGATAGATTCGGCCCTTTGCCAAAGGGCGCCTAGTTTTTAAATTAATTTTCAAAGTGGTATATTTTTTAAATTAATTTTTAATTATATATTATTTTTTGAAAAATTTGGAAAAAGGTCATTCCATTCAACATCTTGACCCCTTTCTTGTAAGCACTTAAAACTAGGGGTGGCATACTGGTGATTTGAGTTTGATTTGGGTTGGTTACAAATGAATTGATTCTTAAATAAGTTTGCTTTAATATGGTTTTAAGGTGGAAAAATGAAAATGAAACTCAACACAATCAATTAACATACTTATTTTCCCCTTTCGTTTATACTAAAACTACATTTAATTAATTTGGAGTTGAAAACTAAGCCAACTTGAAATCAACTTATAAGCAAAACAAAATTTTTAAAACCCAAACCAACTTTACAAAACCATATTAACATCCATAGTTAGAACTGATAATTTTCAAATGTTACATATTGTGATAAAATTCAAAAATTTGTTATTATTTTTATACCAAACAAAGGGTGATTCTATGGTGGTCCGGGACTTAAAACCACACATTTGGATGGGTGGGAAAAACAACCCCCAATACCCAAAATGTGTGGTTATAATCCGGACCGCCATAGAATCACCCGTAATTTGAGATGGTTCAATTTATTTTAATTTTTCACTCATTTAAATTCATCTTTGTTGGATTAACGTAATTTATTGAAGATTTTCATAGTATCTCACATACATGGATTTATATATAACTATTTTTTTCTTTCTCATTTCATTTAGCTTTTGCCACTCTAGAAAGTTTCCTAATCTTTTACTTTTCATTTGTAATTTTTTAAGTAATTTCTACATTCAATTTATAATTTTATTTTTCAATTATTGACACTACCTACTGATCTACTCAATATTTTTTTCTTTTTATTTTTTTTCTAAGACGGTCCGATTTGTTATTATTGTCTATTTAGAGATACATTCTTTTTAATTTTTCATTATACTCATTAGCATGAAATATACCTAAAATTTAGAACTTATTAAGATTAAACTTAACATATATTATTTCAAGCACCTCCAAAAAAATATATGTTATTTTGAAGGTTACTATAAATAAGGGCATGAGAAGATTAAAAAAACAACAAAAAATATGCTAAGAGGTTTTTATTAGTACAAATAATTTATATTAGTACAAATAATTTTGTATCTAATCATGTTTTCATAAGTTTTTTGGATATAAAAATTATTCTAGGGGTTTTTATTAATAAAGTTATATTAGTGCAAATAATTTTATATCTAATCATCAAATATCAATATAAATAATACCATTTACGGTCTATTTTATCTTACTTCTCTAACATTTTCAGCAACGAACACCATATCATATAAATAAAATCTGTTAAAAACTCACAATACTTGTCGTAGGATCATGTATCTGATAACGGGATCAATGTTCTTAATGTATGAGTTATGAATATTTATGCTAATCGCTATATGATCCTGAACAAAAATTACACGAGGCATAGTCTTTTACGCACAATGCACGTGCACCTACGGTTAAAAATCTGATTAAGCTACTCGATATTCGACTCGAGCTCAATCCATAAAAATCTCAGTTCGAGCTCGGTTCGATAGTTTATCAAACCAAGCTTTAACCTTTTTTCTTTGTTCGATAAGTTTTGAATCTTGGCTCGAACTCGACTCGATTAAAAATAAAGTAAAAGTAAAATTATATACAAAATAATCAAACTATTCGAGTTCGACTTATGTTCAGTTTGAATAAAGCTTGTTTGAGCTCGATTTGATTAATAATTAAATTAAGTTCAAACATAATTTTCAAAGCTCGATTGTAGTTCAAACAAACTTTAACAAATGTGTTCCACCTTAGTAGCACCTTAGTAGTTCCCCAAAATGTTATCGCTCGTAAGTTTTATGAAAGCTAAGCATTATGAGAGCTGACACTCTCCCACTCCCTTTCTTCAACTCTATTTGACTTAGGTAGACAATCAATCAAATTTCGCGTGGAGTGCCCACAACGACGATGACAAATTATATATATATATACACAAATATATACATATAAAAGATGTCGAATTATATATTGATCTAGGTCGAAATTAACGAACCAAAACAGGCCGAACCACGGAGTACAAGGTCCCCAATGTAGGCTCGGTAGTAGAGAGGTAAGTACTAGTCAATCTTCTGTCATCGTCCCGTTTCCCAATGAACAGTGCAGCTATTTATAGAAGAATCACACTGTACGGATGATACAGGTGTACGAACGTGTGTCGTACACGTGTCCTTGATGTACGGTCAGGATATGTCGGGTCCTTTGTTGTACTTGACCCATACAGTAAAAACACGCGGGTCATGTAGTGTTTTGCAATTAAAGGACTCATAGAGGCTTGGAGTGCAAACTTGGTCCACGTCAGCCCTAGTTGTTTATGAAGGGTCGTTCATAGGCTATATATGGTTTATTGGTCGTTCAGGGGTCGAGCCGACCCAATTCATGTATATCATATATATATACACACAAGTATGTCAAATAATTTGTATCCAATTTTCATTAGGAAACGTTACTGTTATGGTGTTGATATATCTTTTATAGTTCAAGAGCCTAAATTAAGCAGAAACCCAAGATCATATATATATATATATTTGGGTCAAAATTAGGGAATCAATACTTTTGACATATTTGTATTTTGTAGCTCTTTTTATTAATACAAAAATACAATATAATACCGCTTTAACATCACTGATTTTTCACCGCTTCATGATTTAAAAAGTCTAGATATAATAAAATTCATTAAAATCAATTGATTGATTGAAAGTGATTTCTTATCAAAACTAGGGGAGGTGAAAAATCGATGGTATGTAAGAAGTGGTATATAATATCACTCATTCCTTGATAAAAGAAATTTGTATTTTGTATTAGAAAATGATAGTTTTGCGCTTTTACCGCTATATTAAAATGTTTAGTACGGATTGTGTATTAGATGGGTTTGTATGAAGTGAAAAGTTTAAAATTGGCCTAAGATAGTAGATTGCAAGAAAGTCTAAAAAGTAAAATCTAGATGAAGACTTTCTAAAGTCAAATTGAATAATTTTGTACTTATTTATCGGACATTTTTATAATATGTTGATTTTAATGAACCTGGTATATTATAATTCATTGGATGTGTACCACATAGATTGGTGTTTTGGTTGGACCCAATATGTTGTAGTTCATTGAATGAGTTAATAAAGTGCATTTTACCAAAAATCATTTATTCAAATGTTTACAACATATCGTCTCAATCAAATCGGATCTATATAGAATTTCAATTATTTCTATACTGATAACATATTTCATGAAATATATGATATATTCATCAAATGTTAACTCTAGTACACCAGTACACCAGCTGTGAATTGTATTTGACAATATATGAAAAAGAATTTCTCAATATATTTGTCGCCACAAATAATAGAACCAAATGGAAAAGAAAAGAATAGATAGAAAGTGGAACAATATTTTTCATATGATGAGAGAATAAAGGAAACCGAATAAAGACTTTTTTTATTTGTATTTTTCAATTCAAAGTACCTTTGCACTTGTTGAAGAATATTATTACTTCCAAAACCACACAATTCAGTCAAATGATTTTACAAAATATAGGAGTGAGAAGTTGCAAAGACTTTGTCAAATTGATACTGGCCAAAAAGGTAGAGGACTTAACTGTAATAAAATAAATAAAGAGGGTTAAAATTGTAAAAAGTAGTTAAACGGTTATGAACCTTCTTTGTATAAATAGCGCCTACTCGATTGGAAATGAAGATTTTTGGCATTTGATTCAATAATCTCTTCTCACATACTGATTTTTTTTATTGGTAGCTCTGTTCGGAATCGATCATAACATCGATTCCCAGGGATTACTAGGTTGATTCTTCCCATCAGTTGTGATCTTCAGCAAGTGGTATCAAGAGATCATTCGATCCTAGGACTACGACTGAGATCAGCGATGGTGGAAACAACGCACAATATTGGTGAGTTACGGAAGGAGGTTGATGAGACACCTCCATTAACAAAGGTTAAACTCACATCGCTGCACTTGGAAGGGCATGCATTACAGTGGCATCAGATGTATATGAAGGGGAGACTAACACATCAAATACCTAATTGGGAGGAGTATGTCTGTGCTTTATAACACACAAGTTCGGAGTGTTGGTATTTGATGATCTGATGTCCGAATTGGTGAACTTGAAACAAGTTCTTAAAGTCCAACAATACCTTGATACTTTTGATGAGTTAGTGAATTATTTGGATCCACCCGATCTATATGCATTGAGTTGTTTCCTCGAGGATTGATGAGTAAAATTTCTATCAACGTACGGATGTTTAGGCCTAAGTCACTTCAGGAGGCAGTTAGCTTGGCTAAGCTGCAGGAGCAAGCTTTGGCTCTTAATGGCAGGAAACAACAACCAGGTTTTCCCAAACCTCCCTCGTTGTTGAAACAACCCCCATAAGTCCAACCGAATTCTATATTCAATGATGCTCACTCTAAATTTTTTAATGCACCTATTCTGCCAACACCAACACACGGCTGATTCAATATAAGATGTTTAAAAGAGCTTATAAGCTCTTCAAAAGTGTTTGGATAATTATTTTTAAAAGAGCTTATAAGACAAAAAAATAAGATGTTTGTTGTCTTATAAGCAAATAAAAAATAAGTAAACCAAACTCAACTTATTTCAAAATCTTAAATTTTGGATATTGTTTATATTCTTAAAAGACACAAATAACTCTAGTTAATTTCTCCTTTCCAATAATACATTCTCCGAAAAATATTTATTTTTATTATTGCACTCTCTCGTATAACATTTGAAAACATTTTATAAGTCCAATAGACTTATTTTACCAAACACTTAAGAGCTTATTTTTTAAATAAGACCAAACATCTTATAAGCTCTTAAAACATCTTATAAGGTGCAAGAACTTATAAGATGTTTTAAATAAGGTTAGCCAAACACCCTCTAAGTCCTCCAGAAATGGATGAAAAACAGAGTAAAGGATTATGCTATTGGTGTGATGAGAAGTTCAATAGGGAACATGTCTTGTCTGTAAAAATAAAATAGGAGACATATCTAATCTGATGGAGGTGCCACTGGAAGAATTGGAGGAGTGAGATAATGAGGAGGATGAACAACTTAACAAGGAAGGGGAGGAAGAACAAGAGGAAAAGTCTCACATTTCCATGCATGCTATAACAGGAATTCATGATTTTAAAACCATGAGAGTAACAAGTGTAGTGAAAGGAAGACCTATATACATACTCATTGATACAAGAAATACCCACAACTTTGTGGACTTAGAGGTTGCAAAAAGGTTGGGGTGTAAATTGGAGGCTATGACCCTTTTTGCAGTATCTGTGGTGATGGAAATAAGATCAATTCATTTATATGCAAGGATTTCAGTTGGAAAATGTAAGGGACACGTTTTACTACAAATTTATGACAATTCTATTGGGAGGATGTGACATGATTTTGGAATTCAATGGTTGGTCACTCTGGGGGATAATAGTTGGAATTTCAGCCAACTTAAGATGGAGTTTCAAACTCAAGGCCTGATAGTATTGAGAGGAACTCAACCTTCTTCAGTATGGCTCTACAATAGCAGCCAAATGACAAGGATTATGAAGAAAACATCACAAATATCCATGCTACAAGTGGGCATTTTCAGAGCAGTGGATGGCGATTATTGTTAACTGTTTCCGATGGAGGGTGAGGAGCTTCTAAGGGACTCACATTTAGAGTCCTTACAAGAGGAGTATGATGACCTATTCCAGGGACCTACAAGTCTACTACCCAATAGGGAGCAGGACCACAAAATAATACTGAAGGATGGGACTGATCCTATAAGCTTGAGGCCATATAGATATACAGCAAGGCATAAGGATGAAATTGAGAAGATGGTGAAGGGTCTATTGATTAGTGGAGTGATTAGACCCAATACTAGACCATTTTCCAGTCCCATAGTAATGGTGAAGAAAAAGGATGGCAACTCGAGAATGTGTGTGGACTATAGGGCTTTAAATAAAGCCACTGTAAAGTACAAATTTCCAACCCATGTCATTGATGAGTTGAATGGAGCTAGATTATTCACCAAATTGGATCTTAGATCTTGTTACCACCAGATAAGGATGGCTGAGAAGGATATAGACAAGACTGCATTCAGGACTTATCATGGCCAAGCTTCTAGTAATGTCCTTTGTAGGGGTGTTTGCGAGTCGAGCCGACTCACGAGCTCAGCAACCCAGCTAGAAAATAGCTCGAGCCGAGCTCAAGCCTAAAAATGTATGTTCCGCGCTCGCGAGCTGGAATAAAAATAATTTTTAATTAATATATAAATTTATTCATATAATTTTATACAATATGATATATAATAATAATATATGTATAAATAATAATATTTTTAACATTATATTTCTATCTTTTATAATATACGAATAAATATAAAATTAATAATATATTTTTACAAAAAAATATTTTTTATAAAAAAATTATTTTTTTGAGCTCGAGCTCGGCTCGGCTCGAGTTAGGCTCGAGCTCGAGCTCGAGCTCACTTTCTTGCAGCTCGTCGAGCTCGAGCTCAAGTTCGAGCTCGAATTTTTGGCCCAGCTCGACTTGTGACACCCCTAGTCCTTTGGCTTAACAAATGCTCCCTACTTTCCAATGCCTCATGAATAAGGTATTTGTAGCTTGCCTTAGGAAGTTCATACTTGTATTCTTTGATGATATGTTGATATTCAACAAGTATTGGCCTACTCATGTTAAATATTTGAGGATTGCTTTCCAATTGCTAAGGGACCAAATGTGAATTTCGAAATACTAAAGTGGACTACCTAAGCCATGTGGTGTCTGCAGTAGGGGTAGCAGCTGATCCCAACAAAATTTTAGCAATGACTTAGTGACCTATTCCAAGGAATGAAGGAGCTTAGGGGATTCCTAGGAATAATTGGAATCTATCTATATCTATATCTATACTACTATAAAAGTGTGGATAATTTTAGTGTTTCTTCCATTGTGAATTGACACTTTTATCCTCACTTTTCTTATATGTTGAAAATATATTTTACTTAATAACTCCATCACTTAAAAGGCACCCCCACTTTTCACCAAATTAATGTCCACTAAAATGTAATCAATTTTAATAATTTTAGAAGTTATATGTATTATTGTTATATAAAACTACACTGTAAAGTTTCCATGAATAAACAAGGAAGAAGAGAGCAAGAATTATTTTGTTTTTTAATTATAGGGTTAGTGTGATGATTGGCTTTGTATATGGCGGTCTATGGTGAATTGTGCATTTCAACTTCAATATTCCAGTCGAAAACAACCAACCAATTGAATTCACATGTTAATATTTTTGTTTTTTGTTTTTTGCTTCGCAGATGATCAACTATGTCAATGAGCTGCATTTTGACTCTTCCTTTAGACTCGGTTTAGTTGATTCTATGTTTTGCAGTCGAGATTCAAATATTAAATTGTTAAATTTTCTTTCTTATGTTCTAATCTTTGTTAAGTGATACTTATTTGTAATAAATAAATTTTGCCTTTACTATTTGTCGTGCAATAAAAAAGGGAAATTTTGAAGGATGTTTTTCAAAATCACAACCGCAATGTAATTATGAATCATTTTGCTTGTTTAAATTATAATCACACTTTCAATTAGCAACACATATTTGACTAAATTCAAACAAGGGTTTTAATCTATGTCTAGATCTGTATACTATAACTAAAGTATAAATTTCTTTCATAGTGTTTCTTTTGATTATGAAAAGACCATAGCAACCAAAATTGATGTTCTATTATTCTCATATATACATGTTTAGGCATGATTTCTTGAGATCGTGGACATTTTAAAGTTAGTATCTTTCATATTGGTATATATTTGAGGATTTTAAATATCTTCGCGGTAGTACAAAATGTTCTTTCATTATCTCTTATTTTTCAAAAGATAAAAATATCAAATTTCGCTTCTTTATTTTTGTTAATATAAAGTAGATTTTTGTTCATATATAGTAGATATTGTCATGGATATGATTAATATTTACTATTATATACTACTATAAAAGTATGAATTTTGGAAGTATCTTTTTCAATTGTAGAAAGACAAAAAAGACATCAAAAAAATAAATATTATAGTAAATTATCCTATCCAACTAATTAAGATAATTAGTAATCAAAATTAAAGAGTCAACAACTCCTAATCTATCTATCTATATTTATACTAAAAGTATTAGACCTTTTGGATTTCTATTGAGAATTATGAATTAGACAAATTTTAACTCTAATTAGTGAATATTAATTTGAGGCAATGTGGTGTGCCCTTTTAGCTGAGAGTAAAAGTGTAAATAACAATTTGAAGAATGCCAAGCTTATTCATACTTTTAGTTGACGATTAATACTTATAATATAATTTAGTACATTATGTGACCGTTAGTTTCCAAACATTATTAAATCAATTAGTGTAGATATAGATAAGTCCGTTACTCTTGAGTTTTCATTAATAATTATCTTAATTAGTAGATAATCTAATTTAATATAATATAGATTGATTAGAAAATTAGTTTCTTAGTAACCGCTACATTATTTTAGAAATGATTAAATTATCTTCAACATATATTATTAGTAATTACACTACATATTATTCATTTGAGAAAATTGTTAACAGTCTAAAAGGTAGTGACAGATATTTTAATATGCTTCAACTTTTTTAACTTTTAAGAAAATTTAGTTGGCCTTGATAGTTCATGTGAAATAAACTTTATTAATACAACATTCTTTAACTTAACTAAAAAATGCCTCCTCCTCCTCCTAATTAGTGAGATATAACTCAAAGATATATTTTCATAATAATTTGAATAAAATATAATAAAATAATTTTATGGTGACTTAGAGTGATTCTTAATAATGACATTAATAACAATTTCAAAAACAATCCTAATTTTATTTTTCTATATGACATCAAAAGTAAAAAAAAACATGCATGTTAGTATAACACATAAAAGTTGGTGCAAATTTTATGTTATTTGGTTATATCTTAACTCTTTTGAGTATTTAATAATATTTTTTTTCAATAATGCTTTAGATAAATTATATATCTTAGCTCTTTTAATTCTTTAACAATATTTACTTTAAAATATTTCTTTTAATTGTAAAAATATTTCTACATGAAATGCTTTGGAAGACAAAAAAATTAATAATACTTTTCGTAATTGGCCTTTTATAAATTTTGTAAAAATTAAAACTTTTATTATCCCCAACTCTTTTTAAATTGTTATCAATAATTGTCACCTCTCACACTTTAGAAAATTACTCTAAGATGTCAAGTCATTTAGTTTTAAATAAAAATATTCAAAATACTTAAAGTTAAGAATTAAAATTCTTATTACGAAATTTACCGAGTTATAAAGTTCAAAATATTAAGATTTTTATTTGATTTAAATCAAAATAATTTGATCCAAAAATTATTAATTTCAAATAAAAATATTTTAGAATAAATATTTGAGATCAAAATATACTTTTATTTATTCTTTTGATATAAAAATATATATAGGAAAGTTTTACAATTTTGTTCTAAAATTAATTATGAGAAAATAGGTATTATAAAATTTTAATTGATCAAAAATTCCTAAATTTGGTTAATGGAAAAATATTTCATATTTTTAGTAACAAGTAAAGCTTTTAAATAGGCAAACAACATTTCCAGAATATTTAAGTTTTTCATTTCTTCTTTTAACTAGCTACAGTTTTCACATTAACTATTATTGTATTATATTTAAAATGATGATATTTAATATGTTTATCAACAATACTGATCAAATATGTGAAATTTAATTGAACATAAAACTAACCTTTAATATTATCATAACCATGTACTTTATCAAATAAGTTAAAAAGACGGATAATATTTGAATCAAGGATCTGTTTATAGATTTTAATTATATATTATTTCAAAATTTCTTTTAGATATTTCTAATTATTTCAATATATAAAATTAATTTTCACGTGCGATTGCACGTGCATTTTACTAGTTACATAAAATTCATCAATGGTTATGGAACTATAGCCAAACCTTTGACTGATCTGTTAAAAAAAGATGCATTTAATTGGAATGATTTAGCTGAGCAAGCTTTAAATAACTCAAGGATGCAACGACTCAGGCACCTACCTTGGCTATGCCTGACTTTACAGAAAATTCAGTATTGAGACAGATGTTTGTGGGAGAGGCATTGGGGCTGTGTTGGTCCAAAAAGGGAGACCTCTAACTTTCATGAGTAAAGCTTTATTTTCTGAAGGATAGTTGGGTGCATGATAGGAGAACTCAGTAAATCATTGTTGAAGTTTCTCAAGACAACACAAGGAAACCTCATTATCCATGGAATGAATGGGTTTTTACCAGAAAAGAAAAATTGGTAGTAGGAGATGACATGGAGCTGAAATAGACCATCTTCCAAATCTATCATAAAGAAAGTTTGGGAGGACACTCGGGAATGCAGGTTACTTTGCATAGAACCAAACATGTTTTTTATTGGAAAAAGATGAAGGCTGAAATTAATCAAGCAGTGAGGGAATGTGACACTTGCCAAAGATGTAAGGGAGAGAATGTAGCCACTCCTGGGCTACTGCAACCCTTGCCTATTCCTGAGAAGGTTTGGCATGATATCTCTATAGATTTATAGAGTTTACAGGAAAAAACAACATTTTGATGGTAGTGGACATGCTGAGTAAGTATGGCCATTTCATTCCATTAAAACATCCTTATTCAGCAATGGATGTGGCCCAAACCTTCACGAATAACATCTTTAAGTTGCACGGGCTACCTCAGACTATTGTGAGTGATAGGGATGCCATCTTCATGAGTCGGTTTTGGCAGGAATTCTTTAAGCTGCAAGGGGTGAAACTTCACACCTCTACTACATATCACCCAAATCAGATGGACAAATATAAATGGTAAATAGGTGTCTGGAAGCCTATTAAGATGCATGTACTATGATAGACCAAATGAGTGGTGGAAGTGGTTACCTTTGGCTTAGTGGTGGTAGAATACCTCATTCCACTCAGCCATTAAGAGTACTCCTGATGAGGTCCTATAAGGTCAGATCCCACCTATACATCATCCTTACATTCAATACCAAAGTTTAGTGGATTCGGTGGATAGAAGTTTGACAAGTCGAGAGGGAACAATCAGGGTGCTTAAGCATCATTAGAACAAGCCCAAGCGAGGATGAACCATCAAGCAAACAAGGGAAGGAGTGAGAGGATATTAGAGATTGGGGATTGAGTTTATGTCATATTGCAACCATATAGACAAACATCAATGAGAAAGCAGACCTACAATAAACTCTCATCAAAGTATTTTGGACCTTTCAAGGTCATTCAAAAGTTGGGACAGTAGCCTACAATTGGAACTACATGAAGAAGCTAAGATACATCCTACATTCCATGTATCACAGCTAAAGAAGAAGAGTGGGTCTTCACCCTGCCGTCCCACTTTAGTTGTTACACTAACAGAGCATGGAGTAGTAGTAATGAAACCTGAATCCATCTTGGAGAGGAGGATGATTCAGAAGAATAATAGGGCAACTACACAATGGTTGATCAAATGGTACAATTCACCTGTGGAGAAAAGCACTTGGGAGTTAGCCTACGACATGCGCATGAGGTTTCCCACTTGATCAATAAGCTTAGGGCAGATGAAAGCGACAACACTATCCTAGTTCACAGATGGAGGACAAGAATTGTTTAAAGGGGCAGATTGTTGATACATGCCAAAAATGTAGAGGACTTAATTGTAAATAAAAGAAATAAAGAGGGTTACAATTGTAAAAAATAGTTAAGATTGGCGGGAAAGACGGTTATGAAACTTCTTTGTATAAATAGTGCCTACTCAATTGGAAATGAAGTTTTTTTTGGCATTTGATTCAATGATCTCTTCTCATATTCTGATTTTGTGATTGGTAGCTCTCTTCGGAATCGATCATAACATCTATTCTCAGGGATTACTAGATTGATTCTTCCCATCAATTGTGATCTTCATCACAAATCACAATCAGAATGATTATTTGAAAGTTTCTTCATATAAATAAAACTTTTTTGACGGAGGAGAATTTTATCTATTTCTTAATTGTAATTGTTATCTTACAAAATCTCAAATTTAGAATTTAAATACAATCAAAATCATCTCTATAGTAAAATATCTCATTCATATTACAATTATTTTTGTAACGGTCTTCTCTAAATTAAATTGAATTTGACCTAATAACAAGTTACCCAAACTTTTGTAATTGTCTTCTTTAAATTACAACCAAACCAATTATCTGATTCATATTACAATTATTTTTGTAATAGTCTTCTCTAAATTAAATCGGATTTGACCCCAACAACTAGTTACACACATTTTTGTAATTGTCTTCTCTAAATTACACGAGAAACACAATAAGTTGCTTACGAATCACATCACATGTACGAAACTTTTATACAATAATCAAATTTATAATAAACCCGAAAAGATAATAGAAAAAATATCCAAAAATGAGAGGGCATATTATAACAATGACAATCCCAAAAAGGACTTTGAGGTATTAACAAAAAATCAAAAAGTGCCCACAAGCAAATCCCCTTCAAATTTTTCGTTCTCAAAATGCCATCTGTATACCAAAATCCAAGTTCACCTTAACCATTAGTACCAAAAAAAATCATAGTCCGAATAAACTATGTCAGTCTTTGTTGGTTTTCTTCGTCTCCAGCTTCTCTTCTCTGATAAGTCAAAAAGCTTATTAATCTTCCATCCCCTACTGAAACATAAACACAAAGCCAGTAAACGAAAAAATACTCAAGTTTTTAATCAAACATATCTAAGGCAACTGAACCAACCTCGATATGCAAAATTTTCTTTAGATAATAAATAAATCAGATGTGAATGGGGGTCTTCCTTATGATACTCTACATTAGAAAGATCCTATGTGGACACCCTACTTGTAGAGGTCTCAACTTGCCCTTCCTTCGTATTCGTATTGCCATTTGTGTTAGTACTTGAAAGTTGCCGATTGAGTATCCATTTCTCCCAACCGGTACGCTTCCTAACCTTGCCATATTGTAAATATAAAGCAATAATCTAACGATAACGAAATACCTAGTAAAAACCCAAATGTAAAAACTGTTTTTCAGTACTGGTCCCATGATTATTAAATTTAGACTTTTATCCAAAGTTGAAAATTTTATTGCACATTTGGTCCATTTTATCGGAAACAATTGAACCGTATGGCTTTTTCCATAAAAAAACTAAAGGACTAAAAAAGGAAAAAAGGGACAAATGTGCTACAAAATCTAGAATTTAGGATCAGAATCAAAATACAGAAAAGCATGAGACCAAAAGTGTAATTTTGCTAAACATAAAATGTTATTAAATCTTGAAGCATATTACACGACATATATGTTCAATGAATACCCTTAAACTACATAAATTATATCACGATTCAGAGTCAACAATTAAAAGACTAAAGATGAAATGTTAACATGTACTTCAACGTTAGCCGAATATCTTAAGGAATCCAAAATAACATTAATATCCTTTGTCCTGAACCTGAAAAGGCACACAGAGCAATCTTAAACTGTTACAACTATCTTTATTCATTTTTAAAAATCAATATTTTGTTTCAAAATTTATACAAGTATACCAATAGTTGACAAAAATTTCACGAAATAAGAGATAATATTGAATTCAAATTTAGCGCTCTTACAAAAATGAATTTTTATCTTCTATTTATTCAACTCCCCTTCATCAATGTACGATGGTGATCAACTTGATTTAACAATTGTAATTAATTATCTAGAACATTTCTATCTAGATATTTACAAAGACTATATTCTAAACATCTTTTGAAAATTTTCTAAACATCTTTATTCATTTTTAAAATTCAATATTTTGTTTCAAAATTTATACAAGTATACCAATGGTTGAGAATTTCAATAACGAACTAAGTGATAATATTGGATTCAAATTTAGCGCTCTTACAACATATAATCGACAAAGTTCAAGCAACTTAACCTATAAAATACAAAATTGTAAAAGTGTTGCGGTATATATTTTTAAATTATTAAAAGAAAAAAATTGATCATATAAGTATGCATTATGTTGTTTGTTAAAATAATCATTTAATAACTTATATATCGTTATAAGAAAAAAATTATATCTTAACTTTTTATTTATTCTTACGTGCGTATTTGAATATAAACAAAATTGTCTATGATTTTGTTGATTAATTATTTAAAACTTATTTGATTATACTTTGGACTTAATTTAATAAATTGTTAGATTTATAACTCTTTTTTGTTTTTCTCTTTTTTTTTTTTTTTTAATTTTATTCACTATTATACTCTATTCCGAAAAGAATTAAGAATCAGTGTTTCGTGAAAACTATGGAAACACTAAATGTTTCGATGAAAACAATAGAAACATTACGAATTTTCTTGGAAACATTGTAATTTCAAAACTACTTCATAATTTCTTTTTAAATTGGGGTGAATACTCACCCACAATAGAGTAGTTACACCTAGGGGTGTACGCGGTCGGGTTTGGACGGTTTTAAAGGAAAAAAAATCAACCCGGCCCGACATGAGAGGGTGGACAAAATAAAAACCCGAAATTACACAATTATCTTTTAAAACCGCGCGGTTCGGTTCGGTTCGGTCGGGTTACTGAATTTGGCGGGCGTGATGACGATTTTAGCTTTTTCCATTTTTTTTGTTGTTAACTAGTTATTAGTTCACTAAAAAATATATTATTCCTTGTAGATTTAATTTAAGAATTGAGTTGGTGGATATAGAAAATCAAATGGTGTTATAAATAAAATTCATATGATCATTAATATATAATGAGTGAAAACTCTAATATTATTAACACTAAAATATCATAACAATTTAATCATAAATACATATAACATATTTCATTAGTTGCAAAAATAAAACTTTGTTGAAGTAGAATAAAAATAAGTGTTCAAACATGATATTTAATTTATTTCACCAAATAAAAATAAAATGTGTAATACAAATATGAATAAAATATCGTGGTTAGAAAATATATACCTATGTAATATTTTAAAAAGCTTGTTATTAATCTTTATAGTATCATATGTGTGCATTATATATAACTAGCGGTCGGGTTGCGGTTTAGGCAGGTTGCAAATTCTAAAACCACCACCCGACCTAGAAGTGGCGGGTGATAAGAATATCAAACCGTCACTATTATTTAAAAGTTTAAAACCAGCGGTTTACGGTCGGATTGGGTGAGTTTGAGCAGTTCGGACGGGTTGAGCGGGTTTATGTAACACCTAGTTACACCCCTTCTCTTTTGTTCTTGAATTTCCCCAAGGCTGAAAAGTGAAAACTAATCTCTCAGAATAAATACGTGTTACATTGTAACTACATCCAAAGGAATGAAAATTCCTCTTTATAATTCATTATATTGAAAAGTATGATCAAGGACATATTGCTCTATAATAAATGCATAAGCATACACAAAAATTAATCTTCTTCTGCATGCACAAACTCTCTCTCTCTCTATCTCCCTCCCTCCCTCCCTCTCTCTCTCTCCCTCCCTCACTCCCTCCTGCCAAATTAATTATATATACTGAATTCCGGTGCTTTTACTGAGTAGATTCAACAAGATATCCATGCTCTAAAAGATCAGATAAAACGCTTCTCATTTTATCTATTGAAACGGGCTTTAGTATGACTCCGTTCATACCAACTCTGAGGCAGTTCTCTTTTGTCATTCTATCTGTGTTTCCTGTAAGTGCTACAATAACGGGCCTTTCTGGACGTTTTGAAAATTTGTGACGTATACGTACAGCAATGTCGAAGCTATCTGGGCCTGGCATACTTACATCAAGGAATACAACCTTGTGTTCGTGTGTAACCACTCTCACACACTCATCTCCTGCAGATACAGCAGTTACATCGCATCCCAGGTGCAACAACAGGCCCTTGGTTACCATCCGACCAACACTGTGTAATAATAAACGAGTAAAAAGTAAGGAAACAATGCCAATATGTTAGAACCAAAACCAGTTATCATGCACACTACAACTAGTACCTGTTATCATCCATCACCACAACTTTGACGCCCGAAAAATTTGGCTTCACTTGATTTCCCGGACCCTTTTGTACAAAAGAGAGCTTAGTCTCATTTGAACGTCCAGGATATCCAAGTTTTACTACAAAGGTCGCTGTCGAACCCTTTCCAAGACCTTCACTTTCGATCCAAATTTGTCCTTCCATCAGATTTACAAACCTGATCACAAAATAACAATCCACATTATATTTTAATACATAGTCAAAAGGTGAAATACTCAATCTACATGAATCATAAATGAGACACTACCTTTTACAAATAGCAAGGCCAAGCCCACTACCACCAGAATTTTTGGGAGCAAGTGGCTGACTCTGTACAAATTTCATAAACAGCTTAGGAATATCTTGTGGGTTTATTCCTGAACCTGTATCTTTTACCTAAAATACAAAAACAGATTACTTATTTAGAAACTTAAATGAAAAGAAATACTCAATCAAATGAATCAGGCAAATGCCACAAACCTCTACACGTAAGTAGAAGTGATTATCACTTGGTATAGGGAAAAAATCAGGGGCTCGAGGATCTCTTAGTGAGTCCGATTTTGCAATAAAAGCAGATATTGAGATGCCACCCTCTTTTGAGAACTTTACGGCATTGCCGATAACATTTAAAAGTACTTGCATTAGGCGCTTTTCATCACCAACTGCGTACTCAGGCAAATCTGAAGACAAACTTAATGTTACTTGTAACTTCTTCACGGACGCTATAGGTTTTATCAAGTGCAGGGCCTACAATAGAAAGCAGCAGACAACCTTAGTTAGCCATGAACAAGAAAATTAAAAGTTGTATATATATATATATGTATATATATATATATATATATTGGGATAATCAAATGCTCACTCCCTTACTTATTGGGGTCATCCCCAAGAGACCCTTGAAGTTTTTCAAGCAAGGGTTCAACTTGTAAAATGTTTTTCTTTTTTTTGCAGATAGAGGGGCAACTGCATTATGCTTTTATTGACATGGGAAAGTTATGGTAATTTCTCAAACTTTTGGGTGTTTTCCTAATCAGGTCTCACACTGGTAAACAAACAAACAAACAAACAAAATCATATTCCTACCTCCTTGAAAAGGGAATGAAGGCTAAAAGTTCCGAGGTCAAGTTGAAGGCTACCATCTTCAAGCCTAGAAAGATCCAACACATCATTGATAAGGGTAGCCAAAAGATTGCTGCTCTTTAGGATTGTTTCAACCATGAGACGTTGCTCAGGTGTCAGCTCAGTTTCTTGTAGCAAGGACGAAAGAGCAATTATTGCGTGCATTGGAGTTCTCATTTCATGATTCATTACAGCCAAGAAATCATTACGAGCACGCACAGCTGTCTCTGCTTCTCTTCTTGCTAGATCGAGGGCCACGTTCTGTTCCATTAGAAGATCCCTTGCCCTCATCGACTCTTCCAAAATCGCGGCATGTGAAAGAGCAACAGCGACCTGATTCAAAAAGATATTGTCAAGGAATCTTAAAAAAGGGTAAGAACATATATGGATTAAATTAGTTGTAAACGCTGTAAAATGATGAACTTAACCAAGTAAAAGTTTTATGAACCAGATCTTTGTAAAGGTTTAGAGATTTGGTAACCATTCTGGGAAGATCATATGTAGGCCAGCATCTATATTGTCTGCTTCACTATTTGTATATTTGGGAAAGAGATGCGATGATATACCTGATCTGCCACCACTTCAACAAGCTCCAGCTCATGGACATGCCATTGCCTAGCACTGTCTGAAGGGAGCATCAAAACCATCAAAGCATAGCGTTTTGTCGACAATTCCGGCCAATCATGAATCTGGAAATTGGACAGATGCAGTAATGGGACCCGCACAGCAACCACCTCTCCAGGCATGTACTTTCCAGTGGGTCGAAGTCTCGCCACAGGAGAATTCGGTGAGATTTTCACCGCACGACTAGCATTGAAAACTTGATTTATAATAGGAAGTTGTATAGGCACAGAAAATCCAACTGTATTTTGGTGGCGTAGAGTGTAGGAAAGTTGGAGCTCCAGACCCGTACGGGTGGGCATCCATAATGCACACTCTTCCAAACCCAAAGTTCTTCCAAGCTCAACAAGTGTAGTCTTTAGTATGGTGTGCCTATCAAGAGTGCTTCTGATTTCATGAGTCAGCATTCTTACATGTCGACCCGTCTCTTCCTGTGTACGAATCAACCCCATTTCTCTGTCCAGCTCAGCCGCCTTATTTTTCAAAAAGAGTTCCCTTGTTTTGACACTTAACAAATCGGGAATGATGTGGACTAACATAAGGGCTGTCGCACAAGACACGACAGCCGTCAAAATCTTGGCGGTTGTCATAACAACCGCCACTGTCCTCGTATGCATGGTAAATGTCCATAAATTGATCAGATGTGTCGCTCCACAGAGAACGATGAATGCACCAAACTGCACAAGAACCCATCTGTACGGAAATACAGCAGATTTCTTCACAAAGTAGATCAGCTCCAAAGGGATTGAGAAATAAGCCAATGCTATGAAGAAATCCGAAATGTACTGATACTTCATTAACAATTCATCAGCCGGCCATGGTGGCTCAATGCAGTTACAAAGCTCCATGCTATATGAACCACTAAAGCCCTAATCTAGCTTTGACTAAACAACTGCAGCAATAATACCAAAAGGATCAAGTTAATGAAAATACATGACATGTGTAAATATAAATCATCAAGAGAGTGTTCTTCCTATAACGGAAACTTTGTACAATCTTTGTGCTGAGAACCATTCAAGCGAAAAGAGGCAATTATTATAATTTCATTACCCAAATTATACCCTAATATCCATTTGCAATAAGTTCTAACAGCTGAAACATTCAACTCAAGACAAGATTATCATGGAAATAACCATTTCAATAACTTTGACCCTTTTCATCAATTAATAGCCACAAGATCAAGATAATCCCACCATCGACTTAAATAAAGCTTGGCCCAAACCCTAAAACCAAACCCTCATACAACCCCACTGTACATACATAAACACACAACCTTAGCAAAATAATTTATCTTTTCACATAAATCTTACATACAATTTTGCGAAGAGAACCAGAAATTCATAAAACAGCAACTTGGATAGTAAATCAGATCCAAAACGGGCAAGTAACAGGAACCCACAGATTTAAACCAAAACCCATATGAAATTGAAAAGAATAAAGCAAATGAAATTGAATAAGAAAAAAAAAGTAGAAATATTTCTCACCCAACATTCTGTACTGGGTCTCTATTATTTGAGCTGAAAAGAAGTATTGGTGAAGAAAAGCCAATAATGAAATGCCTTCGTTTTGTCAAATATTAGTAGCATAATTAGTTTATTAGCGCAGTAAGGGCAGCTTAATAAGCTTTTCTTTAATGTCTTCGTTTCATACAATAGAGAGAGAAAAATGTAAGGAACAAGAGAGAGAAAAATGTAAAGTGTCCCGGTACCATGTATGCATAGAGTAAGTTTTAGAGTACCGGGGCTGTCATGTGTTACACATCACGGTCATCCTGATGTAAAGGTTGAGAAGAAGATGGACGGCCAGGATTATGCGTGGGTTTGTGAGATCGTGTAACTGTAGTGAAACAGGGTGTTTGAGTTTTTAGGACAAGATGTGATAACATCATGTGGGACCGTCTCTTCTATGGTAAGTAGTGATGTCAAATGGGCCGGCCCGGCCCGGCCCGGCCCACGGCCCATGATGGGCCGGCCCAGGCCCACGACAGGCCGGCCCGTCAAATTTTTTTTCGTGGGCCGGCCCGGCATGGGCCCGGGCCGGCCCGGCCCAGACCCACTTGAATTTTTTCTCATGGGCCGGGCCGGGCCGGGCCGGCCCGCACCGATAATTTTTTTATGAAAAATTATATTTTTTTTGTTTAAACTAAATATTTAATAAACAACATTAATATCTCATTCTCAATTCACCATTTTGGCCAAATTAACCCATTCAACCCACACACAAAAAAAAAAGGCATTTTGAGTGGGCTAGGATTCGAACCCTAGCCCCCTCAAAAAATTTCTTCTAAACTTACCATTGGACTAGAAGTGACTTTGATTATTTAAACTCCAAAAATGATATTTGAAATTAAGTGGGCTGGGCTGGGCCGTAGTGGGCCGGGCCGGCCCACGAAATTTAATGGGCCGGCCCGGCCCGGCCCATGAAGCCCACGACGGCCCACGGGTCGCGGCCCAGCGGGCCGCCCCGGCCCATTTGACATCTTTAATGGTAAGGTTTCCAAATTCCAATTTCTTCATTGCTTCTATTTCCTTTTTTTTTTAAATATTTTTCTTCCTTAAATAAAATTTTAGGTAGAATTAATTTTGATAACTTATTCATAATCAAAGTATCCATGTAATATTAAGATTGCTTATAGATATACGTACAAATCGTTCAATATAATCTTATATGTAATCGAATCAGCAACCTCTCGAGATTCAATTGAGTTAACTCGATCCTTATCTGAGCCAATATATTAATAGGCTTTATTTCATTTTCTTAACATCTTTTTTTTATTTTCCAGTCTTTTTTTCTATTTTTGTTTTACTTTTGGGGTCTTCTTTGCTTTATTTCCCACTCACCATATTTTAATCCGCAAATTGCAATTTTAGTACAATGGGAAAGATATGATTCTATCCTTTTCTTGTTTTAGATATACTTGTCCATAATAAATTATTTTTTATTTAGCCGAAAACAAATTCAATGAATCAATCTTGAGGTGTGATTAGATTCTTATTCAAGTTATTGATTATATATGGGGAGGGTAAATGTTTTTACTAAATAAAATTTTAAAGATATTGTGTTTTGTCTAGGAACATATATATAATTTCTGGCAATTTCATATTTTTAAATTATTTGTAGTCTGTAGATAGAATATTTAGACAGAATTGAACGGACCATAACTTTCTTTGTATCCATCATAATTTTCTAAACTTATTTTAGGCTCATTTCTATTGGACTTGTAACCAACATAAGTTTTTGAACTGTATATACATTTCTTTATCAACAACAATACTATATGAAAATTAGAGTTGGCTTCACGTTATATACTAGCTTAATACATCCTAAGCCTCATTATTCGCTTATGGTAATCTTTCTGCAAATAATAGCACCAAAATTCCAAACAATAGAATTGTTTAATTAAAATAAAATTACGCAGGTAAGTGAGTTTAATTACATTACTATACGTGAAAAATATTACGAATTACCAAAAAACTAATTTATTACTAAAATGAGCCCATTTTGTTAGATTTAAAAGAGACTCAATACCATTCTGTGGTATTTTTTTTAAATCATTTTTTTAATTCATTTAATGTGAGACCGATCGGGCTTAACTGATTTAATCGCGAACGAATTTCGAGATCGGTTCGATTGGCAATTGACCAATATGAGGGACCATGAATTGATCGAACCGGCCCAAACTCAGTTAACACATGGCAGAACCATCAACATTTTCTAATTTTACGTGAACAAAATCTAGAGGCCAAAATCTTAAGGTCTACATTCATTATGTAATATTAATACATGTAAATGAAATTATATTTTTTTAAATAAATACATAGTTTATGTACATGTATTTGGCAGTATTAATAAATGTAAATGATAAAATATTTTTACTGAATAAGTAATATATCTATATATATTTGTTAGTATTACTACTAGTATATGTGACTAATTATCAGAGTTTTCATTGTAGGTCTCTTCACCGATGTCAACAAGCGCCATCACCGATGACGCCTCCAACGAGCACCATCATTGCCGGTGATACCTCCAAACATTGGAACACCACCATTGACAACATCAATTCATACAACATGTCATGAATTTTCTTGTGAAATCGCACAAAATTGTCAATAAAATTTAACTTACGTTTAAATAAAGAAGAACTTTATACTAGTGTATAATGTGTCGTACATTTTGAAATTCTCTATAGAAATGGTTTGTGATTCTAAGAATTATACTTTGTGTTATAGACTTTTTAGTGCACTGACATGAAACGGTCAATATATTTTAATATACTAGTAAAGAACACGTGCTTTACACGTGATACGTGATTCTTAAAAATGTATTAACTTAAAATTACCCGTTAAATCCATGAATAATTAAAATTTTAATATTTGATGGTAGTACTTAAATACTTAAAATGATCCACAACAATGAAAATTATATGACAAATATCATTTATGTATAAATAATGCAATTTAATATTCAATCTTATTTTATGGGCATTGGTTAATATTTTTTATATCTCATTATTTTTTCTTTTCTGTGATCTTGATAGAGGTTTCAATTCTTTTTAATATTTGTATTTCTTTTTAAATTATTTCGCATCTCTTCATTATTACTTAAATTATATTGTTCATGTCTTCTTCCTTATCGTTCACTGTATTATTTTTTTTGTTTAGTCCACATTCTTGAAAAGATAGTATTTGGTTTACTTCATATAAACTTTAAAAGAGTTCCCCTTACATTAATTGTTCTTTCCTTGTTTCTTATTTTTTTGTTTTCCCCTTTATTTTCGTTGGTTTTCTGTGAGTTGTATCCCATCTAACACTCAATTTCTCTTGTTTGTTCTTATATTTCAACTAACTATGATGATAAGTGAAGTTTAATTAATACTTGTATGTATAATACTTTAAATAATATCTCCCAAGAAAAATGCATATATTAGAAATAGTGTATGTAATATAATTGAAAATTTTTAAGAGAAAATATTAACCACACTCCCTCACCAAAAGAAAAATTGTAAATTCGAGAAACTCATCTAAATATTTATAATCTCGAAAATCTATTATTAAAAATATTCATTCAAAAAATCCAAAAGTATACAATCACACTTTTAACTAAATTATTATTTTTTTTTTAAATTAGGAATTAATTTGTTGATTTTTATTGTTATAAAAAAAATTAGCTTTTCAAACATATAATTGCATTATTTATTTTTCATATTAATATTTCAAAAGTGTTACATAATTTATTTTGAACTTTACTAATTTGGTGACATGCATAGAAATTAAAAATATCGAGATAATGAAGCTTGCTAAGTAACACAAAGTCGTGTATAAATTGCGTATCACATTTCAGTATAAAATTCAACCAAACATCTACTTCAATTTATGTTTGTAATATTTTTATGAAGATTAAGAATATCTACTGTACTTTAAAATGTTATAATTACCCAATAAATACGTATATCCATTGAGATGTTATTCTTCTTTTATATTATTTTCAAAATGTCTATTTAATATAAGTTAGTTACATTTAAATTTTCTTAAAAATGTAAACTTGAATTTAGTTAAACTATATATTTACATAATCAAAATTTCTTCATTTAACCTAAACCTAAATATTACATGAGACTACATTCAAATTTGTTGTAATTTAAGTTTTATATATTTTGAACAAGATAATCTAAATTTTCACATAATAATTACAAGACAAAATTTCAGAGTTATTTGCATTTTTATAATAGTAAAGTGACATAATACAATATACAATATAAGTTTGGAGAGGCAAAAGTTTGATCCGGCACGATGGTGAAAATTGTATGTTAGTCTATAGAATGATTTCCAAAACAATTGGGTTCCAAATCAAATATAGAAAAATACCAATTAGAATTTTGTTTGGAATCCATGCTTTTATCTATACCGTCATGAAAATAATATTTTTATATATTTTATGGATAAATTAGCATTTTAATCATATATAATAAAAAAAAAATTAAATTCTTGACAAAATTGTCAATTATTTATATTTATAAAAGATTATATAAAAAAAGAATCTAAATAACTTTTTAGTATGGTGCTGAATTGGTTGATAAAAAAATAAGCATTTTGTGTTTATATTAGTTAGTGGTAATATTAGATTAAATAACGGGTGATTATGGTTAGCTGCCCTTCATTTAAGTTCATGGGCTTAGTTCACCCTTTTATGGCGTGAAATATTGGTAAATTAATGAATGTTAAGATTTAGTAGATCCATATTAAAGAATGGTAGTAACATATTACTTGCATTCCACATAGTCTTGAGAGAAGATTAAAGCCTTATTAGGCCTTGTTCGGTTGGAAGGATTGGTTTAGGAGGATTGGACTAATTCATGGGTTTGATGTTCATCTTGTTGAATTTTATATTAACTTTATAATTGTTTAAACTTTGTGAATGCCCAGCTTTATTTATTTTAACCCCTTCTTCCCTTCTATTCCATTTCACTCAAAAACAAAACAAAAGAAAAATTGTAAATATAACAAAAAAAAAAAAAAAATCAAAAAGTAGTACAAACCCCTGAAAAATTTAAGAAATAGCACAATGATAATATTCCAATTTCACATTAGCGAACGTGCCTTGGATCGACCAAGGCTCATTATGCTATTGTTTGATTTTTTAGATTTGTACTACTTTTCAATTTTCTTTTCATTATGTTATATTGAATTTTTTCCTCAAGGTGGAAATCTATTTAACTTTTTTTGAGGTGGTGAATATCTTGTACACGGTAATGAATAATGATTATATCTAATAACATAAGATTTTTATTTTCTCAAACTTTATATTTAACTTTCTTATGCTATTTTATTGCACACATATTATTGTGTTGTTCTTATAAAAATTATATGATATATTGTGGTCACGTAATCACAACACCATAGTTATAAATCTAGGGTTCGTTTTTTAAGCGAAAGATATTTTAAGAATGCCAATCTAATGAGATTCAATTAGTAATTTTATCAATTTAATGAGTTTTACTGTGCATGACTATATATATAATTTTTTACTTTTATTCTTCACATAATCATTCTAATACTATCGTTACACTTATGAATTAATTCATCTAAAGAAGACCTGCATTCGTCTTTCTAATGCATATGTAGTATCCAATTCAATATATTTTGATTAATTTCAGTATATGATGACAATTTATTTGAGTACAACAAATGAAATTCCAACGGCTCAATGTGCGTGTATTCTGAAACTTTCTAATGCTTTATGTATGAATCAAAGAATTCCCCGTGTAAGGATTAGGTAATTTGTGCGCCTGCTGCCTTCCTTGGATGTGGTAGCCGTTTCTTAGGCTCCCTCTCTGGAATTGAACCCTAATTCTCCGTCACCCGTCACCACCATAGTAAACCACTATCCTATCATTGAAAGTTGATAGGGCAGAAATTTGAATGATGCGTCGCCGGCATAAAGGTCGTGAAATCTGTCGAGTTATCATAAATCATCGCAGTAAGACCTTTTATCTAATAAATGCATCCCTTCCAGAAGTCGGAGTTTGTTCTACGTATTAGCTCTAGAATTACTACGGTTATCCGAGTAGCAGATACCATCAAACAAACTATAACTGATTTAATGACTCATTCGCAGTTTCACAGTCTGAATTAGTTTTAGTGCATAATAATAACTAATACTAATTCAAGAGATTTAAAACATATATTGGGGTTTGTATAATTGAAATGATAATACAGAAAAGAGAGAAAAAAATTGTCATGCTATCCAGAAAAACATGTTCTCAAAAGTTGAATATCTTGGATCCAAGGATACACACCTTTGATCTTTGGAAGATTTTTAAATAAATAATATATGTGTATGTATATTTTTAGTAATAATGTATAATATATAATGAAAGTATATACAATGAACTAACATAATAATAAAAACAAAATAGATACAAATCACTTTTGAATGTATACAATGAATTAATTAAATCATTTGTCACAATAAAATATTACTAAAATAATCGATGTATAATAAAGTGACAAAATGATAAGCTAATAAAGTAATCATAATTTTAATGATTTAAATTTCCTTGATTACATAAATAAACAAATTCACAAAAGAAATACAAAGTAATAACAATCATTATAAAACGTAAAAAATAAAGAATGGAGAAGAGAGATAAAGTGGTGGAAATGGTAAAGAAGAAAGGATAACAATTCAACACATAAGACTTGAAAGGTTTGATGCGCATGAGATGTTTGGTGTTGCAGAAGAGCGTCTACTGGACCACTCAAGCTGCAATCTTCAAAATTAAGTAGTAGACTATTTAATCAATTTTTAATTTGGTACCAAATAAATGTGATAATGTACAATTTTTCTTAATTGAAAAGTCTTTCAAAAATAACATTTTTTCCTCAGATCATTAATATATGAATTAAGTCAACAAATATTAAATTATATCATTTGTGATATGAATATTTTTTGTAAAGCTTATTTGTTAGAGACACTTATCATTACAAAATTTATTAGTCTCATTGAGGTTTTAGTAGAAAATTGAGTTAGAAAACATATTATGGCAAGTTTATCTTTTAACTTTATTTTCAGTAACGAAGTAATAATTCAACATCAAATAAAGTGGAAAAAAAAGAATTTTCTTAAGCTGTATTTACCAACAAACAATGTTTATGGGAATTTCATTGGAAGAGTGAGTTGTTTAACCTACAATTGTATACTAAAATCATAGACCAACCAACTATCAAACCAAGGTTTGCACCTAATATTTTCTTACTTGTATAAAAGTTAATATGAAAAATAAAAATGTTTGACAAGAGTCACTTTGATATAAACTATAAAATATATTATAAGCTTTTCATTGAGTTGGGTTTATATTGAGCTGATCCACCTTGTCTAAAGGCTCAAGTTCAACCAATCTCATGTTTAACTAAACTCAATTTAAATATAAATGGACCGAGGCATCGAATTTCATGCAGGCTATCTCAAATGAATCAAATGATATGAATATACTTCGTTATTATCTCAATTAAGTATTTATATTTTGTTTCATATATTAATTAGTCTTTGCAAGGTCATTTTCGAAAGTGTTTCTTTCGCATGGTCTTATTGAAACAACTGATAATTTAAACAACCGTTCGAAAGATATATCGAACTCAATTGTAGTTCATATACACTGAGTTTTCGTGATCAATCATGAACTTCATCTAATTAAAAAGTTCATATACACTGAGTTCTAATGATCAATCATGAACTTCATCTAATTAAAAAGTTCATACACACTGAGTTCTAATGATCAATCATAAACTTCATCTAACTAAAATCTAAATGTATAGCAATAATAAATTACAAACTTCATTATAAAGCCATCCGTCCCTCAATTTCCTTGGACCTTTATGTATTTATATCTTCCTTTGATATTATATAAGTTTAAATATTAGATGATAATTAATTTAAATATGAATCCCCCTACCGTAACTCCAAATGATAAAAGTAATTGCTCTTTATTTTTCAATTTTTCCACGTCAAAGAGCTAATATTTTAAAATAGAAATTAATCCCTTTATATTTCTTGCTTCATCATTAGAGAATAATTGAATTTGTATAGTAACTTTTTCAAAATCTATTTTTATTGACTAACATTTATCATCTCATATGAACTTCTCTCTACATTTTCATATTTCATGTTTGAACTTCTCATACGAACATTGGTTCATTATTTTGGTTTTTTTATTTTTTTTATTTCAAGTTTGAAAGAAAAGTTTACTCATTATTAGGGATTATTTATTAGTCATAGTATTCTTTATTATTTAAAATTTACTTTATATGTTGATCCAATTTATAATATATTCGTAAATGATGTAAGAGCATGTTTGGATTGAACAATTTATAATGCAAGGACTTCAAAGTCATCAATAAATTCATTGAGCTTGTTTGAGTTTCTCAAATTGCAATGGAGTTAAAATCTCTTGTTATCCATTTTGATTATTTTCTAGGACTAAGGTAAATTTCAATAATTCTGTATTAGAATTATTTAAAATCATTCTTCCAAATTCACTTCTCAAATCCACCACGTTCAACAATAATATGATAGAGATATTAGAATACTTTAAAAATAAAGGAGAAAAACAATGATAAGTCCAAAGTAATTAGAATAAGGATCATTTATAAGCTAGATAAAACTTATTTTAATTTCCTAGTATAGATTCAAGTATAAATAAATAGTTATTGAAAATTTGACCAATTTTAAAAGATTTGAAACAAAAACCTTCAGTTCTTGGACATGAACCTTAACCATTAGAGTTGGTGACATATTACGAATAAACATGAACCAAGAATGATCATATTAGGGTGTCCATTCGAACAACAGAGCTTCCACTATAATACTGTTGGTTTAAGTTTTACTTTTTCAATTGACAAACCAAATATGGACAAAAAATATAAAAAGGAATTACTATGAAACAAGACACGTAACTCCCATATAAAAATGACATTACTGAGATACATATTATCATTATTCTCAGATCATCTAGATTCCATAAGCATAGAGTATTAGAAATATCACACATTTGATCAATCAAAGAGATTGAAAGATAGAAATAGGGTCCATAAAATATAAGAAATATTAAAAAGCTTAGCTCTATAATAATATGAAACAACTTACTTTTAAAATTTGTTTTGCAATCAAACTGATAGTTATATTATGTTGTAATTCAATATTGTGTACTAACTTTGCATTCTAATTTACATATAAAACTCATTTTATTACAAATATCAGCCTATAAAAAATATCAAATGAATCCAACACAATTGCAGTACAATTCATAATAAGTCAAATATAATTTATTTCCATAAGAGCATCTCCAATGTGATCTCTAAAATAGCGTAGGTTTTTCACCATTTTAGTGACTGCTACAGTAATTCTGCTCCAATGTATATCACTATATCTCACTCTAAAAGTATATTCCACAGAATATTCTTTTTTAACCTCATTTACTATTATTTCTTATATTTTACAAATAACACCCTACATTTAATTCTTTATTACATATTCATCCAAGTTAATATTTTTTTATATTTTATAAACTTATAAAATTATAGAATGATTATTTAATAATAATAATAATACGTAGTATACATATTTTTAATATTTTATCGAGCAAATTAAATATCAATAAAATTAAAATTGTATGTAATATATAAAGCTCAAGTTATATTAAAATAATTAAAAACGATAAAAAATACAATTCACTAATCTTGTGAATTACTATGTTGCTCCCACAAATGCTCTATTAATGCATTACGAAGTTCAATATGAGCATTTTTATCTTTGATTTGTCTATATCGGGCAACAAATTCTTGAAATTGATGATGGTCATTTGCCGGATCAACTGTTGGGGATGGTGCTTGTCGCGCTTCTAATATCGGTTCATTGAGGTCACGTTCATCCTCGATTATCATATTGTGCATGATAATGCATGCAGTCATTATATCATGTAGCACACTTTTTTCCCAATAACGTGCAGGTCCTACAACAATTGCAAATTTTGATTGTAGAACTCCAAATGCACGTTCCACATCTTTTCTACATGACTCTTGTTTCATAGCAAAATACTTTTTTTTTGGTCCGCGTGGCTCTCGAATAGTTTGCACTAGAGTGGACCATTCCATGTAATATTAGTTATTTCCTATTTCATGTAATATATCCATGTTTCAATTAATATTTTTATATATTTTAATTTATATTTATTTATTGTATAATCAAATATAAAAAAATAACATATATAAAAAAATAACATATATCTAATCGTAACATTTATAAAATTTAGGGGCTTAATTGTAAATGGACCAAATTGTACTAAATCATAAATATATATACTAAATTAAAACAAAAAAAAAACTAAAACAACTAAAAAAAAATAAGAAAATCCCACGGCAAATTTGCCGTGGGGGCCCCCCCTTTTGCCGTCCCATTGGAGCGGCATTTTGGCCCACCAACGCCAAAATGCCGCTCCATTGGAGTTGGCCTAAGAAAAGGCTCAACAACTTGATTCATGATTGTATAGAGCAAATAATTTTTTGACCTCACCCAATCCATATTTCTTGAAATGCACAACCGATCTCTCACCTGTTGCAGAAGCTAGTGAGTTCTTTTCATGACTATATTTGATGCTTATAGACCGTTCTTTCATTCCTCCCGCTTGACTTGAGAACCATTTGAGAATTTCCTCCTTACTCCACTTATGCCTTAACCTTTTTCTTTATTTTTTTTTAAATGAAAAGACAAACATCTATTGAGTTTAATGGTTCACCATTTTTTATTAGTATAATTTGACTACAAAAGTCACACCCAAAAGCATTTGGAAATCAAATGCGTATATTAAACTCAAAACTTGTAATATTTTCATTTGATTATCAACCTCATTCTCATTAACAACATACAATTGAAATACATTTCAATGAAAATTTCAAATTTATAAACAAAAGGAATTTATGTGATTTGACCTATTCACATTCTTATGAATGATTCATGTTAATGTACATTGAACAAACTTGTTTAATATTAATTAGTTTGTTCAATATTAATTTAATTCATGTACATTCATTTAATAACAACACTATAAAATTTAATAGTTTATTTAGAATAAATATAAATATTAATTATTATACGAGGGTTTAATTTAAATTCATATAACAGCACTACAAAATTTAATAATTAAATATAAATATTACTTATTATATAGGGGTATTTTGGTTTTAACAAAGAAGTTAAGAAATGTAAATCATACTAAAGGATTCATACTTTTATAATAGTTATAGATTATATATGTTGAATAAAAACTCTTTTATACTAAATATTTTTTGATAATGCGCCAAAAATATTTAGAAATCTCTATGTTTCTAATTTCAAAGGTAAAAGATAGTTTATGATTTCAAAAATCCTACAACATTTCTTGTAAGATTTGTAAACTTGTCAACAAATTTACTTTTCCTTATATAAAAAGTTATTTTTTACTAGATGAGTTTGAAAATCTTATATTTATACTTTCAAAGACAAAAACGGTTTATGATTAAGTTATGGACATTCTGGTGATGACACGCAAAATTGTCTGATAAATTTTTGCTTGCATTAGAATATAAAACTCTTTTTACGAGATGTTTATTTGTAATGTATCATATAATTTCTGAAAGGTAAAAAACAATTTACGATTTCAAGTATGCTATAGTGCATTATGAATTTTCTCGTACAGTCGCACAAAACTGTCTGCATTTGTTAATAGAATAGCAATTATGTACTAAATATACTTTGAAAATGAACGTTTAGTACTGCACTTGCTTTACATTTACCTTTATAAATTCAACAAGTATTCCATTGCTACAAGTATTTAACAATAAATTAATTGCTTACTAACTCCAAGCGAAATGCTCAAATCCAAATGCTATTTTCACTAAATTAAAAACGTTTTTATCCAAGCGCTTATCTAAACTTGTGTTATGAATACATAGCTACACTACTACATACCTCGGGAAAATTGCATTTTTAGTACATTAATGTGGTCTGCATGTTTGTTTAGTACACTAATATGTGTAGTGGCAATTTGAATACACTAATGTGGGGTATGTCTTGCAATTTAAGTACAAATTTGGACGGAATATTCAATTTTTGACGGAATATTCGATTTTTGATTGAAAACTAATTAATTTTAACTAAAATTGGGGATTTTGACCGAATTTTGGGATTTTGACTTGAAATTGACCTATTTTGACCCAAATAAAGAGATTTTGACTTCTTTTTTTTACTTTATTTTCTATTTAACTATTTATTAAACCTTTTTAGTTTTTACACCGCCATCGTCGCCGGCGCCACGCCGCCACCTCGCTGCTGCCGCCACCACCAATTTTTTTTATTACTATTAAATCTTACAAATACCATTGAACATCTTTATCTTTTCATTTTATTAAGGGTAAAGTGCACTACAGCCCCTCGAAAAACTTGTATTTTGCACTATCCCCCCTCAAAACACAAAAAAGAGACATCACCCCTTAAAAATTTGATATAAGCATCACTTTGCCCTAGTTACTATTTTTCAGCCCAATTTTAATCGAAAATCATTTAAATAATTTTTCCTTCAGAGGCATTATCGTCTTTACAATTTTTCTGAGATTCTCTCACATGCATGGATTTGAGCCAAAATCGATGTACTTCTCTAACATATCATCTTGGGGTTGCAAAATTCTCACCATGATATCATCTTACATATAAAGAATGGTATGAAAAAACTTATTAGAATAGGAACTCACAACAAATGCATGATGAGTAGAATAGGAACTCACAACAAATGCATGATGAGATCATTGTGAGAATTTTGCAACCCTAAGATGTTGTGATGGATTAATCAGAGCAATCAAAGAAATAACAGAAAACGTAAATAAGAGACACAGATTTACGTGGTTCACCAACGTTGTGTTGGCTACGTCCACGGGCAGAGGAAGAACGATTTTATTAGAGGCTAGGTTTTCAGATTACAGAGAGATATTCAGAATAACCTGCGAACAGGTCTATTTATAATACTAACCGACTAATCTAACTTGGGCTCAGCCCATCACGTATCTGCAGGCCCAAATCCGAGTTCCATTAGTAATCCATAGTCGATTCAAGGCACTTATTTAACAAATCTCCACCTTGACTTGAATCCTCCAAACAGACGCATCCTTTCGATTGCCAGACTTCTTCCTCCACCTCAGAATTACCCCAAAGGGTAACTTAACAGCTTGTGATATTTAGCAAGTTCAAACAATGTTGAAACTTGCTATGAGGAACCGGCTTTTTAAACATATCAGCGGGATTATCAGCAGTACCAACTTTCACCACCTTGATCCTCTTCTCACTTCTCAGAAAATGATACCTCACATTAATATGCTTTGTCCTCTCATGATGAACTTGATCCTTGCCTAAACAGATTGCACTCAAACTGTCACAATAAACGACAGTTTGATCATGATGTAGACCAAGGTCACTAACTAGCCCTTTCAGCCATATTCCTTCTTTTGCAGCTTCTGTCAACGCTACATACTCTGCCTCAGTTGTAGACAAAGTAACTGCAGCTTGCAATGTTGCTTTCCAACTAATAACAGAACCACCAAGAGTGAACACATAACCAGTCATCGACCTCCTGCTGTCAACATCTCCAGCATAATCAGAATCAGAATAGCCAGCCACAGAACACTGTGAATCTCCACCATAAATGAGGCCAACATCAGACGTGCCTCTAAGGTATTGAAAAATTCTCTTAGATAGAATTTGCATCCCTTTTTCACTCATATGACCAAGCCTCATATGCCATAACTTAGTCATGTCCTGGTCTTGAACTTCAGACGATGCAACCGCAGCGGAATCAGTCACCGTAGAACCTCGCAGAAAATACAAGGTACCACGCTTCAAGCCTGTCAGAACCACCTTTGAATCTCGACAGTTATGCATAACACCACCCACACCTTTGAAACTGAAACCTTTGCTGTCGAGTAAACTCAACGAAATCAGATTCTTAGTCATCTGTGGGACATGCCTGACGTCATTCAAGGTGCAGAACGAACCATCATGTGTCCTGATCTTTATTGAGCCAATTCCGATTACTTTACAGACAGCACTGTTGGCCATGTTAACGCTACCTCCATCTGTCTTTTCATAGGTCGAGAAATACTCCCTGTACGGATATATGTGGTACGATGCCCCAGAATCAAGAACCCACACATCCCTGCGATGTGACTGTTCATCTGCAACTAAGGCCAAATCCTCTTCAGACTTTGTATCAGTTTCTGCTACAGCAGCAGACCCACTAGGACCTTCTTTTCTGTCCGACTGCTTTTTCTTCTTAGGACAATCAGATTTCCAATGCCCTTTTTCTTTGCAATAGTTGCAAATATCATCAGGTTTTGGACCCTTTTTATTCTTTTTCTTTTTCGATTTTTCACTTCCCTTAACTGTTGCAGCCAGACCAGATGCTTGATTCTCTGTATTGGAACCAGACGCCTTATAACGATCTTCTCTGGTGTGAAGAGCGGATCTCACATCTTCCAGAGATAAACTATCTTTCCCAACAATAAACGAATCCACAAAATTCGCATATGATTCAGGCAAAGATACCAACAGAATTAAAGCAGCATCCTCATCTTCTACTTTAACATCGATATTACGCAGATCTAGCAAAATTTTATTCAATTTATCTAGATGGTTCCGAAGGGATGTACCTTCCTGCATGCGTAATCGAAACAGACGTTGCTTCAAAAGCAACTTGTTGGTCAGAGATTTCGTCATGTAGAGACTCTCTAATTTTAACCAGAGACTTGCCGCAGTATCTTCATCAGCGACCTCAATGATCACGTCGTCGGACAAACATAGCATGATCGTAGAATGAGCCTTCTCCTCCAGAGTACTCCATTCTTCATCGTCTACATCTTCCTTCTTCGTCTTTCCAGATAGCGGAGCCCATAAGCTCTGCTGTTTCAGAAGAGATCGCATCTTGATCTGCCACAAACCAAAACTGTTTCTCCCGGTGAATTTGTCAACCTTTACGTTAAACGCAGACATCTTCAATTCTTGCCGAAAAATCCAAGTGCGGAAAACTTGATCGATTGATCTGGCTCTGATACCAGTTTGTTGTGATGGATTAATCAGAGCAATCAAAGAAATAACAGAAAACGTAAATAAGAGACACAGATTTACGTGGTTCACCAACGTTGTGTTGGCTACGTCCACGGGCAGAGGAAGAACGATTTTATTAGAGGCTAGGTTTTCAGATTACAGAGAGATATTCAGAATAACCTGCGAACAGGTCTATTTATAATACTAACAGACTAATCTAACTTGGGCTCAGCCCATCACGTATCTGCAGGCCCAAATCCGAGTTCCATTAGTAATCCATAGTCGATTCAAGGCACTTATTTAACATAAGATGATATATCAGAGAAGCACAACGGTTTTGGCCAAATCCGGGCATGTGAGAGAATCACGGAAAAATAGTAAAGATGATAATGTCCTTGACGAATCATTTAAATTATTTGCGATCAAGATTTAATCGAAAAATAATAATTGGGGCAAAGTGATGCATATATCAAATTTTTAAGAGGTAATGTCTCTTTTTTGTATTCTTAGGGGCTACAGTGCAAAATACAAGTTTTTCGAGGGGGGTAATGTGCACTTTACCCTTTTATTAATTACATAAATACACGAAAAGGGTGATGATGATGGTCGTGGATGGTGATGAAGATGAAGTTTTTTTTAAATATTGGTAAAATTGGGGATTGGTAAAACTGGTGGTGGTGGCGGCGACGACGACGTGGTGGTTCAATATTTTTGGCGGCCGGTGAATGTGGTGGTGGTTGCTGCGTGGTGGTGGTGGTAGTGGTCAAAATTGATGCTCAATGAAGAAGATAAAGAAAAATATAATAATATTAAAATAGGGTTTAGATGCAAAATATGAAAAAATATAATTTTATTTCATTTATAATAAGTCAAAATTGGTCAATCTCCCCCAAAAAATCAGTTAATTAGCTTAATTTGGGTCAAAATCATAAAAAACCTCCAATTTTGGTCAAAATCCCCAAATTTAAAGTCAAAATCGAATATTCCGTCCAAATTTGTACTTAAATTACCAGACATACCCCACATTAGTATACTCAAATTGTCACCCCAATACTAGTGTACCAAATAAACGTGTATGCACATTAATGTACCAAAAATGCAATTTTCCTTACATACCTCATAAGTGAAAAACTGAAAATTGAAAGTGAAAAAAATAACCTTAAAAAATATATTTGTTAAATCATATGTGCAGTCTAACACAAGTTAAAGACATCATATTATTACATCTTTTGGGATGAATCTGTGTCACACTGAGTTTATGTAGTATACATCACACATTTGAATATGGGTCATCTCACTCCCAAATATAGGGTGTGTGTGACAATAAATCTGCAAGATTCAATAAGACATAAAACAATTCCGTATATTTCAATGTACTTGATCGTCTAAAATTGTGAGTACTAATAATTGATAAGAGTAAATTTGAGATAATTCTCATCACAATTTGCTCGTTTTCTTTTGAAACATTAAAGCCCCTTATGACAAACATGCCTACCTTTGGGCTTTTTTGATATAACCCCCCGAGGTATGCAGTTTTGGCAAATAACCCCCCGAGGTTTGAAATTTTGGCAAACAACCATTTCTGGTTAGTTGACCGTTAGTCAACAGTTAAGGTCATGGGCAAAATTGTAATCTAATAATTCCAAACAAATATATTAATTTTCAATGTATTTGTTTGGAATTAATAAAATTAATATATTTGTTTGAAATTATTAAATTACAATTTTGTAAATAAATAAAATTAATATATTTATTTAATATATTTGTTTGGAATTATTAAATTACAATTTTGCAAATTAATAAAATTAATATGTATTTATTTTCAATGTAGTATTAATATATATGTTTGGAATTATTAAATTACAATTTTGCAAATAAATAAAATTAATATATTTATTTAATATATTTGTTTGGAATTATTAAATTACAATTTTGCAAATAAATAAAATTAATAAAATTAATATGTATTTATTTTCAATATAATTCCAAATAAATACATTGAAAATTAATATATTTGTTTGGAATTATTAAATTACAATTTTGCACATGACCTTAACTGTTGACTAACGGTCAACTAACCAGAAATGGTTGTTTGCCAAAATTTCAAACCTCGGGGGGTTGTTTGCCAAAGCTGCATACCTCGGGGGGTTATATCAAAAAAGCCCGCCTACCTTTCATGCAACTATTGACCAAAAGTTCTATTAGAACCGAAATCCTAAATGCAATGAACCTCTTCATCTATGATCAATCTATCATCGAAATAGGAAACAATGTACCTAGTCAATAAACAAAAAGACCCACCAAATTAATTTTTATTTTCACTTTTCATTGTACCAAATAAATTATGTATCAAGAAGCTATGCTAAGTGCGCCCGCAAAATTAGCTCCTTATGCCAGCATGATCTCCTCTCAAATTTAAAAGGGGAGCAAAAATTAGTGCTTTTGGATGAGAACAAAAACAGTTGATATCATGGCCAGCGACTACGTGTCAACCCCTGATTGGGTGGGGTCTATTTAGTCAACTATTAATCAAGGATTTGTGTTCTTTTATTACAAGTTTGTAATGTATTGGACGTCGCCCAAACGTTGAAACACTAATTAAGTGCAGGCCGGTTTTAGCCGTTGATCTGATTGTCCTTAGATTTGCACAAAAGAAATTAGATACTCTTAATTAAATATTATATATTATATTAATGTGGCCGTATTTATACATTTATGAGTTGAACAGGGCAAAATTTTGAAAGTGTGCCCACTTGAAAGCAAATTTGAACTTTTATTTTAATTTGATATTTGATCATATTTCACATTAGAAATAAATATCGTGTATATAAAATATCTTCTTAAATATACACATGAGTTAAAATGAAGGACATTTTGAGTGCTTCTGAGTTCTGTATGATAAACCATAGTAAAAAAAACTCGAAATGCAATAAAGGATTCAAAATAAGTTAGAGTCGATTTAGGACCTAGGTTCTATCCATATCGGCTATCGCTCTCTCTATATAGGTCAACTTTTATTAGTATTATATATGTTCATATCATAAATGACCCGAATAATTATTTTTTCCTTTTATTTTGATGCTTAGAAAAACTTATCCATTTAGTTAATGTCTTATCACCAAAGTTTCCATTAATTTACGAAAATGATTATGGAATTTTGAGTAAGAGTGAGATATAAAATACAATGCCTATTGCAAATTATCATCCAGTTAGACAATAAAACATCTTGGCTTTTAAAATATTTAATGCAGCTTCACTATTATCATTATGATATATATAACTAATTAATAAAAAGATCAAATCGCCGGCAAGTATTTGATATGGGACCAACTTTTTTGGGAGAAAATCTTTGACTGAAAACCACAAACATTTGATTAGGATAAGATCTCATTTGGTTGGAATATCATTAAAATAAAAGAAAATTAATATCTAACTTGTTAGGTATGTATTTTCTCATAAATCATGTTTGTTTGGTATATATCTAGGAAACCTCTATTTCTATTTCTCAGGCAGTGATGTAAGCCAGTCTAGATAAGGAAATGGTTGCAATTAAGAGTGACAGAGCTTTACAATGTTCGAGAAAGTTCAAGTTTGAGTCGAGCTCGAACTCAAAAATTCTATTAGTCAGCTCACGAATCTAAATAAAAAATATTTTTTATGAATATACATAAAATATAATATCTACTCATTCATTAATATATATAATATAATATCTTAATAATACTTTATATATGTAGAATGATACGTGTAATATTAATTGTGATTATATTTAATAATATATGTATAAATATAAAATTAATAATATATATTAATTTTTTTTAAAAAATTGTGCTTGGCTCGGCTTGACTTATGCTCGAGCTTGATCTAATTTTTCTCATGCTCGAGCTTGAACGCTCGATCTTATTTTTTCAAACTCGTTGAGCTGTGAGCTGAGATTTTGACAAAGTACTATAATAATATGGGTGTAAAATAAATTAATAATTGTTCATAAAGTGAGGATATTTTTCTCTATTATTGTGTATGTACATTAGTGTAGTAAAATGGGACGTTTGAAAGTTTCAGAAGTAAATGTAGTTATTTGATGGAGTGTGTATAATAGAGAGATGCAAAATTAATTTTGTAAAAAACAATGCTTATAAGTTATAACATTTGTTTTAATGGGACATAAGTAGAGGAGTCAAGTGGTAAAGAGCTCAAGTCCAAGAGGCATGGGTTTATGAAAGTTGGGTCCGTAATATCTTATATTTCGAATTCTGCTTTAAACTTTCGGTTTAAAGGATCTTAAATTAACACCTACTCAATTGACACCACAAGCTCAGGCAATTTCTACGATCAATCGATTTTTCCATCATTCACACTTGAATGAGAATATATTGATAAAACACGTCTTATTTTTTCATTTAAGGGTGATTGATGATGAACTGGCTTCAATATAATCGGTTCATCACAGAATTACCCCGCAAGCTCACTAATAAAATATCAGCCTCGACACTCCTATTTTTTATGAACGGGCTTCTATTTCCTTTTTTTAAAAAAACTCTTTTTTGCATTTAAAATAAAAATTTAGATAGAATTAATTTTGATCACTTATCAAAGCATGCATGTAATATTATAGATTGTAGATAGATATACATACAAGTTGTCGATCAATATTATTAGAAAGTGTGTTATTAATTATACTAATAGTTGTTAGTCTTCTTTGTATAAACTGGTTATTGTATAAATAGGTATGTTAGTTAGCAGATAGATAGAAGAATTCATTCTGTAATTTCCCCCCTTTTCAATTGCAAAGTAATTCATCTTCTCCTTCCTTAGGCCTGTCAATGGGTGGGTCTTACCCAGACCCAGACCCAGACCCAGACCCAGACCCAAAAGTTTGGATCTAGACCCAGACCCAAAACTTAATTTGGGTCTAGACCCAGACCCAGACCCAAACAATAAGCCAGACCCAAAACTAGACCCAACTAGACCCAAAACTAAAACATAAGCCCAAGCCCAAGTAATACATTATATTTATATTGTTACCTTTGAAAACCCTAATCTTCTTCAAACAATACACACACTTTTGAAACACCTCACAACCACCACCACCCGCCGCCTCCGCCCGCCGCCATCACCGCCGGCCGCCTGCACCCGCCGCCGCCATCTCTTTCTTCTCTTTTCTCTCTCAAGGTTTCAAAATCAAATATATATATATATATATGTGTGTCCATAACTAAAATTCAAATAAGTAATATATATATATATATATATATATATATATATATATAATAGCTGCCGTTTTAGTCGCCGGCGCGCCGCCGCCATCAGTCGCCGGCGAGGCGCCGGCGTCAATTTCCGATCTTCATTCTCACTTACTTTTTTCTTCCAGATTTTGAAACCAACATTGTATAGATATATATATATATATATATGATATATATACATACATATAATATATTATATAAACAAATAATTCTATTTTAGATTTAATATGTTATCTATATATATATATGATTTTATATTCAATATTGAGGTATTCTAATAAAATATAATATAATATATTTTACAAATCATATTTAAATGTATTCAATGGTTAAATGTATTCAATGACTAAATGTATTCAATGGTAATATTTAAATTATATAATAAAATATATTTTATAATATATATTACATAAATTTTAATTATAAAAAATAAAAATAAAATTAATTGGGTCTATGTCTAGACCCAGGCCCAATGGGTCCAAAGTTTTGGGTCTGGGTCCAGACCCAAAACATTGGGTCTTGGTCTAGACCCAAAGTTTTGGGTCTGGGTCCGGACCCAGAGCCAAAGTTTTGGGTCTGGGTCTGGGTCCGGCCCACCCAATGCCAGGCCTATCCTTCCTTCATTCTCTCTTCTTCCATGAATATGATATGTGATTCTTTACATGGTATCAGAGCCATTAATCTTTATTTCTGAAGATGTCAATTCATCGTTAATGAACAGATTGCCATCTATTGCTTTGTTCATTATTTCATCTTCTTTACTTTCCTGGTTCTTTCCGCTGCAGAGGACAAATTTCTTGTTCGTCACCAGACCCAAAATTAAGGGACGTTTTTCCCCTTCTCATCTTACAGAATAATGAGTTCCAAGAAAAATATCGACATTAACGATCCTCTCTACATTCATCCTTCCGATTCTACCAATGTAGATCTGGTTTCTAAGGTTCTTAAAGACTCGGAAAATTACAAATTTTGGAGCCGCGAGATGATTGTCGCACTTGAGGCGAAGAATAAAATTGGGTTCGTTGTTGGATCGTGCAAGATACCCACAGAGGACGAATTCTTGATTGCACAATGAAAACGGTGCAATGCTCTCGTTAAACCCTGGATACACTGCGCTTTATCCCGAGAACTTATTCATGGTGTAGTTTATTGTGATTCTGCTTCATTAATATGGGCAGATTTGAAGGAGCGATTCGATAAAGTAAATGGGGGCACGGATGTACTCTTTGTACAAAGAGATTAACACAATCACACAAGGAGCCAACAATGTCACCGCGTATTATTCCAAGCTGTGACAATTGTGGAATGAATATGAATCCCTGGTTCCATCTCCTTCTGAAACCGTAACCAAGGAGTACTCTGATTTTTGTAGCCAACTCAAAGTGATGCAGTTCTTGATGGAATTGAACGAATGCTATAGTGGTACACGGTCCAACATTCTAATGATGTCTCCTTTATCCTCACATGGTCAGGTTTTCTCTAATGTTAGCAATGAAGAAACACATAGGCACATTGGCTCTCCTAATGTTGATTCACCTACTGCTTTTTTCACCGCCTCACAATATAACAACAATGTTCAGAAAAAAGATGGGATTATTTGTGAACATTGCCAAGGAATAGGTCACACAAAATCCACATGCTTTAAGATACATGGCGACCCTCCAAATTGGAGAGGTGGAAGAGGTGGTAGAAATGGCAGAGGTGGTAGAGCTGGTAGGACTAGTGGAAGGAATTCCCAGCCATTTCAGGCTAATCAAACTTCTTCAAATTCATCAGCCAACAATCAAGATGATACACCAGACCAAGGGTCTTTGTCCAACAAGGCTATGGAACAACAACCCAATCCTAGCTTCACACCACAACAATACAAACAAATTCTGAATATGCTCCAAGCTGTTGGAAATCAAAACAGAATGGACACACAACCTGTCACCAATATGGCAGGTTTCTTTTGTGCCTCCTCTCTTGACCATAATCACACTAGCACATACAAATGGATTCTAGATAGTGGAGCAAATCAACATATGACTGTTGTTTTAGATATTCTTGATAATCCTGTATGTATTACCGCAAGCGCATGGCTTCGGTGTAGTATAAAAGATATTGTTCCCACGAGGACCGAATAATCAAGTACTAATTATATCAATTATCAGTAATCTAAGGCTAACGAAAATATGAGATAAGTTGTAAAGAAAACTAAACAGAATGTAAGAAAACTGGTTTGGATTATAAATGATTAGGAATTCCAGAATCAGGGTTTACCACGACATACATTATTAATTCAATTATATTACCAATTCAGTTACGATCACTACTTATGAAGGACACTATCCAATTATACTAATTACCTTTTGTCGAAGCATAATAATTTACCTAAGTCAGTTAATTCCCTATTTGCGTGACAATTAGCCTGAACTCAGATTCATTAATCTCTGTGATAGTGTATCGATTCCTCAAAAGACCTAAAACTACTTTCGTGATTTAGGATCCTAGGTTTGAATACTAGGGTTCTGATTTAGATGTCACCTGTCAGAATTTTCACCTAATATCTATGATCATGCAAATAGGTGGCCAACAAATTCGCAAGCATTAAAGGCTAATAATTCAAATCATAAGCGAAAGCGATGCAATATTAACAGTTCTATAATCTACATCGATAACATATTATCGGGCTATTCCCGATTCCAAAATAAGATGGATTACTCCATAGATGCAAAGGCACAATCAATGATGATGAAAATAAATATGATAGATAGACGAGAATTAGAAGAGATTAAAAAGATAAACTCGATAAAACCCGTTGTCAAAAATCCTGTTTACAATCAATTGTCGAATCTCGTTCTTGAATCTCTAATCCTTACAGCCAAAAACAGATAAACCAAGTTCGAACCCTAAAACAAAGTTTGGAAGGAGTATTTATATCCAAAACTCAACATAAAATCTGAATATGGGCCCCCAGCTACGACTTGGCGTTCGAACGCCAAGCTAAAACTAAAGGTAAACTCATTGTCGTAGAGTACACGATTGCACTTAGCATGTGCAACAAGCCTTTAAACATTTTTGTTATCCAAAAAGGACGAGTTATAGTCTCGTGAGGGTTTGCAGATGATGTACCCACAAAATCAATGAATCTTCGCTAAATCAAAATATGATGCGATCTAACAGAAATTAACGAGAGTTAATAGCGAGACGTTTTTAGAAGAAAAGCATGCAATCGCTCAGTTAGTTGTCAATCAAACTACGACGTTAGACCAATTTCTAGAGAACGCATAATGAAGCAATCATTAGGCATTGTAGTCAAGGGGTCTCTAACACGCATTATGTGGTACCCATCTCTACCAACTAAAATTAGGGTCAAACCGTACATAGCATCGAAATCAGATAACATACACTAAATGTTTTGTACTTAACAGATTTGTACAATGTTCATTTTCTTAGACTTTCTATGACACTCGTATCGAGTTTTGGGTCAACGACTCCCAAGCTAGTTAGTCATAGGGCGTTAAGTTTTTAGAGACTCCTTCGGACTTAATCACTCAAGTGTCAAAGGTCACAAAACGAACTAATACCTACAGTAACGATTAAGCACGTATGATCGCAGATATTTTTTTTTGTGTCGAAACTATGCCGGTGGTCGTTGTTTTTGAAGTCAATAGACTTGGGGACCACTACTTACGTGTTTCAAGACGGGTAGTCCACTCGATTCCTATACCGCAGATTTCTGCTCACATTAGCATCTATCGAAAACATCAAACTTAACAGAAGACATATCCAAGAAAAAACAGAATGCATGCACTTTATTTAAAACGTCTGGCCATTATCTCAAGTCAATCGTTGTAAGACGATCACAAAGATAAAGCTAAGATTCAAAACAAAAATGTAGTGTTCAAAACTTGAAACAAAAGATGAAAGCACAAGATAATCGTAACCACCCTCAAACTTGAAATGAACATTGTCCTTAATGTGACGAGATGGTATGCATGCATAATGAGGTAAAATGAACATAACCTATTCAAGATTGGAGACGCTCGTTTTGATTCCGCTATATAGTGTGTCTATAGTACTGAAAAGAAAAAAACACTGGAACACAATGGCACGATCTCTGAACGAGTATTGACTTGTGTTGTTGTTTTCGATTGGTTTGCAAGGAGAAGATAATATTAATGGGAGATTAGTTCGAGTGTTTGAGAGGAAGGAGAGGAAAAAATGAGTGAAAAAAGGAGAAAAATCGGGTTTAAAACCCTGGATCCCGAATCGGCGTTCGAATGCAGGGTTAACCCGCATTCGAACGCTGATTTACACAGCATTCGAACACGGGTTTACACTGCGTTCGGACGCAGTGTATTTCAGCGTTCGAACGCGGGAGGCAGAAAAGTTTCTGCTTCCCGCGTTTGAACGCTGATTTACACAGAGCTTGAATGCGAAATAACACAGCGTACGAACGCTTTGTTTTTTAGCGTTTGAACACGGAAGGTTTGAACTCGACTATTTTTCTTTTATAAAAAGAGTTAAAATCGATTAAATAAATGAAAAGAAGAAACAAGAAGAACGAAAAATGAAATAAAATAAACGCAAAGGATACGTTTGGGTTGCCTCCCAAATAGCGCTTGTTTATAGTCATTAGCTTGACTGTACCATGTTAACTTAGTTTGGTAGATCCTGTATTGAAATCGATGACTTGGCAATTCTCTAATCGACTTCAGGATTACGATTTTTTGGTGAAGAAAACTCTGGTGCTTGTCGAATAGAAGAGCTAAATTGCCCATTTTTTTGTTTTTGTCGAGGGATCTTCTTTCGAGCGATGTTTGATGTCAATGGCGGATTTTCCTCAAACATTCGAGCAATATCAGCGATAATTATATCCGCCTCCTCGATCGAGCTATCACTCACCAGTCGTGCCTCTAATGGATCCTTATAGTGCTTCCTAGCAAGCTTGTCTTTGGTTATAGCCTCGTCAATCCTGTAAGAAGAGTTCTCAATAGAGCAGTTAGCAACAGATTTATATAGACTAAATTCAACTCTCTCATCCCCAATATTCAAGGAAAGCCTTCCATTTTTAACATCAATAATAGCTCCTATTGTAGCTAGGAATGGCCTACCAAGAATAATGGGGATTTGAGAATCCTCATCCATATCGAGAACAACGAAGTCTGTAGGAATAAAGAACTTACCAACCTTGATAGGTACATCCTCTAACACACCTATCGGATACTTAACAAAACGATCAGCTAATTGTGAAATTATGGTCGTAGGCTTTAAATCATTCATATCTAACTTCTTCGCCATAGACAATGGCATGAGACTAACACTAGCTAGCTCCAAGATCACATAAAGCATTGTTAAAACTCATATTATAAATTACACAAGGAATTGAGAAACTATCGGGATCTTTAAGTTTTGGAGGTAATTTATTTTGAATTACAACGACTACACTTCTCAGTTAAAGCGATAGTTTCATATTCCTCTAGCTTTCGTTTGTTAGAAAGAACTTCCTTCAAAAATTTAGCATACGAAGGCATTTGTGATAGTGCATCAGTGAATGAGATATTAATATAAAGCTTTTTTAGAATCTAAAAATTTCTCAAATTGCTTGTCTAATTTTGCCTTAGCAAATCTTTGAGGGAAAAGTACTGGTGGCTTATACGGTGGTTGAGGTACATAGACTGGTTCTTTTTCTCTTTCATAATTAGAGTTGTCGGGATGAGACGATTTTTCCTTTTCGACCTTCTCAGTTAACTTAGATTCACTCATCCTAGTAGGCATTTTTTAACCTTCATAATTGGTTCCACTCCTTAAAGTAATTGCATTACAATGTTTCTTCGGGTTTGTCTCAGGTTGTCCAGGAAAAGAACCGGAAGTCCTACTTGAGTTACTAGCTTGTTGTGCAATTTGAGTTTCTAGCATCTTATTGTGAGTTGCTAAAGAGTCGACCTTAGTTACTAGTTGCTTAATTGCATCATTCACTATCTCGTTTTGTTTAGTCTAGGAAACTACAAAACTCTCAAGAAGAGATTCTAAGTTTGATTTCTGTGGTGGAATAGGATTGTAAGGCTTCTGTTGGAATCCAGGTGGCTGCCTAAAGTTAGGATGTGAAGCTGCGTTTTAGTTTGGATTGAACGAAAAATTAGGGTGATTCCTCCAACTAGGATTAAAAGTATTTGAAAACGGTCGTTCTTTTGGTTGAAGTTATTCACAAAGTTGGCTTGTTCCATAGAGGGATTATTAGGTACACTAGCTAGTTGACACTCTAATGCAATATGACCAACCATACCATATATTTCGCATATAGGAGGTGGGGTATTGACAGAATTGACATGCATATTCATAGAATCTAGTTTCTTAGACATGGCTTCTACTTGTGCAGAAAGTAGAGTAATAGCGTCAAGATCGTACTTACCTGGTGTCTTCTGTGGAATTGATCTTTTGCTTGACCATTGGTAGTGGTTTAGTGCCATGTCTTCGATTAGATCATAAGCTTCGTCAATACCTTTGTTCATCAGAGCTCCTCCGGCTGCTGCATCGACTGACATGCTCGTATTATATATCAGCCCATTGTAGAATGTATGAACTATAAGCCACTTCTCCAGCCCACGATGTGGGCACAGTCGGAGAAGATCCTTGAATCGCTCCCAAGCTTCATATAGCGATTCACCATCTCGTTGAGCAAAAGTAGTGATTTGGTTCCTCAGTTGTGCAGTCTTGCCCGGGGGAAAATACCTCGCTAGGAAACATTGCATGAGCTGATCCCATGTTCTGATGGAACCCGATGGTAAAGAATGTAGCCAAGCTCTCACTTTGTCTCTCAGTGAAAACAGAAACAACCTCAACCTGATAGCATCTTGGGAAACCCCGTTCATCTTTAGAGAGTTACAGTACTCTAAAAACATTGACAAGTGTAGGTTTGGCTCTTCAGTGGGTGCACCCCCAAAACTAATTTTACTGAACCATTTGCAGAAGGGATGGCTTGAGCTCAAAGTTGTTGGCCTCTATAGTAGGTCTAGAGATGCTACAGTGAAGGGTCTGCGCATTAGGTGCTGCATAATCCTTCAGAGATCTCGCATTTACATTCGCGTTCCCATTTGCATTCGCGTTTGGGTTCGCGGTAATGTTTGCGTTCACATTCTCTTAAGCCATGACTGCTTATTTCAGTTGAGCTAGTTTCAGTCTTTGTAGCTTTCTCTTTGTACGAGAAGTTTTCTCGATTTCCGGATCTAGTTCGAAATCGATGTTACTTCGCATACAAGAGAAAAAAAACCGAAATCCTGAAATAAAACAAAAAACAAAAATTAAAAACTAAAAATAAAATAGCTTAGTCTCACTAAAATTTGATAAAAACTAATATTAACTATTCAACTCCCCGGCAATGGCGCCAAAAACTTGATGTATGTATTATCGCAAGCGCACGGCTTCGGTGTAGTACAAAAAATATCGTTCCCACGAGAACCGAATAATCAAGTACTAATTATATCAATTATCAGTAATCTAAGCTTAACGAAAATATGAGATAAGTTGTAAAGAAAACTAAATAGAATGCAAGAAAACTGGTTTGGATTATAAATGATTAGGAATTCCAGAATCAGGGTTTACCACGACATACATTATCAATTCAATTATATTACCAATTCAGTTACGATCGCTACTTATGAAAGACACTATCTAATTATACTTATTACCTTTTGTCGACGCCTAATAATTTACCTAAGTCAGTTGATTCCTTACTTTCGTAATAATTAATTAGCATGAACTCAGATTCATTAATCTCTGTGATAGTGTTTCGATTGCTCAAAAGGCCTAAAACGACTTTCGTGATTTAGGATCCTAGGTTTGAATACTAGGGTTCCGATTTAGATGTCACCTGTCAGAATTTTCACCTAATATCTATGATCATGCAAATAGGTGGCCAACAAATTCGCAAGCATTAAAGGCTAATAATTCAAATCATAAGCGAAAGCGATGCAACATTAATAGTTCTATAATCTACATCTATAATATATTATCGGGCTATTCCCGATTCTAAAATAAGATGGATTACTTCATAGATGCAAAGACACAATCAACAATGATGATAATAAATATGATAGATAGACGAGAATTAAAAGAGATTAAAAAGATAAACTCGATAAAACCCGTTGTCAAAAATCATGTTTACAATCAATTATCTAATCTCGTTCTTGAATCTCTAATCCTTACAGCCAAAAATAGATAAACCAAGTTTGAACCCTAAAACAAAGTTTGGAAGGGGTATTTATATCCAAAACTCGACATAAAATCTGAATATGGGCCCCCAGCTACGACTCGGCGTTCGAACGCCAAGAAACAAGGCGTTCAGACGCCTTGTAACTCGGCATTCGAATGCCAATAAACAAGGCGTTCAGATGCCTTGTAACTCAGAGTTCGAACGCCATGTAAAGGGGTGTTTGAACATCAGCTTGTGGCGTTCAACAAAGCTCGACTTTTTAGCGACGTTCTCGACTTTTGAACCTATAGTTGCGTATTTCCTTTTGCAGATTAAAATTTTCCTGCGACACTCAATAGTGACATTAAACGCATTTGAGGGATACAAAATATAATACGAATCGATAATAAACATGGTCGAATGAACGTCATAAATCGCATAAAATGAGGTTTATCACCTGTATCTGTGGAATCTACTTTAGTAGGATTGCCTAATGGTAAAACCACTATAGTCACACATGTTGGTACTGCTAATCTTCCTAATGGCCTTACCTTAGAAAATGTTCTTTATGTTCCTGAGTTCACTCATAACCTGATATCTATATCAAAATTTTCAACTGATAATAAATGCTTTGTTAGCTTCTATCCTACCTTTTGCTTGATACAGGACCTTCTGACTGGGCAGATGATGGGAAGTGGTAGACTTAGGAATGGCTTGTACTACTTAGACTTCATGTCCTTCTACAGACTACATTCAAAAGAATATCCATACTTGTAATGTTTCTGCTATTGTAGACAATTCTATACATGATAAGGCTACTCTGTGGCATCTTAAGTTTGGCCATATGTCTTTCAATAGATTCACTTACTTAACTGATTTTAAAATAAAGGTTTCTAAGGACCAACAACATTGTTCTATTTGTCCTATGGCTAAACATAGTAGGACCCTTTTTCCTGAAAGAACTAGTGCTACTGCTTCTATTTTTGATTTGTTGCACATTGACATTTGGGGCCCATACAAAGAGCCTACATATAATAATGAGAGGTACTTCCTTACCATTGTTGATGATTTTTCAAGAGCAACTTGGGTTTTCTTAATGAAGTTCAAAACAGACATGTTTCCGATTCTACAAAAATTCATTTCATATGTCAAGAATAATTTTTCTACACACATTAAAACTATCAGAACTGATAATGCCTTAGAATTCTTTAAGCATGAATGCAGAACTTACTTTGAATCACTAGGCATATTACATCAAAGTTCTTGCCCTTATACACCACAACAAAATGGCATTGTTGAAAGAATGCATAGGCATATCTTGAATGTTGCAAGAGCATTAAAATTTCAATCTCATGTTCCTATTAAATTTTGGGGGGAATGTGTCCTCACTGCTGTTTATATCATTAATAGAACACCTTCACCCATTCTTCATGGCAAAACTCCTTTTCATATTCTCCATAATCAATCACCTCAATATTCTCACTTGAAGATCTTTGGTTGTTTATGTTATGCTAAAATTCTTCCTCAACTTGATAAATTCAAACCAAGATCTAGGCCTTGTGTCTTTATGGGATATGCCATCAATCAAAAGGGTTACAAGTTATTGGATTTGGAAACTCAATCTTTCTTTGTTTCTAGGATGTTTTGTTTCATGAACATTTATTTCCTTTTGCATCACATACATCCAATCTGATCAGTTTACTACTATGGATAGAAATCAGTTTTTTGAAGAGCTGATTGAACCTTATATTAGTTCCCATGAACAAGATACTGCTCCTTCTCTTAACAATGACACTGCTGATTTACCTACAGAACATATTGATATTACTGATCATGTTGAACCTGAACCTACTGCTTTGGACTTGAGAAGATCCACTAGAATAACTCAACCACCTATTTGTTCTAAAGATTATGTTTCTTCTCTTGTTTGCTCTACATCTCATCCCATATCTGATTATATTTCTTATGATAAATGTAGTCTTTCATATCTTTCTTTTTTGACAGCCATTGATAATCAATCTATACGTCATAATTTTTATGAAGCAGTTAAACATTCTCATTGGGTTAAAGCCATGGAAATTGAAATTCATGCTCTTGAATTAAAAAAAAAACATGGGAAATAGTTCCCTTACCACAAAGTAAGATACCCATAGGATGTAAGTGGGTGTACACAATAAAATATAATTCTGAAGGGGGCATAGATAGATATAAGGCTAGATTGGTAGCCAAAGGCTACACTCAGAAAGAAGGTTTAGATTATCATGATACCTTTTCACCAGTGGCCAAACATGTAACTGTTAGGACTGTCATTGCTTTGGAAGCTCACAAAAATTGGTCTCTTTTTCAAATGGATGTTACTAATGCTTTTCTGCAGGGAGATTTGTATGAGGAGGTCTATATGCAGGGTCCTTTGGGATTTGGTAAGCAGGGGGAGACAACAGGTAAAGCCTGCAGATTTCTCAAATCCCTCTATAGGCTGAAACAAGCCAGTAGACAATGGAACACCAAGTTTACTCAGGCAATGCATAAAGCAGGTTTTGTACAATCTAAAAATGATTCTCTATTTACTAAAGTTTTAGGAGATGACATTGTTATTCTTTTGGTTTATGTTGATGATATAGTGATCACAGGTTCTAATATTACCTTGATTGATGACTTTTAAGCTTTTTTTGAAAAGAACCTTTTACATGAAGGGTTTAGGAATTTTAAAATTCTTTTTGGGAATTGAGTAGCAAGATCACCTAAAGGAATTTATTTGAACCAAAGAAAATATGTTCTAGAAATGCTAACAGATGCAGGTATGCTTGGATGTAAGCCTTTAAGCATTCCAATGGAATAAAATATGAAGCTGACATCTGCAGAATATGATGAAGGGCAGACAGTCAAAGATGCAAATCCTGTTTTAGAGGATGCTACGTTTTATCAGAAAATGGTTGGGAAGCTCATCTACTTGTGTCTAACTAGACCAAACATTAGTTATTATGTCCAAGTTCTCAGCCAATTCATGCATAAGCCCAAAAGAACTCATATGGAAGCTTTGATAAGTGTGTTGATGTATATTAAGGGAATGCCTGGACTAGGTATATTACTTCATACAGAAGGATACTTCAAGATAAGGGGCTATTGTGATTCAGATTAAGCAGCATGCCCAATGACAAGAAGATCTCTTACAGGATTTATAATTCAGATTGGTAAATCACCAGTTTCATGGAAGACAAAGAAGCAGCATGTTGTTTCAAAGTCATCAGCAGAGGCAGAATACAGGGCCATGGTTGCAGTGATAAGTGAGATGGTTTGGTTGATTGGGATACTTAAGGATTTGGGAATTAATCAAGAGAAATCGGTTGAGCTTCATTGTGACAGTAAACCAGCTCTACATATAGCAGCTAATCCAGTTTATCACGAGCGAACTAAACACATCGAGGTGGACTGTCATTTTATCCGAGAAAATATCCAAGATGGCACAGTTAATACTTATTATATCAAAAGCCAGGAGCAGCCAGCTGACGTTCTCACCAAGGCTTTAGGGAAGTTGCAGTTCGAGTATTTATTAAGCAAGTTTGGTGTCTTTGATTTATTTAGACAACAAACTTGAGGGGGAGTATTAGAAAGTGTGTTATTAGTTATACTAATAGTTGTTAGTCTTCTTTGTATAAGCGTGTTTTTGGTTATTGTATAAATAGGTCTATTAGTTAGCAGATAGATAGAAGAATTCATTCTGTAATTTCCCCCCTTTTTCAATTGCAAAGTAATTCATCTTCTCCTTCCTTCATTCTCTCTTCTTCCATGAATATGATATGTGATTCTTTACAAATATTATCTTATAGGTAATCGAATCAGCAACCTCTTGAAAGTTCAATAGAGTTGACTCAGATCCTTATATGAACCGATATGTTGATTTTAAATTAATTATTTATAGAATACTTGATGGAAATAATTTAGCTTGATGGCCCCGAATCTTCGAACTTCATGATAATCACGCAGAAAACGATAAACCGAAAGCGTAACTGAATCCATAGCAATGGAATTGACTTTGGTTATGTGTTCCAGTTGATCGTACCATGATGAAACCTTTCTTCAGATGATGGGAGTCCAGAGAGAAAGGAGAGAAAATTTCGTCGTACGTCAACTGGGGACCATAACCTCTATTTATAGCTGAATTAGGACTTATTTGCAAATTAGCCCATCATTAATTGCAATTCAGTCCTCAAGGTCTCTACACATATAAAATATAACCCCATACCAAAATAGATGACTAGGGCCTTTAAAACTTAACTTTGATCACTTAATTAAGGCCCAAACCTTATTTAATATATGATATACAATCTAAACTGCAATGCACACACGTGCCCGAATGCTTATAGTTACGACATGCACATAATATAAGTCCACAAAATATTCCAACAATCTCCCACTTGGACTATATATGTGCACATACATAACACCTTATAACTGTATATCACACATTATAACTTTATAGCTCGAGCTAGCTGCTTTATTCAGTCATCTAAACCAGTCCCGTCCATAGCCATATCAACAAAAGGATCAAGGAGGCTGTCGCCACAATTCATAGCATAGCTAAACCCAACAATGGTCACGTGTATCAATACAACTAACGACATGGCCTGAGAATATGGGATGTGTAGCATGGAAATTACATGTAATGTGATCAGACATGCCTATTTCCAACTGGTCCAACCTTAAGCCTTATTGAGATCAAAACTTTAACATTCAGAGTGAAAACTGAAGAACCTTATGCCCAAAGGCCTGAAATGTCATGACATAGCCAAAATATTGAGCAAATACCTTATACAGACTCCCACTGAAACTAGACATAGTCTCGATGTACAGCACCCATCCGAGCAGTATGCTCGTGAAAGACCTTCGGTGTCACACCCTTAGTAAGCGGATCCGCAATCATGGAGTCTGTCCGAATATGCTCAATACATAATTGACCACTCTGAATCATTTCTTTAACAACTAGGAACTTAATGTCTATATGTTTAGACTTAGACGAGCTCCTATTGTTGTTCGATTACATGACTGCGGACTTATTGTCACAATATAACTTAAGTGGTCTTTCAATACCACATACCATACGCAGCCCAGTGACAAAATTCCGCAGCCACACCGCATGATTTGATGCCTCATAAGTTGCTACAAATTCTGCTTCCATGGTGGATGACGCAATGAGTGTCTGCTTAGCACTCCTCCAAGAAATAGCTCCACCAGCAAGCAAGTAAATGTAGCCCGAAGTAAATTTGCGGCTATCTTGGCATCCAGCAAAGTCGGAATCACAATACCCAATGATCTCAAGATGGTCCGACTTCTTATACGTGAGCATATATTCTTTTGTTCTCTGTAAATACCGCAAAACCCTTTTGGCTGCTTTCCAATGATCCATACCCGGATTACTTAAGTATCTGCCCAACATCCCAACAATGAATGCGAGGTCTGGGCGAGTACAGACTTGCGCATACATCAAACTCCCTACAGCCGACGCATAAGGGATATCTTTCATTTCTTTAGATTCCATATTATTCTTGGGGCATTGATTGAGACTAAACCTGTCTCCCTTAGCCACTGGGGTATTCCCTGGTTTGCAGTCTTGCATGCCAAATCTCTTAAGTACTTTATCGATATAGCCTTTTTGAGATAATCCAAGAATACCTCGAGAACGATCTCGATGTATTTGGATTCCTAATACAAAAGATGCTTCACCAAGATCTTTCATTTCAAATTTCGTTGATAGAAATTTCTTGGTTTCACATAACAGGCCTATATCATATGTGGCAAGCAAGATGTCATCCACATACAAAACCAGAAAAATAGCCTTACTCCCACTAAACTTATGGTATACACAGTCATCAACAACGTTTGCCTCAAAATCAAATGATAAAACGATTTGATGGAACTTATGATACCATTGACGAGAAACCTGTTTGAGTCCAGAGATGGATTTCTTAAGTTTGCATACCATATCCTTTGAATCCGAAGAAACAATGTTTTCTGGTTGCACCATATATATAATTTCTTCAATGTCACCATTAAGAAAAGTTGTCTTGACATCCATCTGATGTAACTCTAAATCAAAATGCGCTACTAATGCCATAATAATCCTGAAAGAGTCTTTCGAAGAAACCGGAGAGAAAGTCTCTTTATAGTCGATGCCCTCCTTCTGAGTGAATCCCTTAGCGACAAGACGAGCCTTATATCTTTCCACATTGCCTTGTGAATCCTTTTTGGTTTTAAAAACCCATTTACAACCAATCGGTTTCACGCCTTCTGGCAAAGGGACAAGATCCCAAACGTCATTGTCTTTCATTGATTTAATTTCTTCACTCATGGCATCAATCCACTTTTGAGAGTTAGAACCATCAATGGCTTGACGAAAAGTGACTGGATCATCTTCCATCGAGTCAATGTCTGCCTCATGTTCATTGAGAAATACGACATAATCATCCGGAATCGCACTTCTCCTCTCTCTAGTGGATCTCCTTATAGGCATGGGTTCTTGAGGTTGTTGAGTTTGTTCCTCGGGGAGACTTTCAACATTGTCTTTTTGTCCCGAATGTTGTTGTTGAACCGTGTCAGGAATAAAATCTTGATCATGGTCAATAACAACTGTAGAAAGAGGAATAGTTACCGAATCCTCCTCAAAGACAAAGTCTCTAACCTTATCTTCTCCTCCAAACTCAATATCCTCAAAGAATCGAGCATTTCCCGTCTCAAAGAAGTTTCTGGATGTGGGATCATAAAATTTATACCCCCGTGATCTTTCCGAATATCCAACGAAATAGCTACTGATCGTTCTTGAGTCCAATTTCCTCTCGCTTGGCCTGTAAGGCCTCGCCTCAGCTGGACATCCCCAAATGTGTATTTCTTTAACACATGTTTCTTACCCGTCCATAGTTCATAAGGGGTTTTGATCGTAGCCTTTGTTGGAACTCTGTTTAGTAAATAAATTGCGGTCTTAAATGCTTCTCCCCAGATTCCTCTAGGAATTTAGCAAAAGGTCCTGGAACAACGTTCACCTTATCCGCCATGTCTACCGTAGTATTCACCACCACGATCAGACCTGACGCCTTAACTGTTTTGCCTAGTTGGTTTTCAACGGCCTTAAATGATTTGAACACGTCCAAGGCTTGAGATTTCTCATGTATCAAGGACAGGTAACCATAACGAGAGTAATCGTCTATGAACGTTATACTATATTGTTGACCATTCCACGATGGTGTAGAAAATGGTCCACAAATGTCCGTATGTATAAGTTCTAAGACATCCTTAGCTCTCTCTCGGCTCCCAATTTTCTCTTGTCTGAGCGTCAAGAATTCCATCTGACACAAGCCTTTGAATTCTTTGTTTAGAAATGTGACCCAAGCGCTTGTGCCATAAGGAATAGGAATTCTCATTACTTAATTTGGGTTTAGTGCCACATGAATCCACATGCAAAGTTTCATTAAATGAAGCAACAGTATCCAACAAATATAGGTTATCCATGCCAGATAAAGAACCAGTTCCAACCAAATATGAATTCTGAAAGAGACTAAACTTATTATTTCCGAATGGACAAGAAAAACCGAATTTGTCCAAAACAGAAATAGAAACCAAATTCCGTCTAAAAGACGGTACAACATAAGTCTCTTTCAAATCCAAAAAACAAACCAGTTCTTAGTAATAACCTAAAGGTTCCTATTGCTTCAACCGTAATTGATTTGCCATCGCCCATAAAGATGAATCTTTCAGCATCACTTGGCTTTCGGCAATTCAGGCAACCCTGCATAGACACACTTATCTGGGTAGGAGCACCAGAATCTAACTATCAAGTGTGTCCGGGCACTAAAATCAAATTAACCTCAGAACAGACAAGACCAAAGCATGTACCTTTCTTAATACGCCAAGCGTGATATTTGGCACAGTCTTTCTTGACATGTGAAGGTTCCTTACAGAAGAAGCATAAATCAACCTTATCGGATCCAGTGGACCCCTTAGCTGCTTCTTCTTTGGGTCTGACACCGCAGTTTCTTTACCTTTTCTTTTCTTATTAATGCCTGAGGAGGAAACCAAATGAGCACTTTATACCCTGTCATGTCTCAGCCTCTCTTCCTCTTGCACACAATGCGAAATGAGCTCATTAAGAGTCCACTTCTCCTTTTGGCAGTTATAACTGACCACAAATTGACTGAATTGTGCAGGAAGAGAGATCAAAACCAAATGCACGAGCAAGTCATCAGACAACTCTACCTTAAGTGCCTTTAGTTTTGATGCCAAATGAGACATCTCCAGGATGTACTCCCTTATGTTACTTTTATTTTTGTACTTCATGGAAACAAGACTGCGCATAATGGAACTTGTCTCCGATTTTTCGTTCTTAACAAAGCGTTTTTCAAGCTCTGCCAAAAACGCCTTAGCATTAGTCTCCTCAGACATTGTGCCCCTGAATGTTTCTGGAACTGCACGCTTCATGATCATAAGACTCATGCAATTTGAGCGGTCCCACTTTTCAATTTCCCTCTTATGATCAGAGATACTTTCATCCGGATGATCAGCGGGACGTGGCTCCCTTAGTGCAAGGTCTAGATCCATGCAACCGAGAACTATCATAACGTTCTCTTTCCAGTCCTTAAAGTTTGTGCCGTTAAGCACAGGGATTGAGTTGATGTTGGCAGTAACAGACGCAGCGGAAGAATTAACTGAATAGAGAACAAAAGAAACCAAATAAGCTCACATATATAAACCTTAAGCAGATCAGAAAAGTTCATAATGAAATTCCCATCACAAGAAAATCGGTGCAACATTAATCCTAGTCTTTGGACAGAGAATTAACTTGCAAGTGACTCTCTTGGTGTAGTGATCAAACATTGTCAATAAAATCCTGTCAAGTATTAAGTCTTTCTTTGGACCGACTTAATACCCACATGGACACCTCATAATCATCACATGTTTACCACCACATGTGTGTCTAATCTTCTGCCAGACAATGAACCTTCCTTTGGGCCGGTCATTTATCCGCATGAAAAATCATACACACAAACATCATCGTAATAAATGATCGAAAAATCTAGACAGGAGAGGTTACTTTGGTAACATACTGTTTCAATTAATCGACATAAATTACTTGACATGCTCAATATAAGCAACCTTAAATCATTATGAATCAAAGCATAATTCCCAAAAAAAAAAAAAAAATTTGGTCAACCGGTCAAAGTCAACTGGTCAAAGGTCAAAGGTCAACAATCAATGGTTGGATCGGGCTTGACCATCATACCTGAATCCTGAATCCAACCCGTTTTGAAATTGGGCTAAGTGCTTTAATATAATTGGGCTCAAAATATTTCAATTCTTTTAGCCCAATAACCTTTATTCTCAAATTGGGCTTTATCTTCTTTTTTATTATAAAAGGCCCAACTCATATGATAGATAAAGACAAAACCACATGCTTAAGTTCCATAAAATAAAAGGTAGAGAAAACTTAGTGGGCAAGTCTTAATGGAGAAGTAAGGTAAAGAAGAACTTTTCTTCTTTTCAACAATTGTAGGCGGCCAGAAACATTAGTCATCCCAAGAAATACTTTTGCATGCAATATCTTGGACATACTTACATGTAGCCACGTGTACAAGCTATCACATTAATCATTATCCTTAATATGAATAAACAAGCACCTTAAATATATGCATAAGCTGCCACCTTCAATTGAATCAATCAAGTTATTCAACCGAAACATAAACTGTGGCTTAAATCATAATTTCACCATATATATGCTAAATCCATGAATTGTAATCCAAAAAAAAATAAACTTCATGGAATCGATGAAGAGTAAAACTTAATGGGAAAATCATGAGTTCTTTAATCAGGGCTCTGATACCACTTGATGGAAATAATTTAGCTTGATGGCCCCGAATCTTCGAACTTCATGATAATCACGCAGAAAACGATAAGCCGAATGCGTACCTGAATCCATAGCAATGGAATTGACTTTGATTATGTCTTCCAGTTGATCGTACCCTGATGAAACCTTTCTTCAGATGATGGGAGTCCAGAGAGAAAGGAGAGAAAATTTCGTCGTACGTCAACTAGGACCATAACCTCTATTTATGGCTGAATTAGGACTTATTTGCAAATTAGCCCATCATTAATTGCAATTCAGTCCTCAAGGTCTCTACACATATAAAATATAACCCCATACCAAAATAGATGACTAGGGCCTTTAAAACTTAACTTGATCACTTAATTAAGGCCCAAACCTTATTTAATATATGATATACAATCTAAACTGCAATGCACACACGTCTGCGTGCCCGAATGCTTATAGTTACGACATGCACATAATATAAGTCCACAAAATATTCCAACAATACTTTGTAATATTAAAAATATATAATCAACAAATTTAATTATAAACGTATTATTGAAAACATATATAAATAGCTATAATTTTTTTAGAAAGCGTTTAGACCAAATGATAGTAATTTTTTTTATCACTCACAATTCATTTTCGTCTAATATTTTCAGTAATTAGTTAGATAGACTTCTCTTGACATTTTCAAAATCTTGTAATTGAAGTATGCAATTTTTGTTGCGGACTGTTTGTATCAATGTTAATATCGTAGAATAATACATTATATTATCATGTATCATATAATTTGTTTGAATATTTGAACTTCAAAGTTCATATTTTATGGATAGTAAATTTTCATTGTGGAATTATTTGATAACTCAACCAAAGGTTATAGGGAAAAGTACTGTTAACGTGTATTTTATACACGTTTCGTATGTTTTATATTGCATCGTTTGTTATGTTTTTAGTCCATATCTCATAAGTTTGTGCTTCTATTGTCATGTCTAGGTGTTAATATGATAATGGAATGAAAAGATGGCAAAAAGGGTGAAAAACGAATAAGATTAACTTTGCAAATGGATGGAAGCAGAAAGGTTACCAGAATTAAGCGTGACATTCTGGTCACGCCCAAAACATGCAAGCTTTCTGTCCTGGGACGAAGAAAAATTCAAGATTTCGACTTTTTGGCTGATTTCGACTTATGATGCACGTTTTTAGTTCCCTAATATGTTGGGATTTGTTTTCCTTTATGTTAGGAATTTTATTTCCTTGTTTTGAACAATCCTAGTTGGAATAGGATTCTTAAAATCCTATCTTTTATTTGTTTCCTTGTTTAATTAGGATTCCCCTAGGTTTAAATAAGTGGAATATTATTCCACAAAGACACCTTATCTTTTATTTCTACTATTCACGTTTTTTTAGATTGGGATTTCGAATTCTTCAACTTTTGTAGACGATTCTTGATTATGTGTTGCTAAACACATAATTCTAGTCAAAGGGTTTTAAGGTTTGATTTCTTTTAATTTCGTGAGATTGCTTGTGCTTTTATCTTCATTGTTCTTTGAGTATTTACTTTTTCTCCGAGCCTTGTTGATAATATGTTTCAATAGGTTAGATAACCTGATCAATTATTTAATCTTTGAAATCGTATTTAGCTAATTAGGACCCAAATCCGTAATTGTTTGGTAAACCCTAATATTCGTAGCAGTTAGCGACGTTGATTATGGACAAGTTTTCGATTAGTCGTTATGGGAATTAGTGATCCGGTTTAAATAATCCGAGCTTGTGTGTTTATTGATCGGAATTAGTGTTTTTCTAGTGCTTGAATGCTATCGGTAGATTAAATCCTAAGAGCTTGTTTAGGGTTGTCTTATTGATAAGAGCAGTAATCAAAGAGCTTGTTTTGATTATCGAAGACGTAAGGAAAAACGAGGTCGTCAGAGCTTGTTGACGACTATAGCTAATTTATTTAAGAGCATTGAACTATTTTATTTGCAATCGATGATCGAATTATAGAATCAATACCGAAATATCCGAAGACTAGAATCTCATCTCTCATTGAATTCGAAATTTACCTTTTTGCTTGCGTTTTAATTTACGTTTAAATTGTTTTCAAATTATTTTTAGTTAATCAAAATCCAAAACCCCTTTTTAATTGATATTAGTAACTTAGGAATTATTTCTACACCATTCCCTGTGGATCGACCCTACTTGTCACTATTTACAAATCTTTTCGAGTAGGTTATTTATTTTTGTTGGATTCGACACCCACCAAGTACTAACCCCCCAACATAAATTTTTTATATAATAAACATCACCCTTTTTTTTCAAAATTTTAAAACTCATTTTACCAACAGTTTCAAAATTAAGAAGTTAGGATTAACAATTGATTAATATATTGTGAATTTTATTTTCAATCTTAAATATTTTTCAAAATGTTATATTATTTACTTCTAATTATAATATGATAATTATCTAAAATTACTTATTTAATTTTTTTAAAAAGCTTTGAAAAGATCTAAGAATTTAGTATTAAGATTAGAATAGTACGACTATCCATATAAAAGTTCTAAATAAATAAATTTCTACACATAATACAGGTGATAATTTCAAATTTTAAATTTTAAAAATCAGGCAATTAAGTGCATAAACTTATTAACACTAAATAGTAAGGCGTTTTGGAATGAAAAGTTGGTGGAATTGAGTTTTTGGATTGAAAAATATATTCATAAGTTTTTTGGATATAAAAATTATTCTATGGGTTTTTATTAACTTTCCAAAGGTTTTACTAGTACAATTAATTTTATATCTAATCATGTTTTCATAAGTTTTTTTGGTTATAAAAATTATTCTAGGGGTGTTTATTATTTTTCACAAAGTTAGTACAATAATTTTATATCTAATTATCAACCATCAATATATAATACTATTTAGGGTCTATTTTTATTTTACAATTATTTCTCCTACATTTCCAGCAATAAACATCATACCTTATGAATGAAAACTTTTAAAAACTCACAACACTTATAGTAGTCATGTAATTCATACCGGGATCAATGTTCTTAGTGTATTAATTATGAATATTTATGCTAATCATTATATGATTCTAAACAATTAGATGAGACATAGTCTTTTACGCACAATGCACGTGCAACTACAGTTAAAAATCAAATCTAGCTACTTGATATTCGAAGCTCAATTCATAAAAGCTCGTTTGAGCTCGATTCGATAACTTATCAAATCAAGCTTTAATTTTTTTTTATGTGTTTGATAAGATTTAAAATTCAGTTTGAACTCAACTCGATTTATAAAAAATAATAAAATATGTACAAAATAATTAAACTACTAGAGCTCGACTCATGTTCGGCTAGAATAAGGCTTATTTGAGCTCGACTCGATTAACGATCAAATCAAGCTCAAACACAATTTTCAATGTTCGATTGTAGTTCAAAGAAGTCCGAACAACTATGTGTTCGTCTCGACTCGACTCGAGTTATTTACCCCCTACGTGCACCTTACTAGTTCCCTACAGGGCCGGCCCCTACGTGCACCTTATTTATTTATGTTTAGTATTTTTTTTAAAAAAATGATATAGAGCTTGTTTAGTTGATATTGTCATTTTAACATCACACACAACCAGGCGGCCCAGGGTCCATGATTCCTTTTATCTTACCATTAAAAAATAATATTATATTTGTATGAAATTCACTCAAAAGTCAAACGTACTAGAGGAAACTTGAAAGAAAAAGTAACCATCCGGAGCCCAATTCTTTTTTATATTAGTTTTAGCCTTTTAAAGAAAATAATTGATTTGGTTTTTTAACCTAATAATATTGATTTTTATGGCCCAAATCCAATCCATCAAATTTAACTTTTTATAGGCTCACTATAATTCAATTTAGGTCAAATAGTTTTAAAACTTTATATCTTAAAGTCAAATACTTAAAAATAGTTATAAATCAAAAATCTTTTCATCTTTAATCAACACATAAGTCTTATTCGGTATTTCTTCTCTATCGTCTTCTTCATCTTGATTCTTGAATTTGTGAAAGCTGCATATTGTTATCCTAATGTTACAATTGCTTATCGTTTATTGATGACAATGCCAGTGACAGTAGCTTCTGCAGAACGAAGCTTTTCCAAGCTAAAATTATTAAGGAACTACTTGCGATCATCAATGTCCCAAGAAAGATTGAATGGTCTGGCAATCTTGTACATTGAGAAAGATATGTTGGACAATATTGATGTCAACACTATTATTGATGATTTTGCATCTACTAAAGCTCGACGAAGTCATTTTCATTGATGTCCAAAGATGTATAAATATATTTTTATTTTAGTTTTTAAATAAAATTAGGTGGATTTGCGAGAACAAATATTTTTTATATATAACAAATTTGAAAATTTTATGAATACAATATATTGATTGAGGGCCCATTTTTTATGCTCGCCCAAGGGCCCGACAAGTTAGGAAGTTCCCTATAATGTTATCGCACGGAAGTTTTATGAGAGCTGTCTCGCCCACTCCCTTTGTCCAATTTTATTTAGCTTAGGTTGGAAAACAAATGTAAATAGACATTCAAAATTCGCAGGGAGTGTCCCCTGCGATAAAAGTTGAGAAATTATATATATACACACATGCTTATAATAATAATAATAATTATTATTATTATTATTATTATTATTATTATTATTATGATTACATGTATTGTAGCAAAACAGTGTGGGGTCATAGTGCTAACTCTAATTTTCTAGATTTTTGAGTCTTTATAATATAAATTTTGGTTATTTAAATTCTTATAAATTAATTATTTAACTTAAGTTATCCAATCATTTATCAAAAAAATAACTTAAGTTACCCAATCAACATTTAATTGATACTTTCCTATTAACACTGCTTGCAACAAAAATTGACGAAAGTTTGATTATAATATTTCAAGTTGATTGCAATGTAAATGGAAAGACCAAAATTTACTCCCAATTTAGTTTCTACCATCTCAATAAAAATGCTCCCTTTGTTTTGTTAATTGCCTAACATATTTAAGAAAAACTTAATTATTTATGATTATTCATTTTCCGTCAACCATCTTCTTCATCCGTCAATATTCTTTCGAAGTTTGTAACTATTCCATGTCATCATCTCGTTTATGATATTTTTTGTGCTTCTTTATTACAAGATTCAAAGTGCATGTAGCTGATATTTTTTCTCTACTTTTCTCCTTGCTTTGGAAATATATTTCTATTGTATACCAAGTACTTAATTCTAGTGACCTAACTTTTTTAAGTTGTTTTAACCTAATATTGGATTATATAAATCTTAAATGTTCGTGTTTTAATTTGTTATCTATGTTTGCAATCTATTATTTATACCACTCAGTGTATAGATATTTAATATTTTTCTCCATTTTTCCCGTATTTATATCTTTATTGTGTACGTAATTAATTACTATAACCTATATCACAATGCCTGCTCTTATAATCATGCTTGAACTACAATATCATTTATGGATCAAATTTAAGAGTTATGGATCATTTGCAATCATTATAAATTTTCACATTTTGATTTGTTCTCTATATTTTTGCGGACCAACACTCAATTAATTAATTACAAAATTAACTGTTTCAGCATGTCATAGTTACAAGTTACAACATGATTGTGACCATCAGAAACAAGTCAAACAACATACTAACTTATAATTGGGTTATAAAATGAAGTTTGAAGTAGTATAGAATTATAAAATTTGAAGAAGAATTTTATTGACATCATATGTTCTGAAAGTTGGTTATTTTATAATTACAAAGAAAACCTTTGTATTTGTTGGACTATTTATATATATACTTTTGAATTTTAGAATTTCCAATACATACGGATATATCTATTTATTATAATAGATATTATAGCAAAGTGGTGTTTCACTTTGTTGAATACTAATTTTTATTAGTTGAATATTAAAATTTTTAATTCATTCATAGAATATTTCAACCGTTTCCTACATTGCAGACCATTTATGGATTCAGATTTTGAACTTGAAATTATTTTTAGATATATCGTAATAATTATATTTGATTAGTTTTCCTTCTTGCTCACTTATCCATTTTTCTCAAAAAATTTTTTTAATTTCTATGAAAAACTTTCATTGCTCGTTGAATTTGACAAAAAAAAATTTGAATTTCAAAAGTACCTATTGAAATAGTTGAATAACATGTCTGAAATCAAATAAATCATAATTTGTTAATATGAAGCATTTCATACTGATTGACGGTAATCAGAATGCTTCGATTATGCATAAATTTTAGTTAAAATATAGAATTTTTTAAGTATTGCTAATATTCGTAAGAGAATAAAACAAGCATTTATGAGTGAACTTAAGGATTATTATTGATATCTGATATTGCTCATGTCTATGGAAATAAATAACACCTATCTTTGATTTTATAAATGGAATAAAATGGTAAAAATAACGATGTTTCTATTAGTATTTCTTCTTCATATTGCAACTTGCAAGTAGGTATAATATAACGTTTGTTTTTATTATTTGGCTTTAGATTTTGATATTTTGAATCTTTGACCTTCATTAGGTTCTTGGAGATCCTCAAATGTATGTATTTTTTCAATTTGTCTTTCTTAATTTTTCTTTTTGAAATTTTCATAGTTTTGTTCATTGTCCTTCACATTCTATTTATTTTGTTGATAATTTGATGGAAAATTCTAAGGTGGTCCTGAACCGTTGGTCCGAACCCTTAGAACCACACATTTTGAGTATTGGGGGTGGTTTTTCCCATGGGTAGGTGGGAATAACCACCCCAACACTCAAAATGTGTGGTTCCAAGGGGACAACTAGGATGTAAGCGAGTCGAATTCGAGCCGAGTTTGGTGATTTTTTCAGGTTCGAACTCGATCCTTAATAAACGAGTTCGAGCTCGGTCTCGAGCACGTCGAGCTTAAAATTTTCGATCTCGGGCTCGAGCTCGAGCCCAAGCTCGCGAGCTTGAGCCTGAACTCGAGCCGAACCGAAAATTTTAATTTTTTTAATTATTTAATATATATTTATTAATTAATTTATATATATATATTTATTAATATAATAATAAAAAAATAATATATCGCGAACTTTTTTTCAGAGACAAGTGGGCTCAAATTCGAACTCGATTAAGAGTTCGAGTTCGAAAAGCTCAGCTCGAGCTTGAATTTTTTCGAGCTCAAGTAGAGCTCCTTCGAGCCGAATCAAATCGGCTCAACTTACACATTGTAGGGACAACTCATTATTTGTAAAGAAAATATGCAATTTCCCCGTTGAGACACCGGGTGTGTGTCAATGACAGTTGAGAAAAACACACACACTATATAGTAAATTCTCTTTGGAATCATCGCCATTGCTATTTCATCTCTTAGCTTGAAAATTGCATTTGCATTTGTATCTCCGCCCTGCCTATCTTTTTACCTTATCTCTCCCTATATAATTAATCCCCTTTTCCAATCTCTCAATCGCTACAAGAATAATGGCGGCCATGTTGCAATCATTGGGAGCTGCATCAGCAGCCTCTCTTGTCTTCTCAGATCACTCCACCGTCAACTTCTCTCTTCCAGGTTCATTCTTCTTCTCCCTTTTTAATTTCATTTTCTTCAGTGTTTCTGTTCTATAAGATACTGGAATTAAGGAGCTTTTTGATGTGATTTGATTTTGGTTTTGGTTTTGGTTTTGATTTGTTACGTTAGTAATCACATGGTTAAATAATGTTTCGTTAATATATTTTTAAATTATGTTTTCTGGGTTCATCCTCAGTGGTCAGATCTGAGGCAAGGTCAATTTGGGGTGCGATTAATGCATCTCGGAAGACTGGAAAGCTCGTTACCAAAGCGGTTGCGGTGAGTTTTCTATCATACTACCTTAGATCTTTAGTTTTTCTTTATAGGCTTGAATTTTTTGTAAATTTATGTGGTGGTTTTTGTTTCATCTTTTCTGGTCTTCAGGCACAGACTGAGAATCCTGCCTCAGCAGCTTCCAAACCTGGGTAAGATTATGAGTTCTGAACTATGCCTATTCCATTGTATTTTACCGTATATCAAATGCCAATCTGCGTACATCATTTTGGTAGCAATTTTCAGATTGTGACTGTTACAAACATGCCAAATTTTAATTATTATCAAGTAGCTTTCATATGATGCTATATAGAGTGGTCCATTTGACTGAAAACTCATCCTGACATCCAATATCTGGCATGGACAGAGCTTTTTTAACAGTGCTCTGGTTGTTTTTCAGCTGTGACCGACGTTATGTCTCGCCTTAGTGTGCTGTAGCAGTATTTTGGTCTGTAAAGATCAATATCCTCTCTGCTAATACCTCATGTAGCTTGGATAGGAGGGTCTGAGGTGTCTTGATATGAAGTAATCACCTAGTAAATGATATTTATTTGAACTTATAATGAATCTGAAATGCACCACTGAGTTGTGGGTAGTAAAATGAGAAGGCTGGTTCAAAACTATAGCTATGTGTCAGAGCTGTCAGATTTAAGCTAAGCACTGAATTTTCTAATTCACGAACTGTGTGCTAGATATAAATGGCAATAATTCGAATGACATCAAAGCTATATTCTACCTTTTCCCGAAATCTCTTCAAAATACGGTCTCAAGTGACTGATACTTAAGTCGATGACAAATCATAACTGTAATGCTGATGCTGCATGACGTAAACATCCTCATGACAATGTTCTATAAATGGCTGAAAGAGGAGTCTGACATACTGGTAAATTCACCACTGTGATATAAGGATAGCGAACTTACATAGAAAATCTATAAAAGTATGGACTTTGAGATGGCATTTTTTTGAGGATTTTCGTGTAAATTTGAAGTGCAATAACTATAAGTAGACAATATTCATGATAGCGTTACTTGAACTCCAGAACCATGAACTGTTCTGAATTTTGATAAACTGTTTCTTAAGAAGATAAAAGCTGGAAATCGTCTGCATATAACCCCATCAACTTCTGATTTTTTGATGCATTCACTTGGACATATAGAGTGCTCTCTTACTTATCCCAAAAAAAGAATCACAATGAAGTTCTATACTTCACACTTAGCCATAGGCACCTTAAGTGATTGGAGTACATATTGACGAACTTCGATGCTCAGATATTTGAGTGTGTGTAAATGACATATTTAAGGTTAGCAATGGATCTGTGTTGGACCAGAGCGAACCGATGGATACAGTTTTCAAACAGTGACTGGTTATGGGTCCAGTTTACACGTGATTTGGTGGTTCCGGGTCGGTTGGTCCATATTTATGGATGTCAATGGATTTCTTCCGTTGTCTATATGACTAGGAATCTTTATAAGTATATTGTTGGAATTCTTATAATTTGACGGTAAGTTTTATCCATAAAACTTCAAAAAAGATTGCTATCTAGAAAAAATTATCAAGTTATAAAAATTGTTATAGTGAATTATTGGAAGTCAAAAAACTTGAATTAGAAAATTGTCGATTTTGACATTTTATATTTCTTCGTTCTAAAATCTTAAACTTGTACTCTGGATACTAGGAAATAACGTATAACTATTAAACTTGTTTAGGCATGAGCTGTTGCTGTTTGAAGCCCTGAGGGAAGGACTGGAGGAAGAAATGGAAAGAGATCCTCGAGTGTGCGTCTTTGGTGAAGATGTTGGCCATTACGGAGGATCGTACAAGGTTACCAAGGATCTCGCAAAGAAATATGGAGATCTAAGGGTGCTCGATACACCCATTGCTGAAAATTCCTTCACTGGCATGGCTGTCGGAGCAGCCATGACAGGTCTAAGGCCTGTTGTCGAAGGCATGAACATGGGATTCCTTCTATTAGCCTTTAACCAGATATCTGACAACTGTGGCATGCTTCACTACACCTCGGGCGGGCAATTCACAATCCCAACCGTCATACGTGGGCCTGGTGGGGTCGGCCGCCAGTTAGGTGCCGAGCACTCTCAACGGCTGGAATCCTATTTTCAATCAATTCCTGGTATCCAATTAGTTGCATGTTCAACTCCGTACAATGCTAAGGGCCTAATGAAAGCTGCTATCCGTAGCGAGAACCCCGTCGTTCTTTTTGAGCACGTCCTTCTTTACAACCTAAAAGAGAGAATACCGGATGAAGAATACGTTTTGTCACTTGAAGAGGCGGAGATGGTTAGGCCAGGCGAGCATGTTACAATTTTAACATACTCTAGGATGAGATACCATGTCATGCAAGCTGCAAAGACTCTAGTGAACAAAGGGTATGATCCTGAAGTGATTGATATAAGGTCTTTGAAGCCTTTCGATTTGTATACAATTGGAAACTCTGTTAAAAAAACCCATCGGGTACTGATTGTTGAGGAGTGCATGAGAACTGGTGGTATTGGGGCGAGTCTTACAGCGGCTATTAACGAAAACTTTCATGATTATTTAGATGCACCAATTGTTTGCCTTTCCTCACAGGATGTGCCAACTCCTTATGCTGGGACATTGGAAGAATGGACAGTTGTTCAACCTCCACAGATTGTGGCTGCTGTTGAGAAGCTCTGTCAGTAAGCTTTAGTAGCTAGTAATGGGGTGAGATTAATTTGGCTATTGTTTCAGCTTTATTCAGAATTGTATTGTACTCTTCATTTTGGAATTCTTTTTTGGAGCATGCTTTTGTTGTTTTTGTTGTTGGTAGTTAGTTTATTAATTAAATGATTATGAACGTTTTAGTTATTCTTGTTTTTACCTACTCAAGGTGGCTTTACTTGTGCGTGGTAACAAAATGATGTTACCGTCCAAAATTTTTTGGCAACGTGATCAACAATTTGATTGATTTTTTTGGGATGAATACAATATACTGACACATTGATTATATTTTATATTTCCATTTCAATATCAAAACGTTTGTTATGCATAAAATCTCCTCAAAATATGTTGTCTAAACTAAAGAAGTTAACTGCTATGAAATTAAATATAAGATATTTTGATTTTATGGGAACGAATGACAAAAACTCATAATGATTAGAGCGACGAGACGAGAATTATAATTTTTTAAAAATTGAGAAATGAAGTTGACTATTAAATTTTTTGATAGAATATTCTATTAAGAGCAAATACTATAACGAATAAGATCAAAATTGACAAAATACTGATACTTTAGTTATTATTTAAAGTTTGAGAGAATAAGATCAAAATTGACAAAATACTGATACTTTAGTTATTATTTAAAGTTTGAGACTTTTAGCAGTTTATATAAATATAAAATCAAGCCTCGACCCGCCCCAATTTGGTCTTACTTACATAAATAATAAAATTGTTTCCTTTTTCAACTAACATCTACCTATCCAACCTACCCCATCCGACCTTTTGAACTCATAACACATGTATGATTTCCTCGTGTATAATATTCATGCATTGCTGATCTTCTTTGAGTAATCCTTTTTTTTAAAATAGGGTGATTAATGAGTCAAATTTGGGCAGTTGAATCTTGTGATTTTGGCCACGGTAGTGACGGAGATATGGTGAGGCGGGGGTGGGCCAGTTAGGGGTGTAAGGTGAGTCGAGCCGGCTCACGAAGATTAAAGCTCGGCTCAAGCTCGAACTGTCGCGAGCTCGAGCTCATTGATGAACCAAGCTCGAGCTTCTATTTAGGTGTTCATAAGCTCACGAGCCGACTCGTGAGCTTTACTAATATATATATATATATATATATATATATATATGTAGATATGTGTATGTTTGTACATAACAACATATATACTACATTTGTGTCTATGTAATTTAATTTTAAAAATAATTGATATATTATATTTTTAGTGAAAACAATATTGGGTAAGGATTTCTTAACTCATTGGAAATTATGATATAAATTATTAAGACATAGTTCTCCATTCTCGTTATAACTTATACTTATTTCAATAAAACCAAAAAAATATTGGACATAGACATAATATATATGCACTAATTTTAAGTATATGAGTAAATGCATTATATTAGTGAAACAAGTGTGATTTTAGAGAGTTATTCATTAATTACTTACATATAGTTATAAAGTACAATGTTACATAAACAATAATTTATCTATCATTTTTAATTATCTTAGATGATTATGTATTCAAAAGGGATAAATGCAAATAACCCCCACGTGAAATATTTTATTGGGTGAAAACCCCCTGTGAAAAAAATATAGGCTAAAAACCTCCTATGAAAATTTTAAATTGCATGAAACCTCCTGTGAACCCCCTGTGAAATTTTCAAATTGCATGAAACCCCATGTGAAAAAAATATAACCCATAAATCCCTTGTAAAATTTTACCATTACGAAATATAACTACATTGAAAATTAATTATTGGATAAAATTTAATTAATATCCTAAAATTTGATTATTAGTACTATTAATTAATTTGTAAATTTAAAAATTTTACAGGGTGTTTTTATGCTATATTTTTTTTCACAGGGGGTTTCATGCAATTTGAAAATTTCACAGGGGATTTTTAACCAATTTTTTTTCACAGGGGGTTTTATGCAATTTAAAATTTTCACAGGGGATTTTTAGCCTATATTTTTTTCACAAGGGGTTTTCAGCTAATAAAATATTTCACGTGGGGGTTATTTTCATTTATCCCGTATTCAAAATCATAAAATATATTATATAGTCAAAAGTTAAAATTTGATTCAAACGAGCAAACGAGCGAACTCGAACTTAGATGAACAAACGAGCCGAGTTTGAACTCAAACAATCAGATGAGCCGAGCTGGAACTTTACTCATTTGCCTCGAGCTCGAGCTCAAAAAACTGGGCTCGATGAGTTCGAACTCGAGCTTGAGCTCATAAATTTTTAAACGAGCTCGAGCTTGAGCCTGTGAAATTTTCAAGGCTCGGCTCGAGTTCGGCTCTTTTATACCCCTAGGGCCAATGCCCCACCTGAATAAAATTTAAAAAAAATTTAAAATTAATATATATGTATATTTTATTAATTTTTATTTAATCATATACAATATTTTAACTGTCATCATATTTTGTCCCACCAATGTTATGTTTTTTTCAATTTTCGGCTCCGCGCGTAGGTCACGGGTTCAATTCCCAGTACCGCGGGGTTTCTCCCCTGTCCAAAAAAATAATAATTTTAATTTAACAAACTATGTGTCACACATAGGGGTATAAACGAGTTGAGCTCGAACTGAGCTTGATAATTTTGCCAAGCTCGAACTCGTTGAGCCTAAAATTTTCAAGCTCGAGCTCATGAGCTTGGGTTCGAATTCGACCCGAGCACAAACTCGCGAGCTCGAGCTCGAGCTCGAGCCGAGCCCGCTTAAAATTTAAAATTTTGGCGGGAATTTTGAATTTTAATTTTTTATTAATTATTTAATAGATATTTATTAATATAATAATAAAAATAATAATATATTAAAAAATAAAAAAGCTCACAAGCCGATTTTCAGATAGAAACGGGCTCGAGCTCGAGTTCGACTAAAAATTCGAGCTCATTCGAGCCGAGTCAACCGACTCATGAGTCGGCTCGGCTCGACTTACACCCCTAATCACACAAATAATATGCAAATGACATATTATAATAAAATTCAAAATTTTCTATTACTTTTATACCAAAATAAAAATAACGTACAGCTCATTATTTTGTTTAAAAAAAATGCAATTTTCATGACAGTTGAGAAACGTGAATTTCTCTTTGGAATCATCGACATTGGTACTTCATCTTAGCTTCAAATTTGCATTTGCATTTGTATCTCCGCCCTGCCTATCTTATTACCTTCTCTCTATATATAATTGATCCCTTTTCTTCTCTCAAGCTCTGCAAGAATTCATATTTTCATTCGCATATATAATTAATGGCGGCCATGTTGCAATCACTGGGAGCTACATCAGCAGCCTCTCTTGTCTTCTCAGATCACTCCGCTGTTAACTTCTCTCTTCCAGGTTCCTTCTTCTTCTTCTTCATCTCTCTTTTCAATTTCGTTTCTGTTCAGTAGTTTTTATACTATATGTGATCCTGGAAGTAAGGGCTTCTTTTATTTGATTTGATTTTGATTTGTTACATTAGTATTCACTTTATGAAATAATATTTCGGTTTTTTTATTCTGTTTTCTGGATTCATCATCATCATCAGTGCTCAGATCTGAGGCAAGGTCAATTTGGGGTCCGATTAATGCATCTCGGAAGACTGGAAAGCTCGTTACTAAAGCGGTTGCGGTCAGTTTTCTATCATACCACCTTAGATCTTTTGTTTTTCTTTATAGGGTTGGAGTTTTTGTAAATTTATATGGTGGTTTTTGTTTCATCTTTTCTTGTATTCAGGCACAGACTGAGAATCCTGCCTCAGCAGTTTCCAAACCTGGGTAAGATCATGAGTTCTAAGCTATGCTTATTCTGTTGCACTTTATCATATGCCAAATCCTACTCTCCCTTCAGCATTTTGTTGCAATTTTCAGATTGTGACTGTTACAAACGTGCTGAATTCCAATTATTATCGAGTAGGTTTCATGACATATGATGCTATATAGAGTGGTCAATTTGACTGAAACTTGCCCAGACTTATCCAATATCGGGCATGAACAGAGCTTTCTTAACAGTGCTCTGGTTGTTTTTCACCTGTGACTGATTTTGTCTCGCCTTAGTGAGCTGTACGGTATTTTGGTCTGTAAGATCAATATCCTCTCCGCTAGATGTCAAGTAGTGAGGATAGGAAGGTCTGAGCCTCTGAGGTGACCGAATATGAAGTAATCCACCTAGTAAATGATATCTATTTCAATTTATAATGAATCTGAAATGCAAAACTAAGTTTTGGGTTGTAAACTGATATATTCTGCTGGTTCAAAACTATAGCTATGCGTGAGAGCTGTGTCAGATTTAAACACAGATTTTCCAGTTCACGAACTGTGCGCTAGATATAAAGGGAAATAAGTCGAATGACATCAAAGCTTTATTCCACCTTTTTCTTAAATCTCTTTAAAACATGGTGTCTGCGACTGATACTTGTGGCGAACAAAGCATAACTGTAATGGTGTGATGCTACATGGCTTAACACCCTCATGACAATGTTTTATATATGGCTGAAAGAGAGGTCTAACATACTGGTAGATTCACCAACATGATATAAGGATAGCGAACTCACCTTGAAAATCTAAAAAAGTTGGATATGGACTTTGAGATGGCATATTATGAGGTCTTTCATGTAAATTTAAAGTGCAACAACTATAAGTATACAGTGTTCATGATAGCTTTTTGATACTTGAAGTCCAGTACCATGAATTGTTTTGTTAAAACCATTTCTTAAAGATAAAAACTGGAAATGGTTTGCATAAAAGCCCATCAAATTCTAATTTTTTGATGCATTCACTTAAACATAGACTGCTCTCTTACTTATTCCCAAAACCAGAATCACAATGAAGTTCTCTTGCTTTACACTTAGCCGTACATGCTAGACGCCTTAAGTGATTGCATATTATTGTACTACTTGAGATGAGAAGTGCTGTAAAATCAAGTTAGATCAGATATTGCAATGACTATATTTAGAACATTTTTAAAATATCAAAATTTCAAGTATTGGCAATATAAAGTTACTGTATATCATAGCAAATTAGCAATGGCGTGTAAGAGCTCCCGACCCACGCTAGGATGATAGTAAGAGCTACAATCTAATGGGAGTCTGGTAAAACCTAAAGTGGGTGTGTTTGATATGTGTTGTAAGTGAATCTGTACCTTAATTATCTCATTGAAATGCTGGATACACGATCTCCATATTAGCATATGTGATGCCACTCTCAAACAATTGCATCAGCAAGTGCTATAATACAACCAAGTACATATCCTCTTAAATATAGCATGCCATCCATTATTCAGCAGTTATATTTCTTTGTTCTAAAATCTTAAACTTGTACTCTGGATGCTAGGAAATCCCTTATAAGTATTTACCTTGTTTAGGCATGAGCTCTTGCTATTTGAAGCCTTGAGGGAAGGACTGGAGGAAGAAATGGAAAGAGATCCTCGAGTGTGCGTCTTTGGTGAAGATGTTGGCCATTACGGAGGATCGTACAAGGTTACCAAGGATCTCGCAAAGAAATATGGAGATCTAAGGGTGCTCGATACACCCATTGCTAAAAATTCCTTCACCGGCATGGCTGTCGGAGCAGCCATGATGGGTCTAAGGCCTGTTGTCGAAGGCATGAACATGTGATTCCTTCTATTAGCCTTTAACCAGATATCTGACAACTGTGGCATGCTTCACAATACCTCGGGCGGGCAATTCACTATCCCAACCGTGATACGTGGGCCTGGTGGGGTCGGCCGCCAGCTAGGTGCTGAGCACTCTCAACGGCTGGAATCCTATTTTCAATCAATTCCTGGTATTCAATTAGTTGCATGTTCAAATCCGTACAACGCTAAGGGCCTAATGAAAGCTGCTATCCGTAGCGAGAATCCCGTCGTTCTTTTTGAGCACGTCCTTCTTTACAACCTAAAAGAGAGAATTCCAGATGAAGAATACGTTTTGTCACTTGAAGAGGCGGAGATGGTTAGGCCAGGCGAGCATGTTACAATTTTAACATACTCTAGGATGAGATACCATGTCATGCAAGCTGCAAAGACTCTAGTGAACAAAGGGTATGATCCTGAAGTGATTGATATAAGGTCTTTGAAGCCTTTCGATTTGTATACAATTGGAAACTCTGTTAAAAAAACCCATCGGGTACTGATTGTTGAGGAGTGCATGAGAACTGGTGGTATTGGGGCGAGTCTTACAGCGGCTATTAACGAAAATTTTCATGATTATTTATATGCACCAATTGTTTGCCTTTCCTCACAGGATGTGCCAACTCCTTGTGCTGGGACATTGGAAGAATGGACAGTTGTTCAACCTCGACAGATTGTGGCTGCTGTTGAGAAGCTCTGTCAGTAAGTTTAGTAGCTAGTAATGGGGTGAGATTAATTTTAAGGTCTATTTGGCAATTGTTTCAGCTTTATTTAATTTGTATCAGAATTGTATGTACTCTTCGTTTTGGAATTCTTTTTTGGAGCATAAGCTTTTGCTGTTTCTGTTGTTGTTAGTAAATTAATTAAATGATTATGAACATCTAGTTATTCTTGTTTTTACCAACTCAAGGTGGCTTTACTTTGTGCGTGGTAACAAAATGATGTTAATTTTTAGGCAAGACATTTGGACCCATTATTCGGCTCCGCTCCAATCTTCGCGTTAGTTCTAGTGCTTGGTTTATGGGGGTGTTAGTGTATTAGCATTGGCCCATAGTGTATTAGCATTGGTTCAATTTACAATATACTTTGTATCATTCATTCAATACACACTAATACATCAAGTACTCTTTTACATTATGTATCTTAACACATAACAACTCTTTTGAGCCTATAAACAATTTACAATGTATAGAGCAAATACTTGATAGGCTGCATACATAAAAGAGTATGTAATAAAGCACCAAACACAGGCAAAATTTGAAGGATTCAAGAACAGATAATTAAATTTTCATACAACATATTATGATATATATTGCATATAAGTGTTTTCCCATATAACACGTTTTATATAAATGTTATTGTGGTGTAGTGGAGGATATATAAATAGGTTGAGTATTCCCTCTCTTGGTCTGATAACTACTTTTTGATAATGAAGTTAACAAGTTTTCCTTTTTCAAGATGTTCTCTTCTTGCTGCGTATGTGTTCTTTGCCAATCTCTTAACATGGCATCAGAGCAGGTTTTCCCTGTTTTAATATCATTCTTTTTCATATCCATTGTTCTTTTTTGTTAAACGATCGGTTCTCTCTTCCCGATATTTTCTTGGTCCTTTTTTGCCCTAATTTCACGGATCTTTCGCTGCGATCACTCGGGGTATTTCAAGTATGGATTCTTCAACATCCATCCTCTCAGCCTAAATCTACGGAGGCGCCTACAGGCAAGGATCCCTTAGTAATTGATTTTCAATATCAATTGTATATACATACTTCGGATACCCTCAATTTAGATCTCGTTTCTGAAGTTCTTCGTGGATCGAACAATTATAATGTGTGGAGCCGGGAGATGATCATCGCACTGGAGGCGAAGAATAAAATTGAGTTGATTGATGGTTCCTACACAGCACCATCTCAAGAATCCCCTGAATATCCAGCCTGGAAGCGCTGCAATGCGCTCGTAAAATCATGGATACACCGATCCCTTAGTCGAGAGCCGATTCATGGCGTTGTTTACTGCGATTCTGTTATATTGATTTGGGTAGATCTTAAGGAGCGTTTTGATCGAATCAATGGGGCAAGATTATATGCCCTTTATAGGCAAATTTATACGATTACTCAAGGAAGGAGTAATTTATCGGAGTACTACTCGAAATTACGCCAACTATGGGACGAATATGATTCTTTGACTCCTTCTCCTTCCAAGAATCCCTCGAAAGAATACATCAATTTTACGGGCCTGTTGAAAATGATGCACTATCTGGTCTTAAATCCTCATGATGATCTCTCTGTCATCTCACAGCCAGGTGTATTCCATGGTCTTGAATGAAGAAACACAAAGAGGTATTACCCTACCACCCACTGGGACAGAATCCTCAATAGCTCTTTTGAGAAATTCCTTCCACACACAAAATAAGAATAAGAATGTGGATAAAGAGTCATTATATTGTGATAATTGTGAGATAAATGGACGTACAAGAGAGAGTTGTTTCATGATTCATGGTTATCCACTTTGATGGACTAGAGGTGGTAGAAGAGGAAATTGGAGAAGATGAGGAAACCGTGGAAGGGGCTCTGGAAGAGGCTATAATGCTAATAATGCTTCTGGTGGCTCCAACAACAAAAAGAATGATCAAGCTTCAGATGGTTCAGGCCACCAAACTGGTCGTAGTCAAGACCAATATCAACATATCATAGACATGATTGGTCCTAGATGGTTTAGGCTACCAAACTGGTCTTAGTCCTAGATGGTTTAGGCCACCAAACTGGTCTTAGTCAAGACCAATATCAACATATCATGGACATGATTGCTTCTATGAAGCTGGACAGTGATTGCAGTAACAGTGCATCAGCAAATCAACAGCTTGTTGCTAACAGTGTAGGTATCTATAGTGCATGTATCTCTATCTCTAAATCCAACATTTTGAAAGCTGATGCCTCTTGATGGATCCTTGATTCAGGGGCTAATTAGCACATGATTTTTTATCCTAGTTTGTTCACTTGTTGTGATGATAAGCCTTTGTTCTCATCATCTGTCGAACTTCCTAATGGAACTTTGAGTAAAATGGACAAATCTGGAACTGTCATTGTTGGAAATAACCTTCACCTGTCACATGTTCTTTATGTACCTGATTTCAAGCATAATTTACTATCTGTTTCCAGACTAACTGTTGATTCTAATCTTTATGTGAGCTTTTATCCTCATTTTTGTGTTAAACAGGAAATAAGGACTGGGTTGATAAAGAGACTTGGTAAACTCCACAATGGACTCTACTTTCTATGTCCTGCCCCTACTAACCAACAAAATTCTGATTGTTATAAGCTTCTCAATTCCTGTAATAAAGCAGATAGTAATAGCTCTAGCTCTAGTTCCTATGTCCTTAATAAGACTAGATTGTGGCACCAAAGATTTGGTCATATGTCTTTTCACAGATTTCAGTTTCTTCTTGAGCTTATTGTTCATGTTTCTTCTTGAGCTTATTGTTCATGTAAATCCTCATGAAAAATATTGTAACATTTGCCCCTTAGCTGAACATAGCAGAGATTCCTTTCCTTTGAAATCTAGTATGTCTGTTGCTATCTTTGATCTCTTACATATTGACATTTGGGGCCCATATAGAGAGACAACTTATAATGGTGAAAAGTACTTTCTAACGATTGTTGATGACCACTCTAGAAGTACTTGGATTTTCATGCTGAAATTTAAGTCTGAAACTCTTGATTGTCTCAAAAAATTTCTGAAATATGTTGATACCTATTTCTCAAAAAGGGTTAAATTTATAAGAACAGATAATGCTACTGATTTTTTCAATAATGAGTGTAAATCTATGTTTGACTATTTGGGTATTGTTCATCAAAGCAGTTGTGCTTACACACCCCAACAAAATGGGGTGGTGGAAAGAAAGCACATGCACATTCTTGATGTTGTCAGGGCTCTTAAATTCCAATCAAGAGTTCCTATGAAATTTCGGGGAAAGTGTGTTAAGACAACAGTATATCTTATAAATAGAACACCTACTGCCATCCTCAAAGGAGACACACCATTTAGTGTTCTTTACACCACTAGAAAACGAAGCAAACGCGACGGGCGAAACGCTTGTCGCCATTTTTTTAAAGTTTCGCGACGGTATGGAGTCGGTTACTCGTCGGTGACATTCCAACCCGTTTTCTTAAATGGGTTAAAAATAACGTGTCGGTATGGCGTCGGTATTGCGTCGGTACGATAAATAAGCAATTTAAAATTTTATTTTTAAACCATTTCATTGACTTACCGATGCCTGATAAATCTCAATTATACGTGTTTTTTAGCCTAAGATTAGTCGTTTATATATTATTTTATATCATGATTTATACCCCATATGCGTTTAATAGGTTTGTTACATGTTCGTAGGAAAAAATCATTAATTTCGAGAAAAGGGCGAAAAACGTACGAAAGGAGGTAAATTGGCGATGCTTGGAAATACAATCGTATCTTGGGCTACAAACCTCCAATATTAATGAGCCTTATATGATTAGAAGCTAAGACAATTACCTAAAAGTCTTATGAAGAGAACAAGATCAGGTTCAAACGTTTGAAGACTCAAAAGTTATAAATACGCTCTGTTACGAACCAAATGGCGCAGTCCTGGTAAAACGATCATAACTTGAGTTATACAACTTGGATTTGATCTAAATTAGTTGGGTTGGAAACCTAAGACATAGATCTACAACTTTGTAGAAGACCCCAGAGCCAAATTCGGACCAAATACATGGCGTACGTACGCCGTGTTAATTGGCGTTCGAACAACGAGGGCAGAGAGTTGGGGCTATCTCGCGTACGTACGCCAATTTGTACGGCGTACGTACGCCGATTTATACTGAGTACGTACGCCGATTTGTACTGCGTACATACGCCGCTTTAATTGGCGTACAGACGCGCGTTAGGTTGAGTTTATACGCTGAAAGCTCATATTCGGCCCAACTTCGGGTTTATGTTCTAGATTAGGTATAAATACCCCTTCTGAACATTGTTTTAGGGTTCGACTTTTATTTTCTTGAATTGAGTTGTAAGATTGGAGATCGAGAGACGAGATTCAAGATTTTTGTAGACAATTTTATTCGACAACGGGTTTTATCGAAATTATTTTCTTTAATCTCTTTTAATTCTTGTCGTTTTATCATGTTTACATTATTAGTTGTTTATCGTGCTTTCGTATCTATGGAGTAATTCATATTATTCTGGAACCGGGACTAGCCCGATAATGTGTTATCGATATAGATTATAGAACCGTTGATATTACTTCGCGTATGCTTATGATTCGAATTCTTGTTTATTAATGCTTGAGAATTTGCTGGCCACTTATTTGCATGATCATAGATATTAGGTGAAAATTCTGAAAGGTGACATCTATATCGGAACCCTAGAATTCAAACCTAGGATCCTAAATCACGAAAGTAGTTTTAGGTCTTTTGAGGAATCGATACACTATCATAGAGATTAATGAATCTGAGTTTAGTCTAATCATCACGAAAGTAGTTGATTAATTAACTTGGGTAAATTGTTATGCTTCGACAGAAGGTAATAAGTATCATTGGATAGTGTCCTTCATAAGTAGCGATAGTGATTTCATTGGTAATATAATTGAGTCGATAATGTTTATCGTGGTGAACCCTAATTCCGGAATTTCCAATCATATATAACTCAAATCAATCCTCTTGCATTCTGTTTAGTTTTATTTACAATTTATCTCGTATTTTTGTTAGGCTTAGATTACTGATAATTGATAGGCTAGTGCTTGATTGTTCAATCTTCGTGGGAACGATATCTTTTGTACTGCACCGAAGCCGTGCACTTGCGGTTTAGGCACATTAATGCCATACCGACGCTATTTTTATTTTTAAAATAAATTAAATATTATTATTAATATATTTTAGGATAAAATATAAATATATATTATTGGTTATTTTATACCGCCGCTATACCGACGCTAATTACTATTTAATTTTTAAAAGCCTTTTATTATTAAGAATTCTAGAAAATATATTTACACGTTTGCGTCGGTGTGGCGACGGTACGATAAATAAGTAATTTAAAATTTTATTTTTAAACCATTTCGTTGACTTACCGATGCCATTCCGACGCCATTTGTATTTTTAAAATAAATTAAATATTATTGTTCATATATTTTAGGATAAAATATAAATATATATTATTGGTTATTTTATACCGCCGCTATACCGACGCTAATTACTATTTGCGACAAGCTAGCGTCCGGGTGGCGACGGGTAGCATACAAAATGAAATTTTCAAAACTCCAACTGAATGATTAATTGATATACTATATCGTTGTCGTCATTATTTTCATAAATACACACATTTTTACACCGTAAGGATTAACAACTATCAAATTGTCAATCGTAGCTGATAATTGAACTATAAGTCGACACTCGATATACATGTTACATATATATCACGAGTCCGCACAATAATACGTAGTTCGTAAATACTATATGCTTTGTAACGATTTCTCTAGTTAATTTAAAGTAATAATCACTAACAAATTCTATTTATTCAACGTGGAACGATTAAATTCTAATTAAAGCATGTTAACAATATGGCGATGGGTTAGCGACGGGATAGCATCGGAACTCCATCATTTTTCCAGTATTGCGAGGGGTGGGCGATGGTTTGGCGACGGAATTCATTTTATTTTTCCAGATTTGTGACAAGCTAGCGTCCGAGTGGCGACGGATAGCATACAAAATGAAATTTTCAAAGCTCCAACTGAATGATTAATTGATATACTATATCGTTGTCGTCAATATTTTCATAAATACACACATTTTTACACCGTAAGGATTAACAACTATCAAATTGTCAATCGTAGCCAATAATTGAACTATAAGTCGACACTCGATATACATGTTACATATATATCACGAGTCCGCACAATAATACGTAGTTCGTAAATACTATATGCTTTGTAATGATTTCTCTAGTTAACTTAAAGTAATAATCACTAACAAATTCTATTTATTCAACGTGGAACGATTAAATTCTAATTAAAGCATGTTTAACAATATGGCGATGGGTTATCGACGGGATAGCATCGGAACTCCATCCTTTTTCCAGTATTGTGAGGGGTGGGCGATGGTTTGGCGATGGAATTCATTTTATTTTTCCAGATCTGCGACAAGCTAGCGTCCGGGTGGCGACGGGTAGCATACAAAATGAAATTTTCAAAGCTCCAACTGAATGATTAATTGATATACTATATCGTTGTCGTCAATATTTTCATAAATACACACATTTTCACACCGTATGGATTAACAACTATCAAATTGTCAATCGTAGTCGATAATTGAACTATAAGTCGACACTCGTTATACATGTTACATATATATCACGAGTCCGCACAATAATACGTAGTTCGTAAATACTATATATGCTTTGTAACGATTTCTCTAGTTAACTTAAAGTAATAATCGCTAACAGATTCTATTTATTCAACGTGGAACGATTAAATTCTAATTAAAGCATGTTTAACAATATGGTGATGGGTTAGCGACGGGATAGCATCGGGATTTGGCGTCGGTATTTACCCGACGCAAACCCGACCACATTTTTCCAGATCGCGACGGTACCGACATTCTAAATTAGATAATAGCGTCGATTTGGTGTCCGTTTGGCGACGGGTATTAAATTTCCGAAAATTTTCACACTCCCGCTAAATCTTATTAGGCGTTAAGTTCAATTTTTTTCACAAATAGTGGCGACGGGATAGCGTTGGGATAGCGACGGTTTCGATTATTTCCGAATTTTACAACTTGTTCCGAAAATTTTTACACTCCCGCTAAATCCTTTTAGGCGCTAAGTTCAATTTTTTTTCACAAATAGTGGCGACGGGATAGCGTCGGGATAGCGACGGTTTCGATTATTTCAGAATTTTACAACTTGTTACTCTATATAAAGCCTCATATTCACAACTTCCTAACCCTAATCTTCAATCTCTTCTTCCATTTTTCATTACATGTATCATCTAATATTTTTATTTATATTTTGTTATATTTTGATTTTAATGTGCACTAATATCTTGTTGTTTTGTTTAATTGCTACGACATTTAAAAAGGGTAATTATGAATCAATCCCTTACAATTCAATTTGGTTTTTTAATTATTCATTATGATATGAATTCTATGTATTAATATTCTTACACTTTCTATTATGAATCCTAATTTTTTTATATTTCTTATAGAAAAAATTGTTAAATACAAATAAAGAGAAAAGAAAAGGTATGTAATACATTTTTTAATTCGTTTTTAAGTTTTAATGTTTATTATCAATTCCAATTCTTTTTATTCTTGATGTATTTTGCTATATTCTTGATGTTTTATGTTGAAGTAGATAAATTATTAGTGTTTATGTTGTTGTTGATGTTGATATATTATTAATGTTTAATCTTTTAATGTTTATGTTGATATATTATTCTTGATGTTTAATCTTTTAATGTTTGATGCAAGAAAGTAGTTTTTTTTTAACTTTGAGTGGTTTGATATATTTCCTGGAAGTTGTATTGACCTTGACATTTGAATCAGTGCAAGAGGTTGATATCTCCAATTATTGATGAAATTCTGAAATTGCAGCCGATTGCTCGATATGTTGCAGCAACCTGGCTGTATATTTTTTTACAAAATTTACCAGAAATGCGACGGGATTGCGACGGTCTTCAAATGTTTGGCTTCGGTGTCGCGACGATCTTCAACAAATAATAATAGAGTTCGCGTCGGGTTTGCGACGGACTTCAAGAAATAATTATTATTATTCGGCGTCGGGTTGGCGACAGACTTCAATATATAATTATTATTAGTGGGCGTCGGGTTTGCGACGGGAATCATAAATAAATAATAATTATTGGCTTCCGTTTAGCATCAATGTGGCAGCGGGTTAAAACAATTATAAAAATAAATTAAATTTGTTGTGCGTCGGAATGGCGACGGTATATAATAAAATATATACAATTATTAATTTAATATAAATATATTTTAAAAATATGGCTACGGTATTGCGTCGGTCAATACCCGGCCAAAACCGGGTCAAGTGTTTAGGTACTTTGAGTCGGGATTGCGTCGGGATTTATTTTAGCGACGCCGAATCGGCGTCGGGTCGATACCGACGCGAACCCGTCGCAAAAGTGGACTTGGCGACGGTGTAGCGACGGTATCGGGCGTCGCGTTTGCCTTGTTTTCTAGTAGTGTTATGGAAAGCCCCAAATTATAAGCTCCTAAGGTCTTTTGGATGTTTGTGTTTTGCCATCACTATAAAATAATAATTTTTAGTCGCAATTATTCTTGTCACTATGGGTGTTAATATCGTCACTATAACAAGTTAGTGACAATATAAGAAGTAGTCACTATAAGTGCTATCACTAAAAGTTTTAGTGACGACCAACAATTGTTATCACTACAACTCAATTTTATAGTCACATGATATTCACGTCACTATTACTTAGTGCATTAGTGACAAACAAATAACTTGTCACTAAAATGTATGGTTGTAGTCACAACATTTACTATCACTAATTAAAATTGTGTTCATCAATACAAATTTATGGTTCGTCACTATAGATCCTTTTATATTTTTTCAAATTAAAAATTGTATTATAGATAACATAGTGATAATGGATTTTATTTTCATAGTCGACTTTAGAACAAGCAATTTACTTTAGTGATGACGTATTTTCGTTATATTCTTGGGGTACCTGTAAATGACTACATTCCATAAGTATGCATCGTGATACCAATAGAAATTAAAGTGATCTCATTTCATTCGATAAATAAGGTACAAATTAAAATAATATCAATAACAAGAACATATAACTTGATAGGAGTTCAAACACTTGGAATACAAACAGACTTAAGTCAAACAATTAAATCTACAACTTCTAAATAATCTGGCATCTATCTTGAGAATATATCAAAAGTTTCAAAGTTGTAGCTCACCAGACCTGCAAAGTGAAAGAAAAATAACAAATAATTTAAAACTCCATGGCCTAAAAGAACAAAGAACAATTAAAAAATAATCTCATAAAAAATAAATTTCAAACACTATAAAATTTATCTATAATTTATAGGAAATGGATCTGATTGCTGATTGCTAGATTCAATCCTAATATACAAATTCTGGAAAAGAACAGATAAATCTCATAAAGAAGTTGAATAAGTTTCTTCCGAGAGTTACAGTAATGTCGATGAGGTTCGATCTTGCACCTTCTGTCATTCCCGACTGGCGGCGCTCAAAAAACAAGAGTTTGGAACATTAAATATCTTGCGATACGACCATAATATCAAGACAAAGTATAGACTCTTTAATTTTTTTCAAAGAATAGAGTTCATCTTGCATTTTCTCAGTAAAAGAATATATGAAAAAATCATGAGAAATTGATTAAACATGGAACACCAACTATGTGGCGGTTTGCAAAGTAAGTTCTGTACGTGCCTTAACTTTTTCCTAAATTTTAGCCTCACTTTCCCACTCAAATCATATCAGCTTGTTAAATTCTTAAAAAATAGCATAATACTTCTTTTCAATTTAATTAGACACATATAAGTTCCACTGGTTTCCCACCCCTTTTATCAAATCTGGTGAATTTATTTTGACAAATTTTAATGTTAGATATGAAATATGATGAAAATATATAATACCTAAATTGAGATAAGATTTTAAAAACTTATTTAACTTCATAAAAAACTTATTAATATATTATATTTGCAACCTCAAAGACGTAAAATCAATTTATAGTGACATAGTTTCTTATCACTAATGTTATAGGTTTATAGTGATAATTTGGTTTCGCCACTAAAACATTTAATGAAATATTTAGTAATTACAACGTTGTCACTATATCAATTAGCTTTAGTGACAACTATTATTTCCTGCCGTCATAAAAAAAGTGGCGCCAAATATATAGTGATAAAAATTAGTGACAAAGGAAAATATTGTCACTAATAATCACTACATTCAATTATTAGTGACAACTATAAATGTTGTCAATACAATTATGTCTTTAGTGACGAGATTTGTAATATCACTAACAATGTCGTCACTAAAAGTCATTTATTTTGTAGTGCAAAATACTACCACAGTTAGATAAATTCCAACATAGGTTTAAACCATGCATTTTTATGGGGCACTCTTCAGTCCAAAAGGGATATAGACTGTTGGATATTGCTACTCAATCTTTTTTATGTTTATAGGTGATGGGGCATTACTTAAACTGCATACGAGGTGCCAGGTCCGAGCATCTCGTATGGGCACCTCGTATATAAAGACTACCGGAATAACAGTAAATACTATAATGTTGGGCTTGAACAACATGGGCCAGGCCTAATATACATATTCATATTAGGCCCAATGACATGGGCCGCATAAATACAAGGGCCTCAGGACATATGGTAGCATGGTGATGGATCAACCTATCATGTCGTGAACAGTGAAACCAACTACTATAAATATGACATTAATAGCTCATAGTGGGGACGGATGTCTTTGGGCTGATTCTATGAGCTGTCTCCATTATACCACACTATAGAACTACGTCAGACTTGATCCTCACGGGGTACGTAGGCAGCTTAAGTACGAGTCCAGTCTTTAAACATCAGATACGAGTATTTGACCAGATCATTTTGGCGCCGTCTGTGGGAAAACTCAATATTGTCGAACGAATTGACATGGAAAAAGAACACCGACCAGGTAAGGAGCCGATGCATTCTACTAGGGACGACCCGGTGACTATATCACAAAGTGAAGTGCCTGAAGTGCAAGAGAGAATAGTCACGATGACAGAGTCCGAATTTGATAGGAGAATACAAGAAAGAATTCAGGAGTGGATGTCAAGATTGCCAACTGCACCAAATATAGGTACGACCCATCCTCCCCCGATTACTCCAGGAGGGCGATTCCCAGAACTTGACCCTAACGGGGAACAAGGGGAACGCCACGAGCGAGGTACCCGGAGACGGCAATTCCCAGAACTTGACCCCGAGGGGGAACAAGGGGAAGATCGCCGCGAGAGAGGAACGCGACGGAAATTGTTTGCTAGTCAAGAATGGAATAAAAGCGATATGCAAAATGAGCCGAACCAATACGAATCAGAGGAAGCTGAGTCAACCTTCGTACCAGAATCCAAACATTACTCCCAAAGCGAGAAAGGTACACGGGATATGGGTCGGATGGAAAACCTATCCTCAATTTAGAGGAGAAATAATCCTTTCGGGATGAGCATACTGTCGGAATTAATGCCGACTAATTTCAGAGTTCCAGATCTACCAAAATATGGGGGAACGACGGATTCGTGGGAACACCTTGTAACTTTTAAAACTTTAATGACCTTACACGGGTTGAGTGACGCGTTGAACGCGCGTATATTCGCAACTACCCTAAATAGTAGGGCTCAAGATTGGTTTGTCAGTCAACCACCGAATTCGATAGAAACATATGATCAGCTCGTACACAAATTCGAGTACCATTTTGCTAGCAAAAGGAAGACGAAGAAATCGGTGTCACACCTCTTGGGGATTAAACAACAAGATGGTGAAACATTACGAGAATTTGTTGACCGTTTCAACAACGAAGCGTCAGGGCGTACAACATGAAGTGATTGTACAACTTTTCATTAATGGTCTAAACATGGGGCCCTTGGCTGGTGCACTCACTCGTAACCCGCCAAAAAATCCGGAAGAGATGATGCTGATCGCACAACAATATATTTATGAAGACGAGATGTACAGGATGAAGCGTGCAGAGTCGGCTGCACTAAAACAAGCCAAGGACAAACCGCAAAAACGGGATGAGGTGAAAGGAGAAAGGAGTAATAATCGACGGGAACGATTTGACAATTACACCCCATTAAATACTTCACGGACAAGGGTATTGGTGGCAATAGAGAAAGCTAGACTCCAATTTGAACCGCCTAGGAAGATGAGACCCGATCCGAAACGGAAAAATAGTGGAAAGTACTGCAAATTTCACAAGGATATTGGACACGATACCGAAGATTGTCGTCAGTTAAAAGATGAGATAGAAAAATTGATAAAGCAAGGACACCTGAGAGATGTGGTGGAAAAAGACCAAGAGGCGAAAAACAAAATTGCCAGAAAGGGAGAATTATGGACAGGACTCATCTCGTAGATATATTCCCAACGAGACTAGACGGGAAAACTACGGACGAGATGGGAGAGATCGGAGGCATGATAGTGGAAGAAATGAGCAAGTGGAAAATTACAGAGGACGGGGAGATCAGAATGACAACAGACCGAAGTTTGGGGATATAAATACCATTGCGGGGGGACCTATTGGAGGAGATTCAGGGAACGCAAGAAAACGCTATGCACGGGAGGTTATTAGCTACGAAGCATGAGGTCATATGGTATACCATATGCAAAGTTCAGGAGGAGTAATCTCTTTTGGGGATCAGGATTATGAAAACGTGATAACTCTCCACAATGACCCAATGGTGGTTACTATGGACATAGCAAACTACTCGGTGCACAAAATTTTGATCGACAATGGAAGTTCAGCAGATATAATTTTTTCTCAAGTTCTGGAAAAAATGAATATCGCAGTGGATAATTTACGACCTGTCAATACGCCACTTATCGGATTTGGAGGGTCGGAAATCACCCCTATGGGGACAATTGACTTGCCTACTTCAATGGGAAACGAACCACGACGTAAGACGATGATGGTCAGGTATTTGGTCGTGGATGTCCCCTTCGCGTACAACGTGATTTTAGGGCGCCCCGGACTAAATCAGTTCAGAGCTATTGTATCGACTTTCCATTTAAAAATGAAGTTCCTGACAGATGATGGTGTCGGGGTAGTGATGGGTGATCAAAAAGCAGCGAGGGAGTGTTACTCCACCTCGTTACGGAAGTCAACACGGAATGGTACTATCAGGCAAGTGAAACACTCGAATCAAATTGTGAAATTTGGTACCACGAAGAAGGAAGAACCCGAACGAAAACGAGTTCAACCTGAGAATCCCAGGATATTGCCAGCAGAACATAAGGAAATAGAGTTGGTGCTCAGAAACAAGGAGAGGGTAACGAGCATCGGAACTCAAATGTCAGAGCACATGGAGTTGATGATGATAGACTTTCTACGAACAAACATCGATATGTTCGCGTGGCAAGCGTCAGATTTCAAAGGGATTGATCCAAGTGTCATAGTACACAGACTAAATTTGGATCCATCGGCAAAACCTGTAAAACAAAAGAGACGAAATTTTGGGCCAGATCGTAATAGGGTCATTGAGGACGAAGTGGAAAAACTATTAGAGGTGGGCTATATTAGAGAAATAAACTACACCGATTGGTTGGCAAATGTTGTATTGGTGCCGAAGAATACTGGGAAGTGGCGAATGTGTATAGATTATACCGATTTGAACAAGGCATGTCCCCGTGATCCCTACCCTCTACCCCGTATCGATCTACTGGTTGACTCAACAGCGGAATGCGCACTTTTAAGCATGATGGATGCTTATCAAGGTTTCAACCAGATTATGATGGCACCCGAGGACGTGGATAAAACGTCGTTTGTGACCGCTAAGGGTGTATACTGTTATAAGGTAATGCCTTTCGGGTTGAGAAATGCTGGTGCCACCTACCAAAGATTGGTAAATCTAATGTTTAAGGAGGAAATAGGCAGAACGATGGAAGTATATGTAGACGATATGCTGGTAAAGAGTCAATATGAGGGGGATCACATGAGGCACTTAGAAAGATCCTTCGCTACTATGCGGCGTTTCGGAATGAAGTTGAACCCTAAAAAATGTACGTTTGGAGTACGTGGTGGAAAGTTTTTGGGATATTTGGTTACATAGAGGGGGATCGAGGCAAACCCAGAAAAGATTCAAGCGATTCTGGATATGCAATCTCCGAGGAACCTAAACAAGGTGCAAATACTTACGGGCAAAATGGCGAGCTTGAGCCGCTTTATTTCGAGGTCTGCCGACAAAGGTTTACATTTCTTTATAGTATTAAGGAAGGCAAAACAATTCGAATGGACAGCGGAGTGTGAGGAGGCTTTTCAGAACCTGAAGCAATACTTGATGTCTCCACCGTTGCTTACCAAACCCGTCGATAACGAACCACTTTACTTATACTTAGCAGTTTCAGAAAATGCAGTCAGTGCAGTGCTAGTTCGTATTGAACAAGGAGAACACCGGCCCGTATATTATGTAAGCAAGACGATGCTTGACGCCGAGAAAAACTATACTAAAATTGAACAATGGGCCTTGGCACTTATGACTGCGGCGCGAAAACTACGCCCGTATTTTCAGTCCCACCAAGTCATAATCCTTACGGATCAACCCTTGCGACAGGTATTATCCAACTCGCGCTTCATACTCGTGTTGTATTTTGTCATACAGCTATCCTTATGGATCAACCCTTGACAGGTATTATCGGGTCGTCTCGTTAAATGGGCTGTGGAACTTGGAGAATTTACATTGGAATATAGGCCACGGACAGCAATAAAGGCACAAGCCTTAGCAGAGTTTATTGTGGAAATGACAGTACACGAAAAAGAGAATGAAGTGCCCAAGTCGTGGATGCTATATGTTGATGGCTCCTCTACATCCCGAAATGGAGGTGTAGGGATATGGCTGTACGACCCACAAGGTTAACCCAGATTATTGAATTCTGTACAGTACTATCGAATAGTCTGTTAATTTCTTGTAATTAACGAAATTATTGATTTTCGATCAGGAAATGATGATTACGAGTTCGCAATGAATCTGGATTTCTTAGTTACAAACAACGAAGCTGAATACGAGGCTGTCATAACAGGTACGAATTATTCGATAATACTTTTAACTGGAAAAATGATACGAGAACTGAATACGAGGCTGTCATAACAGGGTTGAAATTAGCCAGTCAACTGAGCATAGATACGATTGACATCTACACCGACTCACAGCTCGTGGCCAGTCAAGTCAACGGGACGTATGAGGTGAAAGAAACGAATTTAGTAAAATATCTGGCTCATGTCAAGGCCTTGATGAAAAAGTTCAAAAAAACTAATTTGATTCAGATCCCATGAGAGGAAAATCAAAGGGCCGATGCATTATCCAAGTTTGCTAGCACGACCGAAGGTGTGAAAAGTAGGAAAGTAACTTTGTTGGTAGCCGAGGAACCACAATTAGAATTGGCCTAAATAGGATACTAGATGATGGTGATTGGCGACGAGGATGATTGGAGGAACGAGGTAATAAGATACCTAGTGGATAGAACTCTACCCGAAAATAAGAACGAGTCCCGTAGAATCGTCTATCGAGCATCAAAATTCGTAATGATGGAAGGAACGTTGTATAAGCGATCTGCCATGGGGCCATTGCTATGATGCCTAGGAACAGACGAATCGCAATATGTTATGAGGGAAGTTCATGAAGGAAGTTGTGGTAACCACTCAGGAGGACGAGCATTGGCGCAGAAGATTTTAAGACAATGATATTATTGGCCTACACTTGTAAGAGACTCCTTGTATTTCACCAAGAGATGTAAAGAATGTCAGATATATTCGAACCTGTCACATCGTCCTGTAGTAGAACTCGAACCGATTAAAGTAGCATATCCCTTTGATCAGTGGGGGATTGACATTTTGGGACCATTTCCGCCAGCCTCCGGTCAAAGGAAATTCATCATTGTGGCCATAGAACATTTTACGAAGTGGATTGAAGCAGAGGCAGTGGCAAAGATCACGGACCACGAAGTAATGAAGTTCATATGGAGGAACATTGCATGCAGATTCGGCGTACCTCGTATATTGATATCTGATAACGGCACTCAGTTTAACAGCAAGAATGTGGTTCGATGGTGCGAAGAATACAAAATCCAGCAAAATTTCACAGCTGTAGGAAACCCGTAGGCTAATGGACAAACCGAGGTAGCTAATCGAATCCTACTTCAACACTTAAAAGCAAGACTCGATGGCAGGAAGGGCAGTTGGGCAGACGAGTTGCCTGGTGTGCTATGGGCATACAGAACCACACCACGTACATCTACTGGGGAAACCCCATTTTGTCTCGTTTATGGCTCAGAAGCTGTTATTCCAGCTTAGATTGGTAATATGTCACACCGAGTTCAAAGTTACTCTAACAATAGTAATGAAGTGGAAAGGAGATTCGAGCTGGACGTTGTAGACGAGGTAAGAGAACGAGCTTATATGAAAAGTTTGATTAAGAAAGCTGCGATGGCTCGGGCATACAATAAGAAGGTGAAACCCAGACAATTCCAAATAGGAGACTTGGTTTTGAAAAAGGTAGAAGTCTCAAAGCATGTGGAAAAACTCGATCCGAATTGGGAAGGTCCATATAAAATAGTGAACGTAACCAAGGCTGGCACGTACCGGTTGGAGAACCTAGTGGGTAAGGCACTACCCCGACCGTGGAATGTCCACAATCTTCGGAAATTTTATACTTAGATTGACTACATTCTATATACCAGGGTGATGATAGCTCGCCCTTGTAAATACTATTTTTGTCGAGGTAAATCCTTTGTAACGAGGATAAACCCTTGTAAATACTATTTTGTCGAGGTAAATCCTTTGTAACGAGGATAAACCCTTGTAATTACTATTTTGTCAAGGTAAATCCTTTGTAACGAGGATAAACCCTTGTAAATACTATTGAAGTAAATCCTTTGTACGAGATGATATTAGGCATCTATTTGTTTTAACACTGCCAACACTACTTTGGGGTATCAAACTGATGTATTTAATTAACGAAATGATACGAGGCGTCTATTTAATAGTTACTCGATTAATGTCATGACGGTGGTTCGGAATTTAATGATCAAACGAGATTCGATACCAAATGTAAAATATAAACACAAGTTGAATTAAAAAAAAAAAAAAAAACAAGACAATTTCATATCCTATTACAAAAACAGTCATATCCTATTACAAAATCAGGTTCAAAAGGAATTAAGTGGCTTTGCTTGCAGGGGGTAACTTGGTAGGAACTCGTTCACCTTCACCTCGTTCACCTTCACCTCGTTCACCTTCTTCATCAGAATCCACGGGTCCCAAATCTTTGAATTCCGGGAAGTCTTGAAAAGTAGGAAAGTTGTAAACAGAAGGGCGCAAGGGCACGGCTGCAACTCGTTTCTTGAAGTCCTCCAGATCAAACCCCGGTTTAACGAGTTCATCTTTTTTCATATAGTCCACAGCTTTCTTGAAACTGTCAAACAAAAAGTCGGATGCCGGTTCAGCTAGTAGTGCCCCGAAGGCAGTAGAGTTCTTGAAGTCGCGAGCACCATTATACCTCACCTCGTTTTTTAGGCGCTGGAATTCTTCAGATGCCAAAAAGACTTCACGACCTTCGGCTAACCCTGCAGCGTATCGTTTTTCAGCAGAAAGGGCGGCAATAGCCAACTCATCTTTCAAGGCTTTGTTCGCTGCTTCTAACTCGTTTAGTCTTGCCGTCAACGCCTCAGCCTCTTTAGTTAAACGACGTGCCTCCTCAATCCCAGCTTCGTGTCGACCCCTGTACTCGTTAAAATGCCTTTGTATCTCAGAATTTTTGTGTCTCAAATACGAAACATTGAGGGAAAGCTGGTGAGCACCTGCCAAAGTCTACCACAGAATATAGTAAAAACCTAAGCGAGATGAAGTGAGAACTAGCTACTACAATGTATAATTTACCTTATAGAGTCCTTCGTGCATCATATCCTCGATCGTCGTATGAGGAAGGTGAACGAGTTGGGCCTTGTCAGCAGGTAGAACCAAATGCCTCAACATCTCTGAGGCAACTCATGACCTGTCCGGTGACATGATGGAGCTGGAGGGGTTGACATTCCATTCAGGGGTAAACCGTGGCTGTTGAGGGTCGTAGGCAGGGCTTTCCTTATCACCGAGTTGCTTAACGCGATCAAGTTGGAGAAGAGCCTCATACTGCTCCAAAATCTCCAAGGAAACTGAAGGCGAAGGGGTGGTGCTCCTGCTTAATAAAGCTTGTAGACGACTTGAGTCGTATTTCATCTTCTTGCGGCGCTCAGCTTGTGCAAGGGTTCGATCACTCGACTCGTCAGAACCTTGGATTCTGACTCGTGGTGCGGAAACCAGGGATATACCACTCCGACCAACGGGGCTAGCACGACACTCTGGGGTGGAAGAACGAGGCGCAACTAGAGGACTCTTCCCACCACGAGTAGGGCGAGAGGGTCCTCCGACATCCCGAGTGGCGATAGGAGGACGAGACGAGGTACGAGAGGATCCAGCATGTTTTCCAAAGTTTTTCAACATACGAGCCACCATCTCAGCAACCCCTACAAGGAGTATAAATCAGTAAAAAAAAATATATATAAATAAATATGAAATGAGGGAAATAAGCCCATGGATACGAGCCAGTCTTACCAGCCTTCTTATAAGGGATGGGTGCGCTACTGATACCACACTGTACCAATACAGGTTCGGCCAAGAGAATTTGAGGGTCATATTGCCATTTAAGGTGCGTGTCAATAAAATGGGGACCCCAAGTGGGACTACCGGGGTTGTTGATACGAGGAACCGTGAGCCTCCATGTACGAGTGACCCCCCAGTTTGTTAAATCAGGGTATGCAACGAAGAAAAATTTATCTTTCCATATGCCATGAGATGAAGGGGAATAACTAAGTAAACGAGTCCTAGGAGTACGGGGTGAAAAGTAGAAAAAACCTTGATCCCCTGAACCCGATCGACAAACTCGAAACAATTGAAGGAAATTCATCACGTTAGGCTCCTCTCTCCAAGCTCGCATTAGAATAATAAAAGCATTTATGTGACGATACGAGTTAGGAAGGAGCTGCGTCGGACACAGGTTTAAGTAGAAAAGAATCATTTTGACCACGGGGTGTAGAGGGAACCTAACTCCACACTGGAGATGGGCGACATGGAAAGTACTATACCCTAGAGGGGGATGATGCATTCGTTCCTCCTCGTGGGGTACAATGACGTGGAACTCTTCCGGAATGTAATAATGCTGCTTAATAGTCTCTAAACTATCTTCTGTAAGGACCGAAGGTCGATCAACCCAAGAATGGGCATCGGCGGGAAATGAGTCATATTCGGGGGCTCCCTCAGAGTCCGCTTGACTTACCCCGTAGGCCAAGTAAGAACAGTCGTACTCGTAATCCGACGGAGAACCGTGAGGATCACCACGATCGGCAGCATCACTCATGGTGGAATTACTAAGTCTAAAATTGTGAATTAACTGACCTAATTCACCTAACGACTCGAGGGACGAATCAGATGGAGTGCGAGAACTAGACACTATGGATATGGACCATTAAGAAATATAGTTATGATACAGATAAATAAAAATAATAAGAGGCGAGAAGTGAGTACCTAAAAATATGAAGAAAACGAGACGAGCGGAGACTTGAACAGCGACGGAATGCTAAGAGATGGAGAATTACGAAAAAACAAAGGAAATAAAGTGGAGAATGAATCAGGTTGGTCATATATATATATATGAAATTGGGCGGGAAGTTGAACGGTCTGGATCAATTAGAATTTCAAAAATCAATGAACCAGATCAGGAGACTTATGACATTCTCGCGTTGGATTGGACGAAAGAAGGATGACGTGTCATTGAAAGAATAAATTTGAAATAAAACAACGACACGAATCGGAGATATTAAAGCGAAAGGATTATTTGAGTGATCGTGTAAGCATTTCGTATAAGGGAATTTGGAAACATTCAAGAGCTCACATAGGAATACTGTGTATTACAATGTGACCTGGGGGACTAGATGATGGGGCATTACTTAAACTGCATACGAGGTGCCAGGTCCGAGCATCTCGTATGGGCACCTCGTATATAAAGACTACCGGAATAACAGTAAATACTATAATGTTGGGCTTGAACAACATGGGCCAGGCCTAATATACATATTCATATTAGGCCCAATGACATGGGCCGCATAAATACAAGGGCCTCAGGACATATGGTAGCATGGTGATGGATCAACCTATCATGTCGTGAACAGTGAAACCAACTACTATAAATATGACATTAATAGCTCATAGTGGGGACGGATGTCTTTGGGCTGATTCTATGAGCTGTCTCCATTATACCACACTATAGAACTACGTCAGACTTGATCCTCACGGGGTACGTAGGCAGCTTAAGTACGAGTCCAGTCTTTAAACATCAGATACGAGTATTTGACCAGATCAATAGGGATGTGATTTTCTTTGAATATATCTTTCCTTTTTCTGAAACTCATAATGCAAGGTCTGATTCTTCTTTTCCTTCTCAAGATAATGTGCTCGTTTATGATGAATTAGTTCAACCTTATACTCTCAGCAAGGATACTGTTTCTGCTACTTTATAATCTGATTCTTCATCTATTAACATTGACACTCCTGATGGTGATTCTAATCCATCTAGCCAAGATGATTATGTTCCTCTTGGAAGGTCTCGTAGACACACTACACCTCCTTTATGGATTCAGAAGTACATATCACCTCTTACTTCTGATACTAATAATGTTTCTGTTACTGCACATCCCCTTTCTACACACTTGAACTATGATAAAGTGACTCCTTATCAAGCCTTTCTTACAACCTTAGATACTCACAAAGTTCCATATCATTATAATGAAGCCAAACATGATCCAAAGTGGCAAGAAGCTATGAATAAAGAGATTCAAGCTCTGAGTTGAATAAAACTTGGAAAATTGTGGACTTATCTCCTGGAAAAACCACTGTATGCTGTAGATAGGTGTACACCATAAAACATAAATCAGATGGATCAATAGAAAGATATAAAGCTAGACTTGTTGCTAAAGGTTATATCCAATTACCTAACATTGATTACAATGAAACTTTTTCTCATGTTGCCAAGCATGTCACTATTAGAGTTGTTCTTTCTCTTGCCTCTATTCATCAATGGAAGTTATGGCAAATGGATGTTACCAATGCCTTTCTTCAAGGTGACTTGGAGGAGGAGGTTTACATGTATATCACTCCTGGTTGTGCTTTTTATGATCCTACACATACTTCTTCTAAAGTATGCAAACTAGATAAGTCTTTGTATGGCCTTAAGCAGGCTTCAAGACAATGGAATCACAAGTTCACTATGGCCTTGATTTCTTTTGGTTTGTTTAGTCTAAGAATGACTATTCTCTGTTCATTAAAACCAGGGGGAGTAGCATGGTTGTTCTTTTAGTTTATGTTGCTGATATTGTGATCACAGGTAATGATGATGATTTAATGATTCAATGTAAAGCTTTTTTGAGCCAAACTTTCTTCATGAAAGACCTTGGTGATTTAAAAAATTTTCTGGGCATAGAGGTTGCTAGAAGTGAGAAGGGGATATATCTTAACCTCTAATGCACGGACACTTCGGAAATTCAAGCCGTATGGTGTCGGACACGGACATGGCTCTGACACGGCTCCGACACGTGTCCGACACGCCTAATTCGTGTCCAAAATTTGGACACGTTTTGGACACGGCATGTGGAGTGCCCGACACGGCCATGTAGAGTGTCCGACATGGCTATGTGGAGTGTCCGACACGGATTGAGACACTTGTGCCCAATTTTTAAGAAATTATATTGTATCGGGTCAAATGCAATTTAGAAAAAATCTATAATATAGAAAAATACTTCTCCTTGTTCTTCAATCAAAGGGATGATGTCGTCGTTTTCTACTTCCATCTCTAATCCAACAAAAGTTTGATCTCTTTTTACTTCTACAATATATTCAACATATACTCTAGAATCCCTAAATTTCTAAATCCCTAATTTTGAACCCAAATTCGTATGGTATTACCAAGTAATCAAGTATACTATATTAAATTGCCAATGCCTAAGGTTTTATTGTTGAGAACCCAATTAATTTCATCCCCCACCACCTGTTCGACAGAAAGCTCCAATTAACTCAACTTTGGTTTGAATTCCGAAAATTATAGAATGAATGTTATTGTGGTTGCTTGCGATGGATGCTTCATTTTAAGATTTATGTTATAATGGATGCTTGACCACCCCACTTAATCAACCTATTAAAAATGATTTGAACGTATGAGTTTTTAATAGCTTAGTCCCGTATTTAGTTACTTATAAATTTATTTCATTTACAATCTATTGCTACTTAATATGTATTTATGTATTTGTGACAAAATGAGTAAATATTACTCATCGGAGACGTTTTTTATTTTTGGGTTGGAGACGTGGTTATTTTTATTTTGCATTTGTTAGACTTATTGAGTAATGATTAGTAGTTTATTTTTATGACATATCAAGTTTTACAAAGAAGCAAGTAAACTATATATATATATATATATATACATTTTATATATATATATATACAATTGCCGTGTCGTGTCCTAGGTTTTTTGAAAAATATCGTGTCCTGTGTCCGTGTCGTGTCGTGCGCCGTGTCCCGTGTCCCGTGTCCCGTGTCTATGCATCATAGATCTTAACCAAAGAAAATATGTTTTAGAACTATTAGATGAGACTGGTATGATGGGCAGTAAACCAGTGTTTGTTCCCATGGAGCAGAACGTGAGATTCACTAATGAAAATAATGGTGAGATAGATCCTTATGTTACTAATATTTCAGTTTATCAAAAGATTGTTGGCAGATTGATCTATCTATATCTTACAAGATCAGATATTACTTATGTAGTCCAGATAGTAAGCCAATTCATGCACAAGCCAAGACAATCTCACTGTGATGCAGTTACAAGAATATTAAGGTACTTGAAGGGGAGTCCAGGATTGGATTTGCTTTTTTCATCTCACAGCAAAATGGATTTGAGGGCCTACTGTGACAGTGACTGGGCTACATGTCATATATCAAGGAATTCACTCATATCTTGGAAGTCAAAGAAGCAAGCCACGGTTTCCCGAAGTTCAGCTAAAGCCGAATACCGATCCATGGGAACAACAACTGCAGAAGTAGTATGGCTCCTGGCACTTTTCAGAGACTTGGGTTTTAATGAACTCACTCCAGCTACTATGTTCACAGACAGTAAATCAACCTTGCAGATAGCGGCAAACCCTATTTTTCATGAAAGAACAAAACACTTGGAAGTGGATTGTCATTTCATTCGGGACAAGATTCAAGAAGGCACAGTGCAAACCAAATATATCCCAAGTAAAGAGCAGAGTTCTGACCAAGGCTTTAGGAAAGGATCAATTTCATTTTTTTGTTTGGCAAGTTGAGTGTTTTTAACTTGTATAAACAAGCAACTTGAGGGGGAGTATTATGATATATATTTCATATAAGTGTTTCCCATATAACACGTTTTATATGTTATTGTGGTGTAGTTGAGGATATATAAATAGGTTGAGTATTCCCTCTCTTGGTGTGGTAACAACTTTTTGATAATGAAGTTAACAAGTTTTCCCTCTTCAAGATGTTCTCTTCTTGCTGTGTATGCGTTCTTTGCCAATCTCTTAACACAACAGAAGACAGAATGAACTCTACTAAGAAAGCCTGAGATATTATCATCCTAGAAAAAATATTTTAAAAAAGCAACTAAATATTTGAATCCAAACAAAGTCGAAATCATTTCACATGTTGTAATTATATGTGGCATCAAAAGTTAGAGTGTCGAGGCAGATATTATATTAGTGAGCTTGCGGGGTGAGTCGATTCTATTGAAGTCTGTTCATCAAATAAAAAAATAAGAAGTGTTTTTATCAGTATATTCTCATTAAAGGCTGAATGATCGAAAAACCGATTGATCATAGAAATTGCATGAGCTTGTGGGTGTCAATTGAGTAGGTGTTAGTTTACGATCCCTTGAACCCAAAGTTTAAAGCAGTATTCGAAATGGAACGAGAAATAAGTATTTAAGATATTGCGGGCCCAAATTGGGCTGAAATGTAGACAGCTCTTTGACATGTCTATTTTATGTCTGTGGGCCACCCAACTTCCACTGACCCATACCTCTTGGACTTGAGCTCTTCACCACTTGACTCCTCTTATTTCCCATTAAAAACATTTTTTTTTTTACAAAAATAATTTTGCATCTCTCTACACTCAATCAAATAACTACATTTACGTCTCAAACTTTCAAAACCCCCACCTTACTACGTTAATGTACATTAAACACCCACATTGACATATTAAAAGAGAAAAATATCCTCATTTTATGTACAACAAATTATAAATTTATTTTACACCCATATTATTATAGTACTTTGTCAAAATCTCGGTTCAGAGCTCAACGAGTTTGAAAAAAATAAGATCGAGTGTTCAAGCTCGACCATGAAAAAAATTAGATTAAGCTTGAGTTAAAGTCAAGCCGAGCCGAGCTTAATTTTTTTTTTAATAATATATATTACTACTTTTTATATTTATACATATATTATTAAATAAAATCACAGTTAATATTAAACATATCATTCTTGATATATAAATTATTATAATATATTATATTATATATATTAATGAATGAGTAAATACATACCTAACAAGTTAGATTTTAATTTTCTTTTATTTTAATGATATTCCAACCAAATTAGATCTTATCCCGATCAAATGTTTGTGGTTCAGTCAAAGATTTTCTCCCAAAAAAGTTGGTCCCAAATCAAATAATGGCCGGCGATTTGATCTTTTTATTAATTAGTTATATATAATAAAGATAATAGTGAAGCTACATTCAATATTTTAAAAGCGAAGATGTTTTATTCTGTAACTGGATGATAATTTTCAATAGGCATTGTATCCTGTTTAAAATGACAAATAAATAAAAAGAGAAATGCTTATTTAAATCTCACTTTTACTCAAAATTTCATAATCATTTTCGTATATTAATCAGAAAAGCTCAAACTTTACAGATAGAACCTAGGTCCTAAATTGACTCTAACTCATTTTGAATCCTATATTTGAGAAGATATTTTATACACACGATATTTATTTCAAATGTGAAATATGATCAAATATCAAATTAAAATAAAAGATCTAATTTGCTTTTAAGTGGGTATACTTTCATAATTTTGCCCATTCAAATTTTTTAAATGATCATATGCCTTATCCCTTACATGTCAATTTTTATGTTCAACTCATAAATGTATAAATACGGCCACATTAATAAAATATATATATATATATATTTAATTAAGAGTATCTAATTTCTTTTGTGCAAATCTAAGGACCAACGGCTAAAACCGGCCTACACTTAATTAATGTTTCAACGTTTGGCAGTGGCACGTCAATACATTAGAAACTTGTATAAAAGAACACAAATCCTTGATTAATAGGTGATTAAACAGACCCCACCCAATCACAAGTTGACACGTAGTCGCTGGCCACGAAATCAACTCTTTTCGTTCTAACCAAAAGCACTAATTTTGCTCCCCTTTAAAATTTGAGATGAGATTATGTTGACATAGGGAACTAATTTTGTGGGAGCACTTAGCAATTAGCATAGCTTCTTGCTGTATAATTAATTTGATACAATGAAAAGTGAAAGAAAAAACAAAATAAATTTTAATTTGGTGGGTCTTTTTGTTTATTGACTATGTACATTGTTTCCTGCTTTGATGATAGATGATTGATCATAGATGAAGAGGTTCATTGCACTTAGGATTTGGTTCTAATAGACTTTTGGTCCACAGTGGCATGAAAGGTAGGCATGTTTGTCATACGGGACTTTAATTTTTCTAAAGAAAATGAGTAAATTGTGATGAGACTTTTCTCAAATTTACACTTATTAATTATTAGTACTCTCAATTTTAGACGAACAAGTGGTTTGAAGTAGATCACTCACATATATAAGGAGGATTTTTTTTTTTTATGTCTCATTGAATCACAGATTCATTGTCACATACTCTCTAAATGTATAGCATATGTCACATAGAAGAACTCAGTGTGACATAAATTTATCCCAAAAGGTGTAATAATATGAAATCTTTAACTTGTGTTAGACCGCACCTATGATTTAACAAATATATTTTTAAGGTTATTTTTTCACTTTCAAATTTCACTTATGAGAGGTATGTAGTGCTAGAAAATATAGTAAAACAGAATGTAAAATATGCGGATTTGAAGCGTGATTCCACTTTCTTTAAAGTGATAATTGCCCGGGTTAAATGGTAATTCACTTCTAGGATACAACAAACCACCCGAAGCTTGCGAATAGCGATTTCGAAGACTTCCCTCACGAACTAAGAAGAAAACTAAAATTTGTTATGTAGTAAGGATAAATTCGAGTGATTATTGTTCTTGGCTTTCAACGTATTTATAGACATTTCGCAACCATTCGAATCATTGCATAGTTATGTCAAAAGTTTTCCAAACAATGCAAAGTTTAAATCCGAAAAGATACAAGTTTTCACAGCAAAAAGTCACAACTTTTCAGAATTAATTATTTAAATTAATTAAATAATTAATTTCGAAAATTTAAAAATAAATAATTATTTTATTTTCTTGAACTAAAAAATAATAAATAATTATTTTATTTTCCACGTGCGCGTGCCCAAGTGCTAAGTGCTATATCTTTGATATTTAAATATATTTCCCTCCAAGCTTCCATTTAAGCCTTATGTTGGATTTCTCCTTATAAGGTATAGAAAACTTGTTTATTTTTCTTATGTGGGATAGGAGATTTCATATTTCATCATTTACAAGCTATTTTCAACATGTAGTTGTGTAGCTATGTATTCTAGGGATGGCAATGGGGCCGGGTAATTTAAATACTCGAATTGGACCCGTCCCGATGGGGCCGGGTCTGGGTCCAAAAAAATGGGGCTGGGTATCAAAATCAAGACCCGGCCGGGTCCGGAGCGGGTCCGGGTCCAATAGGTCCAATATATACCCGTCCCGGACCCGGACTCGCCCCGTTAACATAGAATTTATATATTTTATATTTTTTTATTATTATAATATAATAAAATTATAAAATCAATAAGAATTAAAGATTTGGATGCTTGTCCTACGATGTTAGATGAGGAAGATGAAGAAATTATTATTGAGGCCTCCTAATTGTTTTATTTAATTGATGTTTATTTGGTATTTGATTTGTTTTCAAATTTGGACTTTGGAGAAAATTTGAATTATTTACCTATTTTGATTTGTCTTATTTGTGAATGACTTTAGTGTGTTGAATGTTTCTTTTTTCTTTTTGATGTATTTTAGTTTATATTGGTTTTGTATTATTTATATTAGTTTTAAGTATATTTCTGATAAAAAAATTAAAAAAGTTAAATTTTAACCGGGTCCATCGGGTAGGACCCGGACTCGCCGGGTACCCGACGAGTCCGGAGCGGGACCGGGTATTATCGAGTCCGGGACGGGTCCGGGTCCTAAAAATTCTGACCGGGGCGGGTCTCGGGTCCAGCATTACCCGCCCCGGACCCGCCCCATTGCCATCCCTAATGTATTCGGAACACAAGTTTAGATAAGCGCTTGGATATGAACTTCTTTAATTTAGTGAAAAATAGCATTTGGAGTTGAGCACTTATTGTTGAATACTTGTCGCGCTTGGATATAAACATCTTTATCACGAAGTATACAAGAATGTATGATTTGATGAGAATATTGAATGATTAATTTAAGTTTGTTTGCTATATTATTTTGTATTTATAATGGGTGTGCGTTTTAGTATAAAAAGAGAGAGAGCGTGTATGGTAAAGTTTAGAGCATATAAGATTCAATGACCAGTTTTTGTAAACATGTGAAATATGATTTACAACAAACTAATTCTGATTTGTTATAGAATTTCAAAGAAATATATACAGTTTAACATTTACGTTGGTTACAAGTCCAATAGAAATGAGCCTAAAATAAGATTACGAAAGTAGAGTTGAAAAAAGATGAATTAAGATTAAAATTTAGCGTGTTAAGTTTATTTTGAATTTTGTAATTTAAAATTTTAAAAATAGAATTTAAAAACATAAACAAACAAGGCCTTACCCTCCCCAATCCCATATATAATCAATAACTCGAATAAGAATCTTATCACACCTCAAGATTGATTCATTGTATTTGTTTCCGGCTAAATAAAAAATAATTTATTATGAACAAGTATATCTTAAATAAGAAAAGGAGAGAATCATATCTTCCTCCCATTAAACTATAAAATTGCAATTTGCGGATTAAAATATGGTGAGTGGGAAATAAAGCGAAGAAGACCCCAAAAGTAAAACAAAAATAGCAAAGAAGACTGAAAAATAAAAAAAAGAGGATGTTAAAAAAAAGAAATAAATCCAACATATCGGCTCGGATAATAATCGGGTCAACTACATTCAAAAGGTGGTTGATTCCATTATCTATAAGATTATATTGAAGGACAATTTGTAAATATATCTATAAGTAATCTCTAATGAAACATGCATGCTTTGATAAACGATGAATGTTAATTCTACCTAAATTTTTATTTATGAACAAAAATGTTGAAAAAAGAAAAAGAAAATTAGAAGAAGCAATGAAGAAATTGGAAACCTTCCCATAAAAGAGACGGGGTCCCACATGATATCACATTTTGTCCTAAAAACTCAAAACACCCTGTCTCCCTACGGTTACAAGATCTCACAAACCCACATATAATCCTGGCCGTCCATCTACATCCCAACCTTTACATCAGGATGACCGTGATGTGAAACACATGACAGCCCCGTTACTTTAAAACTTACTCTATGCATACATGGTACCGGGACACTTTTACATTTTTCTCTCTCTATTGTATGAAACGAAGACATTAAAGAACAGCTTATTAAGCTGCCCTTACTGCGCTAATAAACTAATTATGCTACTAATATTTGACAAAACGAAGGCATTTCATTATTGGCTTTTCTTCACCAATACTTCTTTTCAGCTCCAATAATAGAGACCCAGTACAGAATGTTGGGTGAGATATATTTCTACTTTTTTTTTTTCTTATTCAATTTCATTTGCTTTATTCTTTTCAATTTCATATGGGTTTTGGTTTAAGTCTGTGGGTTCCTGTTAATTGCCCGTTTTGGATCTGATTTACTATCCAAAGTTGCCGTTTTATGAATTTCTGCTTCTCTTCGCAAAATTGTATGTAAGATTCATGTGAAAAGATGAATTATTTTGCTAAGGTTGTGTGTTTAGGTTATATGAGGGTTTGGTTTTAGGGTTTGGGCCAACCTTTATTTAAGTCGATGGTGGGATTATCTTGATCTTGTGGCTATTAATTGATGAAAAGGGTCAAATTTATTGAAATGGTTATTTACATGATAATCATGTCTTGAGTTGAATGTTTCAGCTGTTAGAATTTATTGCAAATGGATATTAGGGTATAATTTGGGTAATGAAATTATAATAATTGCCTCTTTTCTGTTACGTGCCAAAATTAAATATGCCAATTGACGCGTCTTTATGTTCAATAGCTTGTTGAGTTAGTTAGTTATCATCATGTTGTTAGTTGGTTAAGATAGGTTAGTTCTTGTTAAGGGTTAGTTTAGTCATTTCTCTCCTACCCTCCAATATTGTATAAATAGGCTTTTATATCACTCAAATGGGATATGCAGAATTTGGTTTGAATCGTGTTCTCCCTTTTTCCCCTAATTCTCTCTTGTGTGTTGTATGTGGAAATTCTCCTCCGGGATCGATTCAACGCCTCGATCCTCGGGAAATTTCTAGATTCTTCTCCCCATCAAATTAGATCGTATCAAGTGATATCAGAGCCGTCGATCCTCGGATAGGCGGCTTGATCCATTAGGATGGCAGAAGATATCAAATTTCAGGAACTTCAAGCTGATAATATGAGTTCGAAAAGCTCCAATGAAGTATCGGTTGATCAAATTGCAGAAACGGTGAATGAGATACGTGGATTGGTTATCGGAATGTTATTTTCACAAGGTCAATTCATAGGCACGGATCAAAGAAATAGGATTGCAACAAAATGTGCTTTAAAACAAAGAGGTTCAATCAAGGAGTATTGTAATGAGTTCTCTAAGTCTTTGAATGGAGTAGACATTTCGGAAGAATTCAAAATAGAGATGTTCTTGGTCGGGTTACGAGAAGAGATCCAATCGGTAGTTCGGAAATTCAATCCTAATACATTTCGACTAGTTGTTTCTCTTGCTGAATTGCAAGAAGAAGTTCTTGCAAATAAAAGCAGGGCTGTAGAAGAAGAAATGAAGCTTGAACCCCAACAATTTTCTCATGAAGATAGTAAGTTCACTCTCCTTTCTTTGAATAAACAATCTGTTTCGAGTAGAGATGATGTGGTTCATAACTTGCATATTGTGGGAGAGAGTATTGATTTGGCAAGGAGTAATGCACATTCATGTAAAGAATGCTTAGTTGAAATTAGGCGTGATGTGTTCGATAGAATGCCTAAAGGAAATATGATAGGAAGACAACTTCAAATGTTTGAGGAATGGCCTACCAGCCAGTACATAGAAAAACAGGCCCAATTGTTTGAGGAAACACAAGCACTAAAATCTCTAGGAACTCAAAGTGGAAATTACTCACGTAAGACTTGTTCATACACTCTATTGAATGATTTGTCAATTGTGGATGCAAAGTGGGAAGGCACGACTGTCGAGGGTACTAAACACACAATACTATATGTAACACTAAAGGTGTTAAGGATGGGTGATGTGGAGGACTCGAAAACAGGGGTTGGTATGATAGAAGGAAATTCAATTAGAAGAGCTTATATCCACGAGTTCAATCCCGGATTCGGAATGTGGTGTGAGAATAAAGACGTGCATGACTCTTCTTGGATAGAGTGGCCAGACTTACCACTACCGCCACCCGAGCCACCACCGTCATACCTCTGCAAAAATATAGTTAGGGGAAGGAGTGGAAAAATAGGGGAGAAAAGGGTACGTAAAAATAAACGAGAGAAGATGTTATGTGTGTCGTCAATAGAAGTAACTAGGATGGGAGCTACAATAGTAAACGAGGGAACAAAAGCGCACCTGCAATGGCAAGGAAGATGAGCCTGTTTGAAGTATTTAGGAAAGAGCTAGGTGGGAAGATTATGTAATTCCGAAGATGACAAGGCTGTCCATTCACTAAGAAGCATATCACAATGTTGCAGCCTGCACGTACCATGGTAGAACGGATTTATTCCAACATCTTGCTAAAGTGTGTCCTTGAGGACAAGGACACTTTTAAGGGGCGGGTTTTGTTACGTGCCAAAATTAAATATGCCAATTGACGCGTCTTTATGTTCAATAGCTTGTTGAGTTAGTTAGTTATCATCATGTTGTTAGTTGGTTAAGATAGGTTAGTTCTTGTTAAGGGTTAGTTTAGTCATTTCTCTCCTACCCTCCAATATTGTATAAATAGGCTTTTATATCACTCAAATGGGATATGCAGAATTTGGTTTGAATCGTGTTCTCCCCTTTTCCCCTAATTCTCTCTTGTGTGTTGTATGTGGAAATTCTCCTCCGGGATCGATTCAACGCCTCGATCCTCGGGAAATTTCTAGATTCTTCTCCCCATCAAATTAGATCGTATCATTTTCGCTTGAATGGTTCTCAGCACCTCTTGATGATTTATATTTACACATGATATGTATTTTCATTAACTTGATCATTTTGGTATTATTGCTGCAGTTGTTTAGTCAAAGCTAGACTAGGGCTTTAGTGGTTCATATAGCATGGAGCTTTGTAACTGCATTGAGCCACCATGGCCGGCTGATGAATTGTTAATGAAGTACCAGTACATTTCGGATTTCTTCATAGCATTGGCTTATTTCTCAATCCCTTTGGAGCTGATCTACTTTGTGAAGAAATCTGCTGTATTTCCATACCGATGGGTTCTTGTGCAGTTTGGTGCATTCATCGTTCTCTGTGGAGCGACACATCTAATCAATTTATGGACATTTACTATGCATACGAGGACTGTGGCGGTTGTAATGACAACCGCAAAGATTTTGACAGCTGTCGTGTCTTGTGCGACGGCCCTTATGTTAGTACACATCATTCCCGATTTATTAAGTGTCAAAACAAGGGAACTCTTTTTGAAAAATAAGGCGGCTGAGCTGGACAGAGAAATGGGGTTGATTCGTACACAGGAAGAGACGGGTCGACATGTCAGAATGCTGACTCATGAAATCAGAAGCACTCTTGATAGGCACACCATACTAAAGACTACACTTGTTGAGCTTGGAAGAACTTTGGGTTTGGAAGAGTGTGCATTATGGATGCCCACCCGTACGGGTCTGGAGCTCCAACTTTCCTACACTCTACGCCACCAAAATACAGTTGGATTTAGTGTGCCTATACAACTTCCTATTATTAATCAAGTTTTCAATGCTAGTCGTGCGGTGAAAATCTCACCGAATTCTCCTGTGGCGAGACTTCGACCCACTGGAAAGTACATGCCTGGAGAGGTGGTTGCTGTGCGGGTCCCACTACTGCATCTGTCCAATTTCCAGATTCATGATTGGCCGGAATTGTCGACGAAACGCTATGCTTTGATGGTTTTGATGCTCCCTTCAGACAGTGCTAGGCAATGGCATGTCCATGAGCTGGAGCTTGTTGAAGTGGTGGCAGATCAGGTATATCATCGCTTCTTTTTCCGAAATATATGCCATTTTTTTTTTAACTTTTTGCGTTGTATATTTTTGAGCCTGTTTAGGATTTTAATGCTCAAATAAAAGCAACATCTTTTCAGTTTGTTTGTGTGCCTTTAGATCGAGAATTGAGATAAAAAATCTAGAACCCGCCTCTTTAGTTAATTCCATATTTATATGCTTTAAAGTACTCGCTGCTTGTTGTTCGGATATATTACGTGGGCTATGCTTTTAGGTAATGACAAGAGGATTGATGATATCCTTTCTACCTATGGCTGCTTCAAGTATATTTGCCAGCACTAGTTTCAGTTTGGTTGGTGCTTGGATTAAAGAATTTGAATCATGATTTCAAATTCGTATTTCGAAATTCCTTGACAAGTCCATTGAGATTTTTAGATGATTTTATCTTACAACGGATTTCAAAACCCCTTTGTTTAATCATTTATGGATCTTGAATCCACCTTTTGAGTGATTCAAAATACTCCCATCAAATCCAAAATCCAAAATCCATCAATCAAGCGCAACCTTAGTATTTTCGTGTCACAAGGTCCATAGCCTTTTATCTAGGGTTTTATCACAAGCATCTGATTTGTTTACAATTATTCTAATTCACATGCGACAATAGTTGGTTACCATCTGATGAATTGAATACAATCTGAGATCTACAAACAGTGTAGCGGACAATATAGATAATATGCTGCGTTATATATGATCCTCTAGAATGGTTACCAAATCTCTCAACTGTTACAAAGATCTGGTTCATAAAACTTTTACTTGGTTAAGTTCATTATTTTATAGCTTTTACAACTAATTTAATCCATATATGTTCTTACCCTTTTTTAGATTCCTTGACGCAAGGAGTTTAATACATGTTACAATATCTTTTTGAATCAGGTCGCTGTTGCTCTTTCACATGCCGCGATTTTGGAAGAGTCGATGAGGGCAAGGGATCTTCTAATGGAACAGAACGTGGCCCTCGATCTAGCAAGAAGAGAAGCAGAGACAGCTGTGCGTGCTCGTAATGATTTCTTGGCTGTAATGAATCATGAAATGAGAACTCCAATGCACGCAATAATTGCTCTTTCGTCCTTGCTACAAGAAACTGAGCTGACACCTGAGCAACGTCTCATGGTTGAAACAATCCTAAAGAGCAGCAATCTTTTGGCTACCCTTATCAATGATGTGTTGGATCTTTCTAGGCTTGAAGATGGTAGCCTTCAACTTGACCTCGGAACTTTTAGCCTTCATTCACTTTTCAAGGAGGTAGGAATATGATTTTGTTTGTTTGTTTGTTTACCAGTGTGTAATTATCCCTATATATATATACATCTTCTTGTTCATGGCTAACTAAGGTTGTCTGCTGATTTCTATTGTAGGCCCTGCACTTGATAAAACCTATAGCGTCCGTGAAGAAGTTACAAGTAACATTGAGTTTGTCTTCAGATTTGCCTGAGTACGCTGTTGGTGATGAAAAGCGGCTAATGCAAGTACTTTTAAATGTTATCGGCAATGCCGTAAAGTTCTCAAAAGAGGGTGGCATCTCAATATCTGCTTTTATTGCAAAATCGGACTCACTAAGAGATCCTCGAGCCCCTGATTTTTTCCCTATACAAAGTGATAATCACTTCTACTTACGTGTAGAGGTTTGTGGCATTTGCCTGATTCATTTGATTGAGTATTTCATTTCATTTAAGTGTCTAAATATCTAATCTGTTTTTGTATTTTAGGTAAAAGATACAGGTTCAGGAATAAACCCGCAAGATATTCCAAAGCTATTCATGAAATTTGTACAGAGTCAGCCCCTTGCCCCCAAAAATTCTGGTGGTAGTGGGCTTGGCCTTGCTATTTGTAAAAGGTAGTGTGTCATTTATGATTCATTTATAGATTGAGTATTTCATCTTGAGTATTTTGTATTAAAATAATCTGTGGACTGTTATTTTGTGATCAGGTTTGTAAATCTGATGGAAGGACAAATTTGGATCGAAAGTGAAGGTCTTGGAAAGGGATCGACTGCTACCTTTGTAGTAAAACTTGGATATCCTGGACGTTCAAATGAGACTAAGCTCTCTTTTGTACAAAAGGGTCCGGGAAATCAAGTGAAGCCAAATTTTTCGGGTGTCAAAGTTGTGGTGATGGATGATAACAGGTACGTTTCTTTTCATGCATCCAGTGATTTTGGTTCTAACATTGGCATTGTTTACTAAGTTTTGTGGTTTATTATTGCACAGTGTTGGTCGTATGGTAACCAAGGGCCTGTTGTTGCACCTGGGATGCGATGTAACTGCTGTTTCAGCAGGAGATGAGTGTGTGAGAGTGGTTACTCACGAACACAAGGTTGTATTCCTTGATGTAAGCATGCCAGGCCCAGATAGCTTCGACATTGCTGTACGTATACGTCAGAAATTTTCAAAACGTCCAGAAAGGCCTGTTATTGTAGCACTTACAGGAAACACCGATAGAATGACAAAAGAGAACTGCCTCAGAGTTGGTATGAACGGAGTCATACTAAAGCCCGTTTCGATTGATAAAATGAGAAGCGTTTTATCTGATCTTTTAGAGCATGGATATCTTGTTGAATCTACTCAGTAAATTCAGCCATGGTTGGTATATATAATTAATTTGGCAGGAGAGAAATCAGAAGATGATGATGGAGATAAATTGGAGTGTAGTTGTGCATGCAGAGGAAGATTGATTTTTGTGCATGCATATGTACTTGAGTATACTTTTGAATATAATGATAAAAGAGGAATTCTCCAAACATCTCTCATTTCTTTGGATGTAGTTACAATCTAACACGTATTTATTTTGAGAGATTAGTTTTGAGCCTTGGGGAAATTCAAGAACAAAAGAGAAGGTTGTAACTACTCTCTTGTGGGTGGGTATTTAACCCAATTTAAAAAGAAATTATGAGGTAGTTTTGAAATTACAAATTTTTCAAGGAAATTGTACTATTTCCATTGTTTTCATCGAAACATTAATGTTTCTATAATTTTCACGAAACATTGAAAGTTTCTTATTTCTTTTCGGGATAGAGTATAATAGTGAATAAAATTAAGAAAATTAAAAAAGAGAAAAACAGAAAAGAGTTACAAATCTAACAATTTATTAAATTAAGTCCAAAGTATATTCAAATAAGTTTTAAATAATTAATTAAGGAAATAATAGATAATTTTGTTTATATTCAAATATGCACATAAGAATAAATAAAAAGTTAAGATATAAACTTTTTCTTATAACGATATATATGTTATCAAATGATTATTTAACAAACAACATATTACATACTTATATGAGCATTTTTTCTTTTAATAATTTAAAAATATATACCGTAACACTTTTATAATTTTGTATTTTATAGGTTAAGTGCTTAAACTTTGTCGATTATATGTTGTAAGAGCGCTAAATTTGAATCCAATATTATCACTTAGTTCGTTATTGAAATTTTTATCAACTATTGGTATACTTGTATAAATTCTGAAACAAAATATTGAATTTTAAAAATGAACAAAGATGTTTAGAATAGTTTTTGTAAATATCTAGATAGAAATGCTCTATATAATTAATTACAATTATTAAATCAAGATGATCACCATCGTACATTGAGGAAGGAGAGTTGAATAAATAGAAGATAAAAATTCATTTGTTGTAAAAGCGCTAAATTTGAATTCAATATTATCACTTATTTCGTAATGCTGCATTCCAGTCTCCCCCTCAATATTTCATTCCAGTCTCCGGAAGGAGAGTTGAATAAATAGAAGATAAAAATTCATTTGTTGTAAAAGCGCTAAATTTGAATTCAATATTATCACTTTATTCGTAATGCTGCATTCCAGTCTCCCTCTCAAAATTTCATTCCAGTCTCCCAAACCCAAGAGTTGTTTTGTCTTAAGATATGTATTGTAAAAGATTACTTATGTATTATTGTGTATTGAATGAATGATACAAAGTATATTGTGAATTGGACCAATGCTAATAGACTATGGGCCAATGCTAATACACTAACACCCCCACAATCCACACAAATGAGACAAACGCAAAGATTGGAGCGGAGCCGAATAATGGGTCTAACGTCTTGCCTCAAATCAACATCATTTTGTTACCACGCACAAAGTAAAGCCACCTTGAGTTGGTAAAAACAAGAATAACTACACGTTCATAATCATTTAATTAATTTACTACCAACAATAGAGATGCTCCAAAAAAGAATTCCAAAACGAAGAGTACAATACAATTCTGATACAAATTCAATAAAGCTAAAACAATGACCAAATAGACCTTAAAATTAATCTCACCCCATTACTACTAAAGCTCACTCGCAGAGCTTCTCAACAGCAGCCACAAACTGTGGAGGTTGAACAACTGTCCATTCTTCCAATGTCCCAGCATAAGGAGTTGGCACATCCTGTGAGGAAAGGCAAACAATTGGTGCATCTAAATAATCATGAAAATTTTCGTTAATGGCCGCTGTAAGACTCAGCCCCAATACCACCAATTCTCATGCACTCCTCAACAATCAGCACCCTATGGGTTTTTTTAACAGAGTTTCCAATGGTATGCAAATCAAATGACTTCGAAGACCTTATATCTTCAGGATCATACCCTTTATTGACTAGAGTCTTTGCAGCTTGCATCACATGGTATCTCATCCTAGAGTATGTTAAAATTGTAATATGATCCCCGGGCCTAACCATCTATTAGGTCGTATTTTGTACGTACTTTACATGATCATTATTAGGACATTTGGCATATTTGAGCTTTTGATGGAATTATGTTGATATTGAATTAATAGGTGATGATACAAGGAATGAATGCAAAGGAGGCTAATTGAGGCGAAAAAGGAAGAATATCAATCGGGAACAAAAACTGGACAGCCGAACAGTTTGAAGACTTAAGCGTTCCCACGCTCAATTTCACTAAGGCTTCGGATGAAGTCGTGACTGTTACTGCTCGAATTATTGGGATTTATTCCCTTCCTTTTGTTTTAGATTTATTTCCTTATCTTGAAGATTCTTATTTTGTTTTAGTTTGTTAAGTTTGTTAGAATCCTAATTAGTTACCTTTTTGGATTAGGATTCCTTTATGTTTATAAATATGTGGAATTTTATTCCACAAGACACCTTTTTCTCTATTTTTAATTTGAAGTACACGTTTTTCCCTTTGAAAAAGGCTCTCGAATTTTATTGTTGATTATGTATTCAATTATGTGTGACTAAACACATAATTCTAGTCGAGGATTCATCAAGGTTTGATTCTTAATATTTGTGAGATCGAATTGTACTTTAATTTCTTCGTTTATTGGATATTTACTTTTTTTCTGAGCTTTGTTGACAATATATTTCAATTGGTTAGATAACTTGATCAACTATTTAATCGTTGGAATCGTATTAAACTATTTAGGGCCCGAATCCGTAATTGTTTGATAAACCCTAATTTTTGTAGCAGTTAGCGACGTTGATTACGGACAAGTCTTCGATTAGTCGTTATGAGAATTAGTAATCTAGTCTAAATAAACCGAGCTTATGTGTTTGTTGGCTAGAATTGGTGTTTTTCTTATTCGTGAATGCTATCGATAGGCTAAATTCTAAGAGCTTGTTTAGGATTGTCTAAGCGGTAAGAGGAGTAATCAAAGAGCTTGTTTTGGTTACCGACAACTTAAGGAAAAACTAGGTTGCTAGAGCTTGTTAGTAACTATAGCCAATTTATTTAATAACGTTGAATTATTATTGTATCAATGACCAAATTGTAGAATCAATACCGAGATAATCCGAAGACTAGAACCTCTCAATATATTGAATTCGAAAATCCGTTTTAATTCCACTTTTTGATTCTACGTCTTTTAATTCTTACGTTTTTAATTTTGATTTTAGTTAAAAATCTCAACCCCCCCTTTTTTATCAACATTAGTAATTTAGGAATTGAATTTTATACCATTCCCTGTGGATCGACCCTACTTGTCACTATTTACAAATCTTTTCGAGTAGGTAATTTATTTTTGTTGGATTCGACAACCACCAAATTTTGGCGCCGTTGCCGGGGAACGGTGTTATATATTGATTTTCCGTTGTTACTAATATTTTCGTTTTAATTTTGTTTTTGGTTTTTATATACCTAGGACCTTTCGTGGAAGTGAATTCGAATACGATCCAGAGATCAAAAAATGAGCCCGCCGACTACGAAAAGAGACGAGGCAACGTCACTTTACTACCCCGTCGGTTTCATCGTCCAGGACCGAATCTACGTTTTCTTCTAGTGATTCAGAAGAGGAAAACGAATCAATGGACAACGCCGCTAATGCCGCACCTCCCAACAACGCCAATGGCAATCCCATTCTCGACGCTGTCGAAAGAACACTGAAAGATATGGCCATGCCAAATCCAAATCAACAACCTCTCTGCATACCCTATCCTAATCTTGAGGTAGATTTTGAATTAAAATCTGGACTTATTCACTTTCTACCTACTTTTCGTGGTTTTGCAGGAGATGACCCGCATAAGCATCTAAAGGAATTCCACTTGGTTTGTTCGACTATGAGGCTAAAAGATGTGACAGAGGATCAAATTAAGTTGAGGGCCTTTCCTTTCTCATTAGCCGAGAAAGCTAGAGATTGGCTATATTTTCTTCCTTCGGGCTCAATAGAAACATGGACTGAGATGGAAAAGCAATTCTTAGAGAGATTCTTCCCAACATCTCGAGTTGCAAACGTAAGGAAAGAAATCTCTGGAATTCGCCAATTTACGGGTGAGCCATTATACGAGTATTGAGAACGTTTCAAACAATTGGTTGCTAGTTGCCCACAACATCAAATCCCAGACCAACTCGTCATACATTACTTCTACGAGAGATTAATGGTCATGGATAGGACTGATAGACGCTGCGAGTGGAGGAGCATTGATTTACAAAACTTACACCGAAGCGGGGAATTTAATTTCAAATATGACATCTAACTCCCAACAGTTTAGTACCCGACAAGAACATCCAACGAAGGAAACGAATGAAGCTACTATAGCATTACTCAATCAACGCGTAAACGATATGACTGCCCTCATGCAAAAGATGGCTAAGGGAAACACACAACAAGCCAACATGTGTGGTATTTGCTCTGGAATCGGACATATGGCCGAGATATGCCCCACTGCCCAAAACCAGACACTTGAGCAAGCCAATGCAGCTGGATTTCCGAGGCCCGTTCAACGAAAATACGATCCTTTCTCGAACACATATAACCCTGGATGGAGGGATTATCCCAACTTGAGCTACGCACCACGGCCATCTTATCAAAAACCTCAAGTACCTCCGTTTTCTCATCAAAACCAAACCTCAGGTACATCTTTAGAAGATATGATGAAAACATTGATCGCTAACACTCAACAATTTCAACAGGGCGTACAACAGGTTCAACAAGAAAATCACAATGCTATCAAGAACCTAGAGAAACAAATAGGCCAAGTAGCTACCGCCGTAAACGAATTGGTGTCCCAGAGTTCGAGCAAACTGCCATCCCAAGTCATAATAAATCCAAGAGAGAACGCCAATGCAGTTACGTTACGAAGTGGCAAACAATTGAAGGAAGCCGAACCGTTTCAAAAGTTAAGCGTGCCCACGCCTAATCCTCCAAACGCTTCTGCTGAGAACACTTCGAAACGAGAAATTGAAAAAGACTTGGAAAAAGAAGAGTAACTTGTTGTCGAGCAGAAACCTATGAATTTTGTGATTCAACCTCCTTTACCGAGTCAATTTGCCAAGTCAAAGAAAGAGGAGCAAAAAAAAAGATACTCGAAACATTCCGAAAAGTTGAGGTAAACATCCCACTTCTTGATGCCATTAAGCAAATACCTCGTTATGCTAAATTCCTCAAGGAATTGTGCACGACAAAGAGAAAGCTTATAGGCAACGAGAAGATACACGTAGGCGAAAACGTATCCGCAGTGCTTCAAAAGAAATTACCACCTAAGTGTAAAGATCCGGGTATGTTCTTGTAAAATAGGTTATGTTCGAATTGAAAAAGCTATGCTAGACTTAGGAGCCTCAATCAATGTTATGCCACGATCGATTTATGAATCACTTAACATAGGAAAATTAAAAGAAACCGGTATAGTTATTCAACTAGCCGATAGGTCTAACGCGTACCCCGATGGTGTCTTAGAAGATATTTTGGTACAAGTTGACAGCTTAATATTTCCTGCTGATTTTTATGTGGTCGATATAGGTCATAATGATTTTGTTAATTCTGCACCTATTTTACTTGGAAGGCCATTTTTGAAAACGTCTAGAACGAAGATTAACGTAGATGATGGTACTTTGACTATGGAATTTGATGGCGATATTATAAAATTTAACATATATGATTCCATGAAATACCCTCCGGATGTTCATTCTGTTTTTGGTATAGACGTTGATGATTGTGTAGCGCAGGTTATGTTCGAGTTAGAGAACGAAGACCCAATACAAGTCGTGTTAACCACGGCTGATTTCGAAGGAAAGGAGCTGGAATTCGAGTTCAATAAAGAATTAGAAGACGCTAAATCAGCCCTCGATTCCCTTCCTTACCTTTAAACGTTTCTCGTATTTCGTTACCAATTTCTACTTCTAAACTTCTTCCTTCGATTGTGCAGGCACCTAAACTGGAACTTAAGAAGCTTCCCGAGCATCTTAAGTATTTATATCTAGGAGAAGGAGAAACTTTGCCAATGATCATATCGAACAAATTAACTCCTTTACAAGAAGAACAATTAATACGATCTTTGCGGGATTACAAAGAAGCAATCGGTTGGACTATAGCCGACATTAAAGGGATTAGCCCTTCCATATGTATGCATCAGATGCATCAGATATTAATGGAGGAAGGAGCTAAACCAAAAATCCAAGCCCAAAGATGACTTAATCCACCGATGATGGAAGTGGTGAAGAACGAGGTACAAAAGCTTCTCGACGCAGGTATAATCTATCCAATTTCCGATAGTGCTTGGGTAAGTCCCGTACAAGTTGTTCCTAAGAAAACTGGTATAACTGTGATCCAAAATTCAGAGGGTGAGTTAATTCCAACTCGTGTTCAAAATGGTTGGAGAGTTTGTATTGATTATCGAGGTTTAAATACTTCGACTCGTAAAGATCACTTCCTCCTCCCTTTTATTGATCAAATGTTAGAATGTTTAGCCGGTCGTTCTTACTTTTATTGTTTATATGGATATTCAGGTTTTCATCAAATCCCGGTTGCACCGGAAGATCAAGAGAAAACGACATTTACATGTCCTTTTGGCACATTCGCATATCGAAGGATGCCGTTTGGCCTATGCAATGCTCCGGCGACTTTCCAAAGGTGTATGGTTAGTATATTTTCTGACTACGTCGAAGACATCATTGAGGTATTTATGGATGATTTTACGGTACATGGTGATTCTTTCGATTCATGCTTAGCCAACCTTAGGAAAATTTTGAAACAATGTATTAAATCGAAGCTTGTACTTAATTATGAAAAATGTTATTTATGGTCGAACAAGGTAATATTTTAGGTCACATTGTGTCATCTAGGGGATTAGAAGTCGATAAAGCAAAAATTGACGTTATTAAAACTTTGCCTTACCCCACGAATGTGCGGGAGATTCGTTCTTTTCTTGGACATGCAGGTTTCTATCGACGCTTCATTAAAGACTTTGCAAAGATTAGTAGACCCTTGTGCAACTTGCTGCATAAGGACGCCCCATTCAAGTTTAATGAAGAGTGTCGATGTGCTTTTAATACATTGAAGGAACTACTAACCTCTGCACCCATTGTGAAACCGCCAAATTGGAATCTTCCGTTTGAGATAATGTGTGACGCAAGTAACTATGCCGTAGGGGCTGTTTTGGGTCAAAGAGTGGATAAATCCCCTCATGTTATATATTATGCTTCGCGAACGTTGGATGACGCTCAATGCAATTATTCAACGACTGAAAAAGAACTTTTTGCCATTATTTTTGCTTTAGAAAAATTTCGTTCCTATCTGCTTGGCACTAAAGTTATTGTTTATTCTGATCATGCAGCTCTTCGCTACTTGTTGACCAAGAAAGAGGCGAAACCCCGACTTATACGATGGATCTTGTTGCTTCAAGAATTCGATTTAGAGATCAAAGATAAGAAAGGAACCGAGAATTTTGTAGCCGATCACTTAAGCCGACTTATTAATAGCAAAGAACCGAACCCATTGAGAGATGAGTTTCCCGACGAACACCTCTTTGCAATACAATCGGCATATCCGTGGTACGTTGACATCGTTAATTATTTGGTTACCAAAACTTTGCCCGACGACTTATCTCGAACTCAAAAGAACAAAATTAAAAACGAGTCTAAGTATTACGTATGGGACGAACCCTATTTGTGGAAACATTGTTCGGACCAAGTGATTCGTAGATGTGTTTCTGAGGCCGAGGTACCTTCTATCCTTCGTTTTTGTCATACTTATGCTTGTGGCGGATATTTTGGTTCAAAACGAACCGCTTAAAAAGTTCTTGAGAGTGGTTTATTTTGGCCAAGTATATTTCATGATTCACATGTATTCTGCAAATCCTGTGAAAATTGTCAAAAGACGGGAAATTTAGGACATAGAAACCAAATGCCATTAAACCCAATTCATGTGTGCGAAATTTTTGATATATGGGGTATTGATTTCATGGGTCCATTTCCCCCTTCTTTCGGATACAATTATATATTACTTGCTGTGGATTATGTATCTAAGTGGGTTGAAGCTAAGGCTACTAAAACTGACTGTGCTAAAGATGTTGTGAATTTTGTAAGGTCTCAAATTTTTGTTAGGTTCGGCACACCAAGAGCGATTATTAGTGATCGCAGTACTCATTTTTGTAACAAAGTGTTCGAAGCCCTCTTGAAAAAGTACAATGTCACGCATCGAATCTCTACCGCTTACCACCCACAAACAAACGGTCAAGCTGAGGTATCAAATCAAGAAATCAAGTCTATACTCGAGAAAATGATTAACCCAAATAGAAAAGATTGGAGTACACGACTTGATGATGCACTTTGGGCTTATCGTACGGCATTCAAAACACCTATAGGTATGTCTCCGTTTCGTTTAATTTATGGTAAACCATGTCATCTCCCCGTTGAGTTAGAACATAGAGCTTTCTGGGCAATCAAACAACTCAATATGAATATGGATGATGCGGGACACCATAGAAAGCTACAACTCCAAGAGTTAGAAGAAATTCGGAACGAAGCATACGAGAACGCGAGGATCTATAAGGATAAGACGAAAGCTTTACGTGATAGGACAACTTCGAAGAAGGACTTTGACATTGGACAAAAAGTCCTTCTATTTCATTCTCGTTCAAAGCTATTTCCGGGTAAGTTACGTTCTTGATGGATTGGACCTTTCATTGTTATAGATAAATCCCCCCATGGTGCAGTTGAGATTCAAAGTCCGACAACCGATAAAATTTTCAAGGTGAATGGACATCGGTTGAAACCTTTCTACGAAGGATTTCAAGCTCACGATGTCGAAACAACGACGTTAGAACCGCCAAACTATGCTACATAACTTTGTAGCAACGTCTAGTCGAAGACGTTAAAGAATGGCACTTCTTGGGAGGCAACCCATGCGTTCTTTATTTCATACTTTATGTTTTTCGTGCTTTTTGTTTTGTTAAGACCGAACAGTTTTAAAATTTAAGCGTGCCCACGCTTAAAATGCGAAACCGTTCGGCCTAACCTGCTGTTTTTATTACGAAGCGTTTCACAAGTTAAGCGTGCCCACGCCTAACTTCTAAAACCCTTCGGCCTTGACCCTAGAGATTTTACTGAAGCGTTTGAATTTTTAAGCGTGCCCAAGCCTAAAAGTCTAAACCCTTCGGCAAAAATCACTTTGGTTGCTCGCTTTTCTTTTCTTTTCTTTTAAAACCCTTTAAAAAAAAATTTAAGATCGAAATCAGCAATTGAAATTAGGGATTTTCAACCCTAATTCCAACCCCCAATTTCGCAACCCTAATTTCAATTTTTCCCCCCAAATCGCGACAGCTGTTCCCACCAATTTGATAACCCTAATTACACTTAATTATTAAAACCAAAACAAAAACCCCTAAAATTAAAAACCCTAATTTCTTCATCTTCATCACGCCGCCTCTCACATCTTTTTTCTTTCGATTCGCAGATCTCTGATCAACTACCGCCGCCGTCGTTTTGGAACCACCTCCATGGGCGAAATCATGTCCTCACTCACCGGCGCCAGTCCTCAATCCCCAACAGAGCACCCATCATCAGCCTTGCCACCTGCCCAGAGAACACCGACCAACCCACCTGCGGCGGAACCCTCACCCCAACCGCCGTCTGCTGCTACTCCATCACCAGTCACCACTACCAAACCAACCAACCCCACCACCGAAACTGACAACCCCTCGTCTTCGCCGCCCTCTGAACCCTCCGCCGATGAAGAATCCTCCGAACACTCTGCCTCACCAACACCATCTCCACCTCGACGACAAGCCCAACGTCGCTCTACACGTACGGCTTGGCGTTTGAACCCTAATGCTCCGCCCACTTCGGCCGACTCACCACTGAACCTCGATTCATCACCGGAGCCGCAACCTAAAGCACAGCCGCCACCGCGCCACCCCGTATTTGACCCTAAGCCGGCTTCCAAAATGTCGTGGCCTATAGCAACGCCTATTCCCTAATGCACCTCCACCGCCGATGGACTGGCGAGTCAATCGCTTACTAGAAACCGCTACGGCACCGCCTGCCCCTACCGCACCTCCGCCTTCAACATCAACAACACTGAGCGCCGCTCCTACTTCTGAGCCAACCCCCGATCCACGGCCACCTACGTCCACTGCTACTCCCGCTGTGACACCTGTCGCCGAGCCATCCATCTCACGCCGCCGGCCTAACACTGCGCCACCTCCTGATGCCTCGCTTCCAAACGCCGCCCGTTGACACACCTGTTGTACCAGTCGCACCACCGAATTCACCGCAACCTAAAGCCTCAAACCCGGCCCCTCAGCCGAGTTCATCGAGCCCTTCTGCACCAACCCCCACTGCTTCATCTACTTCTCAGCAGCCTACTCAAAGACGAACCCGCCTCGGGCTAGGTCAAAGCACCTTACCACATTCTTCAGCGCCCGGTGGTCACGTAGCCTTCCGCTCCGCCGAGGACCGCCAAAGGTACTACGAAATTTCGACACGTTCAATAGTGCCCTGTAAGTATATCCACTATGAAACTTCAGATACATTGAACGTGCGAACTTAAATTTTGGGCTTGATTGAGGGTGTGGGTTTGTTACCGTATTTTTCTGTACGATGTCCTGCTTACGGCGAACTCACGAGGGAATTTTTTACAACTTTCAATTTTGAAAAGAAATTAGGTCTCACTTTGTCCACCCCCGGCATTATCAAATTTCATTTAATGGGCAAACACTTTTCTTTTTCTATAACCGATTTTAACATAGCCCTCGGTTTTCTTACTGCTGATATTGCAAAAACCCCTCAATATTTGAATTATGTCATTGATTACTGCGATGGGTTTGAGCCGTTCGGTCTATGGCGAGAGTGGTCCAATTGCAAATTTCCCTATAACTCGAGCTCTTCCAAGAGTTGTCATTTGAAAGACCACGTACTTAAACTTTTACAACATTTTTTGGCTTTTAACTTTTCAGGTCGAAGATATACCTCGGGTACATTGACCAAGGCTGAATTTTTTATTTTGTGGTGTATGAAAACGAAATCCTTTCTTAATTTGGGTGCGTGGTTAGCTCAACAATTTCAAAACGCTTTAAACAGAAAACGACCACTTATTTTAGGTTCTTTTATCACCCACCTTGCCATTTCACTTGATCCTTTAGATGTGCAGACAACAAACATGCGAGTAGCCTGCGAGATGGAACTAATGAACCTCGCATGCTTGTTGAGGATGGGCCTCGTCGTACAAAACCGTGATCGATATACCTTTGCCGCTGCCGGTTCCCGAACACCAACATATGCGACTTCACGACGTAATCGTAACCCCACAGCTGCCCATACACCCACGGATCCCACTGATTCTGCTGCCCCCGAGACTCCATCTACGGCTGCATCTTCCATCGAAGCCCGTCTTGAAGCCATTGAAGCCCACCTTGACTCGATCGAGGCCAAACTCGACCTACTACTCGCTCGCCCCGACGTCACGACCGAGTGATGTCCAAGGGAAGTCCCCCTTCCTTGTGCTCTTAATTTTTTTTCACATTTCCTCGTATCATCTTGATCTTGCTTTTACATTGGGGACAATGCATGCTTTAAGTGTATGGGGGGTGACTTCTCGTGCAATTGTGCTTCTTGTGTCTTTGTTTGAATTATTATTACTACGTGTAATTTTTTCGTGTAATTTTTTTTTTCTGATTTTGCATTTTCTTCGGTACTTTAGAATATGGTGCTTGTTTTTTCTGTGAACTTGTTGAATTTGAACAATATGGCCATGTTTTTATTGAACTTTCATGCCGTATGAGATTTTTGCTAGCATAACGATCAAATGAAAACGATAGATTTTCACGTTTTAGTACGACTTATCCATACCTTGTGAGACTTTGAGCCTTTTTGATTAAATTGATCATATATGACATCTTTCTTTCTTTTGTGATACTCGCGTGTTTTTTGAAATTCTAGAACTTGTTTTGAACCAAGTCAAAGTTACGAGAGTTTATGCATAATTGAATGTGATAAAGACATTTAGGATTTAGCCACTTTACCAAATAAACCGTACCCTTGCATTATCCACTAATGAGCCCACTTTGAGCCTTTTAACCGTCTTTTCTTGATTAAAATCCTGAATATAAGCCTTTACCGTTTATTTCTATCTTCGTCTTACCCGTCTAGAAAATGAGTCGAGCATTGAGATTATTGTAGTTTGGGACCGAAAGTCAAGAAAGTGATGTTTTTGAATAAGTGTGGGGGCATTCGTGAAAAATACAAACGGTACCAAAAAAAAAAAAACAAAAAAAAAACAAAAAAAAAGGGAAAAAGTCAAAAAGAAAGGAAAAAGAAAATAAAAGGAATGAAAGAAAGGGTATCAAAAAGAAAGAATGAATGAATGACGTATCGAGCCCTCGAAATAATACAAATGAAGGTAATTGGGTCCTTAAAGCCACATACACCCAAAGATGTCTCGGTGCTCGATGAAATTTTCGTACTTAGCCATTTTAGACCTTTCTTTTTACTCCTACCCCGAACCTTAGCCCCGTTACAACCCTTAATAAGACCTTTTGATTCTTTTATGCACGTTCTCAAAAGTAGTGGCGATGTTGGTGTATAACCAAGCCTATGGGATAACATTAACACATTGAGTTTTGAGCGAAACACGTTATACCCTATACACGAGAGATTTAGGAGATTGAGAGAAAAGTCGGCTAATTTCGTGCATTTCTATTTGTGAAAATGAGTTCGTTGTGTTGGTATTGATTTATTATGGTATTGGAACCCTCGATTTTTTTTGCATGTGCTGTCTTGTCAAGTTTGATTTTTTGTTCATTAGTGCACAAACCTATATTTCTGATTTGTCGGGTGATGCAATCTTGAGTTGGTTACATTGCTTACTTTCAAACATTGTCCGAGGACGTACAATTGCATAAGTGTGGGGCTATTTGTTAGGTCGTATTTTGTACGTACTTTACATGATCATTATTAGGACATTTGGCATATTTGAGCTTCGTATTTGATGGAATTATGTTGATATTGAATTAATAGCTGATGATACAAGGAATGAATGCGAAGAAGGCTAATTGAGGCAAAAAAGGAAGAAAATCAATCGGGAACAAAAACTGGACAGCCGAACAGTTTGAAAACTTAAGCGTGCCCACGCTCAATTTCACTAAGGCTTCGGCTGAAGGCGTGACTGCTGGACGTTTTTAAAGACTTTCCTACTAAAATTAAGATTTACTTTGGATTTGTTACTGCTCGAATTATTAGGATTTATTCCCTTGCTTTTGTTTTAGATTTATTTCCTTATCTTGAAGATTCTTATTTTGTTTTAGTTTGTTAAGTTTGTTAGAATCCTAATTAGTTACCTTTTTGGATTAGGATTCCTTTATGTTTATAAATATGTGGAATTTTATTCCACAAGACACCTTTTTCTCTATTTTTAATTTGAAGTACACGTTTTTCCCTTTGAAAAAGGCTCTCGAATTTTATTGTTGATTATGTCTTCAATTATGTGTTGCTAAACACATAATTCTAGTCGAAGATTCATCAAGGTTTGATTCTTAATATTTGTGAGATCGAATTGTACTTTAATTTCTTCGTTTATTGGATATTTACTTTTTCTCTGAGCTCTGTTGACAATATATTTCAATTGGTTAGATAACTTGATCAAGTATTTAATCGTTGGAATCGTATTAAGCTATTTAGGGCCCGAATCCGTAATTGTTTGGTAAACCCTAATTTTTGTAGCAGTTAGCGACGTTGATTACGGACAAGTCTTCGATTAGTCGTTATGGGAATTAGTAATCTAGTCTAAATAAACCGAGCTTATGTGTTTGTTGGCTAGAATTGATGTTTTTCTTATTCGTGAATGCTATCGATAGGCTAAATCCTAAGAGCTTGTTTAGGGTTGTCTAAGCGGTAAGAGGAGTAATCGAAGAGCTTGTTTTGGTTACCGACAACTTAAGGAAAAACTAGGTTGCTAGAGCTTGTTAGTAACTATAGCCATTTGTTAAGTCGTATTTTGTGCATATTTTATATGTCTACAGTCGGGTTGATTGTTACATTTAATCCTCTTATTTTGTGATTTTAGGTTGACAATTGGATTTTAGAAGATTAAAAAGGAAAAGAACTAAAAGAGACACAAAAGAGGAAAAATGAAGAAGAAAAGAGTTAGTGCTAAAAATTCCAGCAGAAAACTGCGTGCCCACGCTTAAATCGCCAATTGCTTCTGCCCAGAAACGAAAATTTATGAGAAAAGCGGGATTTCAAGATTTGGACTCAAGATTCGGTTATCCAGCTGTCAAAATCGGATTTTATAGCTGTTAAGATAATTAGTTGGGATTTATTCCCTTTTATTTGTTTAGATTTTATTTCCTTATTTCTAGATTTTGCAAGATTTGATTTTGTTAAGTTTGTTAGGATCCTAATCTTGGTTAGTTACCTTTTAGATTAGGATTCTACTACTATAAGTATGTGGAATTTTATTCCACAAGACACCTTTGATTTTATATTTTAATTCCAGCATCGTTTTTCCTTTAATTCTGAAGTTCTCGATTTTTATTTATTGTTCACGTTACTGTTCACGTTACTGTTCACGTTCGATTATGAGCAGCTAAGCTCATACTTCTAGTCGAGGATTCATCAAGGTTTGATTCTAAATATTTGTGAGATCGAATTGTACTTAATTTTTTCGTTCATCAGGTATTTGCTTTTTCTCTGAGCTCTGTTGACAATATATTTCAATTGGTTAGATAACTTGATCAACTATTTAATCATTGGAATTTATTAAGCTATTTAGGACCCGAATCCGTAATTGTTCGGTAAACCCTAATATTTGTAGCAGTTAGCGACGTCGTTTACGGACAAGTCTTCGATTAGTCGTTATGAGAATTAGTAACCTAGTCTAAATAAACCGAGCTTATGTGTTTGTTGGCTAGAATTGGTGTTTTTCTTATTCGTGAATGCTATCGCTAGGCTAAATCTTAAGAGCTTGTTTAGGGTTGTCTAGTCGGTAAGAGAAGTAATCAAAGAGCTTGTTTTGGTTATCGATGACTTAAGGAAAAACTAGGTTGCTAGAGCTTGTTAGTAACTATAGCCAATTTATTTGATAACGTTGAATTATTATTGCATCAATGATCAAATCATAGAATCAATACCGAGAAAATCCGAAGACTAGAACTTTCCATCATATTGAGAATCCGAAATTTTATTTGTGTTTTATTGAATCTGCGTTTTGAATTTTTTGCTTTTTAATTCACGTCTTTTTATTTTAATTAGTTAAAAATCTCAAAACCCCCCTTTTTATCGATATTAGTAATTTTAGGAATTGAATATTACACCATTCCCTGTGGATCGACCCTACTTATCGCTGATTGCAATTCTTTTTAAAGTAGGTTTTTATTTTTGTTGGATTCGACACCCACCAAATTTTGGCGCCGTTGCCGGGGAATCGGTGTTATATATTTATTTCCGTTGTTGCTAATATTTTCGTTTTAGTTTTGTTTTGTTAGCTTTTGTATGCCTAGGACCTTTCGTGGAAGTGAATTCGAATACGATCCTGAGATCGAAAAACGAGCTCGCCGATTACGAAAAGAGACGAGGCAACGTCACTTCACTACCCCGTCGGTTTCATCGTCTAGAATCGAATCTGCGTTTTCTTTCGACGATTCAGAAGAGGAAAACGAATCAATGGACAACGCTGCTCATGCCGCACCTCCTAATGGTGCCAACGCCAATGCCAATGCCAATGCCATTCCCGACGTTGTTGAAAGAATACTGAAAGACATGGCTATGCCTAATCCTAATCAACAACCTCTTTGCATACCCTATCCTAATCTTGAGGTAGATTTTGAATTAAAATCTGGACTTATTCACTTACTACCTACTTTTCGTGGTTTTGCAGGAGATGATCCGTAAAGGAATTCCACTTGGTTTGCTCAACTATGAGGCCAAAAGATGTGAAAGAGGATCAAATGAAATTGAGGACTTTCCCTTTTTCCCTAGCCGATAAAGCCAGAGATTGGCTATATTTCCTACCTCCCGGCTCGATTAAGACATGGAACGAGATGGAAAGACAATTCTTAGAAAGATTTTTCCCAGCATCTCGAGTCGCAAACGTAAGGAAAGAGATTTGTGGAATTCGCCAATTTACGGGTGAGACATTATCTGAGTATTGGGAACGTTTCAATCAGTTAGTTGCTAGTTGCCCACAACATCAAATTCCAGACCAACTCCTCATACAGTACTTCTACGAGGGATTAATGGTCATGGATAGGAATCTGATAGATGCTGCGAGTGGTGGGGCATTGCTTTACAAAACTTACACCGAAGCAAGGAATTTAATTTCAAAAATGGCATCTAACTCCCAACAGTTTAGTATCCGACAAGAGCACCCAACGAAGGAAACAAATGAAGCAACTATAGCATTACTCAATCAGCGCATGAACGATATGACTGCTCTCGTGCAAAAGATGTCTTTGGGAAACATTCAACAAGCTAATGTGTGTGGTATTTGCTCTGGAATCGGACATATGGCCGAAATATGCCCCACGGCTCAAAATCAGACAATTGAGCAAGCTAACGCAGCCGGTTTTCCGGGATCCATTCAAAGAAAATATGATCCGTTTTCGAATACATATAACCTTGGATGGAGGGATCACCCCAACCTAAGTTATGCTCCGAGACCACAACAGCCACAAGGACCTCCGTTCCCTCAACAGACCCAATCGCCAGGTACATCTATGGAAGATATGATGAAAACATTGATTGCTAATACTCAGCAATTCCAACAGGGCATACAACAGGGCATACAGCAGGGCATACAGCAGGGCATACAACAGGGCATACAACAGTTTCAACAAGAAAACCAAAGTTCTATCAAGAATTTGGAAAAACAAATCGGTCAAATGGCTACCACAATAAACGAATTAGTATCACAAAATTCGAGCAGACTACCGTCCCAGGTCATTATGAATCCGAGGGAGAATGTAAGTGCTGTTACGTTACGAAGTGGCAAAGAATTGAAAGAAGCAGAACCGTTCAAAGAGTTAAGCGTGCCCACGCCTAATTCCCCAAACGCTTCTGCCGAAAACACTTCAAAACGTGAAGTTGAAAAAGAATTGGAAAAAGAAGATGAACATATTGTCAAGCAGAAACCAACGAAATTTGTGATTCAACCTCCCTTCCCAGGCCGATTTGCCAAGTCAAAGAAAGAAGATCAAGAAAAAGAGCTACTCGAAACATTCCGAAAGGTTGAGGTAAACATTCCACTTCTTGATGCCATTAAGCAAGTACCTCGTTATGCTAAGTTCCTTAAGGAATTGTGCACGACAAAGAGAAAGCTTATAGGCAACGAGAAGATACACGTAGGTGAGAACGTATCCGCAGTACTTCAAAAGAAATTGCCACCTAAATGTAAGGATCCGGGTATGTTCACAATTCCATGTAAAATAGGTAATATTCGAATTGAGAAAGCTATGCTAGACTTAGGTGCCGCTATTAATGTTATGCCACGATCGATATATGAGTCACTTAATATATGGAAATTGAAAGAAACTGGTGTAGTTATTCAACTAGCCGATAGGTCTAATGCTTACCCCGATGGTGTTTTAGAAGATATTTTGGTACAAGTTAATGACCTAGTATTCCCCGCCGATTTCTATATTGTCGACATGGATCATAATGAGTCTAGTAATCCCGCCCCTATTTTACTTGGTAGACCATTCATGAAAACGTCTAAGACCATAATTAATGTACATGATGGGACTCTCTCCATGGAATTTGATGGAAAAATCATAAAATTTAACATTTACGATTCCATGAAGTACCCTTCTAACGATCATTCTGTTTTTGGTATAGATGTTATTGACCCTTTAACGCAGACTAGGTACGGAGATCCGTTACAAGTAGCTTTGCTCACTAACGACTTGGACGGGAAGGAAAAGCAACTTAAGCTAAACCGAGGACTCGAAGAGAAGAATTCGGACATTGATTCCCTTCAATCACTTTCTCTTGATGTTTCTCGTATTTCTTTATCTTCATCAACTTCTAAAATACTTCCATCTATTGTGCAGGCATCGAAGTTGAAAGTTCAAGAGTTGGAGGGAGTTCATAACGAAACAAACGAGAATTCGAAAATCTACAAGAATAAAATGGAACCTTTTCGTGATAAGAAAATTTCAAGAAAGAACTTAGTCATAGGACAAAAAGTTATTCTTTCCCATTCTCGCTTCAAGCTATTTCCGGGTAAGCCACGTTCCCATTGGATTGGACCATTTGTTGTCATTGATATTTTTTCCTATGGTGCAGTTTATATTCAAAATTCAACTACACGAAAGATTCTCAAGGTGAACAGACATCGTTTGAAACCTTTTTATGAAGGATTTCAATCTCACGATGTCAAAAACATGAAGTTGGAACCATCAAACCATGCTACATAACTTTGTAGCATCGTCTAGCCAACGACGTTAAAGAATGGCGCTGCATGGGAGGCAACCCATGAGTTTTTCTTTCCCTTATTTAATTGTCTTTTATTTTCAGTTTTTATTTTACAGAAGCGTTTTGAAAGTTAAGCGTGCCCACGCCTAACTCACGAAAACCTTCTGTTTCGCACTTTCAATTTCTGTTTTGCACTTTCAATTTTAACAGAAGACTTTGAAGAATTAAGCGTGCCCACGCCTAAAACTTCAAACCCTTCTGTTTTGCACCTTCAGTTTTTTTTTTCCAGTCTTTTTTCCGTTAAAAAAAAAAAAAAAAAAAGAGGTGATGAGGTACCGAGCCCCGAGAAAGATAGAAAATGTGTGGTATTTGGGTCCTTAACGTCAAATATACCCAATGAGATCTCGATGCTCGATAAAATTTTCAGACTTAGCCACTTTTTCGACCTCTCTTTTCACTCCTACCCAGAGCCTTAGCCCCGTTACAACCTTAATAAAGACCTTTTGATTCAATTGTGCACACTCTCAACCGTAGTAGCGACTTTGGTGTATAACCAAGCCTATGGAATGACCCTAACACGTTGAGACTTGAGCGAAACACATATACCCATACACGAGAGTTTGAGAGTTTTTGAGTGAAAGTCGACTGAAATTTTGTTTTCCTTGTTTAATTGATGTCGTTGTTCTAGCATAAAACCAATGTGGTATCGAGAATCTCGGTTGATTACATGTCTCGCCTTTTGAGTTTGATTTTGTTCTTTTGATCACTGCTGAATGGTTTAATTTGCCGCCTGGTACTGTTTTGAGTAGTTTACATAGTTAACTTTTGAGCATTGCACGAGGACGTACAATAGCATAAGTGTGGGGGTATTTGTTAAGTCGTATTTTGTGCATATTTTATATGTCTACAGTCGGGTTGATTGTTACATTTAATCCTCTTATTTTGTGATTTTAGGTTGACAATTGGATTTTAGAAGATTAAAAAGGAAAAGAACTAAAAGAGACACAAAAGAGGAAAAATGAAGAAGAAAAGAGTTAATGCTAAAAATTCCAGCAGAAAACTGCGTGCCCACGCTTAAATCGCCAATTGCTTCTGCCCAGAAACGAAAATTTATGAGAAAAGCGGGATTTCAAGATTTGGACTCAAGATTCGGTTATCCAGCTGTCAAAATCGGATTTTATAGCTGTTAAGATAATTAGTTGGGATTTATTCCCTTTTATTTGTTTAGATTTTATTTCCTTATTTCTAGATTTTGCAAGATTTGATTTTGTTAAGTTTGTTAGGATCCTAATCTTGGTTAGTTACCTTTTAGATTAGGATTCTACTACTATAAGTATGTGGAATTTTATTCCACAAGACACCTTTGATTTTATATTTTAATTCCAGCATCGTTTTTCCTTTAATTCTGAAGTTCTCGATTTTTATTTACTGTTCACGTTACTGTTCACGTTACTGTTCACGTTCGATTATGAGCAGCTAAGCTCATACTTCTAGTCGAGGATTCATCAAGGTTTGATTCTAAATATTTGTGAGATCGAATTGTACTTAATTTCTTCGTTCATCAGGTATTTGCTTTTTCTCTGAGCTCTGTTGACAATATATTTCAATTGGTTAGATAACTTGATCAACTATTTAATCGTTGGAATTTATTAAGCTATTTAGGACCCGAATCCGTAATTGTTCGGTAAACCCTAATATTTGTAGCAGTTAGCGACGTCGTTTACGGACAAGTCTTCGATTAGTCGTTATGAGAATTAGTAACCTAGTCTAAATAAACCGAGCTTATGTGTTTGTTGGCTAGAATTGGTGTTTTTCTTATTCGTGAATGCTATCGCTAGGCTAAATCTTAAGAGCTTGTTTAGGGTTGTCTAGTCGGTAAGAGAAGTAATCAAAGAGCTTGTTTTGGTTATCGATGACTTAAGGAAAAACTAGGTTGCTAGAGCTTGTTAGTAACTATAGCCAATTTATTTGATAACGTTGAATTATTATTGCATCAATGATCAAATCATAGAATCAATACCGAGAAAATCCGAAGACTAGAACTTTCCATCATATTGAGAATCCGAAATTTTATTTGTGTTTTATTGAATCTGCGTTTTGAATTTTTTGCTTTTTAATTCACGTCTTTTTATTTTAATTAGTTAAAAATCTCAAAACCCCCCTTTTTATCGATATTAGTAATTTTAGGAATTGAATATTACACCATTCCCTGTGGATCGACCCTACTTATCGCTGATTGCAATTCTTTTTAAAGTAGGTTTTTATTTTTGTTGGATTCGACACCCACCACCAATTTATTTAATAACGTTGAATTATTATTGCATCAATGACCAAATCGTAGAATCAATACCGAGATAATCCGAAGACTAGAACCTCTCAATATATTGAATTCGAAAATCCATTTTAATTCCACTTTTTGATTCTACGTCTTTTAATTCTTACGTTTTTAATTTTGATTTTAGTTAAAAATCTCAAACCCCCCTTTTTTATCAACATTAGTAATTTAGGAATTGAATTTTATACCATTCACTGTGGATCGACCCTACTTGTCACTATTTACAAATTTTTTCTAGTAGGTAATTTATTTTTGTTGGATTCGACAACCACCACCATCTCCGCCTCTTCAAGTGACAAAACGTATTCTTCATCCGGGATTCTCTCTTTTAGGTTGTAAAGAAGGACGTGCTCGAAAAGAACAACGGGATTCTCGCTACGGATAGCATCTTTCATTAGGCCCTTAGCGTTGTACGGAGTTGAACATGCAACTAATTGAATACCAGGAATTGATTGAAAATAGGATTCCAGCCGTTGAGAGTGCTCGGCACCTAACTGGCGGCCGACCCCACTAGGCCCACGTATGACGGTTGGGATTGTGAATTGCCCGCCCAAGGTGTAGTGAAGCATGCCACAGTTGTCAGATATATGGTTAAAGGCTAATAGAAAGAATCCCATGTTCATGCCTTCGACAACAGGCCTTAGACCCGTCATGGCCGCTCCGATAGCCATGCCGGTGAAGGAATTTTCAGCAATGGGTGTATCGAGCACCCTTAGATCTCCGTATTTCTTTGCGAGATCCTTGGTAACCTTGTACGATCCTCCGTAATGGCCAACATCTTCACCAAAGACACACACTCGAGGATCTCTTTCCATTTCTTCCTCCAGTCCTTCCCTGAGGGCTTCAAACAGCAAGAGCTCATGCCTAAACAAGTTAAATAGTTATACGTGATTTCCTAGTATCCAGACTACAAGTTTAAGACTTTAGAATAAAGAAATATAACTGCTGAATAATGGATGGCATGCTATATTTAAGAGAATATGTACTTGGCTGTATTACAGCACTTGCTGATGCAATGGTTTGAAAGTGGCATCACATATGCTAATATGTAGATGGTGTCTCCAGCATTTCAGTGAGATAGTTAAGGTACAGATTCACTTACAACACACATCAAACACACCCACTATAGGTTTACCGGACTCCCATCAGATTATAGCTCTTACTATCATCCTAGTGTGGGATGGGAGCTCTTCCACACCATCACTATGATGTTCAGTAACTTTATATTACCAATACTTGAAATTTTGATATTTTAGAAATGTTCTCAATACAGTCATTGCAGTACCTGATCTAACTTGATTTTACAATATTCTCATCTCAAGTAACACAGTAATATGCAATGGTTCTTGACATAATCCTAGCTGGGGATTAAATCAGATAAGGCAAAGGCAAACTGACTGGATAGGAGAGTAAATCTTCAAAACGTATATGCATGAAAAATTTATTGTAGTACTGTTCAGATTAAGATAGGTTGACACTACAAAAAAATGATAGCTCTTTAACAAAAGCTTCTAATACATCCCAAACTAGAAGGCCAACACGGTATGTTCAATCATTCAGGAGAAGGTGTTGGAAATATTTATGTGAGAGCACTTCGGGATAGTGTCTTTAGAATGTGTGTAGTCGAAGCAAGAGTTCTACTCTTTGTCTTTGAAACAAAATTGCCCCGCTCTCGGTGCTTACGGGTTGACGGCAATCGTTTCCCAAGATTCAACGACTATAATGTTTCGAAATAGTAGCACTACAAATTTCGAAACCCGGAGAACAAAACGTTGTTTTGAACTCTCAAATTTTGTAAGAATGCACTAATGATTTTAATGTAGAAAAGAAAGAAGAGAATTGTGAATGGAATGACTAAATTCGGATTTATGGAGACCTATTTATAGAAAATGAAAAGATGTGGGCTAGCAAACACAACTTTTCATTTCAACCCCAAAAGACACCTTTTAGAACAAAAAGACACATTTTCATTTCAACATGTACATTTTTGATCCAACGGGTGTACACGGACCGGGTGCATTATTTCGTATGCGATCTTGGCCACAAATCGCATTCACACGCGTCCATTCGTATTAAAACTTCATCCAACGGTTAGAAAATAATTTGGGAATTAAAATTAAAATAAAGAATTTAATTTGAATTAATATTCAATTAAATTCCCTCCAAAAAGATAAATTGAGCTCAAGCCAAACCAACCCACACCCACACCCGCGCCCGAACCCGAACCCGAACCCGAGCCCGAGCCGAGCCCGAGCCGAGCCGGCCACAGCGGCGGCGGCGCGCGTGAGTGTGTGTGTGTACGCGAGGCACATGGGCCATGGCTAAGTCTTCCCTCCAGTCAAAATCTATTGTAGACCCAAGGGCCCAAACTCTTATCTCAATGTTGAGCTAAATAAGCTCTTTTATCTTTGGCTTTTCCAAATTAATCTACACAAGATGTAGATTAATATTATCCAAAGATATTCCAATTTTTACAAATGGAACTTACCCAAATAATTGGATAAAGTTATACAAATTCTTAATCCAAATTCCAACAATCCCCCACAGGAATGAAAATTATGCAAAGTTTCATGCGGATGTTTTAAGAGAGTTCAAGCGAGAAGCAATTGCATCGAGAGAGGTAGTTTTTGGCTTTGAACCTTCCCAAGTGTAATACCATCGGATTTACTTGCTGGGCAGTGAACGCGATGTCTTGAACTGATCAGCGTTTTGTGTAAACCAAGACAATGATACACACACAATAACTTTTCTAACAAGTTTTTAGTTCTCACTGTTGTGGCCATTTTGGCCATGGACCATCTTGGATTCATAAGTATTTACTTTTTGAAGCGGCCCTCACTTCACACTTATATAGGTGATCTTCTATTAAGAGTACCATGTCTTACTCCACTTTATTACGTCTCACCATCCTTGAGACAGTATTGGAATCATTAAAAACTTCTTTAGCTTAACCTCACCTACGCTGTGCAGGATTTATTTTTAGCACTTGTTTATCCTAGGAATGGGTTGGAGATTTATCTCCTTCAGGTGCGACACTGAATCTAACATAATTTGTTTTTCCTTTTGAAACTAGATCTTGGGATCTCCAGTCAACAAGGTAGGGTTACCCTTATGTTGATCCTTAAATTGTAGGATTTAATCCCATTTTCCTTGATAGGCAGTATACCTGATCTCTAGGCAAAGCTTTTGTTAACGGATCCGCAATGTTCTTCTTTGATTTTACATAATCAATTGAGATAATACTACTAGAGATCAACTGCTTAATGGTATTATGTCTTCGACGTATGTGTCGAGATTTACCATTATACATGCTGCTTTGTGCTCTCCCAATTGCCGATTGACTATCATAATGTATAAGTATGGGAGACACAGGTTTCAGCCAACAAGGAATATCTTCTAAGAAATTATGAAGCCACTCAGCTTCTTCACCAGCTTTATCTAATGCTATAAACTCCGATTCCATTGTGGAACGAGCTATACATGTTTGCTTAGAAGATTTCCATGACACTGCTCCACCACCAATCGTGAAGACATATCCACTAGTGGACTTGGAGTCCTTTGTGTCAGATATCCAGTTAGCATCACTGTATCCTTCTAATACAGTTGGATATCTTTTATAGTGTAATCCATAATTCCAAGTATATTTTAAATATCTTAGAACTCTAGTCAGTGCCGCTCAATGGTCACTACCTGGATTACTTGTAAATCTACTCAGTTTATTTATCGAGTAAGCAATATCCGGACGTGTGCAGTTTATAATATACATTAGACTGCCAATAATCCGTGAATATTCTAATTGTGATACGGGTTCACCATGGTGTTTGGCTAGATGTAAGCTTCTATCCATAGGTGTCTTAGAAGGTTTACAATCAAATTGATTAAACCTTTTCAATACATTTTCAATGTAGTGAGATTGTGTTAGAACAATCCCATCAGATGTTTTAGAGATTTTAATCTCTAGTATAACATCTGCTAATCCCATATCTTTCATTTCAAAATTCGTCTTTAACATTTTCTTAGTATCCATGATAATATCATGACTACTACCCATTATTAGCATATTGTCTACATATAGACAAACAATTACATAGGCTTCAGGAGTGCCTTTAATGTAAACACATTTGTCACATTCATTTATTTTGAAGTCATTTGACATCATTGTTTTGTCAAATTTTTCATGCCATTGTTTTGGCGCTTGTTTAAGTCCATACAATGACTTAACTAGTTTGCATACTTTGCTTCCATTTCCAGGAGCTACAAAACCTTCGGGTTGCTCCATATATATTTCTTCATCTAACTCACCATTTAGAAAGGCTGTTTTAACATCCATTTGATGTATTTCGAGATTATGCAATGCAGCGATTGCTATCAATACTCTAATAGACGTTATCCTTGTCACGGGTGAGTAGGTATCGAAGAAATCAAGGCCTTCAGTTTGCTTGAAACCTTTTACAACCAAACGAGCCTTGTACTTGTCAATAGAACCATCGGCTTTATATTTCCTTTTCAGAATCCATTTGCAGCCCAATGGCTTGCTTCCCTTAGGAAGATCAACTAATTCCCAAGTGTAGTTATGCATAATGAATTCTATTTCACTATTTATAGCCTCTTTCCAGAGTGGCGCATCTGGAGTAGACAATGCTTCTTTAATTGTCCTAGGCTCATTATCTAACATATAAGTTAGAAATTCGGGACCAAAACTTTTTGCAAATTTTGTCCTTTTACTACGTCGTGGTTCTTCGTCCTTTTCTTCGTCTTCTAGACGAGAATCACCTGTAGCTTCATAAGCTCTTTTATTTGAGCTTGATCCTTTCCTATCTTTACAAGGAAAGATTTACTCGAAAAATACTGCATTTCTTGATTCTATTATCGTATTTTCATGTATATCAGAAATGTCAGATTTATGTACGAGGAACCTATAAGCACTACTGTTATGTGCATATCCTATAAATATGCAATCAACAGTTTTAGGCCCAATTTTGACTTGTTTAGGTTGAGGTACTTTAACCTTTGCTAAACACCCCCACACTTTAAGATAATTATAGTTAGGCTTATGACCTTTCCATAATTCATACGGAGTTTCACTCCTAGTTTTGTGCGGAATTTTATTTAGAATGAAGTTCGCCGAAAGAATTGCTTCCCCCCACATATTTTGTGGTAAGCCCGAACTAATCAACATAGTATTCATCATCTCCTTTAGAGTACGATTTTTGCGTTCAGCAATGCCATTTGATTGAGGAGAGTATGGAGCGGTGGTTTGATGTATAATGCCAAATTCTTGCCAGAACTCATCAAATGGTGCTCCATATTCACCACCTCGATCACTTCGAATATTTTTTATTCGACTGCTAAGTTGGTTTTCAACTTCATTCTTGTAGTGTTTAAACACTTCAACGGCCTCGTCTTTGCTTTTTAGCAAATATACATAACAGTAGCGTGTGCAATCATCAATAAAAGTAATGAAATACTTTTTACCACCTCTAGTTTGCACAAACTTTAAATCACATATATCAGTGTGACTAAGTTCTAGAGGTTCGGTATTCCTTTCCACCGAGTGGAATGACGTTTTAGCTAATTTAGCTTCAACACAAATTTCACATTTTTCATGTGCATCAATTTTAAACGACGGTAATAATTCCAAACTCACAAGTTTTCGTAAAGTATTAAAATTCACATGTCCTAATCTAACATGCCATAAATTTGAATACTCAAGCAAGTAAGAAGAATTATTTTCTATTTCATAATCACCAAGGTCACGTTTGACCATCATTACATTCATTTTGAAAAGGCCCTTATCAAGGTAACCTTTTCCTACATACATGCCACTCTTAGTGAGTGCTACTCTATTAGCTTCGAAATCTATCTTAAATTCTGCCTTAACTAAAGCAGCTCTAGAGATCAGGTTCTTGCGAATATCCGGTACATGTAGCACATCGATCAGAGTCAGCTCTTTTCCCGAGGTCATTTTCAGAACCACACGTCCCAAACCAACAACCGGTGAGGTAGAAGAGTTCCCCATGTATAGCTTTCTTCCACTGATTGGGAGATACTTCGAGAACATCTCTTTGTCTGAGCAGATGTGGCGAGTAGATCCAGTGTCAATGAACCATTCCTTTGGGTTATCAACTACGTTGCACTCCCACACAAGATCAATTTCAGACAAATCCACGGGACGCTCTTGTTTCCAATTTCAGCCAGGTGTGCTTGGTTCTTTTCCACCTTCAGTTTTCGACATTCTTTAGCTCAATGTCCTGGCTTTCCACAGTTGTGACAATTCCCTTTAAACTTCTTCGCCTTTGCAAATTTATTGCCTTTGTTGGGACGTTTCCGCTTCTTATCAGCATTTGGCTCCACTAAGTTTGCCCTCGCCTCCATAGACGACTTAGTATTTTTCTTGTCAGTTGAACGGTTATCTTCTTCAATTCGAAGTCTGACAAGCAAGTCTTCAAGACTCATCTCCTTGCGTTTGTGCTTGAGATAGTTCTTGAAGTCCTTCCACCCCAGTGGTAGCTTCTCGATCATAGCGGCTACTTGGAAGGATTCACTGAGTATCATTTCTTCAGCATGAATGTCATGCATAATGATTTGAAGGTCTTGCACTTGACTCATTATCGTCTTAGAGTCAACCATCTTGAAGTCCAAAAATTTTCCGACCACAAACTTCTTGAGTCTGGCATCCTCGGTTCTGTACTTCTTATCCAAAGACTCCCAAAGAGTCCTTGCCATTTTGAACGCCTTATACACATCATACAGTATATCGTCCAAGCCATTGAGGATATAATTGCGACATAAAAAGTCACAATGATTCCAAGCATCCACAGCACTTCTAGCCTGTGGGTCCGTTTCTTCTTCAGACATAGTCGGAGCATTTTCAGTAGGAAACCTCGCAAGGTTCAAAGTTGTTAAGTAGAACAACATCTTTTGTTGCCACCTCTTAAAATCAGTACCGGCAAATTTGCCTAGCTTTTCCCCCTTGAGATGGGACATGGGGAACCGCAGTTGGCATAGCAATAGTCACATTGGATGGAGGAGTTGACGATGACGCTATTCTCAAAGACACAAAATTTCGTTTCAGACTTGTTGGAAATATTTGTGTTAGAGCACTTCGGGATAGTGTCTTTAGAATGTGTGTAGTACGAAGCAAGAGTTCTACTCTTTGTCTTTGAAACGAAATTGCCCCGCTCTCGGTGCTTACGGGTAGACGGCAATCGTTTCCCAAGATTCAACGACTATAATGTTTCGAAATAGTAGCACTACAAATTTCGAAACCCGGCGAACAAAACGTTGTTTTGAACTCTCAAATTTTGTAAGAATGCACTAATGATTTTAATGCAGAAAAGAAAGAAGAGAATTGTGAATGGAATGATTAAATTCGGATTTATGGGGACCTGTTTATAGAAAATGAAAAGATGTGGGCTAGCAAACACAACTTTTCATTTCAACCCCAAAAGACACTTTTTAGAACAAAAAGACACATTTTCATTTCAATAGGTACGTTTTTGATCCAACGGGTGTACACAGACCGGGTGCATTATTTCGTATGCGATCTTGGCCACAAATCGCATTCACACGCGTCCATTCGTATCAAAACTTCATCCAACGGTTAGAAAATAATTTGGGAAATAAAATTAAAATAAAGAATTTAATTTGAATCAATATTCAATTAAATTCCCTCCAAAAAGATAAATCAAGCCAAGCCGAACCCGAGCCCAAGCCGGCCGGTCGGACGGGCGGCGGCGGCGCGCGGCTAAGTCTTCCTTCCGGTCAAAATCTATTGTAGACCCAAGGGCCCAAACCCTTATCTCAATGTTGAGCTAAATAAGCTCTTTTATCTTTGGCTTTTCTTTCCATGTGGGATAGCTCATTTTAGCTATTCCATCCCCAATTAATTCTATTTGAGTAGCTAACTTTGGACATTAATTTCTCATTTATCCCTAATTGGATTTGAGAATATAAATATACCAAATTAATCTACACAAGATGTAGATTAATATTATCCAAAGATATTCCAATTTCTACAAATGGAACTTGTCCAAATAATTGGATAAAGTTATACAAATTCTTAATCCAAATTCCAACAGAAGGAAGTATGAAAACATGGTGAAGAAGAATAGCTAGGTCGTAACAAAAACAACCCTTGATTTAAAGAGAAAATCCATTACCAAATATGTGGTGGCAATGGGCCGGTTCCGCTTTGGAACCAGTACCTCATGTTAGAACCCAAACCGAAAACACTAGTTCCAGCCCGCTAGCACCCATCACACCTCTTTTAGTTTCTATTTCTTGCTTTTTCTTACTTAATATATAGATCACAGAAATTTGCAATCGAATCTCATTTTGAAGTGTCGAAGTTGGTCCAATAATTTTTATTTTCTGACTCAAGTTTTTTGACTTTCATCACTATAATAATTCTTATAATCTCAATAATTCTTACTAGATCACAATCTTTATTGAAAGTTTTACGGTTTTAAATTCTCAAAATTACTATCAAATTATGAGAATTCCAACAATATATTTATAAAGACTCGTGGTGATATAGAAAAGGACAATGGAAAAATATCCAGGGCCATCCTTAAATATGGACCAACCTGACCCGGAACCCCAAGTCCCGTGTAAATTGGACCTGGAAAGAGTTTCCGTGAGAAAACCGGATACGTCGGGTCGGTTCCAGGTCCAACCATCATCCATTGCAACCTATTTCATCAATATGATGTACTCTAATCACTTAAGGCATCTAGCATGTGCAGCTAAGTGTAAAGTAAGAGAACTTCATTGTGATTCTGGTTTTTGGGATAAGTAAGAGAGCAGTCTATATGTTTAAGTGAATGCATCAAAAAATTAGAATTTGACGGGCTTTTATGCAGACCATTTCCAGTTTTTATCTTCAAGAAGTGGTTTTAAGAAAACAATTCATGGTACTGGACTTCATGTATCAACACGCTATCATGAACACTGTATACTTATAGTTATTGCACTTTAAATTTACATGAAAATCCTCATAATATGCCATCCCAAAGTCCATATCCAACTTTTTTAGATTTTCAAGGTGAGTTTGCTATCCTTATATCATATTGGTGAATCTACCAGTGTGTTAGACCCCTTTTTCAGCCATATATAAAACATTGTCATGAGGGTGTTAAGCCATGTAGCATCACACCATTACAGTTATGCTTTGTTCGCTGCAAGTATCAGTCGCAGACACCATGTTTTCAAGAGATTTAAGAAAAAGGTGGAATAAAGCTTTGATGTCGACTGATTTCCCTTTACATCTAGCGTACAGTTCGTGAACTAGAAAATCTGTGTCTAAATCTTACACAGCTCTCACGCACAGCTATAGTTTTGAACCCACAACTTAGTTTTGCATTTCAGATTCATTATAAATTGAAATAGATATCATTTACTAGGTGGATTACTTCATATTAGGTCACCTGAGACCTTCCTATCCTAGCTACTTGACATCCAGCGGAGAGGATATGATCTTACAGACCAAAATACCGTACAGCTCAGTAAGGCGAGATATAAAATCAGTTACAGGAGAAAAACAACCAGACCACTGTTAAGAAAGCTCTGTTCATGCCAGATATTGGATAAGTCTGGGAGAGTTTCAGTCAAATTGACCACTCTATATAGCATCATATGTCATGAAACCTACTTGATAATAATTGGAATTCAGCATGTTTGAAACAGTCACAATCTGAAAATTGCAACAAAATGCTGAAGGGAGAGTAGGATTTGGCATACCATAAAGTGCAACAGAATAAGCATAGCTTAGAACTAATGATCTTACCCAGGTCTGGAAGCTGCTGAGGCAGGATTTTCAGTCTGTGCCTGAATACCAGAAAAGATGAAACAAAAACCACCATATAAATTTACAAAAAATCCAACCCTATAAAGAAAAACAAAAGATCTAAGGTAGTATGATAGAAAACTGACCGCAACCGCTTTAGTAACGAGTTTTCCAGTCTTCCGAGATGCATTAATCGGACCCCAAATTGACTTTGCCTCAGATCTGAGCACTGATGATGATGAACCCAGAAAACAGAATAAAAAAAAACCGAAATATTGTTTCATAAAGTGATTACTAATATAACAAATCAAAATCAAAATCAAAATCAAATCAAATCAAATCAAATCAAATCAAATCAAATAAATGAAGCCGTTAATTCCAGGATCACAAGATTCAAATGCATAACTGCGCGCATATATGTTACTCTCTTGAAAACTATCATACGGTGGTTGGTGTATACTTAATATTTTGCTTTAAGGATAGACTGTGGTTAGAGGTGGCAAATGAGTTGATTGGGTTGAGTTTAAAGTAGGTTGTGTCCAATTAAGTCCAAAGCTAAACAGATGTGTTATTTTTGGACTCAACAAGGACCCAAACATGAACCAAAATAGACCCAAATTTGGAATATAAGATATTTTAAATAAGTGCAGCATAATTTTTAGTATTTTTCACACAAAATATACTTCATACTTTTTTACACACATTACATAATTTTTCACACACACTATACACTTATTACATACTTTACATATTTTTTACACAGTATGCAATTTTTTCACAACACACATTTTTTTACAATATACACACTTTTTACATACATAAAACATATTTTTTACACACAAAATATAATAATACGCAATACACACTTTTAACATAACATCGATAATTTTTTACAAACAAAACGTCGATTTTTTACTCATACTTGTATATATTATATACATAATACACATTTTTTACACATACAAAAAATACTTTTAAAACATACTTCACACAAATTTACGCACATTACACACATTTTACATACATGACATACTTTTTTTATATTTTTACACGCACTGCACACTTTTTTGCACATATTTTCATACTATTTACATTTTTTTTATTTGTCAAAATGTTGGTGTAGGCATAAAATGTTTTATTTTATTTAAAAAGTGTGTATTTTTGTGGAAAAAAATGTGCAATATGTGTAAAATAGTAAATTTTAAGTGTAAAAAATGTGTAGTGTGTTAAAAACATATATTTTATATAAAAATGTGTGGTGTGTGCAAAAGTGTGAAATATGTGTAAAAGATTTAGTTTGTGTAAAAAAATGTATAGTGTGAAAATGTATATTTTGTGTGCGAAATGTATATTTTGTGCATGTAAAATTCTAAAATGCTGTGATGCACATACACTTCAAAAATTACATGTCGCGTCGGATACCTGATCGGATACGACACTCTCCGACCCTGTGTCTAATATAAAAATAAATTTGTCATCTTGAATAAAATAAAAAAATAAAATATGAATATCGTAATGGACGCAGTTAGAGGGTGTCTACTATGTATGCAGTATTTGTGATACTTGACGTTATTTCACTTATTTTTTGTGATTTTTAAAATTGAAGTATTTATGTTTCTTTCAAACATATATACAAATTTATGATGTACAATATTCATTCCTATAGTTTATTTCTTTAGCCAGTCATATCTAAATAGAATGAAAAGACTAATTAATATATTTTAACGTAAATTAATAAATATATATGTATATAACATGTATATGTATACACATTTTACTAGTAGTTTCGAGGTCGTGTTGTGCCCTAATATTTTTAAAATATCGTATTTTGTGTCTGTGTCGTGTCTTGTGACGTGTCCCTGCATCATAGATGAAATGTGGTGCAAAAATTATGTGTCTTGGGTAAAAATTGTGTATCGGGTGTTAAGAAATTACAATATATAAAAGACTTATACTTTAGGCAAAAGTGCAATATATGTAAACATTGTGTTTATATATATATATGTAATGTGTTAAAACTATGAAGTATATGAAATAAGTTTGCAATATACATAAAAAATGTGAGTTATGTATAAATATTGTGTATTTTATGTAAAACATATGTAGTGTGCATAAAAAATGTGAAGTGTGTACAAAACGTATTTATTTTGAATTAAGAGCGTCCATTTTTTTTTTTAAAGTGTGAAGAAAAAGTATGAAGTGTGCTTAAAAAGTGTGATTTATGTTTAAAAGGTGTGTATTTTGTGTAAAAGTTACGTAGTGTGTTTGAAAAAATGTGCATTGTGTATAAAAAGTGTGGACTACGTGTAAAAATATAAATTGTTTGTAAAAAGTGTGAATTGTGTGTAAAAAAATTATTTTTTGGTTTAAAAATTGTGTATTGTGTGAAAAAGTGTCTATTTTGAGGAAAAAATGTGCAATGCATGTAAAGAATGTGTTTTATGTGTAAAAATTGTGTAATGTCTATGATGAATGTGAACTATGTGTAAAAGTTTTACTAAATGAGTTAATTATCATAAATAATGGAGATATAACCCACTTCATTAAGAAAATCAAGTTGGACACAATTTCGACCCAAATTAGAATCAGATTGGGTCCAATTTACAGTTCAAATGGACCTAATTGAAACTAATATAATAAAAGTTAGGAACCAACTCAACTAAAACCTAATTAAGTTGGGTCGGTTCCATGAGTTTGGACCCAAATTTCCACCTCTAACTGACGCGGTAGGCTATCAATGGATGGGTTGGCTCAAACCCATACTCAAAATTTAGTTTGGGTCTAGAACCAAACCCAAACAATGAGCTAGACCCAAAACTAAAACCTAAGCTCAAATCCAAATTTGGATATAAGATATTGGATCTTTTAAAACCCTAATCTTCTGTCACCTAAATATACACAATTCCTTTCTTCTCAACATGTTTAGCCGCCGTTCTTTGTCACGAAGTCAAACAAAAACGTAAAAAAAAAAAAATAAGTGCGCTTTTATAAGAAAACACAATTGGGGAGGTACGACATCATTTTGTTAAGAAAGTGATTAATTGGTAGTTAGTTAGAAATCTGTTAGGATTAGTTAGCACGGAAAGCATGACATAACGGGCCAACCAACACGAGCCATGTGGATGTGGCAATATCAGAAGGAGGAAAAATATACAAAAAGGTAGCATGGAGAAGGAGAGAAACAATTTTGGGCTATTGGGTGAAAATAGAAGTAGCAATTGGGTTGATTAGGTCGGGTTTGGGTCAGATCCATTTGGGTTGGATTCAAAGTGGGTTGGGTCCAATTAGATCCAATGACAAAACATATGCATTATTATTGGACTCAACAAAGACCCAATCATGAACCCAAAAAGGACCAGGATTCAATCATAAACCCAACAATGACCCAAATTTATAATATAAGATATTTTAAATAAGTTTAGAAAATTAGGGTTTTAACTTCTAAGTGCATAGGGTTAAGATGAAACTACAATTTTAAAATATTAGGACCCAAATTGGACCCAAATTAAGCTCAATTTAAAATCTAATTGGACCCAAATATTATTAAGAACCAACCTAATTGGAACTATAATTTTAAATTATCAGGACCCAAGTCATTGAAAACTTAGATAAATTTGGGTCCAAATATATGTTTGGACCCAAATTGCCACCCTAGGTGAAAACTCACTTGAACTCTATTCCTTTTTTCCCTTCTTCTTCCTTATTTCCAGTTATCTAAGTCACATTACGAATATTGCATGTCGATGTTGGAATAATCGTCCGGCGATCATTCAGTGCATTAGATTCCAGTTGATTGTGCTTATTCCGGTAATCCTTTATTTGCGAAGGTTTAACCGTCAACTCCGTTACTCATTTTTTAAAAATTATAGTTTTCGTCTCGTAACACAACTGAAGTTCAATTTTGCTTTCATTCCTTATGAGTTTCTCACGTTCGTTCACCATAACTTTTAAAATATTAATATAATTTCACCATCTAAAATTTAACGGTTAAACAAAACTTTTTGAGGAGATTTTATGCATAGTAGACGTTTGATATTGAAATAGAAATATCAAATATAATCATTGTCATCCTAAAAAATCGATCATGATCATGTTTTCGTTAGATTTTGAACAGTAGGACTGAATGTGAGATTTTAGAAAATGATAGGACTAAATTGAAAAATATATAATAAATGCGACTAAAATTAAACTCAGTGCAATTTTCCACAAGTAATCAAATCCGATTGGGTCCAAATGTGAAAACATTTCTTATAGTTAATAGGTAAGGGACATAACATGATAATTCATTAACAAGTGAGGAAAAAAATTTGAAAAAAAAAATCCAATTTATGGGACCAGAAAATGGAAATTTCCCTAATGAAGACAGAAATACACATTATAAATTTTCAATAGGTCATCCATACTGAAGATCCAAATGGCAAAATTGCTAAGATCGCATTAGATTATTAATTAAAGAGAAGTTCATGGAAACAAATTAACGTTGAATGGAAGACCACTAATGAGAAACACTAATCATTAAAATCGTGCTAACTTGTTGATTCAGATGGATTGAAAAGCAGTAAATAAAAACTCGCTGCACATTTGTTGCATGTAAACATAAACTTGCTATTTTCTAATTATTATAAGCCAAAAAAAAGATGAAATTTTATGTCGCACAAAGTAAAGCAACCTTGAGTTGGTAAAAACAAGAATAACTAAAACGTTCATAATCATTTAATTAATAAACTAACTACCAACAACAAAAACAACAAAGCTTATGCTCCAAAAAAGAATTCCAAAACGAAGAGTACAATACAATTCTGATACAACTTCAATAAAGCTGAAACAATGGCCAAATAGACCTTAAAATTAATCTCAACCCATTACTACTAAAGCTTACTGACAGAGCTTCTCAACAGCAGCCACAATCTGTGGAGGTTGAACAACTGTCCATTCTTCCAATGTCCCAGCATAAGGAGTTGGCACATCCTGTGAGGAAAGACAAACAATTGGTGCATCTAAATAATCATGAAAATTTTCGTTAATAGCCGCTGTAAGACTCGCCCCAATACCACCAGTTCTCATGCACTCCTCAACAATCAGCACCCGATGGTTTTTTTTAACAGAGTTCCCAATGGTGTACAAATCGAACGGCTTCAAAGACCTTATATCAATCACTTCAGGATCATACCCTTTGTTGACTAGAGTCTTTGCAGCTTGCATGACATGGTATCTCATCCTAGAGTATGTTAAAATTGTAACATGCTCCCCGGGCCTAACCATCTCTGCCTCCTCAAGTGACAAAACGTATTCTTCATCCGGAATTCTCTCTTTTAGGTTGTAAAGAAGGACGTGCTCAAAAAGAACGACGGGATTCTCACTACGGATAGCAGCTTTCATTAGGCCCTTAGCGTTGTACGGAGTTGAACATGCAACTAATTGAATACCAGGAATTGATTGAAAATAGGATTCCAGCCGTTGAGAGTGCTCCGCACCTAACTGGCGCCCGACCCCACCAGGCCCACGTATGACGGTCGGGATTGTGAATTGCCCGCCCGAGGTGTAGTGAAGCATGCCACAGTTGTCAGATATCTGGTTAAAGGCTAATAGAAGGAATCCCATGTTCATGCCTTCGACAACAGGCCTTAGACCAGTCATGGCTGCTCCGACAGCCATGCCAGTGAAGGAATTTTCAGCAATGGGTGTATCGAGCACCCTTAGATCTCCATATTTCTTTGCGAGATCCTTGGTAACCTTGTACGATCCTCCGTAATGGCCAACATCTTCACCAAAGACGCACACTCGAGGATCTCTTTCCATTTCTTCCTCCAGTCCTTCCCTGAGGGCTTCAAACAGCAAGAGCTCATGCCTAAACAAGTTAAATATTATAAGTGATTTCCTAGTATCCAGAGTACAAGTTTAAGAATTTAGAAAAAAGAAATATAACTGCTAAATAATGGATGGCATGCTATATTTAAGATGATGTATACTTGGCGGTATTATAGCACTTGTTGATGCAATGGTTTGAAAGTGGCATCGCATATGCTAATATGGAGATCAGGAGATGGTGTCTCCAGCATTTCAATGAGATGGTTAAGGTACAGATTCACTTAGTTACAACACACATCATCCACACCCACTTTAGGTTTACTGGACTCCCAACAGATTATAGCTCTATCATCCTAGTGTGGGACGGGAGCTCTTCCACACCATCGCTATGATGTTCAGTAACTTTATATTACCAATACTTGAAATTTTGGTATTTTAGAAATGTTCTAAATACAGTCATTGCAGTACCTGATCTAACTTGATTTTACAGCAATTCTCATCTCAAGTAATACAATGATATGCGATGGTTCTTGACATAATCCTAGCTGAGAATTAAATCACATAAGACAAAGGCAAACTGACTGGATAGGAGAGTAAATCTTCAAAACGTATATGCGTGAAAAATTTATTCTAGTACTGTTAAGATTAAGATAGGTTGACACTACAAAAAAGGATAGCTCTTTAACAAAAGCTTCCAATATATACAAAGAAGTTCAAGAGAGCATGTTCAAAATTCAGGAGAAAGAAGAATGAAAACATGGTGAAACTCTTTTAAGTTAATGATTTGACCTACACAACAACTAAAGACATTGATACTGAAGAAGAATAGTTAGGTCGTAAAAACAAACAATCCTTGATTAAAGAGAAATCCATTACCGAGTATGTGGATGGAACAGAACGGCTTCGGGTCGGAACCAGTTCTGCCTGTTAGGACCCAGAACCGGAAACACTGGGTCCCACCCGCAGGTACTAGTCACACCTTTTTTTTGTTTTTTCGTTCTTTTGGTATTCTTTCTTAGTATATTGGTCACATAAATTTGTATTCGAATCTTGAATTTACTATAAATGTCAAAATCGGTACGACAATTTTCTAATTCAAGTTTTTTGACTTCCAATAATTCACTATAACAATCTTTATAACTTGATAATTTTTTCTAGATAGCAATCTTTTTTTGAAGTTTTATGGTTAAAACTTACTGTCAAATTATAAGAATTCCAACAATATATTTATAAAGATTCCTAGTCATATAGACAACGGAAGAAATCCATTGACATCCATAAATATTGACCAACCGACCCAGAACCACCAAATCACGTGTAAACTGGACCCAGAACCAGTTACCGTTTGAAAACTGTATCCATCGGGTCGGTTCCGGGTCCAACACGGATCCATTGCTAACCTTAAATATGTCATTTACACACACGCAAATATCTGGGCACGAAGTTCGTCAATATGTACTCCTATCACTTAAGGCGTCTACGGGCTACGGCTAAGTGTGAAGTATAGAACTTCATTGTGATTCTTTTTTTGGGATAAGCAAGAGAGCACTCTATATGTCCAAGTTAATGCATCAAAAAAGCAGAAGTTGATGGGGTTTTATGCAGATGATTTCCAGCTTTTATCTTCTTAAGAAATGGTTTATCAAAATTCAGAACAGTTCATGGTACTGGAGTTCAAGTAACGCTATCATGAATATTGTCTACTTATAGTTATTGCACTTCAAATTTACACGAAAATCCTTAAAACAATGCAATCTCAAAGTCCATACTTTTATAGATTTTCAACATGAGGTCGCTATCTTTATAGAACAGTGGTGAATTTACCAGTATGTCAGACCCCTCTTTCAGCCATTTATAGAACATTGTCATGAGGATGTTTATGTCATGCAGCATCAGCATTACATTTATGATTTGTCATCGACTTATGTATCAGTCACTTGAGACCGTGTTTTGAAGAGATTTCGGGAAAAGGTAGAATATAGCTTTGATGTCATTCGACTTATTGCCATTTATATCTAGCACACAGTTCGTATTAGAAAATTCAGTGTCTCGCTTAAATCTGACAGCTCTCACGCATAGCTACAGTTCTGAACCAGCCTTCTCATTTTACTACCCACAACTCAGTGATGCATTTCAGATTCATTATAAGTTCAAATAAATGTCATTTACTAGGTGATTACTTCATATCAAGACACCTCAGGCGGAGAGGATATTGATCTTTACAGACCAAAATACTGCTACAGCACACTAAGGCGAGACATAAAGTCGGTCACAGCTGAAAAACAACCAGAGCACTACTAAATAAGCTCTGTTCATGCCAGATATTTGATGTCTGGATGAGTTTTCAGTCAAATGGACCACTCTATATAGCATCATATGTAATGAAAGCTACTTGATAATAATTAAAATTCGGCATGTTTGTAACAGTCACAATCTGAAAATTACTACCAAAATGATGTACGGATATACGAAATACGATAAAATACAATGGAATAGGCATAGTTCAGAACTCATAATCTTACCCAGGTTTGGAAGCTGCTGAGGCAGGATTCTCAGTCTGTGCCTGAAAACCAGAAAAGATGAATATATAAAAATCCAACCCTAAAAAGAAAAAGAAAAGATCTAAGGTATAATAATAGAAAACTGACCGCGACCGCTTTGGTAATGAGCTTTCCAGTCTTCCGAGATGCATTAACCGAACCCCAAATTGACCTTGCCTCAGATCTGACCACTGAGGATGAACCCAGAAAACAGAATTTAAAAAAAATTAACGAAACATTATTTAACAATGTGATTACTAAGGTAACAAATCAAAACTAAAACCAAAACCAAAAACCAAAATCAAATCAAAAAGCTCCTTAATTCCAGGATCATATAGAACAGAAACACTGAAGAAAAATGAAATTGAAAAGGGAGAAGAAGAATGAACCTGGAAGAGAGAAGTTGATGGTGGAGTGATCTGAGAAGACAAGAGATGCCGCTGATGCAGCTCCCAATGATTGCAACATGGCCGCCATTATTTATTTATGCGAATGAAAATATGAATTCTTGTAGCGATTGAGAGATTGGAAAAGGGGATTAATTATATAGGGAGAGAAGGTAAAAAGATAGGCAGGGCGGAGATACAAATGCAAATGCAATTTTCAAGCTAAGAGATGAAATAGCAATGGCGATGATTCCAAAGAGAATTCACTATATAGTGTGTGTGTGTTTGTGTTGCTCAACTGTCATTGACACACACCCTGTGTCTCAATGGGGAAATTGCATATTTTCTTTACAAATAATGAGTTGTCCCCTTGGAGCCGCACCTTTTTGAATGTTGGGGTGGTTATTTCCACCCCACTCCAGTGGCAAAACCCACCCCACGTTCAAAATGTGTGGTTTTAAGGGGTCCGGTACCAATGATCCAGTAACACCTTAGAATTTTCTCTCAAATTACAAACAAAATAAATAGAATATGAAGGACAATCAACAAAAAAAGAAAATTTCAAAATTAAAAATTAAGAAAGACAAACTGAAAATGAAAAAGAAAATGTAAGAAAAAATACATACATTTGAGAACCTAATGAAGTTCAAAGACTCAAACTATCAAAACGTAAAGCCAAACAAAAACAAACATTATATTATACTTACTTGCAAGTTGTAATATGAAGGAAATACCAATAGAAACATCATTAAATTTACCATTTTACTACATTTAAAAAGTTGAAGTGGTGGGTGTCGAATCCAACAAAAATAAATAACCTACTCAAAATAATTTGTAATTAGCGATAAGTAGGGTCGATCCTCAGAGAACAGTGTAGATTCAATTCCTAAAGTACTAATATCGATTGAAAAAGGGGGGTTTTGGATATGGTTAATTAAAACGAATTTAAAAGACGCAAATAAATTGAAAGCAATAAAATTAATTTCGAAATCAATGAGGTGAAGGATTCTAGTCTTAGGATATCTCGGTATTGATTTCTATTGTTCGATCATTGATTGCAAATAAAATAGTTCAAAGCTCTTTAGTAAATTAGCTATAGTTGTCAACAAACTCTGACAACCTCGTTTTTCCTTATGTCTTCGATAATTAAAACAAACTCTTTGATTATTGCCCTTATCGATTAAACAACCCTAAACAAACTCTCAGGATTTAATTTATCGATAGCATTCGATATCTAGAAAAACACTAATTCCAATCAATAAACACGCAAACTCGGATTATTTAAACCGGATCACTAATTCCCATAACGACTAATCGAAAACTTGTCCATAATCAACGTCGCTAACTGCTATGAATATTAGGGTTTACCAAACAATTATGGATTTGGGTCCTAATTAGCGAAATATAATCCTAACGACTAACTAATTGGCCAGATTAATCAATCGATTATGATATATTGTCAACAAAGCACCGGGAAAGAGTGAATACTCAAAGAACAATGAAAATAAAAGCACAAGCAATCTCACGTAATTAAAAGAAATCAAACCTTAAAATCCTTCGACTAGAATTATGTGTTTAGCAACACATAATCAAAAACGTAATACAAAAGTGTTGATGAATTCGAATGCCAGAGAAAAATAACGTGCTAACTGGAATTAAAATCGAAGGTAGTCTTTGTGGAATAATATTCCACATATTTAAAGCTAAAGAATCCTATCTAAACAAGGAAACATAAAAGATTTAGGATTTTAAGAATCCTAATCCAACTAGAAATGTTCAAAATAAGGAAATAAACTTCCAAGTAAAAAAAAGAAATAATTCCCTAACTTATTGGGAAGTAGAAACGTGCATCAAAAGTCTATTCAAGCCAAGAAAATCAACATCTCGTCTTTTCCTTCGTTCCAAAGCAGAAAGATTGCTGCTTTTAAGCGTGACCAGTTGGTCACGCTTACTTCTTGTGAGCTTTCTGCCCCTGCCAAACTGTCCAAGTCCAAACTTCGTCAAATTAAGCGCTTTTCATCATCTTTTCAATCCATCCTCGTCCTAACACCTAGATATGACAATAGAAGCATAAAACTATGAGATATGGACCAAAAACGTAACAATAAACGCAATATATCACATAAGAAACGTGTACGAAATACACGTTAACATAAAGATATGTGTTTTTTATTTACGTAGATACAAGCAATATCAGATATAAATAATAATCCATAAGTTCAGTCATAAATGCTTGTTTCATTCTCCTATGAATATTAACAATATTGAAAGTTTTCTTTAGTTTAGCTAAAAAATTTGCACAATTGAAGCATTCTGAATAGAGTCAATCAATATAAAATGCTTCATATTAACACATTATGATTCATCTGATTTCAAACATGTTATTCACCTATTTCTATAGGTACTTCTAAATTTTGAGAAAATGTGATAAATGAGCAAGAAGGAAAGCTAATCTAATATAATTATTACGATTGTTATATCTAAAAATACTTTCAAGTTCAGAATCTAAAAAACATAAATGGGCTGCAGGAACAGTTGAGGTATTCTATGCATGAATTATAAAAACAAGTATTCAACTAATAAAAATTTGTATTCAACAAAAATCAAACACCACTTTACTATAATGTCTATAATAATAATAGATAATAAATGGATATCGGTGTATATAGGACATTCTAAAATTCAAAAGTATTTATTCATTTCTGGTGTTTTTTTGAAATTTTGATCTACCTAATATGCCTTTATATAGTTTAATTTTGAAAACAAAAAGAGTCCAATAATAAATAATAACTTAATGAAAATAAGTTACATATATATATCTAAAAATAATATGTATACTTATACTAGAACTCTACACTGCGTAATTCACCTTTTTTTTTTAAATAAAAGAGTTAAATAATAAAATAAGTACAATATATCTATAAAAAAAATTGTATATATCACATAAGAACTATACGATAAAATTACATGTGAATACTAAGCCTTAATCAAAAAATAGTTAGTTCAGACATGCAAATTAGGCAATTTTTTACAATATTAGGTTACATTTTTTTGTTCAAACAATTAATAATAAGAAAATAGAAAAAAAACTTATCTCTTTGTTTACGTAATTGTTACATCGCAAAAGCATGGCATGAAATATTTGTATATCAATTATCGTACCCGAATACCTTCTTTTTTAAGACATGTTTTAATTATTTTTTAAATCACATTGCCAAAAACATTCTATGTTCTATGATATATTATAATTATTAATTTAACACATCATATCAATCAATATCTATTATTTAAATAATTCTATACTTAATTAAATTATTATTTAAATTTTAAATATAAGATACTATAAAATAAGAAATTATCTATATAATTGAATTACTTTACGAAATCATGATTTATAATTATTTAGTAAGTATTTACTTAGTAAACTTAATATTTAGTTTTGAATATTTAATACCTTAGTTTATTTTAAGTATTTTATTTAGCAGTTGAGTATATTGATATTTCCTCTTTTATTAACTTGATCATTTAAATAATTATCATTTTTCAACAAATTCAAAAAAAAAAATGCATAGTTTATCAAATATATTTATGAAACTAAATTACAAGAGTTAATTGGAAAATATTTATTAAAATTATGGTCAACGCACACTTTATTTAAAAGTATCTCATATCAATAGCAAACCAAAATACGTTGATGTTTATCAAATTAAAGAAAAAAACCATTTCTCATTATATTTTAATTATTTTTCATATTGTACATTAAATGTAGACTCAATTTAATAAATAAAATACACAATTAATGAAATCAAACAAAAATGGATGCATCATTTATGACAATCTACTATGACTTGAGAAAACTGAGATTAAGCTTTTAAGGTGATACACATTTAATGATCTAAAAATATGCTACTCCTGAATTTAGCAAATGGAGAACTAATAAGAATTATTCTGAAATAAGAAACAAGAACATTGCAGAAGTCTAGCTTTTGAGCCATTATAAAAATTATTGAAAGTATATAACAAAAAATTTACTGAGAAGAAAGAAGAACTGAAGCGTTTAATTCCTTAAAACTAAACAAGTTATGCGTATAAATAAATCATAAATTTACATAAAAGTTTATTTAGTTACATTACTATTCATGTCTCACTTTTTAATTAACTTAATTCATTCAAAATTGATTAATTCATTCACATCGATCAATATTTTATTTTTCAAATAACTAACTTATTAAGTTATAATTTATTTAGTTAAATTTAAATTATTAACATCTTTTAAGTTGAATAACAACGATATTTATATGAATTACTTAATGGGATCATATGCTTCACGTTCAACGAACGTGTTATTTACTAGTATCTATAAATAGTCCAACAAGTATAAATGTTTTCATATAATTATAAAATAACCAATTTTCAGAAGACATGATGTCAATTAAGATTCTTCTTCAAATTTTATAATTCTATACTACTTCAAACTTCATTTTATAACCCAATTATATGTTAGTATGTTATTTCTGATTGTCACAATCATGTTGTAACTGTTGAAACAATTAATTTTGTAATTAATTAATGGAGTGTTGGTTTTCAAAAATGTTGGATATAAAGTTGTTGCGAATAAATTTCGTTATGAACTTGAGTGACTTACGTATCTCGAAAGCGAGATTTTTTTAGCTCAAATTATTCTTCATTTCAAGTAGATAAATTTAAAATATTTAATTACTCAAATTTCGATTTTGGTTGAATCGAAAATTAATTAACAAAGTGTATCACTTAAAACGTTGTGCATAATTGGAATCAATTTATCGATAGATACATATGTGATTATATGATCACATAGCGTACAATTGATGGCCGCGATTGTATGAGAGAAAGTTCATTTAGTTTGAAGACTAAAATGTTCAAATCGAAAAATTGAGGGACCAATTTGAAAGAACGTAATTGCTCGAGATTCAAAGTTTTGAAGTCAAAATATATATAATTTCTGGAAGTTGTTGGTGCATCCGAATGCATGTGATTAACTCTCATTTTAATAGAAATGTAATTGGTTGTTTAGATGGTGCATGGTGCACGTTCATACCAAATCATTTCTAATTGGGTGCTTTTTGTATGGGTACAACTTTTGGGGCTAAAATGAAAAACTTTTATGGAGGGATGTTTGTCCAAAAGACACACCTTTTGGTCCCTCCTACAAAATACGAAAAATTTGCAACTTTTGACCCAAAACTATTCATTATCTATAAATAGCCCCCTTCACATTCCATTTTGTTCATCCCAAAAATACATTCTATTCTAGATCTCTTCTACTTTCAAATTCTAAATTTGTGAATTTGAAAGTTTCCTTTACACATAAAATTAGTGTTTGAAAAACGAGAGTTTCAAACAAGTGTTTATTTGATAGATTCGAGAATTTGAAGTGGTTCTATTCTCGTCTCGAAATCATTGTATCTTGGGACACAAATTGACATATCTCGTAACCATCAAAAGCGGGTTAATATTATGTTAAGGAGAGCGAGTAATCAAAAAATTTGTGCCTCGACTTACTGTTTATACATATTTTCTACAATAAAAAATGTAGAGAACAAATCAAAATATGAAAATTTATAATCAAACCCCAAAAAATCTCAAATTTGATCCATAAATGATATTGTAGTTTGAAAATGATTATAAGAGCATGCATAACAAAAATATGAAAAGAAACCAATACATGCAATTCGAACGATATGTTAGTTGTAGCATTGCGATTGTCGCGGTGTAATTGTGATATAGGTTATAGAATATATACACTATCAAGGGAAAACTGGATAAAAATATTAAATATATATACATTGAGTCGTATAAATAATAGACTGCAAGCATAGATAACAAATTAAAACATGAATGTTTAAGAATTATATAATCCAATATTAGGTTAAAACAGCCTTAAAAAGTTAGGTCAATAGAATTAAGTGTTATACAATAGAAATAGAAATACACTACTCAAAGTAGGGAGAAAAGTAGAGAAAAAATATTAGGTACATGCACCTTGAATCTTGTAATAAAGAAGCACAAAAAATATCATAAACGAGATGATGACATGAAAGAGTTACAAACTTCGAAAGAATATTGAGCTATGAAGAAGATGGTTGATGGAAAAATGAATAATCATAAATAATTAAATTTTTATTAAATATGTTAGGCAATTAACAAAACAAAGAGAGCATTCTTTATTGAGATGGTAGGAACTAAAATCGGAAGTAAGTTTTGGTATTTTCATTTACATTGCAATCAACTTGAAATGTTATAATCATAATTTTGTCAATATCTGTTGCAAGCAATGTAATAGGAAAGTATCAATTACTGTTGATTGGATAACTTAAGTTACTTTTGTGTTAAATGATTGGATAACTTAAGTTAAATAATCAATTTATAAAAATTTAGAAAAAAATCAAATTTTATATTAAAAAAACTCAAAAATCTAAAAAATTAGAGTTAGCGCTATGTCCCCATACTCCCCATACTGCTTTGCTGCAATACATATAATAATAAGGGATAATTGCATCAACCTCCCCTGAATTATGAACATTTGACATCCACACCACTTTCATATTTAAATATTGGCATCAACCCCCCCTTCTCAATTTTTTCACTATATTTACTAATGAAATGACTAAAATGCCCCTCACATGGTAATAAAATAAAATAAAATAGTTCCTATAAATATAACTATAATATTATTTAACTTTAAATAGTAATTTTTTTAATCATGAATAAATTTATTATACCAAATAATATTACTTAAAAATATTAATTTTATCTCACATAATACAAGAAGTGTTAAATCTCGTGAAAAAATGTGTTATTATTATAATTATGTTAATCTAATCTATTATGCTATTTCTTATTTTTATGGTAATCTTCAATAACTTTTTAAATTCTTTTTACTTATTTAGATATAATTAGTATAAATTCACATCACTGTTTAAGAATTTAGGGTGATAATATGGTTGTTTATTTTTCAGTTTATTTCAAGGAAGAAAGAAAAAAAATATTATGTTACATCTTAGTTTACTTTCATTAAACTACACAATTGTTTTTATAAATATTCATATTTAAAATATTACTATATGTCTTTAATAACAAAAACATGGTGGGGGATTAAAGTTATAATTATAAAGTTTAAATTGTGAATGTCCCATTTTTTTCTATTTTGTTATTTAATAATATTTTTTTTTTCATTTTCAAACATAATAAAATTGAAAGTTAACTTTTAAATAATAAATGAAGGAATTTGAGTCTTTATAAAATTAATATAATGAAAAAAGTGAATGAGGGAGGTCCATGCCAATTTTTCAAAGATGGGGAGTGTGAATGCGCCAATGTACATATATAGTTCAGGTGCGATCGATGCAATTTTCCAATAATAATAATAATAATATTAAATATGTGTGTATATTTATATATATTATATATATATATAATTTGTCACTATTATTGCAGGGGACATTCCCTGCGAATTTTGATTGTCTATTTACATTTGTTTTCCAACCTAAGCCAAATAAAATTGGAGAAAGGGAGTGGGCGAGTCGGCTCTCATAAAATTTCATGCAATAACATTATAGTCGAGTCGAAGCGAACACATAATTGTTTATGACTTCTTTGAAGTACGATCGAATGTTGAAACATGTGTTTGAGATTGATTTGATCGATAGTCGAGTCGAGCTCAAATAAATCTTATTCTAGCCGAACATGAGTCGAGCTCGAGTAGTTTAATTAGTTTGTACATATTTCATTATTTGTGAGTGATAAAAAAAATTACTAACATTTGGTCTAAACACTTAAAAAAAAAAATTATCGCTATTTGTATATTTTTAATAATACATTTACAATAAAATTTGTTGATTATAAATTTTTAATATTACAAAGTATTCTATGTGGAAAGCATTGAAAAAAGATTGAATTGTTCTTGATTTCATTCACAAAATTTGGATAATTGTACAAAAGTTTGCGTTATAGGAAGAACGCTGTCTTGATGATTTATATTTACACATGATATGTATTTTCATTAACTTGATCCTTTTGGTATTATTGCTGCAGTTGTTTAGTGAAAGCTAGATTAGGGCTTTAGTGGTTCATATAGCATGGAGCTTTGTAATTGCATTGAGCCACCATGGCCGGCTGATGAATTGTTAATGAAGTACCAGTACATTTCGGATTTCTTCATAGCATTGGCTTATTTCTCAATCCCTTTGGAGCTGATCTACTTTGTGAAGAAATCTGCTGTATTTCCGTACAGATGGGTTCTTGTGCAGTTTGGTGCATTCATATATCGTTCTCTCTGGGGTGACACATCTAATCAATTTATGGACATTTACCATGCATACGAGGACAGTGGCGGTTGTAATGACAACCGCAAAGATTTTGACAGCTGTCGTGTCTTGGAAGAACTTTGGGTTTGGAAGAGTGTGCATTATGGATGCCCACCCGTACGGGTCTGGAGCTCCAACTTTCCTACACTCTACGCCACCAAAATACAGTTGGATTTAGTGTGCCTATACAACTTCCTATTATTAATCAAGTTTTCAATGCTAGTCGTGCTGTGAAAATCTCACCGGATTCTCCTGTGGCAAGACTTCGACCCACTGGAAAGTACATGCCCGGAGAGGTGGTTGCTGTGCGGGTCCCATTACTGCATCTGTCCAATTTCCAGATTCATGATTGGCCGGAACTGTCGACAAAACGCTATGCTTTGATGGTTTTGATGCTCCCTTCAGACAGAGCTAGGCAATGGCATGTCCATGAGCTGGAGCTTGTTGAAGTGGTGGCAGATCAGGTATATCATCGCCATCTCTTTCCGAAATATATGCAATTGTTATTGAAATTTTATTACGGTGTATATTTTTCTATTCAGTGAGTGGATCATTCACGAATTTAGGATTTTAATGTTAAATAAAAGAATTTGGTCTAGATTGCTTCAGTTTGTTTGTGTTCCATTAGATCGAGAATTGGGATAAAAAATCTAGAACCCCGCTTTTATTTACTTCCATTTTTATAGCCTTTTAATTACTCGGTGCTTGTTGTTCGTATATATTACGTGGGCTATGTTTTTAGGTAATGACAAATGGAGTGATGATATCCTATCTACATGTGGCCGCTTTAAGTATATTTGCCAGCACTAATTTCAGTTTGGTTTGTGCTTGGATTGAAGAATTCGGAATCATGATTTCAAATTCGTATTTCGAAATTCCTTGACAAGTCCATTGAGCTTTTTAGATGATTTTATCTTGCAACGGATTTCAAAACCCCTTTGTTTAATCATTAACGGATGTTGAATCCACCTTTTGAGTGATTCCAAATCCTTCCATCAAATTCAAAATCCATCAATCAGTCATGAATTGAATACAACATCACTAGAAAATGAAGCAAACGCGACGGGCGAAATGCCCGTCGCCATTTTTTTAAAGTTTTGCGACGGTATGGCGTTGGGTATGCGTCGGTGACATTCCAACCCATTTTCTTAAATGGGTTAAAAATAATGTGTCGGTATGGCGACGGTATGGCGACGGTACAATAAATAATTAATTTAAAATTTTATTTTTAAATTATTTCATAAACTTACCGACACCATACCGACGCTATTTTTATTTTTAAAATAAATTAAATATTATTATTAATATATTTTAGGATAAAATATAAATATATATTATTGGTTATTTTATACCGTCGCTATACCGACGCTAATTACTATTTAATTTTTAAAAGTTTTTTATTATTAAGAATTCTAGAAAATATATTTAAACGTTTGCATCGGTATGGCGACGGTACAATAAATAATTAATTTAAAATTTTATTTTTAAATCATTTCATAAAGTTACCGACGACATACCGACGCTATTTTTATTTTTAAAATAAACTAAATATTATTATTAATATATTTTAGGATAAAATATAAATATATATTATTGGTTATTTTATACTGTCGCTATACCGACGCTAATTACTATTTAATTTTTAAAAGTTTTTTATTATTAAGAATTCTAGAAAATATATTTAAACGTTTGTGTCGGTATGGCGACGATACAATAAATAATTAATTTAAAATTTTATTTTTAAATCATTTCATAAAGTTACCGACGCCATACCGACGCTATTTTTATTTTTAAAATAAATTAAATATTATTATTAATATATTTTAGGATAAAATATAAATATATATTATTGGTTATTTTATACCGTCGTTATACCGACGCTAATTACTATTTAATTTTTAAAAGTTTTTTATTATTAAGAATTCTAGAAAATATATTTAAACGTTTGCGTCGGTATGGCGACGGTACGATAAATAAGTAATTTAAAATTTTATTTTTAAACAATTTCATAAACTTACCGACGCCATACCGATGCTATTTTTATTTTTAAAATAAATTAAATATTTTTATTAATATATTTTAGGATAAAATGTAAATATATATTATTGGTTATTTTATACCGACGCTAATTACTATTTAATTTTTAAAAGTCTTTTATTATTAAGAATTCTAGAAAATATATTTAAACGTTTGCGTCGGTATGGCGACGGTACGATAAATAAGTAATTTAAAATTTTATTTTTAAACAATTTCATTGACTTACCGATGCCATTCCGACGCTATTTTTTTTTTTAATTAAATATTATTATTAATATATTTTAGGATAAAATGTAAATATATATTATTGTCAATCGTAGACTACGGGTAGCATACAAAATGAAATTTTCAAAGCTCCAACTGAATGATTAATTGATATACTATATCGTTGTCGTCAACATTTTCATAAATACACACATTTTTACACCATAAGGATTAACAACTATCAAATTGTCAATCGTAGCCGATAATTGAACTATAAGTCGACACTCGATATACATGTTACATATATATCACGAGTTCGCAAAATAATACGTAGTTCGTAAATACTATATGCTTTGTAACGATTTCTCTAGTTAACTAAAACTAATAATCACTAACAATTACAACTAAGAAATAGATAAAATTGTCCTCCAAGTTTTATTTATATGAAGAAACTTTCGAAGAATTCTTTTGATTTTGATTTGACAAAGTCCTTGCAACTTCTCACTCCTACATTTTGTAAAATCATTTGACTGAATTGCGTGATTTCGAAAGTGGGTCTGTTTGGATGACTGTTTTTAAAGTATGTTTTTGTTTTTGCAAAACAAAAACTTGGAAAACTCGTTTGTTTGGACTTGTTCTCACTTTATGTTTTTGAAGAATAAAACTCCAAAATCTGCTATTTTGCAAAACAGGTATTACCTGTTTTTAAGTTTTTCAGAACACTTTTTCACTCCAAACTAGAAAAACACGGCATTTAACCCCTCATTAAAAAATAATATATTTTCTCTCTCCTCATTTCACTTCTCCTTTCATCAAATCACATAGAGAAAAGAGAAGAAAAAAGAAGCAAATTTTTCTAAAATAGTCAACCAAACAGGATTTCAACACTATTTGTACCGCAAAATTATTTTGATAAAACTGTTCTACAAAACTATTTTCCAAAACATCAAAAACAAAAACAATCCAAACAAACCCATTATATTCTTCAACAAGTGCAAAGGTACTTTGAATTGAAAAATATCAAAAAGAAAAAAAAGTCGTTATTCCATTTCCTTTATTCTCTCATCATATGAAAAATATTGTTCCACTTTCTATCTATTCTTTTCTTTTCCTTTAGGTTCTATTATTTGTGGCGACAAATATATTGAGAAATTCTTTTTCATATATGGTCAAATTCAATTCACACTTTAATTGGTGTACTAGAGTTAACATTTGATGAATATATAATATTTCATGAAAAATGTTATCAGTATAGAAATAATTGAAATTCTATAATAGATCCGATCTAATGGAGACGATATGTTGTAAACAATTGGATAAATGATTTTTGGTAAAATACACTTTTATTAACACATTCAATGAACTACAACATATTGGTTCAACCAAAACACAATCTATTAATAAATCCAATAAATTCTAATATACCAACTTCATTAAACTCGATCTATTATAAAATTATCCCAAAATGAGTACAAAGTTGTTCAATTTGACTTTAGAAAGTCTTCATTTGGATTTTAGACTTTCTTGCAATCTACTATCTTAAGCCAATATTAGACTTTTCACTTCACGCCTACCCATCTAATTAGGAGTAAATTGTAGATGTTTAGTCTAGGTCGTTTGAAAAAATGATGTAAATATGTTTGAAGATTACTGAAAATGCTCACTTAGTTAAAAAAAAAAACAAGATTATAAATAATTATAATAATTCTTCATAATTTATTAACAAATTATTAGATTTAAATAATTTATTAATTTGAAAACTTAGATTTTCTAAATTCTTTGAGGGTGTGTTTGGATCGAGTGATTTGGATTTGAGGAAGGGAATCGGAGGAAAGATTTCAAAGGACTCTAAAATTGAGTAATTTGAAATCCACCGTAGTTGTGAAGAAAATAATTCAAAATGAATAACAATGGATTTGAAATCCATCATAACATGAATTCATCCAAACGAACTTAAATGAATTTATCGATAAATTCGAAATCCATAGTTTTTAAATCCTTCAATCCAAACACACCATGAATTAAAAAGAATCAATGTTGTAATGTTGTGTTTGATTGAGAGAATTTAACATTAAGCGTAAATAGTAGGAGGGACTACTTTGGTACTATTTAAAGTTTATGAGGGATATATGCGACAATATGACTTGTTGTATTTAACCCTAATAAATATTAAGATAAAAAACTTGTTCATGATTAAGTTTTAAGAGCTGAAAGACCAAAATTTGTTGGAGTGTACACCCTATTTTTATGTGCGTTTAGCCACCTTTTGTATATGTACTTTTTTACCCAACAAAATCACGTCTTGACTAGGGATGGCAACGGGCCGGTTCCGGGTAGGAACCGGCGGGTCTAGAACCGGAACCACATAATTATTTTTAGACCCGGAACCGGAACCGCCGGGTCCAACCCACGGGTACCCGTTTAGAATTTTTTTTGGGGCTTTTTTTTTTGGATGAAAAAAAAAATAGGGGTATAGTGGTAGTTTGAATATTTCGCTTTTGCTTTTGCTTTTTGGTTCTTTTTAATAGTCTACTACCCAACTTTTTCTATAATACACTTTTGTATGAAAGTATAGTGGTAGTTTGAATATTTCGCATTGTAAATTTGTGAAAAATATTATTATATTTTGTTACAGTAAAACGGAAAATTTTTGTTTGTTCTTTACCATGTGAATGAGAGTCGAAAGATATCTTGATTATGTGAGTTTCATAGATTACAAGAATTTGTATCAAAAAAATGTAAATATATACAGTGGATAGATAAATAATTTTTAGGGAAATATAGGAGAAGAGATAATTAATTAAAGAATTAATCATTTTAAAGAGAAATAAATATGATCAGAATCATGTTTAGAGCCCCTCCTTTTATTGTATCAAATACATAAAATGCATTTTATTGTGCAATAAAAATCATTGATGACAAATATCATTAACTATTAAGGACTTTAGTGAAGCATTATTGCGGTATATTACCATTTTTTCATGGGAGTTCTTTTTTATTTTTAATGTTTAATAGATGACACACATAAAATACTATGATAAAAATATATAAGAAATTAACATATTTATCAATATGATCAAACTTTGGCAGCATCGTAAACTTTAGTTGAATCAAGTAAATTGTCAAGCAACAAAATTAACCTTAATACGAAAAATAATATTTTAGAAAATTGTAAAAGCCTAGATGTGATACTTGGGTTATAAAGAAGCGGGTCCATATTGGATCCGAATCCGGAACCGGAACCGCACAAGAACCGAATATTTGGAACCGGATCCGGATTCGGAACCGATTAAATCCCAAAAGAACCGGAACCGACGGGACGGTTCCGGGACGGTTCCGGGTAGACCCGGAACCGTTGCCATCCCTAGTCTTGACAAAGTTGAAACTTCAAAAATTTGCTATAATCAAATTTATGCCTCCATAATCAATTATGCAACAACTGAACAAAACATATATTAATTACGGGCATTTCAACTAAAATAGTGATTTTGAACCACATTGGTGCGAAAATTGCAACAATTTGTTGCAACTATAGTAGAATTATTCAAACTCATAATACTATTGACTGTACCAAAAAAAAAAATATATTGCACAATATTTTATTTTTTTAATCTTTTTAATAATCTTACAATCTTTCACAAATAAAATTTATTACTTTTACATATTGTGGATTTTCATTGAAAAAAATATACTTTGTTAATAAATTTATGAAAATAAAAATTATTTATTATTAAATTAAATTATAAATTATAAAAACATGCATTTTAGACAAGTTTTAGTATATAGTTTTTACATACAAGTTGAATAAAATTAGAAAATATGCATTTTATAGAAGTTGAATAAAATGACTTATATGATTTATTTATAAGCACTTAAATCTTTATGGACTAAATTGTTCAAACTAATTAATAATAAAACATACATTTTCTATAAGTTATAATAAAGTTTTTTATTTATAATTGAATTATAAATTGAAATTAATGTGTAACTGAATAAAATATAATCAATAGGATATAAAGCATAACTAGTTAGATTTTTAAGGCTAAATTATGAATAACTCAAACTTAATAAAACTTATAAGGATTAAATTGAAAACTATTGAAAAAAAGGACCAAAATGCAAATAAAAAAATATGGTTTGGTGATGTGCCATTTTTGGCGCAACAAAATTATAAAAGTGATGGATTGGAGATGGCCTTAGAAAGCCCCTGACTCCCTTAAATTTTTTAATTATAATGTGTAAAATTAATTATACACGAATTAAACATACATGAATGTTCGTGAAATATAATTTTAAGCAACAACTTTCAAGTATAAACACATCACAAAAGAGTTTTTAAACCCCATCTTATTGGCACGGTCCGAAACTTCATTTGCTGAGGTTTACGCCTCCCGTGCGTCATTAGTCTAGATCGCCTCGAGTCTAGTAGTCAGCCGAGTACCTCTATTTGTCTAACTAGTATTAGAGAAGGTTTAAGAGCTTTTTAGAGACAAGATTTTATAACTTGAACTTCTATTAGAACTTAGAACTTGGATTGATTACAAATGAAATGAAGACTCCTATATATACTACTCCTAATCCTCGATGGACGGTCGAGATCGACTCGATCTAATGGCTACAATTGAATGAACCTTAGATTCTACAACTCCTTAACTTGCTACATGTCCCTTGGAGTTACAAAGGTGACTCTTCAAGTACAAACGGATTCTAGAAAGTAATTCTTAAAATTATCTAAACACTTAGTACAGAAATGAGTAGAACGGCCGGGTTTCGAGAGTGACGAAGATGGTTCCGTCCTAAATGCAGTGAAGGCCAACATGGAACTAGAAGGGGCTAAGAAAAGGGTCCATGTTCGTGGATGCTAGGATCAAAGGAAAGAGGATCAAAGCCTTGGTAGATATAGGGCAACCCACAACTTCGTGCGAGATGGGACAACAAAAGCGTTAGGGTTGATAAATCCCACAATATAAATGATAACAATTCATAATATCTAAGTTGGTAAGAGAGAGCTTTAATTGACTTTTGATATTTTCTTGTAAATAATCAAAGTTGGTTTGAACATATAAATCCCCAATAACATTTCATTAATTCTAAACCTCTCATACCAAAAAGTGTCTGATTATACAAAACATTTTTTAATTTTTTTTACGGTAATCGTGTAAATTTTGGAAATAAATTGAATTTCAGTGGCTTTATGCTATGTGCAGACCATCTTCTTATACACTTTGTTTGTGTTTGCAAATACTGTCCAAATAATTATTTTCCACTTCTAAACAAAAATTTTAACAAGTATTTCAATATTTTTTTCTTTAGAAAAAAGGAAGTAAAAAAGTATTAAATGAAAGGGGTTGGGGGAAATTAATCAAGAGATAAGGAGACGAAAAATGAGAATCCCAATAAAAAGAGTCAGTTACGATTTATGAAAGCCATATCATATATATATAATATATATATATATATTATATTCTGACTCCCACAAACTAACAAACAAAACAAAAATCCAATTCAGCCTTAATTACACTTAGCTCACATTACCTCATCTCTCTCAATCCATCTTTCTTCCCCATTTTTAACGTACCCTCACTTTAATTAATACCACTTTTAACTCCCATCAATTTCTCTCTCTCCAGCTAATCTATATATATATATACACATTTACAGTATGTATGTATATGCTATGTACACATTCTCAACAACAATAACAAAACGTTCAATTCCATAAAACCACTTGTGATCAACAATTTGTTACACAAAACCCTTAAACAATATTGCATCTTTATCATCAATCCATCTCTCTCATCCATCACTTCTCTACCATTTTTGGCCTTTTCACCAAATGGTTCTTTTGTTATAGTCTATTAATTATTCACACAATACGGATACATTTACAGAATCCATCTAAATTATAGATAGAGATCACCTAAATCTGGAGCAGAGAAAAGAACCTTTCTTGACTGATCTCTATACTTTATTTAGAGATTAAAAGATTGGTTTTTTTAATCTTTTGAGCGAAGATCAATAGAAAAGATTGGAGCTTTTTTTATTATTTATATTTGAGTCTGAATTCTTGTATAGATTTAATTTAATTTTGCAAAAAATTGGGCTTTTTGTGTGTGGGTTTTTGTTGTTTCAATGGCCGCTGGTACAAAGGTGTCTGGTGAAGCATCAATATTGAAAATGGAGTCCCCTGTTGCTGTTGTTGAGCCTTCGTCACCAAAAAACAATGAAAAAATTGATAATTCTAATACTGGGGAGAATGGTGTTAAGGACTCTGATTTAAATTCGAATGGGGATTCGAAATCGGAGCTTGAAATGAATGAACTTGTTGATATGTTGAAACTGAAGTTGAACCCTTTGGCCAAGGAATTCTTTCCTTCATCCTATTATCAAGGCCAAATGGGGCCTCACAATCTTGTGGGTTTTAATAAGAATTCTGGAAATGATGGTTTCCCGAATAATCGAAAGGTATAAGTCTGGTGCTCCATTTGATTAATATTCACTAGTGCTGATTTTTATTGAATTGATTGATTACAGTGTGCAATTTGTAATGCTTGACATGGATATGATTCTGATGTTGTAGTTTTTCTTGTTAACATGATTTTTAATCAGAATTTGTTGTTGATTCAAACGTTTTTAATTTAATTTGCAATTTGATAGTCAAAAAAAGAGGTGAATTTCCATGTTTGGGAGTGCTAAAATTGTAGGACCGTTTCTCGTTCTTTTGACTGAGGTTTATGTCAAGATTTGTCTGTTCTGTATTTGGAATTGTGATTATCTGATACATTGCTTTGTTAGTTGATTAGGAGGGTTCTAGATAACGGGACACCTACTTAAAACTGACAATTCACAATTTTAATGGAGATGAGAGAAGAAAACATGAAATGGGGTGTTGTTAATATAATCCAAATGCGTGTTTTTATATTCCCACTGTTTGAAATGATTTTGATTTGTACGTAGGAAAGGATTTCCCAGATCAGAGTTTTCATAAATGAGTGCTATTGTTTGTAAAGAACCAATCTTTTAGTATATTAATGCTAAAAGATGTTCCTGCTAAACTTGTTAGATAGTTATAACTTCATTTGTCATTTTACTTCCCGACTTTCGTTTCGTTTTAAGTTCAACATCTTTGAATGGTTTGTCAGGTAAATGCAGTGTACATTTGAATATTGTTTATAAATGCACTTAAAATACATTATTCCATTAAAATGTCAATTTTCCTCATAACTACTTTATGTTATTTAATTCCAGTTTTTGCATATCATAATTTTTTTAGTCTCGATTATATGTGCTTCAAATTTCTGTTAACCGAGTTATAACTCCTCGTTTTATATATCCATTTCCAGAAAAGAAATAACTTCAACCAAGGTAAAAAGAAAATAACTGGCAGAGCTTTTAGAGCTCAAAGAGAAGATAGCATTAGAAGAACTGTTTACGTCTCTGAAATTGATCACAATGTAAGTAACTATCAATTAACTTCACTATATCCTTACTTTTTTTTTCAGAATTAATAATTGATATAATTTTCTTGCCTCTTACAACAAGATCACTGAGGAGCAGCTTGCTGCCTTATTCAGCGGCTATGGACAGGTAACATATTCTTATACACATAAGATTATATTGTACAAAATCATTAATTAATGGCATCTGATGGTGTTGAATATCAATACTGCAATTTTCTTGTATACAATTTAATACTAGAAGCACCAAATATTATAGGCTTATTATAGCTTCAAAAATTGAGTTGATGAGATACATACTTTTGTTTTTTGGTCAGGTTATTGACTGTCGAGTTTGTGGTGATCCAAACTCGCGTCTTCGCTTTGCTTTTGTAGAATTTTCTGACGAGTGTAAGTCATCTTCATTTTCTTTTTGAAAAGGTTCTTTTCTCGCCATCTTTGAATGTCTTAACATGCTTGTCTGATCTCATAAACCAAATATTTGTTCATGTAATAATGAATATTGACAGATTCAGCTAGAGAAGCTCTCAGGCTTTCTGGGACACTGTTAGGTTTCTCTCCAGTGAAGGTTTTGCCTTCCAAAACTGCCATTCTTCCCGTCAATCCTACATTCCTTCCCAGGGTAAGAAGACACCGTCTACATATATATATATATATATATATATATATATATATATATATATATATATATATATATATATATATGTATATCTCCCTTATTCCAATCACGTCTATATATATATCAACTAAACTTGGGTATCTATATGTTCTTAATTGCTTATACCTGTAGTCAGAGGATGAACGCGAGATGTGCGCAAAGACAGTCTACTGCACGAACATTGACAAGAAGGTACGTATACCTTCCTTTATAATGCAATGTTATCTTTCGATTTTTTGCAACATGTGTTATTATGCTCTTATGCTTTCCTTAGTAGTAAATAATTACATACACACCCCTCTGTTATTGGGTAATTACTACAAGCTCCCTTTGTTTTTTATACATTACCAAAACACCTCAGTCAGGTCCCGACAACTCGGAATACAAGAGATGAAATTGTAATATGGTTTTAGTGAAGGGTGAAGTTATGGTAATTTTCAAATCTTTTTCATATTTACGGTCTGACTTAGGGGGATTTACTCAGGTGTCTCAAGCTGATGTCAAAAATTTCTTTGAAACAAGATGCGGTGAGGTATGAATCAAATCATGTGAATGGGTTTTGTTTATCATTGTCTTGGAATTTTCCAATGACCAGATTAATCTCTTACATGTAATGTAGGTTTCCCGTCTGAGGCTGTTAGGGGATCACATGCACTCGACCCGAATTGCTTTTGTGGAGTTCTTCATGGTATGTTATGTTTTAGTGATTCTAACCGCCGTTATAGGATGAATTTGTGTTGGCTTAACAAAAACATATTTACAGGCTGAGAGTGCTATAGTGGCCCTTGATTGTTGTGGTGAAATTCTGGGATCCCAACGCATCAGGTACACAAACACAGCACTCTTTTAACTTAGATTTGGATAGCATAGTTTTGAGATTTTCTCTTTTGTTTCAGGGTAAGTCCATCTAAGACACCTGTGAGGCCACGCCCTGGAGTGCAGTAAATCTGAAATTACTTTCTGTTTTCTGTTTTTTCCTTTTCCTGGATGAGTTGAGTTTTTCCTTTTTTTGGCTTACTGAATGTAACTCTTGAACTATGATCAATTTATATTATGACAATGGTTCGAACACATCCATAAACTACCTTTTTTATCGTGTATACATTTGACAAACATTTACAGTGGAATGGGAGAAAAATGAGACAATTTAACTTCACTGCATCTCTTCTACTACAACTCCCCCATATATTCCTGAATCGTACGTTATTTATCTCAATCTCTGATGATCCTTGGTAAAACATTGCAGCATATATGGCATGTGTTATAGTATATATGTATGTATGTATTATCATTATGCATTAAATCTACTAACCTGAGAATTGTCCCTCTCGCATTTCCCAATGTATGTATGAATCGTTTATGAAATCCAGGCGAAGAGACTGGTTTTCATTTCCAAGGAAAAAAATTTAGTCTACACTCTAAGTGGTCTAAATGTAAGTGTAATTCATAAGGTATCATGAGAATTTCCAGATACCAAGAATTAAGACCGCCAAATTTAGGTGTAATTCATAATCTATGTCTCCTTATGACGTACGTGATTGGTAACAAGACAAATATGTTATACTTTATATTAGTCAAACTTGGTCAGAGCTAGAATTTTTCCATTACGAAAAATTCTAGTCGAATCCAATTGTAACTAACTGGACAATTGAATTACATTTGACATCTGTGAAACCTAGAATTCCGGTTAGGCCAAAATCTTATTCAAACTTGCCGGACTGAACCCGTCCCGTCCTGAGTACCTCCACCATAGATTCGAAGTTTATTCATATTCTGAAATGTGATCAGGTTCAGTTGGAGCCCTTAACACACACCTTTGATCACAAACTCTTTACGCCCATTGCACGGTCCTCTGAAAACGACCGAGCCTAAATAGAACCAACCCTGAAGAATCAAAACTCTACTCTTTCCCCTCCATTGACACGAATCAATCCAGCATTTCATTAATGCCTAGAAAAACCAATGTCAGATATCATATAAAATCAAGAAAAAGAACATATATGAATTACCTTAGGATTGTCGGTCTTATTATCAGAACGAGCTTGGACAACTAAGGACATTGAAAATTTGGTTCCATGAATTATACATACCAGTGAGAAGTGAGAGCATAATTCTTGAATTCATTTGTTCTTAAACATGCAATGCAATAATTATTACATGCTTCTTGAAAGGAAATTTAAAGGGTCAAAACCTGAAACTGCCACTTATCGAGTTATACTGGAAAAATCTTACATTTAACCGAGTGTAAATAAAACATAAAAATATTGAATAGTTTGGTTGACGAATGAATGACTACCCATAAAAAAAATTCGACGACCCCTAGTGGAATTTTACACTCCGTAACCAAATTACTTTTCTTTTCTTTTCGATTTTCCTTTTCTTTTTAATTTTCTCTGTAACCAAATTAATAAAAATGAATTTACTTGTATTTTCTTTTGTTTCTCTAGTCATTTCTTGAACCAAACAAAGCACTAACGAATATAGAAATGCCTCGTATCTTAACAAAATGGAAGAGTAAAGGAAAATATTGGTAATTGCAGTTTATTAACTTTTTAAATGTGATGATATTTGAATAAAAATGTATTGGATTAATAAAGCAATCGTCCATTTAATTGCAAAATAAACTTCAATTCAATTCAAATATCTCCTATATGTAATCTGCACCACTCAAATATCAATGAAGAACTATATCATATCTATTTCCATAGTTCTTTTGCTTGATTTGTTCTTAGCACTGCACCTATTTTTTCCCCCAATAATTATGACATATATCTGACTGGTCTATTTTATCTACGGGATAATTGCATCCACATTCCCTAACATTTGACATCCACACCCTTCAACTTTGAAAAATTGGCATGAACCTCCCCTTGGTACTTTTTTTTTTTTTTAATTTTTACCTATAAAAGACTAAAATACCATTCAATTTTCACTTATAATCTATTAAAAATAGAAAAATATCAAAATATCATCAAATCACATAAGGAGAATGAAATAAATGATAAGGGTTGCATAATTGAAAATTCTAGAGAAGACTCACAACTCCGAAAAAAATTATCTTCAATAATGATTAGTTCTCTATTTAAATAAAAATCTTATTGCTTAAGTATGTTAATACATTTTACATAAACATGTATATTACTAATATCATAAGTAATGTACATTACTAAAGTTTAATTTCTCATTTTATAAAATATTATTAGTATATTATTAAATACTAAAAGAAATACTAATATGTCCAACACTATATATATTCAAATATGATTTTTCATAATAAATTCAAAAACTTCTTCTAGTGTGCATAAATAGTGTATTAACCTATTGAAAAATAAGTTGAAAAAAAAGTAACTGCGATTCTATACCACTTTTTTTTTTCTCAAATTCACAATTGTATTTTAATAAAAGGTCAACTCTTAAAAAATTGATATTTTATATATGTGGTATATAAAGATTCGATATTAAAATATTTTTTACTAAATTATAAGTTTAGAAACATGAACATTTTTTGAAGAACTTAACTTTGAGATGGTATCTTAGTTTTTCCAATTAATATGTCATTTAGGCTTCGTTTGTTTGACAGGGAATGAAATCTAAAATGGGAATAAGATTTCTGGTAATTTGATTCCTAGAAATTTGATTCCATTAATAGTGTTTCGTTGTCTACAAAAAATTGAGTAAGATATATATATTTTTTCCTTTTTTATGTTTGGTTCAAATACATATAATAAGGAATTGAGGCCAAAATTAAAGACTTTGACTTAAATACCTTTATTTTAAACCATATTTATATAATCTAATTATAAATTTTCAACTATAGTAGAATATTTAAACCAATGCATTGATAATTATTAAGTCAGAAACACATTATTTTTAATAAATAAAACATGTTAATCATATGTGACCAACAAACATTTCAAAAGTACTATCACAAAATCCACACAACAATTTTTCAATTTCATTCAATAAATAAATATCAAATAAAATGTAAATCACCATCTATTTTGACAATAAAAATATTTCAAATAAATTAAAAATACTAAACTATTTCTCCATAAATAATAATTCAATTGAATTGCATAAATAAATAACTATTTTTGTTGATTTTATATTATATTTGATATAGGGGTAGTAAGGGCATTAAAGTATTGTATTTACTTGATATGGTAATCACAATACCTCAATAAATAAGGAATTACGATTTCTATTTTTGGGAGGATGATTCCCATATCTTAATTAATTAAATTACATTCCATAATATCAAAGAACAATACCAAACAATGTTATATAATTTTTGGGAATCACATGCCCTATTTAGATTCCACTAACTGACAAACAAACAGAATCTTAGTGATATTATTTATCCTCCAACTAATTATACAATTTGACCATTTTTTAATTAAAAGTGGAAGGGCTTTTTTGTTTTTTCACTAGAAAATTTAGTCAAAAGTAGAAGAGGGGGTATTGATGTCAATTTTTCAAAGTTGAGGGATGTGAATGCCAATTCTCCCTTTTATGCAATTCAGAGGAGATTGATGCAATTCTCCTTTTTATCTACATAATTATATGGCAAATATTTTACGTAAATATTATTGGGCTTCGTTGAATCAATAGGCATCGATGAAGTGAAACGGGTAAGATCAACAATTTGAGATGAAGCCCATGTAAGACAATCTAACGTAGACCAATGAACAAGACGAATAAAGTCAAAGTGAAATCATCAATAAACTATACTGTTATTTAAAAAAATGACATTTTTAATTTTATACCCTGTAAATATCAGACCAGTCGATAATCTACTACTTTTAATTTATAATGTAGTTAAACTTATAGATGGGAAATCACATTCTTAGTCCACAACTTTGCCTCGTTTCAATTTATTTGGGGAGAAAATTTTGGTTGGAACTAAATATGAGATTCATAACTAATAAGATTAAATTATTTATTAAACTTTAAGCCGTGCAAATTCAAATCCTTGTTTCATTTTGTTTTCCGAATGTTTAGAGGTTGACACCTGTCAAAATATTTATATGTGTTAAACATTTCTTAATAAGTATATGTGTGAATTATATGTGTCAAACATCTGTATTACAAGACGGAACAATGATTTAAAATATAAAATCTTGTTCGTTTGGAACTAAGAATGTGATTTTTCCATCTTCATTTTAACTGTATTATAAATATTTTTTTTGGCAAAATTGCTTATTTATCCTATAATTTAGCTCAAATTCAATTTTGGTCGCGTTCATTATTAATTTTTTTTCATGTGGTCTTCTAACTTTTAAACTATCTCACATTTAGTTCCAGTGTCCAAAATCTGCAGTCAACTCCATTAGTGAACGTTTTGACCTTTTAAGAAGACTTTGTGCATAAGATACGTAATATTGCATGTTGCATGTAAGATACGTAATATTGCATGTTGTTTCTGTGTTGGTGTATTTATGCATGAATTTTTCTACAAAAATTTATTGTTAAATTTGGATGATGTTTGTCATGATTAAGGTGCGAACTGGAGAATTGAACTCACCGTTGGATCAAGAGCGATGAAGGGAAAGATCATAGCCGTTGGAGGGGGAATTGGTTCAACAAAATGACTATGAAGATAATGGCGCGTGGCAAGACATCATTGGGTACATCCGGAATTGCATGAGTACGAGGAATTAACGTTGGGAGACTGATCGCATAATCAATCTGTTATTAGGCTAGCTGTCAAAAGTTGTTATTCTTGTCTTTTATCGTATGTACGGATCTGATGAACTTTAAACTTTTTATTCCAGATTTGTAATGCATTTGAAGTTATGAATGAAAAGTTATCTGTTTTCTTTCCCTAAGCTATCTTATTCTTATCACTTTCTACTGTGCATTAATTAATCTTATCAGTTTTATCTTTATACATTACATTTGGCCATCAGAGCCATCTTTCCTTGGACAGTCACATCAATGGCGGATGCTACGAGATTCAAAGATGTGTTAGAAAATCAAAAGAAACATGAAATCTTACACCTTGAAGAGAAGGCCTTACGTCAAACCAGCGAACAACACTTTCAATCACAGCTGGAGACTCTAACAGTCAAAACAGAATGCAAAACACCTTATCTAATCTAAAAAGCAACCAGAAATTTATCCAACAACAACTCCAAGGAATAGTCGACCAAATGCAAGCCTACAACTGGAACAAATCCATATTGGGGGAAGGTTTAACGGCAGGAATGGAGAAGGGATCCACGTGGCACCTACAAGAATCCACACTCCAACAACACCAAACCAGTTTACCCACGCACCCACTCCTCATTTTTCTGCTGAAAATAAAAGTAATGTTTCACACGGGGGTTTTACACCATTTCCCATGGTTGAGTTTTCTAAGTTTGATGGGACCAATCCTAGAGCTTGGGTGAGGAAATATAATCGGTATTTCCAGATCGTCACTACTATTAGTGAAGAACATAAGGTCCAGCTAGCAGCCATATACACCTTGAAGGTAAGGCCGAGCTGTGGTACCAAGGGTATTTGGAGGGTAACTTTCTGTTAACATGGCCGCATCTTGTCAAGACGGTCTATGATCATTTTGATGATATCGACCCCGAGCTTATGATTGGGGAGTTTAACAAACTCCACCAAACGGGTAGTATTGCTGAATACTTAGAGAAATCCGAGGATCTTAAGTCACAGATGCTCATTTTCAACAAGGAGTTCTCGGAGGAATTTTTTGTGGCCAGCTTTATTAGTGGCTTGAAGGGGGAGCTTCAAGGTGCGGTTTTAACTATGAAACTACACACCTTGCAGCAAGCCATTAATCTGGCTAAGAAGTAGGAAACGACCGTGGATGCTATTGTCAAAAGAGCATCTGCCTTTCAGAAACCTCATTTTAAAAGTAATACCAACAACCAACAGAAATCATTCATCCCACCAAAATCACCCTATAAGAATGCTATTGACAATAACCCACCAGGCCGAAGGTTGCTAACAAGTGCTGAAATGAGAACAAGGAGAGAGAAGAACCTTTGTTATAATTGTGATGAGATTTACACTATTGGACATATGTGTAAGAATAGACAACTTTTTGTGATGATGACTGAGGAGGAAGAAGTGGAGTACTTGAGGCAGCAACAAGGACTAGAAGAGTTACAAGAGGATATAGTTGAAGAAAATATGACCATATCTCTAAATGCTATGTCAGGGAACACTGATATGAACATCTTAAGGATTAAGGGATCAGCCTACAGAAAGAACATCCAGGTTTTGATAGATAGTGGAAGTACTAATTGCTTCCTTGATGAAGAGATGGTAGCCAAGCTAGGGTGCTCCCTAACCTCTACTACCCCCATGATGATTAGCATAGCAGATGGCACCAAGTTGATCAGCAGAACCATCTACCAAAACTTCACCTGGAGTATCCAAGGATACAACTTCACCTATCCTATAAGGGTGATCAAATTAGAAGGGTGTGACATGGTTCTAGGAGGGGATTAGCTGAGAAAGCATAGCGCGGTTGAGTTTGACACCTATGGTTGAAACAGAAGTAGGTGAAGTAGTAGCAAGACTCTTGAGAGAGTATGCTGATATATTTGCAGAGCCACAAGGATTGCCACCTGATAGAAACATACAACACTAAATTATTCTCAAGCCCAACATTACCCCAAAGAGGCAGGCACCCTATAGATACCCATACACCATGAAAAATGAGATTGAAAACATGGTTAAGGAACTGTTGGGGCTGGGATCATCAGGCCTAGCCAAAGTCCTTTCTCTTCACCAATGTTGCTAGTAAGGAAGAAGGATGGTGGATGGAGACTTTGTGTGGATTACAAGTACCTTAACAGCTTGACTATTAAACATTCTTTTCCTATTCCTGTGATAGATGAATTACATGATAAGCTACATGGTGCAATGTATTTCTCTAAATTGGATTTAAGATCAGGGTATTTTCTAATAAAAATGGACCCTAATGATATCCCAAAAACAAGTTTTATGACACATCAAGGTCACTATGAATTTCTAGTTATGCCATTTGGGCTTTGTAATGCACCCTCAACTTTCCAATCACTTATGAACAGTGTATTTGGTGCCTACTTAAGGAAGTTTATTTTGGTATTCTTTGATGACATACCAGTTTATAGCTCCAATTGAGAATTACACTTGCGACACTTGAACATGGTTTTACAGACTCTTAGGCATCACCAACTGTTTGCAAAATTTAGTAAGTGTAGTTTTGGAAAGACTTCTGTTGATTATTTAGGTCACATTATATCCAACAATGGTGTAGCTACTGATCCTACTAAGATAGAATGTATGTTATCTTGGCCTGTGCCTAAATCAGTCAAAGCCTTGAGGGGTTTCCTAGGGTTGACAAGTTACTACAGCAAGTTTGTAAAGGATTATGGCTTAATTAGTAGGCCTTTGACTCAATTGTTGAAAAAGGATGGGTTCCACTGGACTGATGAGTCCACTACTGCTTTTGAAAAGCTTAAAACTTCCATGACCACTACCCCTATATTGGCACTTTCTAACTTCCAGTTGCCATTCATCATTGAGGCTGATGCTAGTGAAAAGGTATAGGTGTTGTCCTTATGCAGGAAGGCAGACCTATAGCATTTATCAGTAAAGCTTTAGGCATAAAGAACCAGGGCCCATCTGTGTATGAGAAGGAGTTCTATGCAGTTCTATTAGCTGTGACCAAGTGGAAACATTATCTTCTTGGCAACCACTTTATTATTAAAACTGATCAGCAAAGCTTGAAGCACATATTGGAGCATAGGGTAGAATCCATGTTTCAACAGAAATGGGTTACAAAACTATTGGGAATGGACTATGAAGTTCATTACAAAAAGGGATCTAAGAATAGGGCAGCAGATGCCCTCTCAAGGATGGATCATTCAGAAAGGGGAGTGTGCAAATATGACTATAATGCAGCCTACCTGGATCCAAGAGGTGCAGGATAGCTATGTTCAGGATAGCTATTTCAAAACAATTGTGGAGGCTAAGGTTCTGCAGCCAGACTTTTATCCTAAGTTCTATCTGGATTCTGGACTTTTGAGGAGGGGCAATAGACTTTGCACTGGGGATAGTAGTGAATTGAAGCACAAGATTATCCTAACCATGCACAATTCTGCTCTTGGTGGCCATTCTGGCATCACAGGTACATACCACAGAGTTAAATCCATGTTCTATTGGAAGGGTTTAAGGGAAGATGTATTGGAATGGGTTAAGAGTTGTGATACCTGCCAGAAGGCTAAACATGAACATAATGCATACCCTGGTTTACTCCAACCACTAGAGATCCCAAATCAAGCCTGGACACACATCTCAATGGATTTCATAGAGGGCCTTCCAAAATCTGAAGGCAAGGACACTATCATGGTTGTTGTAGATAGGCTTACAAAATATGCACATTTCATAGGCCTATCACACCCTTACACAGCAGAGTGAATTGCAAGGGTATTTGTGGATTCGGTGTATAAATTGCACGGCTTACCGGTTAGCATTGTGTCAGATAGGGATAAGGTATTCACCAACTATTTTTGGAAGGAATTGTTCAAAGTTTTTGGAGTGTCCTTGTACATGTCAACTTCTTACCACCCTCAAACGGATGGGCAAACCGAGAGGGTGAATCAATGCTTGGAGAACTATTTGAGATGCATGATACATCACAAACCGAAGATTTGGGGAAAGTGGATTTCATTAGCTGAATATTGGTATAATACCAATTACCATAACAGTTTGAAGACAATACCCTTCCATGCTCTCTACGGTTATCAACCGACACCCTTAGCTATTGGACCTTATTTGAAGGCTAGTTCTTCAGAGGTAACTGACTTCATTCAAGAGAGGCAGAAGATGACACAAGTTCTAAGGAAAAATCTGAAACTGGCACAAAATAGAATGAAGGTGTATGCTGACAAAAATCGGACTGAAAGGGAATTCAATGTTGGTGATCAAGTCTATCTTAAGCTCCAACCTTATAGGCAAAACTCCGTTTCGTTGCGCCGGAATCTTAAATTGGCTTTAAAGTACTATGGACCTTATACTATTATTGAGAAGATTGGTAAGGTGGCATATCGTTTAGCCTTACCATCTGGTAGCGCCATACATCCTGTGTTCCATGTCTCATTACTGAAGAAGAAGATTGGTCAGAAATACATTCCTTCTACCGAGCTACCGCATATGGAAGGTGACAGCTGCACTAAAATTTATCCAAAGAAGATTCTAGCACGACGTATGGTTCAACTTGGAGATGCACCAGCAACTGAATTATTAATTCAGTGGGAAGGTTTTTCTGAAGGTGAAGCTACTTGGGAGTATCTTAAAGACCTTCGTCGGAAATTCCCAAATTTTGATCCTTGTGGGCAAGGATCAAATTCGAGGGTGTAATATCATGATTAAGGCGCAAACTAGAGAATTGAACTCAGACCGTTGGATCAAGAGCGATGAAGGGAAAGATCGTAGCCGTTGGAGGGGGAATTGGTTCAACAAAATGACTATGAAGATAATGGCGCGTGGCAAGACCTCATTGGCTACATCCGGAATTGCATGAGTACGAGGAATTAACGTTGGGAGACTGACCGCATAATCAATCTGTTATTAGGCTAGCTGTCAAAAGTTGTTATTCTTGCCTTTTATCTTTTGTACGGATCTGATGAACTTTTCCCTTTTTATTCCAGATTTGTAATGCATTTGAAGTTATGAATGAAAAGTTATGTGTTTTCTTTCCCTAAGCTATCTTATTCCCATCTCTTTCTGCTGTGCATTAATTAATCTTATCAGTTTTATCTTTATACATTACAATGTTACTAAATGTGAACATTTTGAAAGTTTTGGGAATAAATGTGAGAAATCTGTAACAGATAAGGAAAATAAAACTTGGATAAATTTGCAATTTTCCCAAAAATTTAGATTATTCATTCACGTAAGAATAAATTGGAGATGTTTTAAAACTAATGAGACTAAATATGAGATTTCGTAAAATGTGATCAAAACTAATATGAGGCAAACATCCAAATTTATTGGGTCAAAAATGCAATTTTCCCAAATGAAGCTACTCATTTTATACCGTATATTTGTCTCGTAATTTGATAATTGTTAATTTGTGGGAAACAGGGGTTTGCATGGTCAGAATTAGCGATAGTTGACATGGGACAAAGATTTGCCAAGGGAAAGCACACGTGGCGCTATGCTTCCTTAGAGAACTCCGAACACGGAGCGATGGGATCATTATTCAATCATCCGCAGCTGACAGATATATATATATATATATATAATATTTTATATAAATAATTGATCATTACATGATACATATCGTCACGTTGTATTTCTAGAATCTTGAAGATATGATCATAATGCAACCCACTTATGTATTCATTTGCTATTGCTTGTAACGATTTGGGTAGATTGATGTTTATTTAAGGGCAAAACGATCCGATTTTGTCTGGGTATTTGGTGGATCTAATTGATTTCTTACCCATCTCTTCTTTTGTGCTTGATACCTAGCTTATTTATAGGTATCTTGAATTCAATTTTTTGTTCTTCTGTTTTAAGGTTTTCTAATCTCGATTCTGTGCAAGTTCTGTTTGTGGCATATGATACATTTACTATAATTTTCTAACATGTTATATGCGTTCATGAAGTTTATCAAGCAGAGATCAGAAGCTGCTTATGGCAATTCACTTATAAATAACTAATTATGTGTTACGATTAAGGTTAAATGTAGGTACATTCACATGCTTGTAGCGTTAATTGAGATTGTTTATCAATATCATAGCATTGTTAGGAGCTAATATATTTATCTCAGCATTTTTCCACCGATCATGAATTAAAATGTTTGATTAAGTTATGGGATATCTTTGTTTAGAAAAGCTAGAGGTATTGTTGATTTCCTATTATTCAAATATGTTTAGTATAGAAGCATACATTATCAGATTTATGATCTAGAAATGTAATATCATCCCTCAATCTCGTTCTTGCAACCCCGACATATTCTTAAACGATTATTAAACGTTTTTTTGGTTCTGTGACTTGTTCTCAAGTGAGTTTTGAAGTTAATCCTTTCATCTGTTTTTGCAGCAAAATCAGTGTATATACGCCAAAAAGTCTTTCTAGCACGTAAAGTAGTGGTTCAAATATAAAGATGGCATCCCCACTGCACCACCATTCTCGCTCGGGTTCATCCAGCACCTTAAAAAGACCTCAAAACACCAAAGCAGCTGCTCAAAGGCTAGCTAAAGTTATGGCTTATCAACCTGCTGATGACGAGGAAGAAGAAGACGATTTGTATGATTTCGACTCTGCTATTCCCTCAGCCGGTATAGGACTTGCTGGTGGTAGACAACCCAGAAATCGCTCACCAATGGTAAGAATTTTGACAAGTTAAATAAGATATACTAATGTTGCTGTTATTTGATCCAACGTTTATCCATTTATGTTATTTTCTAGTCAGTTCGTAACACAATAGACCCGCCACAATCTCTACGTTCTAGACCTTCTGGAACTGTAAACTCAACGGATCAACAGCCTTTATCAGCTCGGTCAGGAAGATCACCTCTTATTTGGTCTTCTCAGTCCAAGCCTGTCGAGCCACCACTAGCTGCTGAAGAAACACAAACACCATCTGGTCGTTACTTTAATGCCACCGGAAGATCATCTATTTCTCGTCCTTCTCAGTCCCGAACTGTAGAACAATTACCTTCGTCTAAAGTGGCTCGTCCAGCTCAGCAGAGAGATATTGCTGATGAAGAAGCACAATCACCTTCTGCTCGTCCTGAAAGAGCACCGTCTTATGCTGCTTCTATAGAACAACAACCTTCATCTGCTCGTCCGAATTTAAGGGTCAAAACTGCTGCCATGCCACCGAGTGTTCCTCAGACAAATAGGACAGGAGCATCAGGGACTCCGTCTGGGACTCAGACAAATAGAAGCAAGGATAAAAGGTAGTAATTCAAATGGATGAACATGGTAATCATTTCTAATTTACCGTGGTTAATTATAACTCAGAATTTTTTCATGTCCTGTAAACTCCTTTAAGTGTTTGAATACACCAGCATTTGGAGCCTCGTAATTCATGCATTATCTTGTGTTCGACTTTCGAAGATTTTATGCTTACCATATCTCTTGAATTAACTTGACCTGTCAATCTCCAGGCTATCATTAGATTTCGGGACTTTCAAATATAAAGAGCCTAATGACCAGCAGTGTTCATCTGCTCTGCAAGATGAGGTACAATTAAGTACACTAGAATGATTGCTATTACAAGACCATATGTACGCTTGTATCTCCATACTCTTTGAGAAATGAAAAGTGCTCTTTTATTGCTTTATCTCTTATCTTCTTTGAAACTGTTGACCACCCAGAAAATGTTGCTACATCTTTATAGATTAGCCGATTAGCGACATTTATATCTACTCGTCATATGACCTCAAACATGATTTCTATATAGAAAATGTCCTTGAGAATTTACTTTATTGTTTTCCTCTATTTTACATGTAATTGTTTTGCTGGAAATTGTGCTCCAGAATCTAGTCAAGAATATAATCTTGTTTCTTACATGGTTTTCATCCCAGAAATGCTAGCAAGACATTTCTTCATCTCATTTTATAGTTGCATCATTAACATGGGGTCCTTCGAAATGCAGCTTGACATGCTTCAAGAAGAGAATGACAATTTATTGGAAAAGGTTATCCTTCTAGCTTCTCACTTTTAGACCAATGCTCTTTTGTGATAAAAATAATTAAATTGTGAGTCTGGTCATTTATGAACCAATGATTGTCTCTTATTGTAACCTCTTCCGATTTAGCTCCGAATTGCAGAAGAACGGTGTGAGGAAGCAGAATCAAGAACTAGGCAGCTTGAAAAACAGGTAATCATGCACTATATTCAAACCTTTTGATGTAAAATCTGCAATCTATGTTTGCATTCAACCTTTGGGGTATAAAATTTTTGCATGGGTGGATTTTGACTGATGTGAGGCAATGAAATAACAAGTTTCAATTTGAGTTCTAACTTTTAATTTGTTTATATATCTTGGTCATATGTTAGATTGCGTCTCTAGGAGAAGGAGTATCATTGGAAGCTCGTCTTTTGAGCAGGCAAGTAACGGATTTTGAAACTCTTTTGCTAAAACATAATGAATCTTGAATCTGAATTATTACATTGATGTTCTAAATCTGCAGGAAAGAAGCAGAAATTCAGAAGAGAGAGGTACATATGATAGTGAATGCTATTATCTTCTAATACCCTTCATATACATGTTTGTACAATTCAACATTGTAATTCGAACACTTTTTCTCACACAGGCTGCTCTTAAAGTTGCTGCACAAACCTATGGTGGAAGTGGTGAGGAGATAGCGGCCCTTCGAACGGAAGCAGAGGTATGTAGGCTCTTTATGGTTGCGTTTTTTGGAGTGCTTTTGAAATTATTCAGGCATTATGTATAATGGCTTTTGAAAATGATAATGATAATGTTTGAATTATTTGTTTTTGTAATGATAATGTGAAAGATGCTGTAAATTAGTTACTTTGATTAAGGTTCATTATCAATTATAATGTGTATGAATTAGGGGTGGCAATTGGGCGGGTTGGGTTGGTTCCAATGGGTTGGTTGTTAAATGAGTTTGGTTCTTAAATGGTTTTAAGGTGGAACCAAATTCAACCCAAAATGGAACCAAAATCAATCCAAAAGGGAACCAAGCCCAACCCGACTCAATACCTTACATTTTGTTCATTATAATTTAGATTATTGGCAAACGATTTGGGTCTAACTTGAATTTAGTTGGATCCAAGTTGGAACCAATTAGGAACCAAATAAAATTTTCTTAGGAACCAATTCAACCCAAATTGGGTTGGAACCGTTGAAACCGTGGTTCCGAATCCATTTTGCCACCCCTAGTATGAATACTCTAAATGTGATTAACATGGTTCTCTATAAGACTGCAAGGGATGACGCTACAGCAGCTTTGGAGCAGCTCCGTGATGTTGAATCTGAAGTTAAATCACTTCGTGTAAGGACACAAAGAATGATATTGACTCGAGACGAGACGGTATATACCAATAAAATTATTATGCTCCATTTATTTGTCCATACTTATGTGATTGACAGTATCTACTTTAGGAAGAGGTTGTTCTAAAGAGGTGCTGGCTTGCTCGTTACTGGAGTTTATGTGTTCGCTTTGGTAACTTTTCTAATCCATTAAATTCATTTATTACACGTTTTATGTGTAGATACTCATCTTTTCAATTGATTTTCAGGTATCCATGCTGAGATTGCTGATGCAAGACATCAATATTGGTCATCTCTTGTTTCTCGTCCTGTTGAACTTATATTGGCTGCTGGACGTAAAGCAAAAGATGAAAATTTCTCGAGTAAGATTCCCTCTGCTATGCTGGATACTTTAAGATTAATGAAACGGTCTTTTAACTTCACATTTGTGTCAAAACGACATGTTTTCGATTATAATTAGTGAGTTCAGATAGATTAAAAAATACATGCAAAATACTGACAAGGTCATGAAGTTCAAATGTGATGCAAAGGCTTCGATTAATATTTTTTCTTTTTTTTTAATTCAACAGTGAATAATGATTTGGAAGAAAGAGAGAAAGTTATACAAGACCTGGATGAATTCGCAAAAAAAGCGACTGTTGAAAGCATGCTTTTGGTTGATAAAGGTCTTAAGGAACTGACCTCGCTTAAGGTATAGCCCCTAAACGTGGTGCTACATTATGCGTCATATTAGACGTTTCATTTCATGAATTAACACTAAGTATAAAGAAATTTCTGAAACTAATTTTTGTTGTTAATGCTCTTCAAGGTAGAGGAGGCAGTAGCCATATCAATGGCTCAGCAGCGTCGCCCAACTTTTGTGAAATCTGGTATCACTAATAATCTTTTCAAATGCATTAAAATTTGCATGATGGAAGTGTATATGATGTAACTTAGTATTCAAGCATAACTAATTTTGAATTCAAATATAGATGAATTGAAGCTGCCAATTGAGGGCAATAATTTTTCGGAAGCATTTGGTATGTTTCGTACACATTTACTCTCTATCTTCTCAACGGTTTTGATGTCGTATTTATTCAGCAATTATATGTACTCTTTTTCAGAACTGAGTCCCGAGGAGTGTGATGATGTGCTTCTTAAGCAGGTAAGCTGCCAACTTCAGAAGTTGGGGTGACAATTTGGGTCCATCCATATATTTGGACCCAAATCAAACTAAGTTTTCAATGAGTTGGGTATTAGCATTTTAGTTCCAACTGGGTTGACTTTTAATAATATTTGAGTCCAATTCGGACTTAAATTGGGCCCAATTTTACCTATTCTCCACTTTTAGTCAATAATCTATATTTTACACTTTACAACAACCCCTTTCACCACTTTGATTCATAATGGGTCCTTATTTGGTCCATTTTGGGTCCTTGTTGAGTCCAACTATAATGTATATTTTTTGACATTTGACTCAATTGGATCCAACCCATTTTAAGTCCAACCCAAATGGACCCGACCCAAACCCAACCCATTCAACCCAATTGCCACCCCTATTCAGAAGTATGATTTTCAGAAGTATGATTTGTTCTTCTTGAAGGGCAAAACTCATGATCTCATGTTTTATATTTTTCGTAATTATTCGAAACTAGCTATCCTTCCTGTTTTGGGTTATATAATGGTGTTACATAAATACTTAATAATAATTCAGGCTTGGCTGTCGTATTTCTGGAGAAGAGCGAACAAACAAGGGTTGGAACCCGATATTGCTGAAGAGAGACTTCAGTTCTGGATCAACCAACCGAATAAACCACCTACTTCGCAAGATGCAGTTTATGGTACCCTCACTTATTGAGTAATTATACAATTGTAATATGATTTATTGAAAAGGAAAGTTAACGTAACTCGGGATGTTTTTCGAATTAGGACATGACGTTTATGTAATTTATTCTAGATTATATTCAGACAAGTAACATGGAATGTATATATATGTCTTTGTAACAGCGGAGCGCGGTCTAGTGGAGATGCGGAAGCTGGGTATCGATACCAAGTTATGGGAAGAATCGCGCAGATTGATCGATCCAGACTCCACTGAGAAGACACTATCAGAAATTGAATCTCAAATGTTGAGCTGAGCTTTTTTTCCTTTCTTTTTTTCTTTGCCCAAATCTATTTTTTGCTCATAATTTTGAGATTTCTTCTTATAATTTTGTGATTTTTCTTTAATATTAAGTCATTCTTTATTACCACAATATTATTGCAAAGATTACACAATGAATATTTCCTTCATTAATTAAGTTTTTTGACACGGTTGCTAATGTTCAGCTTGTGTTTGACAAATTCTCAGTTTGGTTATTAAGTGTGAACTGGTTTGTGAATGTGTTTTGGGAAAAGTTTATATTTGAAAAAAATGTATTTTTGATCCCATAATTTTGTTCTTTTTTGCATTCTATCCAACTCAGTACACAATTCACACATAGTAATGCTGTATTCCATGTTAGGAAGAAATAAACAGTCATAGACGTCTGAAATTATAAAATGGAGATCACCTTTATTAATCAGAAAATAGAGCCTTTATAAAGGCAAATACATAACAGAAAATCCCATTAAAATAGGACACATTATTAGCACAACTCCAATACTAACTAACTCCTAAAGACTAGGACGTACCAACTCAAAACAATTAAAATGGATAATAGAAATGAACGTGAACTAAATACTAAGTCAATAATCCATCCTTTAAACTGAAATCTTTTGAATTTCAGTTTACACGTCCAGCAGCTTCTTCAAGCATAATTTTCTAATGTGCAAACTCCCATTGATTTCCTTAACTTCTGGAAAGGTGTAAGCTTGAGAGGTTTAGTGAATATGTCGGCCAATTGCTCGTCACTTCGGCAAAACTTTAACTCGATTACTCCATCATTTGCGAGATCTCTTAAAAAATAAAACTTCACATCAATGTGTTTGCTTCTTCCATATAGCACTGGATTCTTAGATAGTTTGATTGTTGAATTGTTGTCACAAAAAATTACAGTAGCTCCCGGTTGTTTGAACTACAGCTCCTCAAGAATTCTCCTAAGCCAAATGGCTTGGCAAGCACAAGCTGTTGCAGCAACGAATTCAGCTTCTGTACTTGATAATGTGACAATTGGTTGTTTCTTCGATGACCATGAAATCGCACATGAACCAAGCGTGAAAATATATCCCGAAGTGCTCCTTCTATCGTCTTGATCACCTGCATAATCGCTATCGGTAAACCCAAGCAAGAGTGATTTTTCTCCCCTTTTATAGAACAATCCAAAATCTCGAGTTCCTTGCAAGTATCGAAGGATTCTCTTCGCCGCCAACAAATGCATTTTTGTAGGATTCTCCATGTATCTGCTTATTAAACTAATGGAATACATTATGTCTAGACGTGTTGCCGTTAAATACATCAGGCTACCCATAATTTGTTTGTAAAATGTGCTATCAATCTTCTGCCCTCCATCATCTTTGTTTAATTTCAAACCAAACTCAGTTAGAGTGCTCACAAGATTACAATACTTCATTTGAAACCTGTCCAGAATTTCTCCAATATATTTCTTTTGAGAAATAAAGATGCCATTAGCAGAACTCACAACTTCTATGCCGAGAAAATAATGCATCGTACCAAGATCAGTCATTTCGAACTCGTGCATCATAGAATTCTTAAACTCTTGAAACATGATATCACAATTTCCAGTAAATATAAGGTCATCAACATATAAGCAGACAATAAGCATTTTTCCATTATCTCCAATCTTAACAAAAAGTGTATGCTCGTACGGACATTTTATAAAACCAACTTTCAGAAAATAAGCTTCAATGCGACTATACCAAGCTCGTGGAGCTTGTTTTAGTCCATAAAGCGCCTTTTTCAACTTGTACACTTTATGCTCATTTCCAATCACAATAAAACCAGGGGGTTGCTCGATAAGTACCTGTTCATTCAAGTATCCATGCAAAAACGCAGATTTGACATCTAGTTGGAAAATTGGCCAAGAGTTCAGTGCCGCCAATGCAACTATTAATCGAATTGTGTCATGTCTGGCAACTGGCGAAAATATTTCTGTATAGTCGACCCCATATTTTTGCTTGTATCCTTTAGCCACCAAGCGTGCTTTATAGTTGTCAACTTCACCGTTTTCTTTGAACTTTGTTTTAAAAACCCACTTTACACCAATCGTTTTGAGTCCTTTTGGAAGATCCGTTAGCTCCCACGTATCATTTCTTCTAATGGCGTCAATCTCATCATCCATTGCCTTTTGCCATTTTTCTTCTTTGACAACACTCTCAAATGTTGTAGGATCACAATCTGAAAATAAAGCAAAATGCGTAACTATATCTTCATTGCCACCAATCCCAGTTACTTCATAATCTGACATCCATGTTGGCCTTTTTTGAACACGTTTAGATTCCGCTGCAACAATTGGAACTTCAGGAGCATCATTTAGTGGTGCGCAAGCTATTGGAATTGTGTCTATTGTCTGTTGCGTCTCTTCTTCAACTTCACCATAAATAAATGATGGAATAGGTTGTTGCTCGGTCCAATTCCAAGTGCTCTCTTCATGAAAAATGACATCTCTGCTGGTCACTATCTTCTTTGTTAGTGGATTGTATAGTTTGTATGCTTTTGATGCGTCACTTACACCAAGAAAGACGCATTTTTTAGCTTTGTCATCAAGTTTTTTCCTTCTTTCATCTGGGACGTGGGCATATGCAATGCACCCAAAAATTTTGAAATGATCTACAACTGGTTTTCTTCCACTCCAAGCTTCTTCCGGGGTCATGTTTTTGACAGATAATGTTGGACTTCTATTCAAAATATGAACGCTCCAATTAACGGCTTCCGACCAGAAATTTTTTGGAATTTTTCCTCTTGCCAACAAGCTTCTCACCATATTAAGGATGGTCCTATTTTTCCTTTCCGATGCACCATTTTGTTGTGGTGTATATGCTGTCGTGAGCTCTCTTCGGATGCCATGAGTCTCACAAAATGCTTCAAATTCATTTGAGCAAAATTCGCCACCACGATCTGTTCGAAGACTTTTAATAGTCTTTCCTACTTCATTTTCCACACGAGCTTTGAAGCTTTTAAATGACGTAAAACTTCTGATTTTTTCTGTAAAAAATAAACCCACGTTTTTCTGGAAAAATCATTAGTGAAAGTAATTATATACTTTTTTTTTTTGGTTACAATTATATACTTTTTACCTCCGTTGGAAATAGGTTTTATTGGGCCACAAATGTCCGAGTGCACCAACTCTAAAATATTCTTTGCTCGCCATGACTTTCCTTTGGGAAATTGAGTGCGAAGTTGTTTGCTAACAACACATTCTTCACAAACTTGGGAAGGAATAGTAATTTGAGGAAGGCCCGTCACCATGTTCCTCTGTTGGAGAGTCTTTAATCCACCAAAATTTAAATGGCCATATCGAAAATGCCATAACCATGAGGGGTCTCTCATTTCAGCCTTTAAGCAAGATTGAACACTTTCAATCTTTAATGGAAACAATCTGTTTGAGCTCATTTGAAGCAATGCAACAACACCTCTGCTAGAATCATAAATTTCACAAAGGAATAGTAATTTGAGGAAGGCCCGTCACCATGTTCCTCTGTTGGAGAGTCTTTAATCCACCAAAATTTAAATGGCCATATCGAAAATGCCATAACCATGAGGGGTCTCTCATTTCAGCCTTTAAGCAAGATTGAACACTTTCAATCTTTAATGGAAACAATCTGTTTGAGCTCATTTGAAGCAATGCAACAACACCTCTGCTAGAATCATAAATTTCACAAGCACCATTCTTGATAGTGATCACATAGCCTTTTTCTTGTAATTGACCAGCACTCAATAGATTACTCTTTAAATTAGGAACATACAACACATTAGAGATTGTTTCCACTGAGCCATTCTTGGTTTTTATTTTAATATCACCTTTTCCCATCACATTAATAGTTGAACAATCACCAAAACTCACTGTAGAAGAAAATTCTTCATTTAAATTAGAGAAAGAAGACTTACTTCCACACATGTGGTTACTGCAGCCCGTATCCAAATACCACACATCTGCCTCAAGTTCTTTTGTATTTTGAAAAGCCATCAACAAAGTTTCTGGTTCCTCTTTTTCGACGAAATTCGACTTCTCTTCGTTTTCATTGTCATTGGGCAGCTTGGTATAACATTCAGAACGATAATGGCCGAATTTATGACATCTATAACACTCAACTTCAGATTTATCTCGTCCTCTGCCTTTGGTTCGAAATTGGCCGTCATTATTTTTAATATTTCTATTTCCTTGATCTCCTCTTCCTCTTCCTCTACTTACGCCTCTGCCTCTACCCATGCCTCTACCTCTACCCCTTCCTCTGAAATTATTAAAATGAGTATTGGTAGAAGCTTTTAGTGCTTGCTCCTCTACATTAGAACTTCTGTTCATCTTTTGTTCATGGACCAAAAGTGAGCTTTGCAATTCATCAAGGGAAAGTGCATCTATATCTTTTAACTCTTCGATCGAACAAACAACATAATCAAATTTTGGTGTCATGGAGCGTAGAATCTTCTCCACCACAGTGACGTCTCCCATCTTCTTGCCATGGAATCGCATCTTATTGCATATCTCCATTGTTCGTGCACAATAGTTGGTAACGGATTCTCCATCTTTCATTGTAAGAGTCTCAAAATCCCTTCTCAAGGCTTGAAGCTGTACTCGCTTCACTCTCGCAGAGCCTTGATATTTTTTTTCATAGAGTCCCAAATATCTTTGGAAGTTTCTTTGCATAGAATAGTTTCCAAGATAGGACGATCAATAGCTTGAAAAAGATAATTTTTTGCCTTTAGATCCTTCAATTTTCTAGCTTCGAGATCTACTTTCTGAAATCATACCATCTGCTGGTGTTTGAATTCCAGATTCAATAATTGACCAATATTCTTTTGATCGTAAAAAAATCTCCATTAACATGCTCCAATGATCATAGTGACCGTCAAAGCGTCGAATGGCTGCTTGCACAAAGTTGGAATCTGTAGCCATGAGTTAAATGGAAAAACTTTGATGCTATAGGTGGACTCTCGACTTACGTGTTTTCACTCAAGATCAACCTGGGTCTTGATACCACTGTTAGGAAGAAATAAACAGAGGCATAGACGTCTGAAATTATAAAATGGAGATCACCTTTATTAATCAAAAAATAGACCATTTATAAAGGCAAATACATAACAGAAAATCCCATTAAAATATGACACATTATTAGCACAACTCCAATACTAACTAACTCCTAAAGACTAGACATACCAACTCAAAACAATTAAAATGGGTAATAGAAATGAACGTGAACTAAATACTAAGTCAACATTCCATTATTGTAATTCTCACTTTTTCAGGTATTATTTTACGTTGCTTCGTATCTAAATCTACTAGTTTCTTCATCCATCCGAAAAGTAATGATCGACTTCATCGGTAAAATGATTTTTTTTTAAAAGAATGCATGTTTGAATGAACTCACATATAAACTATATTTGATGGCTTAGTTTAGTTTTTCTTATCACTTAACTTTCTATTTACTTATAAAATCAGATTAAAATTAAATGTTGACTAACGGAAGGAGCGTGAAAGTCAAAAATCATGAGGCTGAAAGTAAAAAAAAAAGTATAAAATATAAAATAATGATCTCATGATATCAAAATTGTGACTACAGAATTGACTGTTACTTGATGTACGGAAATCATGACGCTAAAAGCAGAAAAGAATAAGTTATAGAATAATATAATAATCTCATGATAAATAAAATCAAATGTAGAAAAGAATAAAAATTATTGAAATTAAAAATACAATTTCTCCGTATTTTCTATAGTTTGAACAAAAGAAAAAGTTTATAATATAAAAGTGCTCTGATCAGTTGGTAATTCAAGTACGGAACTTTTTGGTCAAAATCATAGAAAACCAAATGAGAAGATTTTGATTTTGTTTTACATATATATATTTCAAGGTGCAGACAAAATTTATTATTTAGTACATAAAAAATATCAAGATAAAACATATACCACCGATTTTAGGAAAAGTTTATATGTATTTATTGAGATAATAAGGGTGTGGCGTGATTTACACAATTTAACATTTGATAATGGGTGTGTAATGGATTTCTTTCGGCTTTTTACTCAATAAATTATTTCGTATATTGAGGTGATAATTTTGTGGTTGTATCAAGGTAATATTAGGGATGGCAATGGGGCCGGGTAATTTAATTACCCGTATTGGACCCGTCCCGATGGGGCCGGGGCCGGGTCCGAAAAAAGGGGATCGGGTCCGGGTCCAGGTATCAAAAATCAAGACCCGGCCGGGTCCGGGGCGGGTCCGGGGCCAACATATACCCGTCCCGGACCCGGACCCGGACCCGGACTCGCCCCGTTAACATGGAATTTATATATTTTATATTTTTTTATTATTATAATATAATAAAATTATAAAATCAAATAAAAATTAATATAATAATATATAATTTTAGATTAAACAATAATAAGATTATTTAAATGATGTTTATTTGGTATTTAATTTGTTTTCAAATTTAAATTTTGGAGAAAATTTGAATTATTTTACCTATTATGATTTGTCTTATTGTGATTTATGAATGACTTAAGTGTGTTGAATGTTTTTTTTTTTTTTTGATGTATTTTAATTTATATTGGTTTTGTATTATTTATATTAGTTTTAAATATATTTTTGATAAAAAAATTAAAAAAAATTATATTTTGACCGGATCCATCGGGTAGGACCCGGACTCGCCGGGTACCCGCCGGGTCCGGGGCGGGACCGGGTATTATCGGGTCCGGGGCGGGTCCGGGTCCTAAAAATTCTGACCGGGGCGGGTCTCGAGTCCAGCATTACCCGGCCCCGACCCGCCCCATTGCCATCCCTAGGTAATATGTAGCATTATTGTACATCAAAACGAGTCATTGTTCTTTTTCATGGAAATATTAATCTAATTTTTGATTGATTAATTTCTAATTGGATTAGAATGTTCTCTTTTTTTCTTATCATAATTATTTTATAGTATAATACTATAATTATTTTATAGTATTAGTCAAACAATTATTGGATAATAATATGTGCCTAACAAAGTACGACCGTAACTGAACTTATTAGATATATATAATATTTATAATTAACTTGTTAAATAGTTTAGTCATGACTGATGAGTCACATTATTTTGCTTATTATAGTAAAGTTATTTAATTAAATTAAGCGTGTGTTCTAAATATAAGTCCAAAGAAGTTTCTTATGTGTAAGCCTTTTCCTCTTACGTTCATCGTTGATAAAGTACTACTACACATTAACAACCATTAACTTATTTGAAAGACTAAATAAAAAGGCATTAATCAATTGCTTGTCCTCGAAGAAATTTTGAATGAACAAGCAATACAAGACATTTTTATTTTTTACAACAAAATTATTTCTCCGAACTATTAATTTTGACTTTACTATAATTTTATATTCCACGTATAACTACATTCATTCATATGTATCTGATGCGGGATCAAATAGTTATAGTCACGTGAGGGACACGTGGAGATGGAATAGTCACGTGAGGGACACGTGAAGATGGGATCCGACCCGACTCACGACAGACCAGGGTGTTTTTAGATAATGGGGCTGTGCTCAGTAACTTCGAGCTGCATACGTACCTACTTAGGTAGGATCAAGCCTCTTCGTAGTTCTTAGTGGTTATACTCCTCAATCTCGTGGACTTTAGAGAGTATTTAGTAGTTCTAGTTCTCAGAGTGGAAACCAGATTCTAATCCGTTCAGTTACGTATTTATAAAGATCTTAGTTGGGCCATGGGCTCGCTTGTACTGGGCTTGGCTGGAGGCCCACAAAGGCAACACATTAATATTGCTTTTATTTTCTACTATTTATTAAATTACCGTAATACCCCTAATCACAATTGGGGACCCATCAGTATCCTTTTTCCATGATTTATGGAGACTTTTATTTTTTCCAGAATATGACAAAGGGAGGAAGGGAGCAATTTCAATAATTATATGATATGACTTGCACGATTATATATGGCATGATAGATTTTTCCATTATATATGTCTGAAATTGAGGGTTGCTCCAAGAATTTTGGTTGAGATTTTGAAATGTTGTTCTACACTTCCAAAATTGCAGTCAAAGGCGTAATAATCATTGATTTTAAAGTTATAAACGATGATAAAGATTTATCTTTGCGTGATTTCTAGACCGGGACCAACACTCCCGATCTAGAATAGAATCTCCCCAAACAAACCCATCCAAAAAAAGAAAGCTAAGAAACTGATATAGTAAATATAGATCGTACCCCGTGAGTCGTACGTACATGCCTCGCGTATACGATCCTGGTTATTGAAGTTGATAATATTTGAGGAGTCTTTAGTTAAGAGATACCTATTTGGAAAACACTACAAGACCCGCATGTCATTTAGAAATCGGGTCAAATATATAAATAACCCGGATAATCTGACACACTCATTCATATACACGTGTATGGTATCTCATATGTCACTCCACCATCTGTACAACATGTCAGCTCTATAAATAAAACTCATTAATGACATAAGGGGGACTTTGGGAGAGCTAATTCGTGATATATCATACGACCTAAGTAGATCTGATAGCACGTTCCTATTTTACTAACCGAGCTAAGATAACTCGTAGAGTACTCAAAAGATTATATTGAACTACATTTAGACGTGATCTTATTGAAAGTTACGTAGGTAGCTCAATGAACTTGGGTGCAGTCTATAATCCATCAACAATCCTAAGTTTCCCACTAAACGAACCCACCATCACATTTAAACTTCTAAACCCTAAGACAATCTTCAGCTTGAGGATAACAATTCTTTTTACCAGTAATACCTTACTATTTTTTTTATGTCAAAACCAAATCAAAATTAAATGTCATTCACGAAAATAATATCCTCATAAATCAAGTAGTATATGATTATATTTATGGGATATAGAAAATGTTGATACTTGCCCCCACTCTCTCAGTGTCTGGTTTCTTAATGAAATAATTATATTATTAAATTGAATATTAAATTAACAATCATTATCAGTAATTTAGAATTATATGAATTACAAACAAAAAAACAAAAATTTATTATATAAATAAAATAAAAATGCTCACTTTTCATAACTTGAATCCATAACCACAAAATCATGGAGCCCGAGTTCCCATTTGGACAAGATAGCATAGTACTCTCCTTCGCCAACAAAATTGAAAGTAGGAATTAAGACAAAAAATCAACTTGCCAATTTGGTCAAAACAATTTTAATAAATTGTGCCCACAAAGACCCATTGACCATAAATATTTGCGATGGACATACATCCACGAAACCACTTTACAAATTTTGTATTGATATTAACAAATAATTGAAAATAGTCAAGTTTCTCAGTCAAAGAAAAATAAAAAATAATTAAGAACTAATGTTGTCAATATTTAGGATCAGCAGCTAAAGCAAACGATCGAGATTTCTATTATTAAACTTGCTTAAGCAATAACACAATTATATTAATTAAAGTAATTGAATTTTAATTTTTGTGAAATTGATTCATTTAAAACAATATATATGTATGGATAATTATTTTTCTTAATCAAAATGGTCAATCATTATAATTTGGTCACAATTAGCAATGGTCATGAATTTTGCCCAATTTAACAAATAGTCACACACTCCATTTATCTTATATTTATTTATCACTATTGTACCATGTGGAACTGTTTAATATTAATTAGACTTAATAGCATAACTAAAGTTTCAAACTATATTTATTTCTTTGAGATTTAAAAAATCAATGTAATTGAATGCATCAAGGTGGAGAAAGTATCAACACGGCAACAAAATACATTTTTTCAAGACGAAAATTTATTTTCGTACCATTTTCCAAATGCAAGAAAAACCAAAATGAATGAAATTTTATTCTTTGAAAAAAAATCCCCTAATTTCTCTTTTAATCATAAGTAAAAGTTACCGTATAAAAGAAGTAAAATAAAAATAAAAATCGATAACCTCACCTTTTAGCTTCATAATTCCTTGAGTTTTGCTATATATAAACTTTTGTATATGATTGTTTTAGACCTCTCATAATTAAGGAACTACTTATAATTACTTAACTTTTAAAAATTAATTATATTTATACTTTCTAAATCAAAAAAAAATACAACAAAACTGATCAAATTAAAACGATTTTATATAATATTTTCTTAATTTCTTAGTGTATTTATAAAATAATGTAAATTTCGTGGGAGGTGCATAAAATAAAAGGTCCATGCAGACGACTTCTATATCAATGTTGCAGTCAACTTATGCCATCTCTTAACTGTCAAACCCGTACATTTGTACAATTCCCATTCAAATCCAATCATATATATATATATATATATATATACACACACCATACATAAATCACTTCAACTATTATCTCATCCTGCAAACACACACACCCCACAAAAAGGCCACTTCAAATAATAATATAAGAGCTTAAAATATAGAAGAAAATGGGAAGAAATGGCAATATTAAGAATAGGGTCGATCCTGTTAAGGTTGTCATAATCAACACACAGTATGTAGAAACTGATGCAATCAGTTTTAAATCTGTTGTTCAAAAGCTCACCGGAAAAGATGCTAAAGTGCCGGAAGAAGAGCGGCCAATGTGTACCACTGCACCGGTTATTTCTCGGGTTTTGTCGTTCAGGGATTTTGATCGGATGCTTAAGGATTTGCCCCCACTTGATGAACTATACAATTGTCTTTATGCAGATTAATTTAATTTGTTAACTATTTCGATAAATATTATTTGTTGATTCTTTCTGCCATCTTTTATATGAGATTTTGGTGTATATTTATATATGATCACATTTTCATCTAATCAGGCTGGTGAATTCTACTATTTATTGGCTTTAATTTCTTTCTTTTTTTATGTATATTGTGTATATATGACTACTTATGATTATCCCAAGTTATTATGAAATAATGGAATATTAGCTTATTGATCTTAAGATGATCATACAAGAAGTAGAACTTTTGGCCTGGTTTATGCCTCAGAACCCCGTCAAGACTAGGAAGCATGTTAACCTAAATTAATGTACTTAATAACAAATTCATTCAGCTGGGAAAATTGCATTTTTAATCTCATAAGTTGAGCCATATTTCAAATTGGTCCCAGTATTATGAATATGAAAATGTACAATTTTGGTACAAAATCCCAGTTTCATTGGTTAGTTTTAGAATGAAAATTCCATGTGGTTCTCATATGACAAATTATAGAAACATCAAATGTAATTTTGGCCCTGCAAATTGGGTCATGTATAAATTTGATCCAATATCTTGAGATATAAATGTGACAAACATGTTTTACTTCCATTAAAGAATTAACGAACGTTTGGATTAGGACTAAAATTGTGTCTGTTCTAAATATGTACGATGCAAAGTGGTCACTTTTAAAATATTGTAACCAAAATTATATATAGTATAAGTTTCGGGACTGAAAATAGAACTATAATGGATATACAATTGGATATGAATGTAATAAAAAATCAAATGAAACATAATGTTTTTTAATATTATGGATATAAATCTTTTACGAATAGATATTTTATATATTTTGTAATTAATTAAGGTTCATTACAATAATATATATAAGTTTCGAAATACTAAGACAAATTAGATATATTATATAGAGAGAGAAAAATTATATTGACCTCAGCATTTTTTATCTTAGAAATATATATTGGTATGGATCTCCCCTCCTTAACTTTTTCATTATACTAATTTCGTACGGACTAAATACCTTACCTTTTAATTTTTAAAAGTTAATTTTCACTTATAATGTTTGTGTTTGTGAATGGAAAAATATTAAAAAGATTATTAAATTACATAATAAAAAAATAACTTTCACAACTATTTTTTTTAAATATACAAGTCTAGTCTTTTAAAAATTATATTATATAAACCGAATTTCCTATGTGATTTAAATATCTTATTATTTATGTTCATAAATGTAATCAAAACGTTCTTTTTTATAAAACCAAATAAATTTTTATTAAAAGAATCAAAAGCATGAAAGTAAGAATCTAAAAAAAAATTATATACCTAGTTTTTGTTAATTCAAATATGTTTTTTCCTAATAAATTCAATCATCTCCTCCAAAAGTAATACTACTTTAGTAATATATTCAATTTAAAACAAAAATATTACAAAAAAGGTTAAGTACACTTCTAATATTTACCATGTTTTTTGCTCTTAAATATATATAATTATTTTTTAAATAGTAATATTTAAAAATACAACAATAATTTATTACTATCTCACACAATGGTATAATTTATTAAAAATAAGCTAAAATACAACACATTATAATATTCTTTTTTGTTATTGAAGTAGGTTTTCTTAATTTTACCTAAATTGTCGTTATGAATACCAATTTATACCGAATATAATACAAAAAAAAAGTTAAAAACTTTTTCTTATAGAAGATTGTCATAAAATTAATAATCTAGTGTAACAAAATAAACATAATCAAAATAATAATAACTTTTTTTTATCACAATGGTTGATAGAAGAGTTCAAATTAATATTTAAAGTAATATTCTGTAATAAAAAGATTCACAAATGAAATTTTTTTTTCTTATTTGTTTAAATAGAAAGTTGTATAAGATGTATAGTTAGATTTTCAGAAGATCTATTATTTGTTTTTTTTTTTTTTTTGGGACGACGGGAGAAACCGGCAACCGCTACACTTTCGGGCGCGCATTGGGTAAACCTCGCTCTTGTATAATAGCCTGCAAACCACACAAGAATGAGAAACCAGCATAGATTGTCCATAGCTTATAGGCTCACAGTAGAGAAGACAAATAGGTATTCCCGCAATGGGAATCGAACCCGTGACCAAGGCCACAGAATTCAGATGCCCTACCAAAAGAAATCTTATATAATAAGTCAATATGAAGCTACATATTATGTTTACTTTAATAGTCTTATTAAATAACAATAAGCTATTTTTTTATAAATACATTAAAATGACATGCATCATAAAGACAGATGATATCGAAATTCACACATAACCAGTCATATTGAAATAATGTATTTATAAATGAAATTCAAAGTAATAGAATAATTTATTAATGTGTCAAAATTTTGACATCTTCCTTTCATAATTGAATCTTCCACGAGACAATTATTTTCTTCTTTGTGTAATCGTGGGCATGTCATCCCACACATCATCAAACTCTCCTCTAAATTAAAAAAATTAATTGGTTCCGATTTCGATGTTTAATATTTATTTGGTCTCTCGTGTTGTGAGTCGTATGTGCAATTTACACTGGTGTAACTTTTTTGCGTGATTTGCAGGCAATTACATAAGAACGAGGTTTATCTAATAAGCAGCTTAAGAATAGCGGCCGTGAATTTTCTTCGTTAAAAACAACTCCAATTGAAAATATTTTTTAGTTAATTGAAAAAAATATTATAAATTGAACTAAATGTACCAATTTTTCGAACTTATTATTTGCAAGTGAAACAACTTAAAAATATGAGAACCTCTGAAGCATAGCAATTTTGCATTATTCTTAAAGATCATCATATTCATCCAACTCATTTTATCCTTCAATTTAACTACGATATATTTTATATCAATATATGTTAGTGGGCCTAGCCCTAAACTCTAAACCCAACAATTTTAGTGGGCTTTTTAAGGTGGGCCTGAGCTGAACTATAGCCCAGCTCAGATTACTGTTTAACTGGAGTAGTGGGCCTAGCCCTACCTGTTCTTTGGATTGTTGAAGATTGAAAAATTTCAATTAGGGCCTAAGGGATTCAAACCCAACAAGTTATCAATTCAAAACTATTTTTAAGACAAGACTGAAGTTTTATCCTTATTTCTAATTTTTATAAGATTATTCAATATTTTAGAATATTATTGGATCAACTTTGTGGAAGAAAAGGACATTCAGAATTAAAAAAAAAACTCCATATTAAAAAAAGAAAAAAAGTTCAAGATTTTTAAATCAACGAGTACAAATATACAATTGGAATGAATATTACGATATCTTCCACTATAGTTGGACAAGAAAGTATTAATTGGTTAAGAAATAAAGATTAGGTGCAACTAAATATTCCTGCCACATTATTATTAAAAAACATTACTAATCTCTTCTTATTTCATACATAGCAAATTCTGTTGGAAATCTTGATTAAGTAAATTGTGTTTAGCACGATTTATCTAAAGATTTAAGTGAATTTCGTATATGTCTTTGGCTCAAATTATTCTACGTTTCGAGTAGATAAATTTAGAGTATTTAATTACTCAAATCCGATTTCGGGTGAATGAGAAATTAATTAACAAAGTGTGTCACTTAAAACGTTGTTCATAATTGGAATCAATTTATCGATTGATACATATACGATTAAATGATCAACAAATCATACAATCGACGGCCGCGATTGTATGAAACAAAGTTCATTTAGTTTGAGGACTAAAATGTTCAAGTCGAAAAATTGAAGGACCAATTTGAAAGGACGTTCGAGATTGAAAAGTTTTGGGGTCAAAACATAATTTATAAATGTTTTGAATGTGTGCAACTTTTGGAGGTTTGATGGAGGGGTGCTTGTCTAAAGGACATGACTCTCCTACAATTTATGAAAAGTTGTAACTTTTATCTAAAGGACATAATTCTCCTACACTTTATGAAAAGTTGCAACTTTTGTCTAAAGGACATAACCCTCCTACGATTTATGGAAAGTTGCAACTCTTAACTCAAAACTCTTCATTATCTATAAATAGACCCTCCATTTGTGGAATTAAAACACACCAAAAATCATTTTTCTCTTCTCTCTTTTTATCCTAAATACTAATATGAGTATTTTGAGAATTCATTGCATATTAAATGTCTAGAGATGCATTTAATTTATACGAGTTCATAGAGAGAGTTTGGAACAATATTTTGTTCGCTAGACTCGGGAATTTGTAGTGGTACTATTGCCGAGGAGATGCATTTAATTTATACGAGTCCATAGAGAGAGTTTGGAACAATATTTTGTTCGCTAGACTCGGGAATTTGTAGTGGTACTATTGCCGAGACGCCGTCGTTGTATCTTGGGAGACAATTGCCGTATTCCGTAACCACCAAGAGCGGGGCAATATTGTCTTAAGGAGAGCGAGTAATCAAAACTCGTGCCTCGACGTTTCATTTTGCATCTTCATAAACACTGCCCGTTACGCTCCTACTAGATATTTCCCAACAACTTAAGACAATACGAGTGTTTCTTGAAGATGATGATATCCGACGGAAAAATGATGAAATCAAGAGAAGAATTTCGTTTTATGTCATAATTTAAAATTTATTTATTTTATGACTAATTCGTATTTGAATATTTTGTAGTAAAATTCAAACCGATCAAAGGAACTTTCGAACATCCGTGGTGTCAAAGATTCTATCAAATACGTGGAAGCTATTAAAGGCGAAATTTTGGTTACAAAACAAATTCATGAGATAAGTTCATTATGTGAATTATCGATTTTCGCTCGTTTACATATTATGTTGAATAATATTTTATCCTGTGATTTATTCTTGAGAAAGAATAAATAACTATGCTTGCTTGATATATGAAGCATGATTAAAATGATCATTCCAATCATGAGCTTGTTATGAGCATGTGGGACATATAATATTTAATTATATTATATACTTATGATTTATTCTCGATAAAGAATAAATGTGTACATGCTTAGTATTACTTTATTTTGTGACACATATAAAGTAATGGTTTTGTAAAATTTCTTTCGGCTTATGAATAAATGCAATAAATGTAATTCTTTAGAATAAAACGTGATCACAATGAATGAAGAAATGCATTATTTAAATAAAATGATTTAAATTAGATGCATGTTCTTTTCGTGTGATAGAGACGTTTATTTAAAGAATAATTATTGTATTTTTTTTAAGTTTTTGTTGTTTCATTTAGCGAAAGAAAATTGAGTTTGGTTTTAAGAATTTAAAACCAATGTTGTGGAATATCGTCACTATAAACCTATAAGGTTGCTAAGTGAGAATAATTCCAAATGTTTCATATTATGAAACGAACTTTCCCAAGAGAAGAAATGGAAAGGACTTATTGCAAAGTATACAACTTGGTCAAGAATAAAGAATGTTAATTATCGGAGTAAAATCGAGAAAGTCGATCAAACGTCCGAAATTAAATTCAAGAAAATGACTTTAAAGCTATGGAGAATTTGGTCAAACCAAATCTAGTGTTGGTGTACTGACAATAGTCAAAATGAAGATAAAAACAATTTCATTTCGAGGGAAAAACCACTAACGTGGTAAGATGAATCATGCTAGTGATGATCAAAGTCAATCATTGATTGACAACCCGAACCATGTTGATGGTGGGTGTTTGTCTAGGATAACTCAAACTATATAAATGATGGGTGATTATGTAGACAATATGGACCACACAAATGGTGGGTGATTGTCAAAACAAACTGAGCTAGACAAATAGTGGATGATCAGTCACTAAATCCAAGCTAGGCAAATGGTGGGTGGTCGAACCTCACGCTTCCGACTGCAGTATCTAACGCCTATTATGGAAGATAACTCAGCGAATGGTGGGTCGACAATGGTGATACGCACCGATATGAAATATCCGATAGTCCTAATTAAGATTAGCGGGTATTATTAATTGGCTAGATCTTGTGCCACAAACTTCGATACGTTATGATCATAAGCCGGCAATCGAAAAGGCACAGATTAGCACGTCTAAAATTAAAATTATTAAGCAGTGATCTTTAGTGGCATTGTCTCTATTGATTAAGAAAAATCAAAAGAGAATATATGGATCCAATTGTATGCCTAAAAGATCAAATATACTGCATATCTGGAGGAAGGGCTTAAAGACTACAAGTTAAGAACGGACATAGTGGAAACCCAACCTTGTTGACTGGAGATCCCAAGATCTTGGTTCAATGGGACAACTAAATTATGAAAGTTCAGAAATGCACTTGGGGAGTATAATACTCTTGCCCATTCCTAGGATAATCAAGTGCAACCTACAGAGTGTAGCAAAAGGTTAAGCTATGACTTTTAATGACTCCTAACTGTCTAAGTGTGAGACGCAACAAAGTGGGGTATGGTAGGATACTCTTATAGGAGGTCACCTATGTAAGTGTGAAGTGGGGCCGCTTCAAATTGAAACACTTATGAATCCAAGTGGTGTTCCATGGCCAAAACGGACCCAACCGAGAACAAAAATTGTTAGAGAAGTTATTGTGTGAGTATCATTGTCTTGGTTTACACAAACGGCTGACCAGTTCAAGACATCGCGTTCACTGGGGAGCCAAGTAAATCCGATGGTATTTCACTAAGGAAGGTTCAAAGCCAAAAGCTACCTATCCTGATGCAATAGATTTTTCCCAACAAATTCGATACAACTATACGTATACAGTATATATTAAATAGGAAACAAAGCTATCTATAACTAGGATAATCAAAAATACTGCATAAGTAATTAACTTTTATTTTAAATGATAACAGAACTATGATAAAATTATGTTTAATAGTTAATAGAGAAATGAAAAGATGCATTAGTCAAAAATTATTTGATTGCAATTATAAATGAGGTTGATATCCTAAATGATTTATTTTCAAGATGTTTTTTTGAACGATTCCAATAAAAAAACCCAAAAATACCCTTAGTCATCTTTTAGAATTACCAAAATCACTCATAGAAACTATACTTGAATATACTGCAAAGAGTTGTTGGACCAACAATTTTAACGATGCAGAATAATTAATTACTAATTTAAGCGCAAAAACTAAATAAATTAATATTGGCAAGATAGAAATATAGAATTCAACATGATATTATATGATTCATAAATTAAAACCAAATTTTATTCATCTTTTTATTTGCAATCTTTTTTGGCTTCAGTTTGAAAAATTTAGGAAGAAATTAGTTTAAAAAATATTCATCTTTCTTAAACAATAAAAAAGAATATAAGTTGTCAAAATCACTTTCGTAAATCAAACAAATATCTTAGCTATTTTAATCCAACCTTAATGATTATATAAAATATATTTAATTTGCATATTATATTATATTTTTGAGTTATATGAGTAAATTAGTGATCATAATTTTTAAATATATTGATATAATCTTTTAATAGTAAATATCACATATCAATTATCAAGTGTGTAGAATTACAGAATGTAATCTTGGAAGGAATTTCATTAATGATCAAAGTAAAATACAACGGTCTTAAACCAGCTTAACTAAACTAATAGCTATTTATATCATAGCTAACATAATAACAAGAAGGGTATATCAGTCTTTTACTACTCTATAAGCCTTATATTACTTAACACCCCCCTCAAGGTGACTGGCTTGTAGAAAACAGATTAATGACCCCAAAGGTTGATAGCAGCAGGTCAGCTTGATCTCTACTAAATGCCTTAGTAATTAAGAAGATCAACAGGTTGTCTTTTGGTAGGAATATAATGTGTAGCAATGACACTTTCTTGAATCTTATCCCGAATAAAGTGGCAATCTAATTCAATGTGTTTCGTACGTTCATGGAAGACAGGATTAGATCCCAATTGAATAGTTGAACTACTATCAGAGTAGACAAACACAGGAGCAGTGTGAGCAACATGCAGATCTTTTAGGATGTTGAGAATCCAAATGACTTCGCATGTGACAGTTGCTAAAGCCCTGTATTCAGCCTCTACAGAAGACCTTGACACCACAGCTTGCTTCTTTGTCTTCCAAGAGACCAAAGAATCCCCTATTTGCATAGCATACCCTGTAATGGACCTTCAAGTCATGGGACAGGAAGCCAATCTGAATCACAGTAGGCCTTAACTTGCACAGAACTGTTAGCTGACAAGAACAAACTCAAACCAGGCTTACCTTTGAGATATCTCAACACCATAAACACATCATCTAAATGAGATTGTTTGGGCTTATGCATGAACTGTGTGAGAATGTGAACAGAATGACTAATGTCATGTCTGGCAAGACAGAGATATAGAAGTCTACCAACAATCCTCTCATAAAATGAAGCATCACTCAACATGGGATCCTTAGAATCAGAATCAATGCCAACATCATAGTCATAGGAAGTAATTCTTACATTAGTTTCAAGAGGTGTGCCAACAAGTTTACACCCCAACATACCTGTCTCAGTAAGGAGTTCCAAGATAAACTTTCTTTGATTGAGGCATATCCCTTTGGCAGACCGTGCAACCTCAATCCCTAGAAAATACTTAAGTTCACCTAAATCTTTCATAAGAAATATGTTATTGAGATAAGACTTACAATCAGAAATCATGGATTCATTATTTTCTGTAATGAGAATATCATCAACATACACAAGGAGAACAAGAGTGCTACTACCATGTGTTTTTACAAAAAGTGAATAATCCCCTTTAGATTGAACAAAACCATGTAAGTCTAAAGCTTCACTAAACTTTTTATTCCATTGTCTTAGGGCATGTTTAGATCAACTATACTTCAAGTATGATTCACATCTAAAGCATGAATTTCTTTTGTCATAGCTTCCTGCCATTTGGGGCTTAAAGAAGCTTCTGTAAAGTTCTTAGGAATATGTTCATTGGATATGAAGCGAGGAAGGCTTTGTGTTCAAAGGAGATTAAATCATACTGTAGAAAGTTGGATATATAGCAAGTAGAGTGTGTGATAGTAGGTGAGGTATTGTCCAGATAAGGAGTATAGTAGTCTTTAGCCCAGAAAGGAGGATGACTAAGTCTATTAGACCTCCTTAGAGCCTCAGGGGATTGTACATAAGCAGGCTGATGAGAGTCAGGTTTTTGCAAAGCAGGCTGATGAGACTCAGGATTTTGAGGAGCAGGAGCATTTTCAGAAATGAATTGGTCCACAGAACCACTGTCACTAGGTGAGTGCAGAGGGATATTTTCCTTACTGACAGTGTGATAAGGCAAGACAAGATCATTGAGATATTGATGATTATCAGTAGAAACAAACTGATCATTTAGAGTGTTACATTGATCAACAAAAGGTAAGGTGTTTTCATGAAACACAATATCTCTAGCAACACAGAAAGTATTATCTTGTAAATACAACAATTTGTACCCTTTTTGAGTATTAGAATAACCAACCAAAATACATGCCTACTCTTTTCATGAAACTTATCACTATTAGGAAGGATTTTAGCATAACACAAGCAACCAAAAACCCTTAAGTGATCATAATCAGGCAGAGTATTAAACAATCTGAAATAAGGAGTTTCACCATTTATTAAAGGTGAAGGTGTTCTATTTATAAGATGAACAACAGTTAATACACAATTACCCCACAAGTTAATTGGCACTTGAGAATGAAACTTCAAAGCCCTAGCAACATCCAAAATGTGTCTGTGTTTTCTTTCCACAACTCCATTCTGTTGTGGTGTATAGACACAAGTACTTTGATGCACAATACCTTTGGATTTAAACAATTTGGTGCATTCAGTGCTAAAGAAATCCCAAGCATTATCAGTCCTCACAGTTTTGATGTGAGAGTCAAACTGAGTTTGAGCTAAGCCACAAAGTTTGTAAGTAATTGAACAACTTCAGTTTTAAATTTCATGAGAAACACCCAGCAGAACCTAGAAAAATCATCTACTATAGTGAGAAAGAATCTTTCTTAATTATAGGTAGGCTCTTTGTAGGGGCCCCAAATGTCAACATGAATAAGTTGAATTTTTTTGAAGTTTTAGATTTGTTTGAAGGAAATTGAAGCCTTGTTTGTTTAGCTAAAGGACAGATATGACAAATACTATGCTTCAAGGAATTTTTATCAATGTTCAACTGAGGTAACCACTGAAGTCTAGCAAAGGACATGTGTCCTCCTAATCTTCAGCGCCACATATCACATTTATTCTTAGTGAGGTCTCTATTATTTCTATTACACAGAACATTATTGCATATGTAGTCATCATCTGTAGCTTTATAGTTTCCTTCAAGATAGTATAGGCCTCTAGTCAATATACCAGTGCCCTTTGTCTCTCCATTCCTGAGATCCTGTATCAAGCAAGTTCTATGATAGAAACTTATACTATACTTATTGTCAGCCAAGAGCTTAGAAACAGAAATAAGACTAAACTCAAAATCAAATATAAAGAACATTTAACAAAACAAGGTCTTTGCTTAAGGTTATGTTCCCTATATGAGTGACAACACTTAAGTTACCATTGGGGAGCTTGACTTTGAGATTTTGGGTACACTTAGATATAGTATTGCCAAAGAGACTATACTTATGTGTGATATGATGATTAGCCCCAGAATCAATAATCCAGGCATCCTTATCACTATGCTTATCAGATGAAAAATTAAGACATACCTGCAAGAGTAGTTGTATTAGATTTCTCCTCTCCAGTATTGCCAAGTTGAAGTATCTGGTGGTATTGTTGAGCAGTGAACATGCTAGTGTTCACCTGCTGATCAAAACAATCTTGATCTTGAGAGTATTCTGTAGCCGTTTGATTAGCCCTTAAATCACCTCTGCCCCTACCTTGACCACCTCTACCTGATCTGCCTCCTCTCCTACACCTCCCTCTACCTGGAGGATAACCAATGACCCTATAGCATGTGTCTTTCGTATGGCCATTGTAATTACAGACCTCACATTTCAATTTGCTTTTATCTGGTTGAGAGGAAGTGTCAGAGGTCAAGTTTGTAGTAAATGCAGCAGATTCTTGAACTCCATAACTTGTTCCAATGTGTCTTTGACCTTCTTCATTGCACACCATGGAGAAAACTTGAGCATGAGTAGGGATATGTGTCATCATAAGAATTTGAGACCGAGTATGTCCATCATATTCATTGAGACTAGGGGTGTTCAAACGGTTATAGCCGAACCGAACCGAATTTTCGGTTAACCGAAAATTCGGTTAGGAAAAAATCGTAACCAGAACGGTTCGGTTATGGTTATAACCGAACCGATTTGAGAACGGTTCGGTTACGGTTATAACCGAATAGGTTCGGTTATTTTCGGTTAACCGACCGATTAACCGAATTTCGGGCATTATTTTTTTTCGAGAATTAATTTGAATTTTGGGCTGCTTGACCTATTTGAATACACAAAAATCATTACAACTTAAAATACACAAAGATTATAAGTTACGACTTACGACAAAGATAATATGATCATAATTATTTATTTATGTGAGATTAATTAAGTTCTACTTAGGGGAGATTAATTAAGCTCATCATGATGTACTTTTACATCTAGTTTGATCATAGTTTGATCATAATTAATATGATCAAACTCACTGTTTATTAAATAATTAATTAAGTTAGACTTAATATTTATGAATTTCCGTCAAACATTACAATTGAAGCAAATGAAATTAATATTACATATATAGGGAGTTTGGTAAAGCCTGATAGATCATCAGCATTCAGCAAGATTCATATCAATGGTGGGATATCTTGACAAGAGGTGGGAATCAAACAAAACTCAAAAGCATCAGAAATCCAACCAGCAAGTATGATGCAATAGTGGCTATGAATTCCTCGAGACAAATATAAAAACGACAAATATTACTATATAAGTACTAAGTAGTGCCAAATGCCAATGTACCATAAATCCATAATACTATCATAGTCTATTGTATTTAGTACCATTACAAACCAATAGCATAACATCATTAACATCAACAAGTCCAAATCTTCAACAAAGTACATAGATAAAGAAATTAACAACCAATACATCCCGAAAGCACATTGAATCATCAAAAGTCAAGACAACACCATGATCATCATTCATCCATATTCAACCACTAGCAAGAAGCAACTAGCTCTAGCTGCATAAAAAACTAATAGTATGATTAAAAGTTAAAAGTGAAAGCAAATTAATGAATATTGAAACGGTAAAAGTAATGAAAATATACTTGGAAAAAAGAAAATCTTACCAAATACCAACTCTTTTATTTTCATAAATCACAATCCAAGAATATTCGATTCAGCTCCTGCTCTAGGAGCCGTCTCTAAAATTACAACCAATGAAATAAGTTACATATAATTAGAGTTTTAGTATATAATTAAAAAGATCAAGATAGTATTTGCATTAAATTAAGGGAAAATTACAAATACCTCCCCTAACTAATGTCGTAATTCCAGAAAACACCCAAAAACGACCATAATTACAAATACCTCCCCTATTTTGTATTTTGCCTCCCCTGCCCGTTTTTTCGGTCAGCTTTTTGCTGACGTCAGCGAATTTTTTTTGTGGTTTTCCTATTTTACCCCTGATGATGTCATCAATTGGTGACGTCATCCAATGTCATATATTTTTTGACGAAAATACCCTTAGGGGGTGTAAATGTAACATTTTTTTCTTGGCTATGCTATGATTGTTATAGGGGTTATCTATGTTATTGTTTGATCATTTGAGGGGTTTCAAATGTAATATGTTCGAATGATTTATCAACAAGATAATTCACAAGTTTATCCACATGCAAGTCTTTCATGTGATTTTATCCAACCACACTTTCTGCACAAATTCCAAATATTTACGAACACCCTAAAAATATTTTTGTTTCAATTCCAAATAAAACAAGATCCAAATCTACAAAATATAGGGTTCATACACAAAATCGGGAAAAATTGTAAATCAAAATCTGAACATTAAAACAACAAAATCGAAAGGGTAAAAAAGAAATTCAAAATTAAAATAGTTCAATGGCAACTTCAAATTCCAAACACAATCCCCAGATTTCGACTTTTCTTGTCCTTCCTTGCTTACTGCTCAAGGCCCTTAGGCTGAGCCAATTCATTCCATTTATATCGATCTGACCTATTAAGCGATAATAGCAGATGAGGATTTCTTATAATTGAAGAAAGCAAGACTTTTCCTGAGGCTGCCCTATTCGGATCGTCCCTATGTCCCAAGGTCTGTAGTGAGTTTGAGTTCCGACCCCTCACTTCCTCAATTGAGAAGCTAGAAGTAGTTTATCAGTCTTGCGCGGGCCACTCCTTTGAAAATGGAAAGACGCAAGGGCTTAGAAAATGATTTATTTCTTCCTCTTTAAATTCTAGCAGTTTATTTAAATCGCTTTAACAGAAACTTTAAGAAACCAGAAATTCGGATTTTAGCAATAATTTCACAAACACTTTAGGAGACAAAATTAAGTGAGCAAATTAGCATTTGCGTCTGACCTGAAAAACTCACTTCAGGAGACTTCTAGTTTATTTATTAGGTACATAAATGTCTGTTGAAAGTTTGAAACTCAGGCCAAAGATTAAGATCTGGGAATCCAAAGCCGCATGTGGATTTTCGGTTTTCAAAGACATAATCTTTCTGTATTATATATTGTATCTAAAATTTTGCGTTTTTGGTTCGGTTCTGCAAGCCCATAAAACAGAAAACGAATGAAAACTCAGAAAAAACGAAAACCAAACCAAATTTTAAAGTTCAGTTCGAAGGATTAATCAAACTGTGCACACCCCTAACTTTGAACCCAAAGCACCACATACCCTCTGGTCTACCAAAAACAGCCAAAATACTGGAAATATCGATCAACAATCTAATTTAAATAAACTACTAGAATTTAAAGAGGAAGAAATAAATCATTTTCTAAGCCCTTGCTTCTTGTAAATCGATCAACAATCTCGCACCTTCCGTCATTCCCGACCGGCGGCGCTCTCGTAAGGCGCGATCCATAAGAAATAGAGAAGGGGAATCGCGTCTTGCTTTGTTTTGGCTCGATCCCTGGATTCCTTCAAAAAGAAAACTGAAATCGCTGCGTACCTGGGGGATCCAAGAACTTAGAACTTAAAGCACGGGAATAAAGATAGGTTTTGGATCGGACTGTGTGGGTGAAAATCGAGTGAAACGTGAGATTCAATTGAGGAAAACAGAATTAATTGGGGAATGGGGATTGAATTTCTAGGGTTTGGGGTTGAGCCATCGGAGAAGAAGAGATTAAAAAAATTCCTATTATTATGGGAATTGGAAAATATATACCCATTTATGGGTTTTTAAAATTGGAAAATAAAAATATATTTATAAAATAAAAGTAAGGGTATTTATGTCCATTCAGAAATTATAATTATCAATGTTTTTATAATTTATTTTTTCTCAAAAATTGTAGGGGCATTTTGGTATTTTCACCCTTTCGGGCAGGTAAAAATAAGGGCAGGGGAGGCAAAATACAAAATAGGGGAGGTATTTGTAATTATGGTCGTTTTTGGGTGTTTTCTGAAATTACGACATTAGTTAGGGGAGGTATTTGTAATTTTCCCTTAAATTAATTTATGTCATACCTTTCTCAATTTTTGCCATAAACTCAAAATCCTCCTCAATAGTCCTTATCGGGGTTTGTCGAAGCCAATCCTGAGTACAAATAAGAGCTTGTGAAGATTTTGCAGATAAAGAAGCTCTAAAGTCGTCAATAATACGCCCTCCCGTGATAAAACAAGATTCTGAAGCCCCAGTTGAAATCGGCATAGCAAGCAAATCACGTGTTAGTCTAAATAAAACGGGAAATCTTGGACTATGCAGTTTCCACCACTCGAGAATATCGAAATCATCGCTGTCTTTCTCAATACGTTCACTTAGATACATATCTACCTCTGATTCATCCATGCATCCGGTCTATGATATCATTTGTTGATACTTTTTTCGATGAGCTCGTATTACCCTCCTTTCTTTTTCAGCCTACTTCCAGATGAATCACTTGAGGGTGAGATACACCCGGATGAAGAGCGTGATGATGTCTCTGTGGAAGAAAATGCAATCTTGTACTCCTCAAAAGCATCATATAGAGCATTTTTTTGCCAAGTTTCCCATTTTCTCTCCATTTTCATTTCCGCAAATGTTCTTGAAGACATATTGTACATAGTTCAACTTAGGGGTGAAAGTCGAGCCGAGCCGGCTCGAGCTCGATCAAACGAGCTCGAACTCTTAATCGAGCTCGAGCTTAGTCCTCTCCTGAAAAAGCTCGCGAGCCCGGGTCGTGAGCTTTTTAATTTATAAAATATTTTTTTTAGTATTAATAAAAAAATATTAAATAACTAAAAAATAATAAATAAATTCAAAAAATGGAAGAACAGGAATTGGGAACTGGTCGCAGAAGAAATCATCTGCAAAATGAAAACCCTAAATCTCCTTTCTTCAATAGTTCAATTTCCACCTCCATCCTCTTTTCTCTTCCACATCTCTTCACCATCGTCTTCGACTCCATCCACCTCTCTTCACCATCGTCTTCGACTCCATCCACCTCTCTTCTTCACCGTCGAGAACACCACCGCGTCACTGTTGATAACATCTGGCTGCGTCTGCTTCATCTCTTTCATCTACACTTCTTTGCAAAAATGGAAAACGTCACGACGGAAGGTAAGTAGCTATGATTTGCTTCTTATTTCCCAAACTTCCAATGCATTTCAAGCCTTAATTTGCTAGCTCGGCTCGAGCTCGGACTCGCGAGCCTGGGTTCGAATCGAGCTCGCGAACCGAGCCGAGCCAATTTATTTACTACCGAGCTCGAGCTCGAGCCCTCAAAATCAAGCTCGACGAGCTCGAGCTCTTGTATTGAGTTTCGAGCTCGAGCTCGAGCCCAGAAAAATTACCAGGCTCGGCTCGAGCTCGGCTCGTTTACACCCCTAATTCAACTTGTGACGAGGGTCAAGAATCACAGAGACATATAATAACATGTTCATTTTTTCCATGTTTCCCCAATATTTATCAAACATAGACTTCATTTGCGCTGCCATTCGTGCCAAATCTTCATCACCATTATCAAGCCATTCTTTCAAGAGAAAATCAACATCACTAATTTCATCCAAAAAAGTATTAGTTGTCACATAGAATGACCCAGAAATACGTAGAGTAAGATCATAAAAATGTTGCAACACTCTCACCAATCGTTTGGCAACCTCCCAATTTTGTTTTGTAGGCATACCAGACCTCCCATATGGTCCACCCGGTAAGAAGTCAGAACGGAAATCTGCATCATACACCTCATACCTCTCAAATACACCCTAAAAAATCACCGCCGTCTCTAGCATCTTAAAAACAGAGCTCCAGAACATCTAAAGACAACATCTTCTTGCTTTCAATCTTTTCCTCAACAACAAATTCATGGAATTTTCTTAATCAAGCAGGCGATTGTTTCATATACCTCACCACTAAACGAATGCGCTCAACTGATTCATTCACATCTTTCAAGCCACCTTTAACAATTAAATTTACAATATGAGCCATTCATCTCATATGCAAAAAACTTTCCATCCAAAATTGCAGTGCCCCAACTAACAAATCTTCTTCGTAAATAAGCAATAGTAGTATCATTAGAAGAAGCATTATCAACAGTAATAGTAAAAATCTTATCAATTACCCAGTCAAGTAGACATTTTTAAATCAAAAGACCCTAATCTTCACCTTTATGAGATTCACATGGAATGAAGTTAAGAATATACTTGCGCAATTTTCATTCATCATCAAGAAAATGACCAGTTACGCACATATAGGTGACTCTTTGATTTGACGTCCATGTATCGGTGGTCAATGAAATTCTTTGTCCATGCCTTCTTAAGTAATTTTTCAATTTATCTTTTTCATCATAGTAAAGCTGAAGATAATCTCTTGCTATAGTAGTTCTCGATGGAATGAATAATTGCAGGCATGCAGCTAATACAAAGAGCCTAAACCCCTCATTTTCTACAAACTTGAATGGCAACTCATCAATAATAAGCATACGAATTAATGCTCTTCTCACAACTTCTTGATCAAATTTCCAATTTGTAGGCACGTGTTCCCCAGTTACACTTTGACAAAAGCTTTGAATTGTATGATTATCATTCAAAAAAATATTGTCAGGATGATTTTTGCAAAGTTTCATGTGACCATTCATATTTGATGTTCCATTATTTTTTGAATTACATGCATAATCTCCCTTATCACAATGCATGCACTTAGCCCTTTTTTACCATTTTTGTCAAAGTAGATGGTGAAGTATTCCCACGCTTTAGCCCTTTTGCCTTTCGGTTCATTCACTTTTCTCTTTAATCCTTGTCCTTCTTCATCTGAATTCGGAGTAGAATGAGTCGCTGTTGGAGATGAAGGGGGTGAATATTCCATGCCAACTCGATTTTCACTTGACATGTTTCCCTAAAAATCAAATCCACAAGCTAAATTAATACACCCGACTCAACTTATATAATTACATATAACAAGTGTTATGATCACAATAAGCATAATATGTTTAGTTGAAAATATCTACAGATCATCTATACACTCTAATTCTGTTCATTATGCAGAAATGTTTAGTTGCTTCCAAGAAAAATCAAGCCAGAAATCAGATTTGTGCAATTTGATTCTGCACAACGATATAACCAAAATCATGATACTAATTGTAAATTAATCTTAGTGAAGACGGATTAGAACAAGTTTGCAATGAGGAGCTTCGAAAACTGAAGCTTCAATTCAAAGTCTGGAAAAATGACTGAAGTTGTTCTCTATTATAAAAAGCTTATAAATAAGAACGATTATGATAAGGTTCCAATGTTACATTATTTAGCCAACATCAAGATTATATCAATATCATACATAAATTGAAAAGCTGGAGACTAAACCTTAAACTCACAATGAAGAACTGAAGAAAGCAGCGATGCGCCGGTGGTGGTGCGGTGCGCCAGTGGTGGTGCGGTGCGCCGGTGCGGTGATGGTGGACTGGTGGGTTTGGGGTCGGTGATTGTGAATCGGTGATTGATGGCTGTGATGGTTTGTTTGTGGGTTTGAGAATTGGGATGAAAATTGAAAGATAAAAATTAGGGTTATAAACTATTATATTATGGCCCAAATATATCGGTTATGGTTCGGTTAGACTAACCGACCCCAAATAATCGAACCGTAACCGAAACTGATTTTTTTGAAAATGGTTAACCGTAACCGAACCGAAATGATTTTGTTTCGGTTAAGGTTTGAACCGATTTAGTCGGTTTCGATTCGGTTCGGTCGGTTAGTCTATCCGTGCACACCCCTAATTGAGACCCATAAGGAAGGTCATCATCTTGAGTTGCTGCATATAGTCAACATACTCCTTAGTGACTTCTTTGGCAGGGCTTGGAATGAGCGATTCGTACTCGTCCCAGAGATGTTTCAATTTGGAATAGTACTCGGTAATAGTATTGGATCCTTGCGAAATGGTGTTGATCTGCTTGTATAGAGAATATATTTGAGCACCATTGACCTTACCATATCGCTCTTTAAGGTCTTTCCAAATCATGGCTGCGGTTTCACAATAGACAACACCATGAACCAATTCTCTTGATAGAGACCGAGTTATCTAAGACTTGACAAAAGCATTACATCTCTTCCACAGGTGATAGTTCGGAGATTCTTCACCAGGATTCATACATTCTCCCGTGATGAATCCTAATTTATTCTTAGCTTCAAGAGCCACTACCATTTCACGACTCCAAATCTTGAAATTCCCACTACCTTTTAGGGTTTCGGTGACCAAATCAAAATTTTGGGAATCGGAGGGGGAGATATATAATGGATCAAAGAAATCAATTTTTCCGAGTGTATGTGTACTTACCACCCCCATTGCACCTTTTGTGTCGCCGGAATCTGCCATCTTAATGGCTTCAAGAAAAAAAGGCAAACAAGACACACAACAACAATCGATTGGCAAGAACACGATCGGATGGAAAAATTGCACAGCGGAAGAACACAGAACCGAGCACATTAATGTGTAGCCGTCTTCAAAGGATCGACTCCATGGATGGCTCTGGCGCCATGTAGAATTACAGAATGTAATCTTGGAAGAGAGAAAAGAATAGAAATTCCATTAATAATCAAAGTAAAATACAACGGTCTTAAACAAGCTTAAGCAAACTAATAACTATTTATATCATAGCTAACATAATAACAAGAAGAGTATATCAGTCTTTTACTACTCTATAAGCCTTATATTACTTAACAAAGTGGTATCCAATGTGTTAAAAATATGGTGATTTTTGGACTTGCTATGTAGTATGAGCTGATTCTATCAAACAAAATTTAAAATTATGAGTAATAATAATAATTAATGTATTACTTTACTCCTATAAAAAGCTTAGGAATTAGTGTACATTTTATACTAACATTGTAGTACAAGATAATGCAGTTGGTGGTTAATACGGTTAGGTTTCATTAGGCAGTGTGCGATTCCTTTAAATCTGGACACGTACTATGTCAAGTACGAAACCGATTAACCCCTAGCCAAGTAGATGGACCAAACATATTTAGTTAAAAACAAAAGATTTTGCAAAATATTAAAAGTATTTAAATCCACTCATTGTTGTTCATCACGATTAGTGTATCTTATTTCATTCGAGTTGAATAGGTTATAAGAACATAACAAACTTAAAAGTTTGTAAAGTTTGTAAAATATAGTGTATTATTTATTTGACAATTTTTTAAAGTAAAAGCTAATAAGATTCCAAGAAAATATCTTAAATAATATCTATATTATTTATAATTAATGTGTACGTTTGACCAGGAAATATACTTTTAAAGAAATAGTATTTCAACCAAAAACACTAGGAGCATTTGATTAGTAGGTACAGTAGGGAAGGAGTAAAAGAGTATATTATATAATTTAGCCATAATATATATGTGTACACACGTGTTAAGTCAATAATCACATACCAATTACACAATTCAAAGCATGCTAATTAAACTAGATCATTGATTAGCAACTAATCAAATCCTAAAACATTTATATAAACATCGTAAGACTCGAATCTCACCAAATCCAAATACTAATAGTCAAGAACTTATTATAGATCTCAAGAATTTTCATTCATCATTGGTTCATACATTAAACTATCATTATCAAGAAAAGCTACCACTAAACAAGGCAGCATATATAAATCCCTTTATAGTTTATATTATTAATTAATTAGTACTATATTTTGAGTCTTAATTGAGGATTGACAACACGGGCAAAAAAAACCCATTTAGTATGGGGGCTTTTTGTATATAACCCCCGAGGTATTTAGCTTTAGCAAATAACCCCCTGAGGTTTGAAATCTTGGCAAATAATCTTTTTGGTTAAGTTGACCGTTAGTCAATGGTTAAGTTTATGGGCAAAATCGTAATTTATATATAAAAACAATAAACAATACAAATAAATAAATGAAATTTAATTCACTTTATACGACAATTTTTTTTTTCAATTTCAAATACTTATTTATTTATCTAAAAATTAAGATATATATTATATTATTTTATCTAATAATTTGAATGTAAAATTACATAAAATTAGATAAATAATTTGAAGGTAATAAAATATTTAAAATTGAAGGTAATTTAGATAGAATAATATAATATAATATTTGAAAGTAGAATAATATAATATTATAATATATAAATTTGAAGGTAATTTAGATTTTGAAGGTAAAATTAAATAAATTTAGATAAATAATTTGAAGGTAATATAATATTTGATGTTGAAGTAATTTATATAGAATAATATAATATATAATATAATGTTTGAAGGTAGAATAATATAATATTATAATATATAAATTTGAAGGTAATTTAAATTTTGAAGGTAAAATTAAATAAATTTAGATAAATAATTTGAAGGTAATATAATATTTGATGTTGAAGCAATAAATATAGAATAATATAATATATAATATAATATTTGAAGGTAGAATAATATCATATTATAATATATAAATTTGAAGGTAATTTAGATAGAATAATATAATATATATCTACATTTTTAGACAAAAAAATAAACATTTGAAATTGAGAAAATTATTGTTGTATAAAGTGAATTAAATTTTATTTATTTATTTTTGTTTTCCTTGTTTTTATATATAAATTACAATTTTACCCATGAACTTAACATTTGACTAACGGTCAACTTAACCAAAAAGGTTACTTGCCAAAATTTCAAACCTTGGGGGTTGTTTGCTAAAGCTCAATACCTCGGAGGGTTATTTATAAAAAGCCCTTAGTATGGTGAAACTCTTCTAAAATGTGTATTGAAAAAAAAAAAACTCATCATGCTCAAGTTGACATTTCCTCTTATGCTTTTGTAAAGTGTTATCATGAGTCTTGTTTTAAATGTATGATAAATGTTTAATGAATTTTTTTTTTTTTTTTGAAAAAATTAAGATTTGTGACCTATATATAATATTGGATGTATGTTCAAAGAATGTAGACGTAAAATAATATCTATTAAAACTGTTAGTAGTCGGCATTATAATACAATAAAATTGTCTTAAAAATGAAATCAAGTTTATTTCGTATTTTTCTCTTGATGTTTTACATTTCCCATTTATTTCTTGCTTTAGGGTATGTTGAGTAGCTCTAAATTAGTAAGACATCTACTATATTATAGCACAGTTACGGTTACTTTTCCCCCAAATACTAATTTTTCAGAATTTTGATTTATTTTTAATTAATAATTCATAATTATCCAATAATAACTACCTCCTCCACTATCTACATCAACTGCCCATTAATCTCATCCCTTAATCCCAATAACTTCCCCAAACTTAATCTTATCCCATAATCCCAATAACTTCCCCAAACTCTACAGCCTTAAATATCATTAATTTATTCACTTCTATATATTTTAATAATCTATTAATATATATATAGGAGGGCTGTCGGTTATTTTTTTGACCCTCTAAAATTTTATAAAACACTAAATTCTAATTTATGGTAATTTTGAATTATTTTATTATTTTAAAAATTTTATTGGATGAATGTTGGTTTTTTAGTAGTTATTTCCCTTAAATTTAAATTCAAATTCAAATTTTGACAATTATCTTTTAAAATTAAAAAGACCATGCACGAACAAGAAACTACATTTAACCCACTTCCCACATTTTGAAACATCCATTAAAAAATTGCATTCAATACTTCTGGCAACCTTCAGGAAAATTTCTTTTTTCCACAGATATGCATATGATTCGAGTAAAAATCCTTTGTTGAGGTTCTCCTTTGTTTATATTTTGAATGCATTTATAACCTTGATTGTATCCTTCATTTTTAAAGTATTGTATTTCTATTATGTCACGTATAATCACTTCTTGGTTGTATGTTCATGTTTTTGAGTTTTAAATAACATCATGAGTAGGAAGTTGTAACGGATATGATGAGAAATTTTCATTAATTAGTTAATGATCTATCTTCTACTACAAAGAGAGTTAGCATTGAATTTTTTTTATATAAATAATCATAACAAGTTGTATAAATATAAAAGATGAGTTTTATTTGTTCTTCCTCTTCCAATTAATAACACTTCGATTACATATTCATATATTCCATTTTTAAATAATGTTCAGGAGCATGTAATTATAAGGAGTGACCAGGAGATGAGACTATTACATTTAAGAAGAATGATTAGGTAATTTTATTTGTCTTCTTTTTAAATTTTTGATTTTGGCTTTAAAATGTGTTTTTCTGTTAATATTAAGAATACATATGGTAGTGAATTTTATAATTTTATGAACATCCTCAAAATTTTTATCAAACTTATGTTGGATGGCCAAATAATGTTTGATATATATATATATATAGACAATTATATCACAGAGAGTACTTCTTTTTTGATAAATATCTTAGTACGTTATTAACTAACTAATTCCTTCAGTTGTAACTTTTTTATATAATAGTTTTTATTGCTTGAGTTGCATTATACATTTAATCAGATATAGAATAGAATCTTTTATGCATATTTAGTTCCATTATCTAATGAGTTGGTTTGCCTAATAATATATGCATGATATAATAAAATCTAAAAATTTAGATGATATATATTTAATCTTATTCAAACTGTAAAATTAATATTTGATCTCTTAGAAATTCCTAACAAATATAGAAATTATTGTTTCAAATAATTAAAAGATTTCTTGATTAAGCAATAAGTAAAAAATATTGTTGTTAATGTTTGACTATAAAGTTGTTATTGAAAACATGATAAATGAATTATATATATTCATAGATGTAAGATTTTGACTTTAATAATCAGTGTTTTTTTTGGCAGAAAAATAAAAATTAAGGAAATAAGAAAATAATCATAGGTGGAAATCTGTAATATAGATCCAATAGAAAATAAATCAATTTTACAAAATAAGTTAATATTTAAAATAGCAAATGAAGAAAGTAAATGGTATATAAATAACCGTAAAGAAAATAAAACACACAATAATCTCTAACCCAAAGAAAAAAAGGATACTTTTCGAGAAAGAAGATACAAAATTTCTAAAATGCAAAATAAACATGAAAAATTATCAATTTTGATGGGAAACGATAATAATTATAATAAAAATATCAATAATAATAAGGGGACATATTATTGAACAATTAAAAAATAAACAATAAAGAAAATCATATAATGTCTTTGTTAGTTTTATGTGTGTTTGGATATTTCTGATACTCAATATTAATAATATATTGTATCTTTTTTTCCATTTACAATCAACGAATTGATGAGAAAAAATACAACTACATCAAGGTTTTCAAAATTCATAAAGTTTTTTATAATCAATTTTTTATTGAACTCTAGCCGTGCGTAGCACGGGGCACACGCTAGTTTATATTTTATGCAATCATTTATATTTCTTTTATTGGCCCACGTTACATCTTTTCCACTCTGAAGGATTACACATTTATTATATACAAACAATACTTAATAGCTCTCAAGTGCCTAATTTCCGTAAATCACCACCATAAAATTAAAAATTACTAATCCAAGAATTAATCATCAAAAATCGACATTCACAAATTGTACAACCAAATCAGATTCACCTGAATAATGGAATGTTGTAGTATATTTTTTTAACATTATTCTGCAGTAAGGTTATTTTAGAGTTGCAACTCTTAACTCTTAAGTTTAGCTATAATATAGGTAATCCTTTTGTCAATTATTATAAATAATAATTTTAGGAAAAAAAATGATATTTACTATATATACAAGCCACATGTCATTTTACAGTTTCCTTGTCCACGTAAATCTTATATTCTTTGCATGAAAATCTTAAATAACAAGTATAACGTCTATATTTGTTGTCAAACAAATGGGAAAGTAGTTCGTCCCATGCATTTGAATTTTCCAACTGCAATCATATAAAACCATAGTTAAAAATAAATTACCCAATTTCGTGTAGCATCACAAAAAGAATATGAAAAACCATAGTTGAAAGAAATTACCCAATTTCATGTAGCATCACAAAAGAAAAAACAACCTGAAGTTTTTTTTAAAGAAATACTTATTTGATCTCGTCTTTTGTGATCAATCTAAATTAATTTAATATTATTTTATCATATACATAAAAGTAAAATTTATCCAATCCATACCTAAAATTATAAATACGTATTTTCCCTAGTCTTATAAAAAAAAAACAAGACGATATTACCCCTTTCCTAATAATTCCAATGATGAGGTAAAAAAAAATGTGGGGGAAAAAAGAGCAAAAGCAAAAATAGTAAAAACTAAAAAAAAAAAATGATAATGATAGTGTTGGGGCATTCGAGACTACACGCATAATAATTGGCGCGTAGTATCTTCCCCACTTCAAAAATATAAAAAAAATAAATAAAATAAAAGCAATTTAATGACATTTTTTCCTCATCCTTTATTAATTTTAATTTTTTCACACCTTGATTCTTTCCGGTTCTATCACTTTAACCTTTGCTTCTTTCCATTGTTTTCCTAGTCACTAATTAAATTAAAATATTCTAATACTATAATTTGGTAGAATCATAACAAATTAAAAAGGGATACAAATCTATACTTCCTTCTTTTGATTGGAATGAAAATGACAATTAATTTGATCAACAAAAAACAACTTCATTAGTAAAATAAAAATAAAAAATTGATGAATAGAACAATAGCCGAAAATATTGTTTATAGAAAGGTAAAAAGGAAAATAGGAAATGAAATAGTACAGAGAAGGCAGATATATATATATATATATATATATCTGTGTGTGTATATATCGATTCTCATTCAACCACGCAAAAGAACACACACAGATATCAACAGAGAAAGTTCTGATCTTGTTTCCCCTCTCTACACACCTCAATCTTTCCCCTGTCTCAGTGTACACACAATCATCACTTTCACATACATATACGGAAGATATACGTACAAAGAAGAATATATATTAAATAAGAAGTCAGCTTTGTTGCTCTCTCTTTAATTTTCTCGTTGAGTTATTCCAAGATTTCGCTTCAAGGTTAATTTCCCTCAAATACCAATTCAATAGGGTTTCCTTTTTTATTTGTAGAGTAAATTATCGGGCCTCTCTTAATTTCTCATTTTTGTGTTGTTTATTCTGAGTTTCATTGCAGTGAAATCTTGTGAAAATTGTAAGGATTTTTTGTAACATTTAGAGAAGATAAAGGTTTTGGAAACCGGGGGTGTTTTTGTTGTTGTTATTGTTGTTGTATGGGGAATAAATTGGGGAGGAGGAGGCAGGTGGTGGATGAGAAGTACACTAGGCCTCAAGGGTTGTACCAACACAAAGATGTGGATCATAAGAAGCTCAGGAAGCTTATTTTGGACTCAAAATTGGCGCCTTGTTACCCTGGTGATGATGATTGTGGCTGTGACCTTGAGGAGTGTCCCATTTGCTTCTTGGTTTGTTCTTTATCATTCTCTTCATTTTGGATTGTCTACTTCTTGCCGCACTATAATTGAATTGTATTGTTTGAAACTGATGTTTAGTTCGTATAGGAATGTTATGTGTTATTTACTTGTTTATCTGTTTGCGCTTTTGGATTGGTTTTAGTGGCCTTTTCAATGATTTTTGAATAATAATGGCAAAGGCATTGTGGTGAAAAAATTGTTCGAGAGTTTGACAAACGTTGTTTCAATTTGTTCCTCAAAGAATTACATTAGGCTACTAATTATGCGCAATGAGAAATTGCAATTTCTAACCCGTTAAGCAAAGGTCGAGTTTTCGATCCTTCGTGAAGGAGGCACTTCTTGCGGTGCGAACAGGATTGCCCTGGCCAAATGTGGTTTAGGGATACCTGTTGCAATTCAAATGTGTTTCTTATGATGAGTTAATAAGTTGGAGCGAGTTTGGTTTGTAATTGTGCTTGGTTGAGTTTGATGTGATGCTTCCGTTGGTTCATCTACATTTTTGTAGAATTGCATGATAGGTATTAGGAATGAGGAAAGCAAATTTTACATTCAATGACCGAGAGTTTGCAGTATATAATGTTTATTATGTTATGCTTCATTGTCATCTTATGCATGCTTCATTGAATACTTTTATTTCTTTGTTCTGAGGTCTTCAGTATTATCCAAGTCTTAATCGTTCAAGATGTTGCATGAAAGGCATTTGTACAGGTATGGGATCTGCTCATGTTATCTTGTAGTTTAGATAACGAATTTTACTTATTATTATGATTGTGATTTTTTCAATTGTTCTCTTTTGTAGAGTGCTTTTTGCAGATGAAGACTCCTAACTCTACCCGGCCTACACAGTATCCTTGATTTCCGTTCAATTTAATTGTCTTTTCCCCAAAATGATTGTGTGTATATATATATATATATATATATATATGAGTGTGTCTGCACATATGTATAATCGCATGTTCTCATCAATATTCTTTTCGCATTGATTTTTCTGTTGTCCATTTTTTTCTGTTTCTCTTAACTATAAAAGGTGTCCTTTCTGCAAAATGTCAAACTACGCCGTGGAGTATCGAGGTGTCAAGACGAAGGAGGAGAAAGGCTTGGAGCAAATTGTGAGAGTTATTTCATCTGATTATGTAATTTAATTCTTTCTTTTGTATATATCTCTGTTGGTTTTCTCACTGCAGAGAACTGTAGGAAGAACAACGAGTTATAGAAGCCAAAATAAGAATGAGACAGCAAGAACTTCAGGATGAAGAAGAAAGGGTTATGAAACAACGAGAAATCAGTTCTTCTAGCAGTGTGAGAGGACCAAGTGAGGTTGATTATTGCTCGACTAGAGGTAACTGATTTGAGTTTAACCTTAACAGCTTTTGCTGTCTTACTCATTTACTGATTTACCCTCTTCCTATTCAGCACAATCTTTTGCATCTGTTGTGGAAAGTGAAGAAGTTGTTGCCTCTCATGAGTCCATTGCTACATCAGCAATAAGACCTCCACCGCGCCAAAGAGAAAACAGGTAAATTGTTTTCCATTCTTGTCAGCTTATGTTGTGTTTGGTTGGAGTGACTTGGATTTAATAAAAGGATTATTGATAAGGCTTTCAAAGGACTAGGGGATCTCAATCTGTCGATATGCTTAGAGCATCAAAATAGTTTTCAAGAGTCTATCACAATTGACAAGCTGGCCTTCCATTGGCTACTTGGATGTTTGTGGTGATTTCTAATTAGAATACTGATTAAAGTTGATCCATCTATGCATTTTTTCGGGATTCAGAGTGGAGGGTTCAACCTCGAAATTGAAATTGTGGACAAAAGTTTCTCTTTGTGCTAAACTGCTAATGTTAGAAAATAGAAACTAGGGTAATATTAGACACACACGCAGAGGGCAGTTAAAGAGAGACATAGTTGTCCATGAGCAATCATTAACATTTACATTGGTAAAAATTTGGATTACATATATTCATATCTTCTATGGAGATTATTTGGAAACTTTATTGAGGTATGGCTGGGTGAATTGTTCAGAGACACATGGAAAAGAAGGACGTTGTATGTGTGTTATAGCTGAGTAAGGATCACAGTTGTAGAATTGGGTGTAAGATGGACATAATTGTCCCGTGTCCGAATGATGTCTCTTCTTTCCCATTTTACTTATACTCATATCTATATATATATATTCCAGGAATCTTGTGTAATTTTATATAATTTCTTAGAAGGTTATATATTCCATTGTGATAGTCATGCCTTTTAAGATAATGGAAAATTGATTGAATATCAAAAGGGGATAGAAAATTTAACCTTTTGTGTCCAGATCTTGAATGCCTTTCCAACAGTCTCAAGTAGACAGGATTCATTACTTTCATAAGCAAAATAGAGAGAATGCATTTATAGACTAAGTGCTCTTTTTGAATAAGCTGAAATGCATTCTAGGGGTGGTAAATGGGCGGGGTGGGTTGGGTTTGGTTCCAACGGTTCGGTTCTTAAATGGGTTGGGTTTTTAAATGGTTTTAAGGTGGAACCAACTCAACCCGACTCAATACCTTACATTTAGATCTTTATAATTTAGATTATTGGCAAGCGATTTGGGCCTAAGTTGAAATTAGTTGGACCCAACTTGGAACCAAGTTGGAACCAATTAGGAACCAAATAAAATTTCTTAGGAACCAACCCAACTCAAACTAGTTTAATTGGGTGTCAGTGGGCCATGATAGACGTATATGACCTGTTATATATGGCGATTGTGCTTAAACGTCTCAACAGCATTTCTTTAGCCGTTTCATTAGAATGAGATGGAATCAAGTAAACGTGGCTGGTAGCACTGTTACTCATAGTTGCTACATCCTTTCTATGTTGCTCTTATGCTATATATTCCTAATGCAGGGAGGATGAGTTTGACCTGGATCTTGAGGACATAATGGTTATGGAAGCCATTTGGCTGTCTATTCAGGTAATAACCATTAGTACACAATAAAATACAACACTTGCATTTTTACAATTTGTCGTTGAAGCCTTTTTATGACTAGTTTTACTCAATTTTGTCCATCTCAGGTGGCTAATAATTAGAAGCTTAGTTACAGTACATGAATAAAAAAATCTCTGTTTTTTTTCTTATCTATTTCCCAGCCTCAACACCTTAGCGTATGCCTATCCACATTGAAATTTGGCCCACTTAAGATCTTTGATCTCCAAATTAATCACAAACTATTTTGAAACTTCACTTGTTAAGTAATAGTATTTGGCTTGAATGAAGGAAAACGGGAGGCATCAAAATCCAGCCTATACTGATCAAGCACCCCAATCAGAAGAATACATTGTAGAAAATCGATGCTCATCAGAAGTAACGGCGACCCAAGTAGCTGCATCATCATCATCATCTCCTTCCGGTGGTCTTGCTTGCGCTATAGCAGCCCTCGCCGAACGTCAACAGATGAACGGAGAGAGCTCTAGTAACTATAATCAAGAATCTGAAAATTATTATCCTGCAGAGAGTGGGATTGTGGGTTCACCTGATAGAATGAATGGAGAATGGGTAGATCATACATCTGAGGTGGCTGAAGTTGGAACGAGCTATGGAGGTTCGGATGAATTTGATGATGCTATAATGCACCAGCCTGGTGCAGTACAAGATGAAACTCAGTGCAGCTTTGTGGGCCCGATTATTCCCGAGAGTTATGAGGAGCAGATGATGCTGGCTATGGCTGTTTCGCTTGCTGAGGCTCGAGCCAGGACTAATGCTCCAGGAGTTGCATGGCACTAGCTCTTCTCATCAGGTATAGCTGAATTCTCATGCATGTGAGCTTTGAAAATATTACCTTTCGTGATGTTTGGAATTTTAATACTTAGTCCCTCAAGTTTGGACAATTTACAATTTTAGTCCCTTGCCCGTGCACAATTCGGGCAGTTCAGACCGAGCCATGAATTCGGGTTTTCAAAAAACAGGCCAAAAACTGAACAAAAGTGATCGGTTCAGTTGCGTTAAATCCTGAATTTTTTCAGTTGGTTGGTTTGGTTTTAGGTCGAACTGAAATTTTCAGGAAGTAAAAATGAAAAACTATGAAATTGTAAAAACAAATGCTCCTTATGTTTATTCTTATGGAAATCTTTATGCTACGTATACATGTTATTTGGCCACTGTATAACATATGTCAAGATAATTTATGTTTCTCAGTATTAGTTTTGACGGGTACGGTAATAATGTTTTTCCTATAGAATTCTATTATATAGAAAAGAAGTTTTGAAGTAATGAAAAAATTAGTAAGCTGGAAGAAAGTTGATAAGGTTTGCCGTTGATATATGGAAGAAAACGAAAGCTACTAGGTTAAAGCGCTTTACATTTTTCGTATATATTTTTGTAAAATAATGAATTTGGTTTTCAGTTCAGTTTGATTTCATTTGGGACTGAATTTCGGTCCAGTTTGGGCAGATAACCAAACCATGCACACCCCTAACTCATCGATAAAGACTTACATAGAATAAATTGAAGAGGTAAAAATGTGAAAATTTTGGAACAAACTATAACGTTAGCTAAACTAAAACGGAAACTCGTTTCTCTTTTCTATAAGATCGAAAATATTGATAGTGTTTGCTGATCAGGTCCCACTTTTTAGGAAGCTTCTAGAAGAGTCAATCGAAGACGGGGATAACTTGCAGAATGAATATGTTGGTTCAACAGAGGCATGAAAAATGATCCTGCTTGAGAATCGAGGCTATTATGGTTGTGGACAGTTTGACATTGTTTGAGGTTGTTTCTGTTAGGAAAAATAGTTAGCCATGAGTGTAGAATGTATATATGATGACATGATTTTTTTTCTTGATTTCACAACTCTATTCTTTTTCGTCTATGCTCCATTTCTTGTGTTTTTTCTTTACCCCACTATGCATCTTTGCACTCTCTCTCTTGTATTAGCTTTTGAGAGAGATTATTTTACCTTGTATAAGATTTTCAATTGGATATGGAAAATGGGATTCACAAGGGTATATATATAACTGAGGGGCAATTAGGCGGGTTGGATTGGTTTTGGGTCGGTTGTTAAATAATTTTGGTTCTTAAATGGTTTTAAGGTGAAACTAAATTAAAACCAAAATCAATCCAAAAGAGAATTAAGTTCAACCCGACTCAATACCTTTCATTTTGTTCATTATAATTTAGATTATTTGCGATTGATTTGGGCCTAACTTAAAATTTAATTGGATTTGACTTGGAACTAAATAAAATTTTCTTAGGAACTAATTCAACCCAAATTGGATTGAAACCGTGGTTTCGGATTCATTTTGCCACCACAAAAGAAAAACAATTCAAGAATGATACTAGTCCCATTCAAAATAATGAGAAATTTTAAGGTGGTTTGAGTTTGTTTGTTGGAGATTTATTTGATTTTTACCATTGTATTCTTATATTCAATGTTAGTTGACATTCCAACTTGATTGGACTGGATATGTAGTACAATCATTCCAAAGTTTGTTCCCTCTAAAGTTTCCTGTTTGCGAATTTATAATTCTTTCTTATTCACTTCTTAACAAAAATAAATGTTCAAGTTAAAAGGAAAGTCTCTATATTAATGCACCATAACTGAAAAAAAAAAAAAAAAAAAAAAATTTTGGTTTAAAGAACATCCGACTTTATTTATAAAAAGAATTTGCCCCCTCATAAATAAAATCTTAACACCGTCCTTGCTGAGCATGGAAGCATTCTCGTTGAAAGATATTGTTCGCACTTTCTGTAGATTTTTCTGACTCCAATAATAAAAATAAACTAACTCATTAGGTTACTAAAAAAGTAAATAAAAAGAATTGCAGTACTAACCCTACCCGAGCCCATCAAGTGAGGAACATATGGGCCATGCTCGGGTCGGGTGAGTCCTCAGATAAAGCTGTGATTTAAAGTTTGGGAGTGGGAATATTAAAGGGCAAAACGTACTTTTTATTTTTATCTTAGGCGACAAAATTTCAAAAGTAAAAATTCATAATAATAATAATAAAAAAAATCTCAAATAAATAATCCTTGGCGTCGTCCCTGCGCAGGCCCATATTCCTCATTAAAGCTGATCTTGTACCTTCCAATACATTTGATTTCTGCACAAAAACAACAACAAATCACCCCATTTCATAATTTAACACAATTTCCACAATAAATCATATCCCCCGTTGTGCAGCGGCAGCAAATGGCGGCGCCGCCACCATTGGTGGCATCAAGATCGATATAGGCATGGCAAGTGGTAGAATCGATATTGATACCAACAACGATGGTAGATCCACCTTTGACTCTCCGCCACATATACGCTTTGCTCGTTAGATCATATCCTCTTTTATAAGACAATTAAATATGAGCATATGATATATATCTACTAATACTATCGTACTTTTTGAAGTAGTACTCTTTTATTAAGTAGTACAGTCAAAAACACACACGATCATCAAATGTCTCTAATTAATTGATGCTTAGAATAAGGATCAGTTTTTAACATTATTATTTTGTTTTCAGAGATGGAACTATAATTAATATGTTAATAATAATTTATTTTGTAATATTTGTTTGAGATCTAATAAGGGTAAGTTTTGTACTTTGTGGTTTGGTTTGTACTGCATGAATCAGTATTCAGTACTAACTATACTAACACACATATTTCTCCCACAAGAATCTAATTTTTTATTTTGTACTTTTGGTACACCTAGCTCGGTTACTTTCTACTACTAGTAAATAACACGTGCGTTGCACGTGAATCATTTGATCTCATTATGTAGTTTATAAAATCTTCTTGCATATACATATCCCGAATCCAAATCTAATCTTGTGCTCTGTGTTACACAAAATTCTTGATTAATTCTCTTACAAGTCTTGATATCAAATAATAACTATTACCGTGTTTGTTTGTGAGTTCACATAATTAAACTACTAAGTTCAAAATGATTATTACTGAGATATAATTGGAATAGAAGTAAATAAATCATTTTACTCATTTTATTTTTTAAATGGAAAATATCAATTTAAAAAATTAATATTTTATATTGAAGAAATATTTATTCTTATTATGAAAATAGTGTATACCTCTATCTAGAAAAGGATCTCCTTTAACATTTGACTCTTTGAGGGGAAACTATTGACATCTAACTAACTGTTAAAAAAAATTTCATACTTTTACTAACTAAACGAAATATTTGAGAAAGTATAAACTTAACTGCGAACTATACTTGTGATAAACCCTTTAGTATAACAAAAACAATCAGAACACTATAGGTGAAGATTAAAGTGGATAAGAGACATTTACATAATAAAATTTTTACTTTTAAGTATGAAAAATCACTTTGAAAAAATTAAAGCAATGTGGTATTATTTTATTCCAATTTTTCATCACATCAATAAATATAAGTTATTTTACTTTTCTATTTAGGAAAACAATGTATTTTAAAATTATAATGTTAAAATTAACATCATAATTGTATGTATATTAAAACAAAGCTAAGCTTAAGATCTCTAAGCCGTTATATTATATAAGTTAAATTGTCCAAAAAGGTTGAATCCCCAACCCCAAGGGCCCCCCATGCCCCGGCCGATTATATAAGTTAAATAATCATATATCTGGTATGAATCAATTTGCTATCTAATTAATTAAAGTTATTTGATATTAAACGGTTTTATTCGATGGGTCCTAAATATGTCATTTTAGTTATTTTAAGTATTAAATTCGAAATAGTTTTATGATTTTGTCAAAATGTTATATTTAAATTAGATAATTGGTAATTGCAAATGCCATTTTCTTTTTCTTTCCTTTTCTTTTCATTTTATATTTATTGTTAAGGCCATATTTGATCGATTGTTTAAAGAATTGGTGATCATAATATTGAATTCATCAAAAGATTTGAGATGGCTAAATGATGCACTAAAAATATGAAGAAGAAACTTCGATTAAAAATAATAACATGCATGATAGTTAACAATGTCGATTTTATAGTATTTCCCTTTCATAAGTCAATTTTGTGGTATAAGCGGCTTACGTTAGTGTGTAGTTCGTTAAAAAACTAAAATATAATTCAAGTATATTTGTCAACAATATTTGTTTTAGATGTAGTCAAACAGTATTTTGCTTTAAGTGGAATCTTTAAATAAATAAAAAAATATGAAGCGTTTTTAATTATGTAATAAATTTAGTGGATACATTTTGATAATATCCATATGCTTTCATCGGGAAAAATGTAAAAAGAATTCTTGTAAAATATTTTATTGGCTAAAAAACTCCTATGAAATAATATAGTCTAAAAATCCCTTGTGAAATATTTTAGTTGCACGAAACCCTCTCTGTTAATTTGGTGAGTACACTCGCCTCATATGAAATTTTTGTGATTATTGACTATTAAGTTACTAAGTCATTTACTTTTTTGCCCATTCATGTCTTGTACTTGTTGGCTTCATTTTTCACTCATTTTTACACAAAAAAAAAGCACGTAAATGCTTCTTCTATTTCTTTTTCTTTTAACTAAAATATATAAACTAAAAAATTCATTAATTTTAATTCATAATAATTTTAGTTCATCGGTCGAAAATTAAATTCAAGTAAATCGGTCGAAATCTGTTAGGAATATAATGCCAGTGAATAAAACGCGAGAAAGAAAAACGATAAAACACACGAAATTGTTTACCCAGTTCGTCAAACAGAATTTTGACTACGTCTGGGGGCGCTGCCAAGCCAGGATATTCACTATATTTCTGATGAGATCTGTGATTACAATGAGAGTCATAGGGTTACAATGATATTAGGGTTATTTATAATACAATATACCTAACCCTAATAGGAGAATGACATAAGCTCATCAGAATACTTTTGGGCCTATTTACAGTCTTTCAGGCTCCATAACTCAACAATCTCCCACTTGGAGACTGAACTAAACAATCTCCTACTTGGAGACTGAACTCAACAAACAATGTAGACATCTCTCGATCTTTTCATTCAGTAGCCCACAACATGATCCCAGCAGCGCCAAGCCTCTCACCTCAAGTTCTGAGGCCAATTGAAGCCATGCATAGCTTCAATTTCTTTGATTCCGATCTGCCTCTAATTTCTGTATTCAGAACTGATCCCGAAGCTATATTCGATTCTCTCCTGCGAATTTCTTCGCTCATAATCAAATATCTTACTTCGTCAGATTTCAACCTCTCTTTCCCTGCTGAAGAAAGTAACCGCTCCACTCCAACTTTTCGGGAACCTCTCTTTCCCTGCTGAAGACGGTAGCCGTTCCACTCCAACTTTCTGGGAACCTCTCTTTCCCTGCTGAAGACGGTAACCGTTCCACTCCAACTTTCCGGGAACCTCTCTTTCCCTGCTGAAGACGGTAACCGTTCCACTCCAACTTTCCGGTAGAGAAAACAACAGAATTAGGGCTCTAACCTCGTCATAAAAAAATGAATCACACTCATCGCCATCCCTTGTGAAATATTTTAGTTGCACGAAACCCCCTCTTTTAATTTGGTGAGTATACTCGCCCCATATGAAATTTTTGTGATTATTGACTATTAAGTTACTAAGTCATTTACTTTTTTGCCCATTCATGTCTTGTACTTGTTGGCTTCATTTTTCACTCATTTTTACACAAAAAAAAAGCAAGTAAATGCTTTTTCTATTTCTTTTTCTTTTAACTAAAATATATGAACTAAAAAATTCATTAATTTTAATTCATAATATTTTTAGTTCATCGGTCGAAAATTAAATTCAAGTAAATCGGTCGAAATCTTGTTATTTTATTCAAATGAGTTATCAAACCTTAATCATACAAAAAGGAATAGATTAAATCAAATTTCTCACAAAATTATAATATATTAATTAAGAAGGTTTTTAGAAAATAGCTTTTAATAGTTTGAACAGAAATAAAAATATTGTATTTTTTTCTATATATTCAAGCGACAAACCTAATTTTGCAATTAAAAAAAGAAAATATGAATGCACTTTATGTTATTTAAATTAAATACATTTTGATATGTTATTTTCTCCCAAATTTTGAAGGAATATTTAAAACCCTAAAAACTCTATTATGGCTTCTCTCTATTAGACACACACATGAGGGTCAACTAAATAAAAAATAGTATTTTGCTTGATTAAGTGTGAAGGGTATAATGGGTATATTAAGAAAAAATTTAATGGTTTTAAAAGTAAATAGAAAGTGTACAATTTCAGAATTACACAAGGGGTTTTCAGATGATAAAGTATTTCACATGTGGGTTTTTTGAATTTTACCCGCTTTCGTCTCACGAATTCTATGAGATTATCAGTGTTTTATTATGAATAAATCATAAGATAATTTTGCATGTACAAAAAAATTGACAAATTTCAAATGTGTAAATCCTAAAGTTGATCATTTAAAGTTATTTTACATCCTTTTAATATGTAAACTAATATAATTATTTTAAATGTTACACCTCATATAATTAGATAATTCTATCAAATGAATTTTATTTTAAAAATTGGTGATTGAGATAGACATTTTTCTTTCTTTTCTTTTTCTATCTTTATACTTATTTTTTTTTGGTTCAACCACTGGTATCCGCGCAACATGCGACTAATCCAGCCGAGCCGGGTAGGACCACAAAGGGCGGCAAAGCTCTCCCTCCCAAACACCACTGCATTCCCAAGACTCGAACCCGAGACCTTGGTTAAGCTAGAACAGCTCCCCGCCAGCTGATCTACATGTTTGGGGGTTATCTTTATACTTATTGGGAGGATAAAATTAGTAACAGAAATATATTGCAATTATGAATTATTTGTACATGATTCCACGTACTATAATTATGTCAAATGTATATACATATGTTTGGAACAATTGTTAATCAAATATGAAATTACATAAAGAATATTAGAGATATTAAAAGATTATCGATTTATGATAAATTTAACTTCATCGACTTATTATAAACTTAAATTCATCGTCATTTTCCGCCTCATTTCCTTAGTTTTCGAAACTGATAATAAAATTTGAAACTAAATATTAAACCTCATTTCTTTAGATTTCGAATCTGATAATAAAATTTGAAAACTAAATTGGCGCTAATTCAATTAATGCAAAATTGTGCATATGTGTCACGTGATATTGATTAAAAATATCGTGATATATTCGAATATAATTTATGTGTTAATGAATTCGGTCACAAATTCATCCAGAAAAGATCAAAATATTTCTAATTGAATTGACTATTAAATTTTAGAAGGTAATTCTGGTGGGGATTATATGGAGGTATTTTCAAAATTATTACACAAATGTGAGAAATTCATAATTATTAAGATCAGAATTAAACTCAGAGTAAATTACAAGATGAAAGATACAATTTCCGAATGTAGGTATATAAGCTTTGAATAATAGTTGTTTACCTTAGCCTATCATCACAAGACAAAATATGTTAGTTCTAAACATGAATAATTCGATTAAATTATAGACTTGCCTAAACAATATTCAAAGTCTTTCAATTAAGATATCAAAAGAAATTACTTTGATGGATAGTGAATAATCTTGTCATTTTTCATCTCTATAATTATATAGTAATAGTTTTGCATTAATATATAATCTAATAAAGTAACATATTGTTGGAGAAGGAAAATAAGAAAAGTAGTGGTGCTAATGCTAAATTCTTTGACCGTGTATGGCAGTATATTAAGTTTTTTTTTTACTAATATATCTATATGTTATAAGTATTTACATGTAATTTTGTTTTAGAGTCCTACTATTCTTTTTTTCTTAATTAGAGTCCTAAAGTAATTATACACCTTATTATTGTAGATATATAACTAATTTTATTTATTTATTATTTGACTTTTTTGCCATTAAAAAGTTAATTAAATAAGGTTATATTAGGTAGATCAAAATTTCAAAGAAACACTCATACTTTTATAATAGAATAGATAGATAGATAGATAGATTATATTTCATTTATTGACATGTGTGAATTGTGATGCATTTTACTACTTTTTTCCTTTTAAAGGATGCATTGATTTTTTTTTACTGTTAAATTTGATGACAATTTCCTTTCATCCGATACTACACGTGAGATTGTATAAAGGTGAGATTATAGAGGTGACAATTTGGGTCCAAATTTTGTGGAAGCAACCTAACTAAATCAGGTTTTAGTTGAGTTGAGTCCTAACTTTTATTATATTGATTTTAATTGGATTCATTTGAATTGTAAATTGAGCCCAATTTGATTCTAATCTGGGTCGAACTTCATTTTTTAAAAAGAAATGAGTTATAACTTGACTTGTGTGGGTAATGTTTATTGTGAGTGTCAAAATTATGCTAAACTTATTTAAAATATCTTACAATTATGCAAAATTGAACCCAACCCAAACCCGACTCGACCAACCCAATTGCCACCCCTCAATTTAGCATACACCATTCATTTTTATGGAGGGTGATTTTTCATCCAACTATATGGATAGAATAATATATGGTTGTGAGCTGGAGTCTGACTATTCAATACAAATTTTCCCTTTACAGTGTCGGTAGATCTTTAACAGGAGCAAGAGGAGATATTTTATATTTTGCGACAACTAATCAACTATCTCCTTGATGAAAATGTTCTCTAAAAATTAATAGAGATATCATTTTTTTTTACAATTATATCAAACTCGTTAATTTAGAAAACTAATATAGCAAAGTGGATGATGAATTGACAATTTTGGTTCTTTTAAAAGTATAACAAGATAATTCTTTTTTGTTAGGAAAACTAATAAGTTTAACCTAAACATGTGATAATTTACATTTAATCTTATATTCACATTTCAAAGTTTCAAACCGTGAATGACATAATATGGTCAAATTACGCGCGGGACTCTCATTGGAATTGATTTATAGTGATGAAACATACCTATTAACTATTGATCATATACATTGCTGACACATTGATCCATGGTTCATAAGGCTATGTACAACAGCTAGTCAAATTTTCATCTTCTTTTCCCTGCCACATCAGATTCCCTACCACATTCCCTATCATATTCCTTTCAATTCCACAGCAGCTAGTCAATTAAAATTTTTTTACTTTCTCTTTCATCCACATCACTAATTTTAATAATTAATTTTATAGTTATAATTAAACCGAATACTCAGAAATTATTAAAAACGTACAAGAAAAACACAACAAACATCAATAAACTTAGAAAATTTGAAATTTGGAGTAAAAACCTTAAAAAAAACCTCAAATTTGAAAATATGGAGTAAAAATCTCAAAAACAAATTAGTGTCCAAATGACACAAACTTAGACTCTATTTATAGAGCTTGAAAAAAGAAAAATAATGGTGAAAAAAAATTAATTTTGTATAATTAATACTCAAAAAAACGATTTACAAAAAATGAGAAAAAAAAGAAATAAAGATGGGACGCGTGTCAACGTCCCATTGGCTGCTAACAATTTGCCTTCCAAATTCCTTGAAGGCAAAATTTGCCTTCCTCACAAAATTCCTTCCCATTTGCCTATCTACTAAATCAAACATTTTTTTTTCACACCCATTTCCCCCCCCATTTCCCTTACTGCTGTATATGGCCTAAGATATGTGAAGCTGCAATTTTTATCTTGTGTTTTTTTAATTTGACACTTTCACTTCTTTAAGAATTTAAAAAGTTTTTGGTCCTCTCCATCCTTTTTTTTTTTTTGGAATTGTCATTTGAAAGTCACGTGACTATTATCTTTGGCATTTTTATGTAAATTTTATAAAATATTTATGAATATTTTTTAATATTAGAGTTTTTTCTACTTTTTGTTATTTATATATATTACTATAAAAATATTAATATTTATAGTGTTTCTTCCAATTGTGGAAACATGTTGTCCCTCATTCATTTTTTCACTTTTTTTTTCATACTTTACAATTTTTTATCCATTACATTTTTATGTTTTAATTCACATAATCATTATATATACCACTAACATAATTATTATAAACATCTTCCATCTACCTATCACTATTGATTTGACATGTTTTACAACTTTCAATCTATTTTTAAAAACATAAACAAACACTTACTGTTCTCACACGAATTTTCATAGTACGCGATTCCCAAGAAAATTTTAAAATTTCATCCAAAAAACATAAACAAACAAAGCCTTAGTATAGTTATCAAATATATTTATGAAACTAAATTACTAGAGTCGATACAAGAATATTTATTTTAAATATGGTCATCACAGTTTATTTAAACAATTCTCATATCAATACAAAATCAAAATACAATGTTGTTATCAAATTAAAGAAAAAAATCATTACTCGTTATGTTTTAGTTGTTTTCCATATTGTGAATTAACTTTTATGTACATCATGCAATTTTTTACTTTTAATTTTTATGAAGTAAACTAAATTTATTAAATAAATAAGACATAACTATTAGTAGTGAAAATCAAACAAAAAAGGGATGTATAGTTTATACCAAACCTACTATGACTTATGGAGACTGGAATTGTGGTTTTAGAACGAGACGCATTTAATAATTTTAAAAAGAAATATACTACTCTGACGTTAGAAAATGGATAAATAAAACATATCTGAAATAAAAAACAAAAGTACTATACAAGTGTCCAACTTTTGAGCCACTTTAAAAACAAATGAAGCATACATAAAAAAAATCACTGAAAAAAAAAAGAAAAATTGTAGCAATTGATTCCTCATAATTAAATAAGACATAAGTATAAATGAATCATGAATTTATTTAAAAGTTTATTTAATTACATTATTATGCATATTTCTTTTTTTTTTAATTAACTTACTTCTTTAAAAAATTAAGTAATTTTTTTGTGACAATTAATATTTTCTTTTCAAATAATTAATTTATTAAGTAATAATTCATTTAGTCAAATTATTACATAAGTTTTAGATTAATAACATTTTCAAATTAAACAACTACATATATTATTTATATAATTAATTACCAATAGGAACTAAAGATCCACGCGAGTTTTCACTAACATTAAAAACTATTTGTGGTTGTGTGTCTTTTCCCCTTAATTTTAGTAAAAAATAACTTTAATAATGAATTAAATTGAATTTACATAAAACAACAATTTACAAATCCAGTAAAACATCCATGGATGGTGTATATTAAAAAAAAAAAGACATTTTCCCTTAGTTGATTAATGTAAGTCATATGCCATTTTCCCAGATGAATCTAATTGAATTTTTTGAATAGTACTCATATAGTCATATGCACGTACATCTTCCAATTTCCATGCCAAGAATTCCTTAATTATCATTTATTCAAAATCAGGCCGAGTTTATTCTGAACTCCAAATCAAGAAAGTGCGACAAAGACACTAAAGCAAGTTGCAGTATTGACAACCCAGTAAACAAAAACAAACAACACAGCATGACCTGATCCCACCTCTCAGGTGTATAGATACAAAAACATTCATGAAAGAGCTGATAAATGGACGAATGATTAATTTAACCAGTTGGTTGAGTTGCAGGTTTAGGAATCTCAATAATCTTGATACCACCAATGGTGACACCAGGGCCCTGATGCCTCGGCACCAATGTCACCAGAATTGTATCATCATCAGCCACATCCATGTCGTCGTATAAATCCGTCAGCTTCAGTCTGATAGAAGTAGTCGCATTTCTGTTACCCGTTTTGTGAGGAACCTGTGCGTAAGTTCCAGCATACGCCGCCTTGTCTATCTCCCCGATATTGTCATCTTCATCGTTGACAAAAACATCAAACTTGAGGAACTTGGTAGTATCCACTGTTATATTTTCAATCACCAGCAACTCATCAGCTTTTCCCTTCTTAGTTTTTGGAACCAGAACCCTGACAATTTTATCCAGTACGAAAGGATAAACAGTATCATCTTTTCCAGAACTTTTTCCAGTTCTAGTGACTTTGGCCCCCGCTGTCTGAGGGGGAGGCCTGGAGTCTAGCCATGGAAGGTCAATTCTCTCGTAATCATATCCCAGTCGTAAATTGTCCAAACAGTCCTTGACTGTGACACGGACAAGCTGGGCATTCTCATCGTAGAACAAGAAGGCAGTGTTGAGGAAATCAGGGTCTGTGATTCTCTTGTCGGGGATTTTGTTGCTTGGCAAGAAGTATTGCCATAGTGACCACATGCGATCCACGTTCGAATGGTGACAGTAGAACAAAGGGTCTCGACCAGCTGAGTAGAAGTTTCCCAAATCCTCACCGCTGGGCTGTCTCGGGTCTCCGACCCAAATATGCACGGCGGTGTGGGACCCACGCTCGGAGGATCCTGGCCCTGGATTGACAGGGGTTCCTTCTCGATAAGGCTGCCCCATGAAGTCGTACACATCCGAGTTACCACGAATCATCTCGCTGTACATAACCGTGAGGTTATTGCTGACCACCTGAAGAGGGTCGGTGCTGCCGGTTAAACCAAGATCAATCACGGCAGGTGGCATGCTGGCCGGGTTACGCTTTGCGTCATAAAGAGCGGATTTAGGATCCACAAATATTGGCGGCATAGTCATGCCCTTGGGATTATCCCAGTTCCAAAATGGCAAAGCGAAAGTAGGGTCACCAAGAAGCTTCCCCAAGATTCTTTCGTAGAAGTAAAGGTACCAACGATGGAAAGGGAAGAAAAGCCAAGAGTTGTGGACCTGTAAGTCCAGGGCGCCTTTTCCTGGCTGGTCATAAGCACCATTACAGTAAGCACAGTGGATGTTGGCTTGCTGCATGAAGCTACGTGGGTCATCTTTGGGAAGCCTTCTCATCCGATCAATAGCCATGTTGTACTTAAAAATATACTCCGGCGAAAGCCTATGAGCAGATCGCCTGGTTTTCATCTGAAAAACAGGCGGGACTGTATAATCAACGATATTTTGTGAAATTGGGGGACAACAATTGACATCTAGAAGTTGACCATTGTTCAAGTCAGTGGCAATACCACACTTGTCGAGCTCGGGTGGTTTTATGGGATTTGCAGATGCAGGAACCAGGTTTGATGCGCCATAGAGACCGCCCAATCCAAGAAGCACGTTCCTCCTATCCACATTTTTGGAGGCTTCACTACGGTTTTGGTCATCAGTACAAGAGACTTAAAGGCGATCATTGCGCTTTGCGTGTGTGATGAAATTTGACGGCCTGGTGAAGAGAGGGCATGAGCATGGAAGATGAAGAGATGCCATAACTAGGAATGGCTTAAGTTGGGTTGTGGTGTTAGAACTGCAAAGAGTCTTGGTTATTTATAATCGATTGGACAAAATAATGAAGATTTTACTATGATATTATGATATACTAATACGTAATTCTATATTTGAGTTGGTGATAATTAATAGCTCAAGACTACAGCATGCAATACGTGATTAATATTTTAACCAAATTGATAAGCATACAGCTTGGCAAATCTTATTTGGATCACATATGTAAACCGTAAGCTAGCCATGTATATAATCATCACGTATATATTTTATTATTTCTGTATTTAGCACTGCATGGTGAGATGATTGGATTATATTAAATTGAGGAATATGGTTTGAATCATGATTAAATTTTAAACTAATTAATAAGTGTTAGGTTATATGATTTTATTAACATAATTTACATACAAATTTATTGAATTTAGTAATAAATTTACTAATGAATTATTAGTTATAATATACAAAAATTATTTGAATAATTAAAATTTGACTGATATGAAACGTTGAATAATTATGTAAAGAACAAAGTTAGTGAAAACTAAGACTTAGATAAATAATGTAAGAGTATAAACTCTTGTGTAAATTTATGTTTCATTTATATATTCTCTTGTTTAATTTTGATGGATTAAACTTTGTTGTTTTTATAAGTTGGTTTATTGTGTATTCTTTTTAATATTTTTAACTTCTTAATTTCAGACTGATTTGAATGCTCGACTTATGCGATTCAAGTCATGGCCATACTATGAAGACTAGATTGAGATCTTTGGCAAAGACAGAGCCACTGGGATTGGTGCTGAGGACTTTACCGAGGCTGTAAATGAAGTTTTTCATTTGAAAAAGCGCAAGGAAAAAGAAACATGTGACCACTATGAAGGCTTATTTGATGGATTTGCTGATGAAACCGACTCAAACTCTCCTAGCCAACAGTCTTCAGCAACTACGAAGAAATCTGCCCACAAGAAAAGAAAGTCGATTGATCCCAATGATCCATTGGTCAATATATTAGGAACTTTTTGTGATAAAGCTGAAGCAAGACTTGGTGACATTGTACGTCAAATAGGGTATGAGTTTGATGCATCCAAAGCTAGAAAATGAATTTTTAATGCTGTAGCTAGCATTTCAGGGCTTAGCATTGAAGAGGCGCTCACTGTTGCCGCTCTTATTGCCACATCAAATGAAAAATTGGATGTGTTCTTTAGCCTCCCAGATGAGCATAGACTGACATATGTGTTCTAGGCATGTAACTTAGTTCTAAGGCAATTTCTAAATAATTATTGCTCGTTTGGACATGTTTATTCCAAAAGGCTGAGCTTTTTATGTTTTTTGGGTTGTTCGGATTTTATTTTGTCTGAATATTTGATATAAACAAGTTGAAAGTATTGCATTGGTTGCAATTAATGTCGATTCGCAAAGTGTTTCTTTCCATATTGCATATAGCATGATAAATATTATAAAAATAACTCATTTTAGGTAAATACAGAGATTCTGATCGAATAATACCTTCTCTTCTTCGTTTTAAATAGTGAAGATTTGAAATTGAATTTTAAAAAGGTGAATAAGATTATGGAATAAGTTTGCATTTTGAGAGTGAATTTGCAAGGGTGTATTTGGAAGTTTGATGTTTATGTTGCAGTTTATCCAAGTAACCAAATTCATGATTGATAAGCTTTCAGGATATCATTCAAGTATTATACTGCAAGAAAATAATAAACTACTATACTTTGATACATATTCTTATAAAAAGTATCATAAGTTTACCGCAGTTTCATCTTAAGGGTTCTTCAATGCAGTTGGCAAAGTGAGACATGTGTAGATATTGAAATTTTAATCATGCCACGTAGAAATATTGACCAATTAAAAGTCGTCTACGACAAATGATATTTATCTATTTAAGTTAATTTATGGATAATTATCAATTCAAGTGAATTTATGGATAATTATCAACTAAGTTAATTTTTGGATAATATCTAGAATGTCTATCTAGATCTTCTATGAGCCAATCAAATGGCTCCAAAATTATGATAATTATTTATTAAATTAAATGGATAATTATCAATGGATTCCAAATTATCCATAACTCTTCCATCCTACACCTATAAATAGAGTCCTTTGGAGTTCATAAATTACACACAGAAGTTCAATCAAAAAGTTAGAGAAGACGAAGGAAGCTCTCCGAATTCTCTCTGCGAAAGTTCTTCAAAATCAAAGAAGATTCAAGGCGTTCTAGGCGAGACTCAAGGCGTTCTAGGAGATATTCAAGGCGTTCTTGAAGATATTCATCAAATTATAGCGTTTGATTCGTAATTACGGTGCTAAACCTACGAATTAACGTTATAGAAATTCAAATCAAATTCAAGGAAGATCAAAGTCACAAAGTCAATCTTGAAGATTTCAAATTATATATCAAATTCAACGTTTGATCCGAGATTAAGCTGACAAAGCCTCGAATTAACGTTATAAACATTCAAGTCGACGTTGGAGAAGATCAAAGAAGCAATGTCAACTCCAATATTCAAGTCAACATATTTTGAAGGAAGAATTAGAGGATTAGAATAGAGATTTGTACCCCATATTTTATTTTGATTAATATAAATTTCATTTATCACCATTTTTGTGTTTCTTGATTTTCAAAATTACAAATTTGTTGTGTACAAATTTTTGGCACGCCCAGTGGGACAATCTCTACCTCTCATCTCTTCACTTTATCAAGTTCAAATGGATGCTCAAGTCAAAGCTATGAAGATAGTAGAATCCAAGATGGTCATCTCAAATCCTTCAAACTCCATGAGTGAAATCATTGGCGTCACCACAAGAAGTATGTCCATGAAGCTACAAACATCTTCAAAGGTGGTTCCCCTACTTGAGCATGTTGAGGATGACGCATTCCGCTTTGGTGATGAAATCAATCATGATGAAGAGAAGTATTCATCCCAACAACGTTCTACATCAAGTGACTCAAACATCGTATGTGTCATGATGACAAATGTTACCACTCCGGAGGAGCAAATTGCAAACTTGACAAAAGTTGTTGAAGGATTAACGAAGCATGTTCAAGAGCAAGCCACTCTAATTGCAAAGTTGATGACGAAAGCAGACGACGTGGATGCCATGCACGAAATTGAAAAACAAGTTGAGGCGCAAGATGAAGCTGAGGCGTCAAAGAATCAACATCTAGTTGAGAAGGAAAAATCTGTTGTCGAGGAGCTTCAAGTTTCAAGTGATGGGACGATTCCAACTGCTCGACTTAAAGAGTTTATCATGAGTACTATCCAAGACAATCGCTATGGGAGATCCAAGATGCCTTTAACTTATGTCAAGCCATATACTCGAAGAATTGATAATTTGAAGATGCCAACTGGTTACCAACCCCCAAAATTCCAGCAATTTGATGGTAAAGGCAATCCAAAGCAACATGTGGCTCACTTCGTTGAAACATGTAATGATGCTGGAACTTATGGCAACCAACTAGTCAAGCAATTCGTTAGATCACTGAAAGGCAATGCATTTAACTGGTATATTGATCTTGGTACTGACTCAATCAACAATTGGGAGCAATTGGAGCAAGAATTCCTCAATCGCTTTTATAGCACTCATCGCACAATCAGCATGCTTGAACTCACCAATTCCCGTCAATTGAAGGATGAACCAGTCATTGACTACATTAATCGTTGGAGAAATTTGAGTCGTAAATGCAAAGAAAGATTACATGAGTCCTCTACTATTGGAATGTGTATTCAAGGGATGCATTAGGGTCTTCGATATATCCTCCAAGGAATTCAACCAACAACATTTGAAAAGTTGGTCACTCGAGCACATAATATGGATTTGAGTATGACCGAAAGTGAAGTTGACAAGTCATATGTCCAACAGCCTTGGAGACAAGAAATCAACAAAGGAGGCAAGTCATTCACAAATGCTTCTGATGATGAGCCCATATCTGATAGTGATGAACATATGGAAGAAGGTGACGTTCAAGTTTGTCATCCATACTTCGACTAAAGATGTGAAGCAAACGCTCCTTAATAAGAGCATAAACTGTCATCAACGCTCCTTGATAAGAGCATAAACTATCAACAAGTTTCCTTGATAAGAGTTTAAACTTTTAACAAAATCAAATCAAATGAAGTCCTCCTTGACACGAGCATAAAAGGTCTACAAGTCAAATAAAATCAAATGAAGTTCTCCTTGACACGAGCATAAAAGGTCTACAAATTAAATCAAATGAAGCCCTCCATGACACGAGCATAAAAGGTCCAAATCAAATCAAATGAAATTCTCCTTGACACGAGCATAAAAAGTCTAGAAGTCAAATTAAATCAAATTAAGAACTCCTTGACACGAGTATAAAAGGTCTAGAAGTCAAATCAAATCAAATGAAGTTCTCCTTGACACGAGCATAAAAGGTCTAGAAGTCAAATCAAATCAAATGAAGTTCTCCTTGACACGAGCATAAAAGGTCTAGAAGTCAAATCAAATCAAATGAAGTTCTCCTTGACACGAGCATAAAAGGTCTAGAAGTCAAATCAAATCAAATGAAGTTCTCCTTGACACGAGCATAAAAGGTCTAGAAGTCAAATCAAATCAAATGAAGTTCTCCTTGACATGAGCATAAAAGGTCTACAAGCCAAATCAAATCAAATGAAGTTCTCCTTGACATGAGCATAAAAGGTCTACAAGCCAAATCAAGTCAAATGAAGTTCTCCTTGACACGAGCATAAAAGGTCTACAAGCAAAATCAAATCAAATGAAGTTCTCCTTGACACGAGTATAAAAGGTCTACAAGTCAAATCAAACCATGTACTCCAAGCCTTGAAGAGTATAAACTAAATATGGCACCTCTATGAAGAAAAAAGAAAATTTGAACTACGTTATGACTTGATCCCTTTTCATAAGGGTACGTAGGCAACTTAAATTTCTATAAGTTCAGTCATAAATTCAAATCAAATCACATTCTCTTGATGGAGTGACGTCGCTCATTCAAAAGAATTTTGAAGAAAAATTCATAATCATGAATACACTCAAGGATTACAAGATAGAAATAAAGTTCTATCAGGTAATCTCAAAAGTGATGTTCATGACATGTGGGCATGCAAATCCCGTCTGATATGGATGACTTGCCAGTGGAAGCTAACAAAGTATTTTTAAGTGGAAACCGATTGTAGGAAAGACTTTCGTGGTATAGAAGCACAAGACGAAGCTATTCTTAAGGCATGATTTTTATGTTGAGACGTTGCGACTCATCCACTACGAAGTATGGTTTGAAAGAACCAAAGTTCCGTGAACCAGTCTCAAGGGGGCATTTGTAGATATTGAAATTTTACAACCAATCAAATCAGGCCATGAAGAAATATTGACCAATTAAAAGTCGTCTACGACAAATGATATTTATCTATTTAAGTTAATTTATGGATAATTATCAATTCAAGTTGATTTATGGAAAATTATCAACTAAGTTAATTTTTGGATAATATCTAGAATATCTATCTAGATCTTCTATCAGCCAATCAAATGGCTCCAAAATTATGATAATTATTTATTAAATTAAGCGGATAATTATCAATGGATTCCAAATTATCCATAACTCTTCAATCCTACACCTATAAATAGAGTCCTTTGGAGTTCATAAATTACACACAGAAGTTCAATCAAAAAGCTAGAGAAGACGAAGGAAGCTCTCCAAATTCTCTCTGCGAAAGTTCTTCAAAATCAAAGAAGATTCAAGGCGTTCTAGGCAATATTCAAGGCGTTCTAGGCGAGACTCAAGGCGTTTTAGGCGATATTCAAGGCGTTCTTGAAGATATTCATCAAATTATAGCGTTTGATTTGTAATTACGGTGCTAAACCTACGAATTAACGTTATATAAATTCAAATCAAATTCAAGAAAGATCAAAGTCACAAAGTCAACCTTGAAGATTTCAAATTCCATATCAAATTCAACGTTTGATCCGAGATTAAGTTGTCAAGCCCTCGAATTAACGTTATAAACATTCAAGTCGACGTTGGAGAAAATCAAAGAAGCAAAGTCAACTCCAATATTCAAGTCAACATATTTTGAAGGAAGAATCAGAGGATTAGAATAGAGATTTGTACCCCATATTTTATTTTTATTAATATAAATTTCATTTGTCACCATTTTTGTGTTTCTTGATTTTCAAAATTACAAATTTGTTGTGTACAACATGTATGTTTAGATTTGTCATTTATCACCAAATTATATATTAATATATAATATTTTATAAATGTTTGTATTAAATTACTTTTCAATGAAACTGCAAAATGCTAATTTAAACCAGTGATTTATCTCGTGAACGAACTTTTTGTATCTTCTTTGTTTGTAATGGAAAACTACTCAACCTTGAAATGCGTTCTGGATGTCATATCGTGTCTGTTGAATTCGGTGTGACATAAAAAAATTTATGTGATCACAATAAAAAAATTATTCTGATCAGAGAATAGTTATTACTCGTGAGTGTGTCCTTTACGTACCTCAATCCTAATAAGCTGCACAATGAATTGAACTGATTTATCACTATACATAAATGGACATATACCTAAGCATGTTCATGTTTAACGTAAAAGTTTATACCGCACCTGATCCAACATGGTTAGTAAAACATACAATACATGTTTTTGAGGTGATGATTTTGATCACCACTCTCAAGTGAAAATCCTCTCTCCAAATATGTGATGTATATTAAATCATGTTGAGCTTTGGGTAACATATTATTTCTGATATTTAAAGGCATTGGGACTACTAACCACATATGGAGTAAGAGTAACCCCATAGAGCCTATTAAGAGAAAACTGCATTTTTTTTATCATGTAACTTAACATAAGTTTATTTTTAATTTTATTCACTATAAGTTTATTATATGTAATTTAATAATTTTCAAAATGTCTCATATCACCATGTAAAATCTAACAACAATTTCGTTACTCAATACTTTATTCGATTTTTTAGAAATACATACGTAAATTATATTCAATATTATTATATTTTTAATCAATATCATTTGTTTTTTATTCATAAAATTTCTCAAAAAACTCTAATCAAAGTGCTAACTAACAGTATTGATCTTTAAATTTTGAACGACAGAACTAATTAATATTAGATATTTAAAAAGTTATGAGAATAATGTGATAAGTTATAATATATGAGATCAAAATTAAACTTAGTTTGAACTTTGAATTATGAACAAAAATTTAAAAAGAGTTGCATGTATAACTATAGATATATCTCCTAAGGAAGAATCCCAGAGAAAGTCCTCCCTATATCTGAAATATTAATAAAAAAACGTACCAAATGAAATTCACACCTTTCCATATCCTTAACTAATACAGGACCCCTAACCAGATTATACTAACAACTTTTAAACCATTTCATTTGTTAACTACCCACAAAATGCCATAATAATTGATTTATTTAAAAGAAATTATACGTACAGATCTTACCAATATAATGTGGAACCAGATTGTCAAGCATAGTTGAGGTTTTATAATATTGTATTATATATCATATACATGGTGGGGTTATAATTAATTAATTATTCTACAACCAATGCAACTGCCCTAAATTAAAAATGATTAGGTATTCTGCAATATTTTCCTGATACGATAAGATTTATGATGATTTTGTTACCCTATTAGAATATTGCAGCATCTCAGTTGAGTTTCCAGCATAATTACTAGGCTTAGAGGGAAAAAATATTTAGTCTCGTAATAATGTGGTAAATTGCACTTTTAGTTTTTCTTTTTTTAAAAAAAAAAATTCTGGTATGGTGTGGTAAGTTGCACTTTTGGTCTTATTTTTTTTGAATTTGACACTTTTAATCATTTATAAGTTAAATGTTGTTATATTAATCTTAATCTATTTCTTAATAGAATTTGTCACGTGAAGATTACATGAAGTATATTTACTTTGCAAGTTTTTTTTTTAAAATATGGTGGGGCTATACGAAAGTTCACTCTTTTAAGAATAACTAATAAGATGTAAGTGCATTGTACGTGAACACTCGATTTTTATACGATATTTGAATCTTAAATTTTAGAAAGAAAAGTACAACTAAAATATTTTTTGTGCTTAAATGTATCTTTTTATTTAATCATCAAATTTAATAATTATTCTTTCAAATTTAACTTAATCTCTTTCATCTTACTCACTAGTTTGTTATTGGTGTTGTTTTCATTCGTTCTATAGTAAACTCTATCTATAATTGAATTGAAAGAAATTGAATGAAAAATAATAATATTTTCTTATATTTTTGGTTTTTTTATAAATTGACTTGTAGGTTGTTTCTTTGAAAATTCAACTATTGGATTTTTAACAATTAAAAATTAATTGTAAAGATTTACAATTTTAAAAGTTTAAAAAAGTAAGAAATTCACGTGCTCATCGAAAATCCAATACATAGAGAACTAATGCAAGCCACCCAAAGTAAATACTTTTTATTTGACTTTTAGGTTGATAAAATTTCATAGTAAAAAATAATTTACATATACTACTAAATTTGAGACAGTAATAAGAACATGAACATGGAATTTTTATGACTGATGTTTTGTGAATTTATCATTCATGAAGGTGCTTGTTTAGCAATACATAATTGCATATTACATAAAGAATTATTATAAAATTGAGCTAATTTAAGGGTTATAGTACTAAATATCATTATATTTTTTTTAATAAAATATACTCATCCAAACACATTATCATCATCGCATCTCTACCCTTTAAAAAAAAAAAAATCTTACTTTCTCCGAGAAAAATAAAAGACAAAAAATAGATATCTTCGTCTTCTCATTTTAGTTGGAACATATGTTCATGGGCTTAGCCATCTGCACAGTGGGTCAACATTAATGTTTTGGGTTACAGTCAAATTTGATGCCTTTTCTCACACGATCATTTAATTTGTTAAAAACTAATAGAAAATATTATGTGTAAATTTTTTGCTACATTAATCATTACGCAACATCTCTAATTTTATTTATATTTACCACAAAAAAAGGGTAACCTCTATTTTCTCTGGCGATCTATCAAAATTTTGACATGTAGGATCATATTTGACACAATTAATACAAGTATATATTGAACATTTGTACTTATATTAAAATTTTATTAAATCTTGAATCGGCAAAAGAATTATAAAGTGGTCCGGTGGAGTAGTTGGATTTTCATTTAATCTTCACATGCTTTTGTCTTCTGCAATATTTAAAAGCCCATCTACTTTTTTCGGACTCACATTAACTAACCTCATCATCATTATTATATTGATTTCTGATTAGGATACTCTTAAATCTTAATCATATACTAATTTTATCTAACTATAATATCATTTTCAGCTATAAACACGATTTTTTTTTTTTTTTTTGGATGACGAGAGAAACCCGCAGCCGCCACCGTGAGGTGCGCACTGGGTAAACCCCGCTCTTGTGTAATAGCCTGCAAACCACACAAGAGAGGTAAACCAGCCTAGGTTGCCCATAGCTGAACAGGCTCACAGTAGAGAGGCAAATAGGCATTCCCTCATCAGGATTCGAACCCGTGACCTAGGCCACAAGTTCAAATGCTCTTACCAACTCTACTGGGGGTTGCCCCCTATAAACACGATTTTTTAACTTATATGAAGAGGGCAATTTAGTCAAATTTATTTCAACCATCTTGCAAATATATATGGCAAGAGAATAAATCTTGAACCGTTATCTGAATTAACCTTTAGTTCAATCATTTTATTTTAACAAATATGTGAATTTGTGATCATAATATTAAACCGTTTTTTGAACCAGAGAGGTATTATTGTTTATTTTATTTCATTGATAAGAATATTTTATGTTCATAACTACTCGAATAATTTCATACTTGTAACATCACATTCATTAAGAATAAAGTAATAATGTATAATAATAACAAATTATTTCATTTTACCATTCGTTGACATGATTAAATGATAAGGATAATTTTGACATTATTTGAACTAAAATTTCAAACTTATTACAAAAAATCAAAAGTTCAATTGAGCACTGCCCAACTTGATAGCATCGAATCGAGATATCATTTTATAATTATCTAGATTCATGAAATCTAAGTGGTCCCCATTACCTCGACGTACTAAAATTACTTATTTCTGTAGTAATAGTCAAATTTTATACTTGGAAGTGTAGCTTTGAACTTCAAATTTTCAAAATTCAATCCCTCTCTTGTCCACGTACAGTTTTACCTCTAAAATTAAATGCTGCCAAAGCCAAACAGACACATTACATAATTTCCATTTAAATTGCCACTAAAACCATTCATAAATGCCATTCAATATTGGCCTTCAATTTAAATCCATTTTTCTTCACTTTTCAGCTCCTTAACGTTTGTATTCACAATTATGCAGAATTAGATTAAGCTTTGTAAGAGAAGAAATGCGAAGAACAAGGTACTCTTGAGGTCAATAATCTTTTTTAACTCTTTCTTGTTTCTTCATTTTGATGATTTATTGTATCACAAAAACAGGGCAACAGAAATGGCTATGGCTCAAAGACAACCTCCCTCGAGTCTTAGAACATCCTCATCCAGTGCTGATAATAATCGCCCAAGAAACGAGAGGAGTATCAAACTAAGCGAGGGCCGATCAAATCGAGGCGCTCAATCTGATCCGGCGAATAAGAAGAAACTTGGGACACGAATTGCAGATTTGGAATCTCAACTTGGCCTTGCCCAGGAGGAGCTTAAAAGTCTCAAGACCCAAATAGTCTCAGTTGAGACTGTTAAAACTGCAGCTCAAGATCAAATCCAAGACAAGAAATCAATCAGACAAGGACCTGTCCCAATTGATGATGTCCAAAAGGAAACTGATGTTTTTGAGGTTCCTATGGAGAAAACAGACCCGTCCCCTGATCAAGACGAAATCAAGCCTAAATCTGTGTCAACTGAGTCACCACCACCAGCCATACCCGATCCAGAGAACTCGTTAATTGTTGAGTTGGCATCAAAGAACGATGAGATAAACTCGCTGAAAGCAAATCTAGAAGAGAAGGAGAAACAACTGGAGGCTTTTCGTGAAGAAAACGAGAGATTGAAGGGCCAGGTTGATGAGAAGTCAGTGAAGATATCGTCAGCTGAATCCAAGATCGTCGAACTGAATTTGAGATTGGAAAAAGCCGATAGCGAGCTCCATAGGAGTAAGATTAGTGCAATGGAGATGAATGAGAAATTGGACGCTGTTGAAAAGGCGAAGGATGAACTAGAAGACGAGATGAAGAAGCTAAGAGTACAAACAGAGCAATGGAGAAAAGCAGCTGATGCAGCAGCTTCTGTTCTGGAGATTAATGGAAGAAGGGTATCTGAAAGATGTGGGTCGATGGATTATAAGCACTACGGAAACGGGTTCGGGCCGATTGGTGGATATGCGGGCTATGTGGGTTCACCGGGGCTGATTGATGATGATGATGATGATTTTGGAAGTGGAAAAAGGAAAGGTAGAATGTTTGGAGATTTATGGAAGAAGAAGGGCCAGAAATAGAACCTTAGAAATCTGTTCCATTCATGGAGGATTAGGGAGATATCAGATGTTGTATGGTTGCTTACCATTTTATTAGAGTTTTAAGTACCATTTGATGTAACTTATTCGTTCGTATTGATTTACTCGGTTGGTCTTATATGTGCTTCGTTGCGTATATTAGATATAGTTATGGTTCATATCGGATTAAGAATGACAATGGGATAGTGTTTTGTGCTGCAAACTCTTTGATCACTAGATCATCCATCATGAATACTTCGATAAGTAAAGCTGTAAAGGACATAAGAAAGATAAGAAGATAAAGAAAAAATAAATGCAAACAGGACGAGCTTCATCCACCTTTTCTCCTATCAAATAAACAAGGCACATGTGGCCTTGATCACGGGTTCGAATCCTGATAAGGGAATGTCTATTTGCCTTCTCTACTGTGAGCCTGTCAGCTATGGACAACCTAGGCTGGTTTACCTCTCTTGTGTGGTTTGCAGGTTATTGCACAAGAGCGGAATTTACCCAGTGCGCACCTAACGATAGCAACTGCGGGTTCCCTTGTCATAAAAAAAAAATAAAAAAAAATAAACAAGGCACACCAATAAGTTCTCAGTTGAGGGAGTGCACAAATTATATATATAAACTACCATTTTATTAAATTTTCATTATCCGAGTGTTCCAGTCTAATGTACCGAGAAGTGAACTCTAAAAACAACCAAAAATCACCAACAATTTCGTTAGCCATCCGTGTATATATATATATATATAAATACCCCTACTAACTTAATAGGCCACCCAAAAGATTAGGCATATCCCTTTTCCAATTTCCATACTTCAAAAACCACAGCTTCTCTCCTCAAAATTTCATAAACAAAAAAATAGCTTCTCATAATTTCTTCTTGATGATCAAAGCCTTTGCTGCCGGAGTAATATTAGCCACTGGATTCATTCACATCCTGCCTGACGTCACCTTGCCTTGGTGAAGTTTCTATTTATCGGGTTCGTTTCAATTATGGCCGCCATGCTCGAGCCTATCGGAACTTGTCGGACAGCGCATAATATCACAAGTATGCTCGTTATTATTTAACCATGTACTCATTGCTTCATGACCTGAATTCACTGAAAAAGCTATGTACATGGGAAAAAAAAAATGATTGGATAATTTCAAAAACATTTAAAAAAACTGATTGGATGATTGGTAGGTTTTGGAGATGGAAATAGTGTTAATACACTCAGTAATATAATGGGAATATCACTAGGGGCTTCTCAGAGCCCTCATACAATTATGCCTCTGTTGGCTGCTTTATATTTCCATCAGTTTTTCCAAGGGATGGGACTTGGTGGATACATTTCTAAGTCATAGGTGCTGTTATATAGTGTACAATCTTTGATTCAATAATTTAAAAAGATGTAGTCATAATGTTTTCATATTTTAGTGCTAGCAAGAATGTTATTCCCAATCCATATCGTCCTTTATAAGTTCGAATAATATACATCTCTAGCTCCAAATTCCAGATAAAGATTTTATTTTTATTGGAAATCGCTCTCACTGTGTATTGGTTGAATTACTAGGCGAAATTCGGGTCCTTGACGACGACAATTGTGATTCACGACACCAAGTGTTGGTATTGGAATATCGGTCTTGTAGTAGAAGGCATATATATTCATTCTGCTTCATCTGGGATATTGATTTATATGGCACTTGTTGATCTATTAGCAGCAGATATTAAGGATGCAGAATAACGTGAGGCTTAAATTGGGTGCATATATTTAACTTCTACTAGCAAGACGTACGTGTGTTGCACGTAAACGCCTAATTTTTATATGCTATGTTTGGATCTTAAATGTTAAGAAAAAAAGTACACATAAAATATTTTTCTTCCTTAAAGTTATGTTTTTATTTAGTAATTAATTGAATGTTATGCTTTATTTTTTTTTTAATTTAATTGGCGTCTTCCATCTTACTTAATAGTTTATTTTTGGTGTTAGTTCATTCTTTCTATGCTAAATTGTCCATAATTAAGTTGAACGAACTGAATGAAAAATATTTTAAAGTATTTTCTTACATTTTTGTCCTTTTTAAATTGACTTGTAAGTTATTTTAAAAATATTAAACTATTAAATCTATAAAAGCTAAACATTAACTATAAATATTCAAGATCTTAAAATTTAAAAAAGCATGGAATTAACATGCTCATAGAAAATTTTATTAATTGATAACTAATGAAAGTCAAACAAAATAAACTGTTATTTTACTTTAAGTTGATATAATTTCATAGCAAAAAAGAATTTTATATATGCTACTAAATTTGAGATAGGAATAAGAGCATAAACATGGAATTCTTATGAAAAGCATTTATGAATTTATGGTGAACGAAGGTGATTATTTAGCAAAACATAGTTGTTTACATACTTCTACCTCAGTATATATTTTGAATAATGGACTATGTGTATACATTGATAAATAAGCATTTAAATTTAAAGAAAGATAACACAAAAGAAGTTACCTAATATATTTTATATCTATTTGTAATTTACTTATAGAGTCTGATGTATACAATTTATTATTTGACTGTTTAACCATTAAAAATAAAATTTTAAGAAATATAAGTACATTCAAATAGAAAAATAACTTATACTTTTACAATTATAAAATAAAGTAATATTGCATTTATTAAGAAATTGTTCTAGTTTTGTGCAATTTTTCACTTCACTTTCTCTAGAAAAATGTTGCTACAAGTTGTAGCTCAATTAATAATTTATTTATTTCCTTTAAGTTAATTTAAATGATTCCTTTCTTTCCTTTGTTCGATGGCTGGTTTCGGCCTTTTTCCAATTGTCATCAATTAGTTTAAGATCAATCACATTAAATTTTTTTTATTACTGTTTGAATCTTATTATGTCACAATATTATTTTGCCTCTTATTAGAGATATATTTTGGATTTGTTTATGTTCTTAATGCTTAACGTGTGAGATTTTTAATTGGCTCGCCGATAGCGAATAATATCCATTAAAGACTAATAGTAATTGTGTGATGTATAATTGTTTCATTATATATTATATATTAATATAAGGTATTATCATGCTTTTAATCTATTAAATTATTATTTTCCGGTTGCTAGTACTTGCATGAATGATTGTTCAATCCCTAAAGCTATTGAAAGTTGTTGTTGCTCAGGTTAAATTAACCCTCTTATAAATAACTTAGTTTCTTCTACTTCTAATCACTGCAATTTCTTCAATGTCTATGATATGGAAAAATTACAATTTTAGTTTCATAGAAAATTATCATTTTAGTTTTAGTCTAGTATTTTATGCTACTACTCAAATAATCTCAATATTTTAATAAATTTGCAATATCAGTCTTAATCTCATGTTCATTAAGCAAAATGCCATTGTAAATCATGTATTCAAAAAAATATAATGTTATATATCTAGTATAGATATTTAGTTATAGAATACAATCATCCAACTTGTAAGTACATAGTGAGATATATGTTTTTTTTTGGCTCATTCTTTAAAGTTTTATTGTCTCACATATTTTTATTAGCAAAGTATTTTGTGGCTTAATATAAGTATATATCTCAAACTTTGCAATGCTAAGGTATGATATGAAAATTTATTTTTATATTATATTTTAGGAAAGATTTTAAATTACATAAAATAATTTATATACCCAAAAAGTTTATAAAATATATTCAATATTCTAAAATGCACATTTCACCAATATTTCAATAAAGAAAGTAGCTAAAATACTGAATTACCTTGGTAATTTTAATATTAAAGTCATTAAATATAAAAATTATACAATATTTTATATTCCAATTCAATATTATACGAATAGTATCACACACAATATGACGGATCACATATGGCATCTCATATTCAGAGCAAATGAACGTGGTTGTGTCAAGTAATATACTAAAGGTGCATATGTTAATGACTTGTTGTTATCACTTGTAACTCAAAACAAAAATAAAAAATGTATACCTGGAGAAATTATTCAGGAAACTTCGTCATGAACAGACCAAGTAAAACATTGTCACAAGAAACTTAACTGGGAATACTTTGTCTTTTTCTTATCTTGCTCTTTTACGAAGAATCATCAATTATATAATTGAAGTGATTAACTTTTAGACTTCTATGGCCGTTACAAACATTATGATAAGAATTAATATTTAAAAAATAAATTGCATGTTGAAAACAATAAAAACATATAAAGAGAGTTAGTTGTCTATAGTGGACATTTAAACCTTATTATTATTACTAAACTCTATACGTTGGAGTTGAAGGGTTTATAGAAAATGTAGAGTCAAAAGTTGATATAAATAAATTATTATAGTTATTATTATATTTTTATTATAATCATAATTGTGATTATATTATATAATAATAATATAATAATTATAATATCATTTATTAGGAATATGGATGTTACAAAATTAAATAGTGCTTAGCAAGTAAAGAGACAATATTTATATATGTATAATAACAATATTATTTATTAGCAATGAATTGGATAAGTGAATGGACATGATGATTTTTAATAATTATAATATAATAATTATATTATTATAATATTTAGATTTCAATTAAGTAAGGATAAAAATGTTATTTCACAATGGGGAGAAACAATAAAAATTATCCATACTTTTATAGAAGTATAGATATAGATTAGGTGTTGGATGTATGTCTTTTCTGGCCAAACGCACCTAGTATTGATGTTAATATAATAAATATTCCAATTATTGGAATTCTAATTTCTATGACAAATTTAATTATACATGAATAAAGTCGAAGTTATGTTACATAAACAAATTACCACAAAATCAAAATTAGTTATGCTGATGCAAGGACTTAATAGGGAGTTTGAAGAGTATTAAACGAAATATCGAATCAAAGATATATGCATAAAAAATTGTAGGAGCGCAATTTAAAAAGTAGTAGGATAAATGAATCGAGTTGAGCCGGCCGTAAAGTTGTACAAAGTGGTTTGAATTAGAATCGAGTTTTAAAAATTGTGTTTGATTATTAATCGAGTTGAACTCAAATAAGTTGAAATTAGTATGAGTCGGCTCGAATACCTTTATTGTTTTGCACATGTATTTAATTATTTTTACTAATCGAGCTCGAACTTTAAAATATATTGAGCATGTAACTTGAAGTTTAAAGTATATATCGTCTTGATCCTTCAATACCAAATATTAGCTATAGTCCCTAAAATTCAATTTTAATTTTATTTATGTAGGCATATATTGTTGATATTTCACACATAAGGTGCCTAAGTAATCCGATCCGTCCACAATACACAAAAAGTTATCAAAATTGTGAAATTGAAATAAAACTAAACTTAATGAAGGATTGCATAATATTGGTAATTTAGTGACCAAAATTATAAATGTGAAACCATAAGGACTATCACATGTATTAGCCAAAATATTATTTCTTATAACGTGTACTTATTGAGAATATTCATTATTCTAATATATATCAAATTTTAAACAAATTGTTGATAATACAATTCATACTAATTAATCATAATTTCTTAAAATAATATTAAAACTGACCATTAGTTATAATAATTTCACCAAACGTTGATATTTATATGGAGATAATGTCACATCACTCAATTTTTTTAATTAAAATTTATATGGAGATAATGTCACATCACTCAAATTTTTTTAATTAGAATCATTTTAGCCTATCAATGTTTAACCATGTTGATTGAGCCCCTCAACTTCAATATTAGTTTCAATGTGGTCAATTCTGTCAATTTGGACTGACAAGTTGGCCACTTGTTATTAACATGGTTAACTTTGAGGGTAAAATTGTCAATTTAAAAATTGAAGTATGGAATGATGAGGATAGTATGGAGTGGTTAGTGATGAACATATTGATTACGATGTAGTCATAAAAGTGAATTTCAAAATATGTGTCTCAATTGAAAATGCTTTGTATATAAAATTTTCAAAAAATATATTATTCAGAAATTAAAATTTTAGAGGGATAATTAGACTCAACAAACCGAGGAGGATAATTTTTTAAGCAATGGGTCATAGAAACCCTGAAAGATTCAAAATATGAATAAAACAGTTGCAACTTATGATAACCTGAGACCCAATTCAAAACGTTCAAAATGGAAAATAGTATCATTAGGCTAACAAGCCTTGTGTTAAAATTTTATATTTGAAACACAAGACAATATGGCTAATATTTCACTAAATATATTAATATCTAAAACTAAAGTTACATGTATTAGTAATAAAAAAAAAATAGCTAACACTTTGTTTTGAGAAATAGTACTAACAATTGAAAATCAAAATACATAAAATTATTAAGTTGAGAAAAAAAAAATATTCCTCATTATGTTTTAATTTCTTTTACTACTTGTAAACATTAGTTTTTATACAAGTACAATATGTCTATATTGTTTTTTCGTTTTTATCAATAAGACTTAATAAAAAGAAAATTAAAAGGAAAGCATAATTTGTGCCAACATATTGTATGAACTTAAGATTAAAAAAAAATTAGAGTTCCATCAATTATTCTTAAGAAAAAACATATGTTGTGGTGAATTTAGAAATGAAGAAGTAAAAAATTGAACTAAGAAAAAACTACACAAGTATTCAAGTATTGAACTTCAATAATACTATGATAACTACACAAAACTTAATGAGAGTAAATAAGAAATGAACCCTCATCAAACAAATGTTATATAAATTGAACATGAATTTACGTAAACGTTACAGAGTTCCATTCTTACTTAAGATAAAAAAATCAATTGACTTAGTATATTAGAATATTTATACATTTTTCATAGCAATTAATCAATAATGATAATTTATTGCTTAATAATGCATTAGTTAAGATTTTGATACATCAAATTAAATAGTATTAATGTATATGAATTACTTAACGAGTTAAGATTATATTATTTACTAATAGTTATAAAAGCATCTTGATTCTTGGCTATAATTATCAACAAATATTGAGAAGAAGCAGAAAGTGAAGGGAGGTGGTGGAAGTGGGCTTTGAGTAGAAAGCAAGCAAAAGAAAAAGAGCCTGAAAACCCCAACTTTTGGTTATTTCCGATGTCAAGGCAAGCATATATGATCAACAAAAGACAATACTTAACCAATATACGCCTTAAATATGCACTTTTTTTTTCAAATCTTTACATTTCTTCTGGTATACATTTTCTTAAGCACAAATGTGTGACAGTGGAAAGTGGGCTTCTACTAAAGAATCATCTTTTGGCCTAATTTAATTTAATTAATTCGATATATTCCTTCTTGTTTGTGTTCATTCTATATATACTTAATGCACTTGATTCTACGGAGTGTGATCGTAGAGCTATAGTTCAAAGATTAAGTTTTTTCGATTATTCCAGCATGGAGGGAAATGGAGGCTTTCGACTGCGATTCTTCACGTTGAGTCTCTTTGTGTGTTTTGCAGCCATTTGCTTTGTACATTGTGGTGAGTTGCTTTTCTTCATGGCATTTGCATTTCTATAACTCCTTATTTGATCATTTTAAATTGTAAGACATAAGTTTATTTATATAATAACTGAGAATAACTCAATGTTATTGTTGTTGATACAGATGCAACAATAAAAAACCATCCTCGAAAATATTTCAAAAATCCAATCGCAAAAACTCCTAGAAAAATCCATGCATTAAGGAATTTGGACATTGATATGCCTTTAGATTCATCAAACACTGATCCATACGTAAGTTCACCATTCTCCTTGCCACCCTATGAATCCCTTCCTCCTTTCGGCTTGCCCGAAAATGCCCCTCCATATTGCATAAATCCACCATCTGTCCCACTCCCACCTTCTACCATCCCAAGCCCAATAGGGGGTTACACCCCATCACCGCCTCCCGCCTCCGCCGGGCCCACATTTCCCAGCCCAAGCCCATCTACTCCAAGCCCACCAACTATCGTTCCAAGCCCACCATCAATCGTACCCACTCCAACCGAACCTCGGCTAAGCCCACCTTACTATGAGCCCAGCCCACCAAGTGGCTATCTACCGGGCCCACCCAGCCCATCAGGCCCACCTTTTAATACACCGACTCCCTCCATTCCGAGCCCAAGATTCTTACCACCCATTGTTTACCCGCCGCCCACAGTGCCACCACCGCCTCATCGGACCCCAGTCACGGCAATGTGGTGCGTGGCCAAGGCCGCAGTGCCCGAGCCCATCATCCAAGAAGCAATGAACTATGCATGTGGGTCTGGGGCAGAGTGTGACCAGATTCAGTCCAGTGGGTCATGCTTTGAGCCCAACACTATAATTGCACATGCATCATATGCTTTTAATAGCTATTGGCAAAGAACTAAGGTGGCTGGAGGGACATGCGATTTTGGAGGAACAGCTATACTTGTCACTGTGGATCCAAGTAAGTCATATATATATATATATTCAATATATATAATCTAATTTTCTTGTCTAATATCAATATTAATTGTATATATGAAAATAACTTTTGATGCTTTTGTCTACAGGTTATGATGGGTGCCATTTTGTGTATTTTTAACTATATTGAAAAGGGTTGTGAGAATATATATATGAAGCAAAGAGGAAAAGATGAAGAGCCTTTCAAATAACGTAGCTAAGATTTAAGAGAGATCATGCAGTATACATGCTTCAGAGTAGCAGATTTATCAAATTAGTTTTGTTCATTTGATCAACGATTTTTGTTAATATAAATACATATTTGTTGAGGATATTTAATTTACACTTTGATTTTGCCTATGACGTCTTGGATTAAATGGTACATCTTGAATTCGGTCCTCATATGTATACTATTTTTTTATTTTCTTTTTTAAATACAGAAATTGTGCTTATTTGCTCAAAGCCATACTCAATATTCACTTTCACATTAAAATTGTACGCCTTAGATAAGACGCTATGAAAATTTGTTTATATGTAGCTAACAATGTATACACACACTAAATCTTTATTTACGTTCGCTATATATTATTAAGGTTCTTTATTGGTTTTACTTAGAGGAAAATATATGTTTTGTCCTGCTTTTACGAGGTTGTGCATTTTTTATTTCGCAATTTTTGTATTCAACAGATAGTCTTATACAATTAAAAATAATGCACTTTTGGTTCTCTCTGTTAATTTTTTGACGGAAGTGAACATCTGTAAGTCACATGTCCGTCAAGTAAGGGTTGGGTATAGTTTTGCAAATTTCTCAGTTTTGGGGGCATTAGTAAAACTTGCCACATTTGAGAATATACAAAAATTTTAAAAATCAAAAAATTATTCAAAACAATAAATTGAATATGAAAATATGAATATTTGCATAATTTAAAAATAAAAATATTTGAAAATTTGAAAAATAGTAAGTTAAAAACAAATAGGAAAATTCTAAAATTAGAAAGCATTACAAAAAATCAGAGATATTAATAAAAAAATCGAAATATATAACCAGAAATTATTTCAAAATATTCAGAAGAAAAAAAGTGAAAAAGTGAAAATAACATGGATTATTTTATTCAAAATAAATTGAAAAAAATGGCATAAAAGTACGGCAACAACAAGAATACGTACCTTGAGTTGTACGGGTATCTCATGTCTAGCAAAAAAAATTATGAAAATATGGTATGAAAAAAATGACAAGTTACATTACTTTTTTAATAGATAATACTTAATAAGAAATAACATGATTAAATTTCTCACCTCGAATAAATACCATATCAACAATATATCCACGCAAAACTAATAACACCATTAACTTGTACATAAGCCTGAAATAAACTTTCAAAATACTTGGTAAAAATGAAGATTAAAGGAAGTCATTTTAAACCCATTTTTCCAATAGAATACATATATATTGGAAGAATCGGATTCATCATCTTCAGTAATTTTTACCAACGGACACTTAAAGTTGCTCATTCAGAACAATAGGCTCATGGATAACTGAACTTACAACTTTGATCAAATCCTGAGAGGTGAATCCATCATCTTTACTGTAGAATAGATGTACCACTCTGCTCATATGCCAAAACAAATCCTTGCATGGTTTCGGAATTACGCTCTTTTTCCCATCCAACACTAATCTCAATAACTCTCTCCTTTGGCTCTCGATCATCGTTTTTACCTCCAAAATAGCATCCTCTTTAGTTAAGCTTCCACCACTATTGATTGTGTACAACGGTATAGCATTTAGTTTACCACCCTTCAGTTCCCTCTGCATCAGATTAAAAAGTTGATTGAGTTGAGTGTAGTGTACTAAACATCATCAACTTTAATGGGTAGAGAATAGAATGCACAAATTACCTCCCAAGTTCGTGTATCATTTAGAAGACGTCCACAAGTACTCATCAATTTGAACAGATTATGAAACTCGGGATGGTTAACCATCTCCTCTGACAGCTTAGGCCCGAGAAGGTATAGGGCTGGCAGGACAATTGGCCCGAGAGCAAACGAAACATATGCGTTGCTCATATACTCATCCATTGTGGGCAGGTAGTTTTCTCTTACCCATTCATTTTCTTTCATCATCGAATTTAGCAAATCTAGCCACTGAAAATGCAAATCAGGGAAGGCATCATCTATCATTACAACAAAGATAACAGACTACCTTTTAACAGACTATCATTAGAACAAAGATAACAAAGAAAATTGCATTTTTGGTACACTAAAGTGGCTTGCACGTTTGTTTTGTACACTAATATGGGGGGTATGTCTGGTAATTTGAGTACAAAAATCGCAAAAATTCGATTTTCGCCGGATTATTCGAGTTTGACCTTCAATTTGGGTATTTTGACTTTAATTTGGGAATTTGAGTTTATTGGGTATTTTGGGTTTAATTTGGATATTTTGACTTCAATTTGGGAGTTTTGAAATTAGCTTTATTGGCTTAATTTCTAAATTTTATCTATTTTTAAAAAAGAAAAAGAAAAAAAAGAAGTCAAAATCTCTTATTTTGGTCAAAATAGGTCAATTTTAAGTCAAAATCCTCAATTTTGGTCAAAATTAATTAGTTTTCCGGCTGAAATCGAATAGTCCGGCGAAATTTGTATTTAAATTGCCAGACATACTCCACATTGGTGTACTCAAATTGCGACCCCCCATATATTAGTGTACCAACTACCAAACAAACGTGCAGACCACTTTAGTGTACCAAAAATGCAATATGCCCGGAGTATGTATCATATATTATGGAGTAAAAAGGTGGGGAATCTCACAATGTTGATAATATGGTTTCTCACGCAACGTTCTTGTCGTACGAATGCTTTGTCTGCAATCTCGCAGATTGTGCCCTTAAGTGCTGAAAATATTAACTCTACATTCTGAGAAGAGCACTCTGTGCTAACATCAACATCCCATCTGCAATTGTTAAGTGATAGTATATCAGCTTCTTAGAAAATAGTTAATGGAGCAAGATAAATTGGATTAGGGGAACATACGCTTCGACTAATTGAATTAAGTTTTTAAGTTCCTCTATAGAACCCCCAACATCGAAAAAGTCATCTACCACAGTTGTCAAAACACCATTCTTGGCCCATGACATTCGGGCATCTGATAGATCCGGAGAGAAAAATGTTGCTGCGGCTGAAAAATAACAGTATGCAGATTTCTTCCTTGCAAACTTTAGCTCGTCCAATCTGTTTTCTATGACCCATCTGCAGAGAGGCAAGGTTAAGACATCAAAATGTGTTTCACTCGATACATTACTAATTAGAAAATACATTCAAAATAACCCATCCTGGCTAACTTCTCATGTACGAACAACACTTTATATCACGTCAAAAAAAAAAAATTCCACTTCTCATAGGCTATGTTTGTTTATATTTTCAAATTCCATTTTCAAGAATTTGGGTCACAAAAGCTTAAATAACTTTAACACAAACTATTGTCATTCAAATTCATCTTTTTTTCAACTCTATTTTTTTCATTTTCAGTCCCTTATATACTTAGCTATCAATCATTAATCCATCATGTCATGCGATTATGAATCAATAATTATATATCTCTCATACTTTACAATTATATAATATATCATAAATCAATCAATTGTTATAGATTTAACACATTTTATGTTTGCCAATCATTTTTAAAAACATAAACAAACACACCACCACATATCACATTAAACTCACACAAATGTCCACAGTATGCATTTCTCAAGAAATTTCTAAATTTGATTTTCAGTGAAAAGAGTTCTTTGTAAGTTTTTACTTTTAACTATAAATGACATTTATTACAACTCAAATTGAGACACTAAATTATTACTAAATATGTGCCGCTGATTATTAATATAATAAAAACTCCTTTCTAACTTATTATTATGGGTGACAGCTTATATACACTCTTAAACTTTTAAAAGTTACTTTTGTGACGATCAAATATGTAACTAGTAAGTTATTCTTTTTTGTAGTGTACATAATTTAGCCAAAATACTCAGACATGAATCACATCCTTTTACATGGATATGAACTAAACTACTAAACTAACAATGAGATTTGATATACTTCATTACTCATGTTTCTAGCTAGACCAACTCTGTAACTCAAGAAATGCATAAGAGCGGGGTGAATTAGGTGTTTAAATATTTGAGATTAATTCGAAGAGGAACTACTAGGTACCTAAAGGTAAACTGGAAAATACGTTTTAGCTCAAAATTGCCAATAAACCAATTGTAACATTTGCTATATTATCCTAAGAAAGCACACCTTTCAAGCTCTTTCAGTTCTTCACGATGCATTATTTGGCATTTGTTGAAATCTTCTACTGACAGGAGAAGGAAATCCTTGTTGCCAAAATTAGGCGAACTGTATTAGAAACAGGACAGAAAAGAATATTGAGTTCATAAATCATAGAGGGACAGAAAAAATTTAACGGAAATTATTCTTCAAGAGATTACCAATAAGAAGTTTTGAGAATTCTTGTATTGTCAAAATTATAATGCTCTATATTTCTCCGGTTCTCAATCCGTTCCATAGTTGCATAAAAGGGATAATGGATAACATGGTCTACCTGATAATAACACAATGTAAGGAACTTATTGCTTCTATAATAAATAAAAGATAACAGGTTTTGGGTTTAACAAGAATTTCTTACACATTTATACCTCTTTGCAAATATTTCTGCCAAGTTGACTTGAATGCATTAAACTACTACACAGCTCTTGCTCAAGTAAATGCTTTAGCCTCAAGTTTTGTTTCTCCATATCTGATTCAGCTGGACTTAGTACTGATTCTGATGCTTTATACAATTCAAGGGCTGTTCGAATGTCTTCAATATTTCCACAAAAGGAACTGGGAAGGCAATCTTTTTGTAGAACTTCGGCTATGGAATCTGCAATATAGACGAATTAATTAAACATATAACTGACTGTAAAAACTCTCTTTTTCTTAAAAAAAGATGGAAAAAGAGATGTTTGCGATTCTAAATTAACCTGAAGTTACATCATAACCATTCATTCGCAAAATTCGAAATGCTAAAGCACAAGTTGATGCATCCATGAATATTTCTTCCTCGCCCCTCAGCCAGTATCTTTTATGGACTCATGTCAAGAGATATATAAACGTATAAAACGAGTAAATCTTATAACAAATAAAAATAACCTTAGTCAACAATGGTAATATTATCTCTATTAAAGTACCTGTATGCTTCATCCAGCAAGCTCTGAATTTCATTTCTGAAATACCTGCTAATCCCCAACCTTTCAAGATTATCAATCGTGCACAACTGAGCATGTATATCTAGAGGGTAAACAGCAGGAACTGAAAAGACGAAGAAGATCTTAAGTTCTCCAAACATGCAATATTGGCGTGTTAGGAAATGCAAGAGTTAACTTACCTGCATTCCCAAAATTCTTTAAGGCTGAGTGAAGGTAATTAAGACAGCCAGCATTCTGAAGGCCGATAAAAGCAGCTGCTGTTGTGGATGGAGAGTTAAAGAGAGATCCGTTCCTTCTTTGATAATTCATAACTGATTCCCAGTTCTGCAACTTTCCCATCCCTTCTGCAATATATGCCAAGTAAGCTTCCCTCTCTGCTGAATGACTTTGGTAGCATCTGTATATTTAAATTCAAACACAAAATTGGTCGCGAAAAGACTGATCTGGTTAAATTTGATATTGGATGTCATATGGAAACATTTTCTCAAATAAATAAAAATATCCAATCATGGTATATTGTTACCTTTTGAGCTCCAAATCTCTCTTATGAATCAAGTCATTCAATGTCGTTGTCTCTAAATGGAGGTTCAAAAATACATCCCTGGCATACTCAAGCATGCCCGGGAATATGATGTCAAATCCCATTGGAGAAATCTGACACTTGTCGGTAGCTGAAGCAAAATTCAACTCTATAAAGCGCACGCCTGAAATAAGAAATGCTTATCCATCTGTCGATCCCATATTAAGGCTAATCTGTATGAAAATAAAACGCACCTCTAATAATATGTTCTTCACCAACTCCCCATTTTCTCAGAGCAAGAAGGCATGCCAATGTAGAAGAAAGAACATCTTTTGTTAACAAAGGATGATGATGGGGACGAGCCCATGAACCGTCACTGCACTGATTCTCCAGCAACCAATTTATACAATCAGGGAAACAAGGTTCCTCCGATGAATGTGGAGAAGGGACCATAGCAACCCATGCTGTGTCATATGTTGAAATGGAAATTTCAGGCTTATGAATCAGCTTTGCTATTCTTTCTCTGGTCTCTTCAAAGCACTGCTAATTATGTTCTTGAAAAGTTAAATTGTTCATCCTTGAAAATGAGGTAATAAGTTAAATAAAAATCAAATTCGGAACAAATACTATAAATTACCGTTGAAGCGGTTTTAGCTGATATTACTCTTGAAACTTCTGTGTCCAATGATACTGCTTGTCAAAAAAATAAGCAAATTTGCACCATGGATGGTCAATACCCATAAAACAATGCAAAAGAATTTGCACCAAAAGCTCCAAAATATCATAGTATAACATACTAAATTGTTAACCCTGTTTATTCTCCTGGTGTGAGATAGTAAATGCTGCTAATAGCATGGCTACAGCCCAAAGTACAATAACACACACACACAGCTCACATTCCTTCCCCTGATTGCAGACTCACTTTCTGCTCCGATTTAAAAGAAGTAATTTCTAAAGATAATTCTCAAAGCAAACAATTATACAGCCATATATAGCTCGGAAATGACAAGCTAGGAGGAACAAATGCACATGCGTAGTTACTAATTACTCAATAAACGCGAGAGCTAACAGCACTGCAACATATGACACCATTTTTTCGATTTGCATAGACATAAACTGCCTAGAGCACCCATTTCTATACATGGATGGATTCAACCAAAAAGCTCTTCTATCAAGAAATGGTAATAGTGGGAGCAATGTTAAACCCTTTTTTTCCTATAAACCCCTCGGCAGATAAGAACCAAAATTCTTAAATTGGTTTCCGCAGATGAAAATGAAACAGGATCAACTTTCCACTCATACAAATTGTTTAAAAAAAAAGAAAAACAGGGAACTGTTACCTGATACATGAGAGAACTTAGAGTTGTTCAAATGTGATGATCTCAAGAACATGGAATTGTAGAGGTGAAGAGACATGGCTCCGAAACCTCCAACACTTATTGACTCCACAGAATAATAACCCTTCAGAAGACTTGATTTGGGAATCAAAGCGAACGAATTTAATACAAATTGTTAGACAAAAAATTGGGAAAGGTGTTACAAGGGAATCATGATGGTTTATTATGCTTTTGTAGCAAATAGCACCAACCCTGTCAGCAAACTTCTGTTTTTGTTTGTTTCGTTCGAACTCACAAGTCACAACAACATTTAGAAAAAAATATATATTCAATAAAACAAATAAGTTAATAAAAAATTATTATTTATTATTTGTGAGTCACTGAGTTGACGTATCTATTATCTATTATCTATTAATATATATATTTGAGGGATGTGGTTGACTTTTGTTGACCATTTAAAAGGCTCTAAAATTTTAATTCTAATTTTTACTAATTTTGAATTATTTTTAATGTAATAATTATTAAAGATATTATCAAAAAAAACTGCTCTATCATGTTAACTTCCCACTACAAGGTGGTTATCTTTTACCTTCAAAAATGAAAATGAAAAATAAACATAAGATATTGCAGTCCCTGAACGTGTCACTGCAGAGAATGGAATCAATTTCATTTTTCTGATAATTGAATTTTTTTGTTGTTTTCATTTGCTTATCATTAACGTATAATCATTCTATTGATCGTCGTTGCTTGAGGGGCCTAAGTTCACGTAAGTGCATCGAATTCATGCCATCTTTTTTAGTATGTTAATTTTTGTGATTTATTCTTATTATTGTTAAGTCTAAATGTAAGTGAATCGAATTCATGACATCCTTTTTCTAAGTAGATTTTGTTACTTTTTACTATTATGAAGTGTTAAATTAGATAATTATTGAAAATTTTAACACTTGGTAGATTTTGTTTAAGAGGTTGTACGTATATAATTGATTATTGAATTTTCTCTATCATCAATTTGGTTTCAGAGACACATTGTGTCTATAATCCAATTATGGATGAGGTACACTCTGCAATCTCTCTATTGCTCATGTTCAGAATAAAAGTTTAGCAAATTAAAATTGGAAGCAATGATCAAGAACTTAGGTGGTGAACCATTTGTAACATAAAACTGCATCCTAATACCTCTTGCATTGATGCTTCCCATCAAAGGTGAGTTTCTCCCTAATATATAGATATTTTATCAAAATTACTGTAATGGTTTGATGAAGTCACAGAAACAATTGTTTAATTGACGTATGATTTAGGATGGTAATTTAATGTTCATAATTGCTTTGCGATTGGAGCATATTAATATGTACAGATGGGTTCTGTGATAGGATTACTTTTGGATCTAATTGAGTTTAATAATTATTGATCAGAATTCAATTTAAATTAAATATAATTCCTAAAATATAATATATCAAGATAATAATAATAATAATAATAAGTGACATATTATTGAATAATTAAATAAAATCATAAAATAAAGAAAATCATATCCTAAATGATCTATAAACCAAGAAAAAAATTATACTTTCTAGGAATGAAGACAGAAAATTTCTAAAATTCAAAGCAAACATTATAATGGAAAAATCAAATAAAAAAAACCAATTGTTGTAGACTTTAATAATCGGTGCTTTTTGGCATAAAAATAAAAATTAATAAAATAAGAAAATAATCGTAGGTGGAAATTTGTAATATAGTCCAATAAAAAAAATCAATTTTCCAAAATAACGTAATATTTGAAATGCAAATGAAGAAAATAAATGGTATATAAATAACCATAAAGTGAAGAAAATAAAACCGCTGATAATCTCTAACCCAAAGAAAAAAGGATACTTTTCGGGAAAGAAGATATAAAATTTCTAAAATGCAAAGTAAACATGAAAAATTATCAGACTTGATGGAAAACGATAATAATTATAATAATAATAATAATAATATTAATAATAATAATAAAGGTGACATATCATTGAATAATTAAAAAATAAATCATATAATAAAGAAAATCATATAATGTGTTTTTGTTAGTTTTATGCGTGTATGAATATTTCTGATGCCCAATATTAATAATATATTGTAACTTTTTTCCATTTACAATCAATGAATTGATGAGAAATGAATACAACCACATCAAGGATTTCAAAATTCTGAAAAAAATTTATAATCAATTTTTTGTTAAACTCAGGCCGTGCGTAGCACGGGTTACACACTAGTGTTATATATATAATAGATTAATAGATATCATCCTCATCCACACCATAAGGGAGTATTTCTGTTTTATTTTAAATTCAAAGTTTTAATCAAACCACTCTCACGTCTGAAATCAACTAGCTATGTTATACATTAGGTCTCAGTAAAGTAATATTTCGATCATATATAAAGAAATTTACAAAAAGAAATACTACAATTTCATACTGTTTACTACTAATATTCAAGGCCCTTTTTAGAAAATTAAGGTAATAGTTTAACTGCGATATACATATTATTTTCACCCAACGGATACTTTAATTGCTATGATTTATAATTTTTACTAATAAAATTATATATTCGATCGTTTTGCAATACTATTATGTAAGCCATTCACATTTGTAAAAGAGTTGAATTCCAACTAATAGGGATAGAACTATAACAAGAGAACCCAACTTTTCACGACGACTTTGACTCAAACTAAAATCACAAAATAGAAGAAAGGATAATAACTTGAGCTTGAGCTTGAGCCCATTTATCTTTTAAGAAAGATCGGGAGCCTGGCTAGCGAGTTTTTTTATTTTTTAATTATTTTTATTATTATATTAATAAAAATATATTAAAAATTAATCAAAAATTTAAATTTCCCCCTATAAGTTCAGGTCACAAGCCGGGCTCGATTCGAGCTCAATAATATTCAGCTCGGGCTCGAGCTTGTTTAATAAGACTCGAGTTTGAGATTGAAAAAATCACCAACCTCAGCTCGAGCTCGACTCATTTATACGCTTATCCCTACACATAAAAAATGTAGTTAACTACGCATTTTCTCGCTACACTTCTCAAATTTTACATAATTTGAAATCATTCTATTTTATTCAAAAATAAAATTTATGTATTACATCATAATTTATTTTCTATATTTGACAGGATAAGCATTAAAATGAGGATTATATTCTTTATAACTTCACAGTAGGTGTAATACAATATATTAGTTTCTTAATATTTTAGAGACATCTATGATTTTATTATATAATTTTTATAAATAATGATAATGTCTTTTTGTTGATTTCATATGTTTTCACATTTCTAATATCCAATATTAACAATAATATTGTATTTAATTATTTTGTCATTTATTATCCACAACTCGATTGTATGGTACAAAAGTACAAGTCCATCAAGTCTTTTAAAATACATATAACTTTTTGTAATGTATTTTCTACTGAACTTAGGCCGTGTGTACACAAATTATTACCTAGTACCAGAAAATGATTTTAGGGCCTAAATACTCAATTGTATCTTCTTTTTCACCGTCTAGGGAAAAATAGTGTTTTTAGCATACTCCCCAAGCATATAAAACCATTGAAAAAACACTTTAATTAATGATCAAACTGGCTCTGGAAAACGTAACCAGTAGCCCAAACGTAACAAACTGTTAAACTGAAGTATAATCAAATTTACATCTAAATACATTCGTACTTTTATCTGGGAACTAGTACAAATTCAATTCATTCCAACAAGATACATAATAGCGGTTCAAGTCTGAAAACATTCCGAATGCAGTGGCCGAGGTTTATACATACATACATACACACATCTCTAAGAACAACCTTTCCTACCACAGTGTGCCTGAGGCTGTATCCATCTGAACAAGACTCATAACCATTTAGTGACCTCCCGGATTCCTATTCCATGACAAATAAGTCGGATCTCCAAGTTGCCTGTATACAAAATCCATGAATATTATTAGTATTCACTCCTCGACCAAAAACATATCTGTTATTTTTTGAAAAAAATCTAACCCCGATACAATTAAGGTTTACATGACTCAGTGGGATTTTGCAAATTAACAAGACACCATTTAACAACTCAAAAAACTGGGGGTCAAAGTGTGATATGATTTTATTGACAAGGGAAGTTGCAGTAATTTCTCAAACCTTTGGAATTTTGTAATTAGGGTATCAAGCAACGAGTGTTTATGTATTTTACCCATCAAAACATTGAATTGACAATTAGATTGAGCGACTAACAGAACCAACAAAACAGAGGGTTTACTTATGAAAAGTGCATGAATTAAAATCATTGTCTTAAAGAAAATACCTTGGCTTGATTAGATAAATAAGCGTGAAAACAATGGCCAAAAAGAAGCACAATCCACCCACTGTGAGATATGCAATGCCCACGAAATCATTCTTCCCTCCTAGCCAGGTGGTGGTTGAAAGAACAAGTTTCTTCTTTCCATTGAAACTGTAAGTATTGTAATTGTTCTGTAACGTCACATTTATGGTCTCACCAGCTCGAAGATCCACTTCTATTTTCCCATACAATTTTCTAAAAGTTGGAAGAGCAGCAGTTCTCATCCATACAATAAGATCTTCCTGTTGGCTCAGCTGTTGACATTCACACGACAGAATGTAAAGTTAACCATGCAAGCAATTAAAGTAACATATAAGCTTAAAAACAATCTTACAAGAAGGCGTAATTGTATAATATGCCAAAAGACCAGAATATCATATGCTCAAATGCAAAAAAATGAAGCCCTCCTTTTTGGTGACTTGCAAGTCAAATTATATCTATATTATTATAAAAAGAAAGGTGGTTTTGTCTCACAAAGGGAAGTTATTTCTGTCATTTTTACCGTTTTGTCCTTTGTTTTCTTTTTAGATTGAAAATATAACTGTAATTTTGAGGGTAAAATAGGAATTTTATCGTAGTTGTCATACCATTTTTCAATTGTCCAAATATACCCTTCAGACTAATAAACACAAGCGGTTGAAAATAGGGTTAAATTTGTCATTTGCATGTACAACTTAAAATACACGTTCTCCACCCACTATTTCAAATCCCTATTTCTCTAAATTCTCAAATCCCCATTTTTTTTCTCAAGGAAATTATAATATTTTTTAAAATTAATATTACTTATATTTTTTAGTTACACTAAACAATAATTACGCACGCGAATACCGCGTGCAGAGTCGCTAGTAGTTATATGAAGTTAGAGGCTTACTGGTATTGATGAATTAAGCCTGGCACCACCTTGTAAGGTTCCATTCTGAAAGTTTCTTGGGAAAACATTATCTCCAAATTTGCGATCCCTATCACTTTGCCACGCTATGTTTCTTTTATTTACGGTCAAAGGCTGGTTATTGCGAGTAAAGCCATAAGTATCATTGAACAGACTCCAGGCTATAAGACCACAGGGAACAATTGGCGTCCCATCAGGTGAGGTATCCTCCGGACTACAGGCACTCGTGTCACGCTCACTTCCCGGGCTTCTCAACTGCTGATCACTTCGGCTCCTCACATATCTAACATTCATAAAAGGCATTGTAAGAATTTTGAATAACTAACTATAACGAAAGTAATATCAATTGAAATATAAAAAAGTAACAGTGATCTTTGAGTTGGTTTCATGTAATCCATCTTTATTGGAAAGCATTTCTAATCTAAGATCTCAGATCAAAACCCACCAATTTTTTTTTTCAATCAAAACCCACCAATTTCGTGGTGTGGGGATTTTTCGGGGTCCCCTCCCGAATCTATATCACAAAGCAAAAATATTTACAATCATGAGAAAAAATAGGACCACTAGTTTATAAGAAAAAGTTAAAAAACACAACTATTACCAAACAATTGGTATACAAACAGGAAACTACACAGTACGGCAGTACCTACCTGCGATGGTTTTGATAGAAATTGTCTAGCTGGTAATACACATAAATTGGTTGCCTCATATGCCTTGGAACCTGTCATGGAGCGATACATTACTCAACTTCAAATTCTTATATTTTCTATTAAACAAAAATAAATATGATGAGATGCAACACGCATGACAGCAATAAGAAAACGCTGCATGGGGACTCACCGTAAGAGTTCTAATGCAGGTTTTGTCTAGAGCGCTTTGGATGAACCCGACTCTGTCATTTCTAGAATTTTCAGGAATGCAAGCAGTTTCATATCGATCAACAATTTCAACAACCTGGTGAAGAGACAAGAATTTTCAGCTTGGAAATGGAAAGGATGGAGAGAATAAAAGAAGTACATAATAGTCCAGTTAAAGCTTACATCTCGAGAGGCAAAGAGGGAGACAACTCCAATGGGAATAAAGATAACACTAACGATTAAGAATGTTGAGATAACCTACCACAGTAGAAAGAGTAATGTCATCATCAGAATAAATTCTCAGAAAGTGAAATGCATCAAATGAATGCAATAAAACATGAAATACATACCCACTTTGGAGTAAGAATAGGTTTGCATGCTGGAAGTTCTTGTTGCGTAAACCTTGAATCTGAAGAACGTAATTAAAGAAAGAAAGCTCCAGTTAAGATGTGAAAACACAGGGCGATCATATATACAAAAATTCCTGTGGGTAAATGTTCCCAACAAATGACAAGTCAACGCATTCCAAAGACCAAAAAGGAAATCAATGATAAATATTCAACATTGAATATTTATAAACAAGTTCAATCATTTTTATCACAGAACTATTCATATTCCTGGCTCCATTACTGTTTAAAGCTGATCTAAGATTTAATTTCACCAGCTGCAGTCCTATTTAAGCACCAGTTTCTCACACATTTCAAGACTTTGGCCAATTCACATGTATAATCGATACATCATCAAGCGCCAAATCTTAAGCTCGGGTCTGCATGAGTCATGAGAAGGACTCACCCTCTTTTCGATCTTTCTGATAACTTGAGAAGGCTTTACCTTAATATGCACTTTGGTAGACAATATATTTCTGCAGTAATCAACAAATTTCCTTCTTTTCATTTCTGTTCTACCATTCTAAAGATGGTTAACTATATCTAATGACATTGTATTTATTTACCTCTCCGTCACTTAACTTTGTAGATTGAAATACTTTTGAGAGTAAAGTACAAGGAATTCAGGAACATTTCACTCGTGATAAACTTTTCTTGGACTTTCTTAGAAACAGTAGATCTCGTAAAAGATTTCCCGTGCAAATAACAAAGAGGAAAAGATAAGCATATTCTTTACTTTAGGAAAGATATGTAGCTTCACACCAGAAGTCACTTCATATCATATACATGGTCTTTGGTTTTTTGAAGATCATATAAGTATTTACTAGTATTTAAAAAACATAGAGAGTATTCTAATTAGAAATTCTATCTACATGTACATTTCCTAGACGAGAGAAAAGGGATACACGTCCACTAAAACAAAACCCAGCAGGTCGTATTCCCAACTGATACAACTTTAAGAATAAAACACAAAGGGGGATCCGTGCATTCATCTATACTACACCAGATCTCTACAGCCATCACCTCTCTTCCCCAGATATCTTTTCATTTCAATGATTGGATTGCCCTCAATTGTTGGAAGAAGAAGAAGAAGAAGAAGGGCAACATAGCTAATCAACTAAGATATTGAAATGATCGAGCATTCACCTCCATTAGTACTTGCTCCAAGACCAAACAGCAAATCAAGCAAACTCTCATCAAAGAAGAACAATCAGCAGGATTCAGCATTCCAAGTCAACCCCTTTACTAATCCTTTAAAATTCTAAAATACACAATTGATGGTTGCAAACTCCAATTTACAACTTTTAGTCGAAAACGACCAATTGTCCATCATTAATCCCTGGGCTTATTTCTAATTCAATTAAACTTGACAGGAACGGACATTATTAAACCAGAAGAGGTGCTTGCCAAAACAAAACATGCCATGTCTAGTTTCAAAAAACCCTAGATCAATTAGGAAACCACACTTAAATCAAACCCTTCACTTAAATCTTCCGAATTCGAAACAAAACTTTGAACTACTAAACAGATTATTCCAAAATCAAGATACGAATAAAAGTCAACAAACAAGAAATTCAGGAAACATTAGTTATAAAGCAGGGGATTAAGGTATAAGAAAACATACACTTGGGTCGCTTGGAATTTCGTCTAGGTGGTGCAGCAGATTCAGCGGATCCAGGTCCAGCAGCACTGGATGATGGGGTACTACTCGAGTTCATCACTTACAATTATCCCCCCTTTTTCAGAACTAGCAGGGTTTCTATAAATTCTTCAATGGGTAGAAAAATGAATGAATGAATGAGTGCCAAATCGTAGAATCAAACAGAAACCGCAAAAAGAAAGAATGAATGAATGACAAATCGTGGAATAGAAAACTTGGAAATATAGAAAGAGAAAATAATTGAGAAGGGTTAGGTATATTTAAAGAGAGAAAATGGGATGGGTGGGGAAGCTCTTTCTTCTCTCTCACGATGATCTTTTCTTCTTCATTGACTTTGAAATGTCTTCTCCCCATTCATTCATTGTTATTTTCACCGCTCAAACCCCACAACCAAAAAATCGAAAAAATCCAAAGGGAAAATTGTAACTATTATAGCTATGATCAAATTAAATAGTTTTGTAAATCAGGGCGGCAGGCGCGAATAATCCCACTCCGATTCTTCTCTATATCTCTCTCTGTCGTCTACAAGGAAGGAAGGTTTGAAGGGATCTTGGGAAAGTTGATTCCAGGGGTAAATATGGAAACGGGATTGGATTGGTCAATTTTTTTGCTTTTTTCCACGCGCTTTTTTGTAGTCGGGTCTTTACCCTGTTGGTGGTCCTGACCCGACCCATTTATTGCCTACGACAATTGGGATTTCATATCTTGCATGAGAGTGATATTTATTTTTGTTAACAATATATTATTATGATTAATGCGTTTACTTATTGATAAAAAAATTAAAAAAACAATAATACGTTTAAGGCCGAAAATTCCCAGTTAAAAGTTTTAAGTTAGGCATCGAACCCTATTCAACATTTTAAAGATTATTCTCGGCATTCCTAAATAAATTTTATGATTTATCATATTCTCTATCTTCTTTGAAAATATTAAGATAAAATATTGAATTGCAACATTAGATTATATGCTTATCTTAATGACGACTATAATTCATATTTGACAGACACTTTCTAATTGCGACGAGAATATGTATTTTTGATTATAGTGTTTATTACTTACTAAATTGTACATTCGATGACAAAATTATGATCACGTTATGTTACACTATCAAAAAAGTTGTTGATACTCAAAATGGTCGGATTTGTTTCATGTGTATACATTTTGAAGTATGTTTTTGTTGATTTTGGTACAAAAGAAAAACAAACTACAGTATTAAGTGCAAATAAATGAAGTACTACGATAGAAAGTGCAGTATTGTATTTAGGGGTGTGCTAAAACAACCGAACCGAACCGAACCGAAAACCGAAATTTCGGTTCGGTTTTCGGTTTTTAACCGAACCGAAAATTTCGGTTCGGTTTTCGGTTTTCATTTTTTCAAAAGTTCGGTTTTCGGTTCGGTTTCGGTGCGTGGGGTCGGTTAACCGGACCGAACCGAAAACCGAATTTTTTAAATTTATTAAATAAATATATATTATATTATTAATAATTGATTAAAAATATATAAGAATCTCTTGTGGTCCAGTTGGTTAAGAATCTTTTCTTTCACCCAAGGGACCTGGGTTCGAATCCAATCAGGCGATTTCTTTGTCTCTTTTTTTTTAACCCAAAAAATAGGTAAAAAAAATAAAAAATAATTCGGTTATTTCGGTTTTTAACCGAACCGGTTCGGTTAAAAACCGAACCGAACCGAATTTTAGGGTTCGGTTCTCGGTTCTTAAAATTACCGAACCGAAATTTCGGTTAACCGAAATTTCGGTTCGGTTTTTGACCGAACCGGGCCGAGTTGCACCCTTAATTGTATTTATAGAAATGTCGTATTAGTGCAATATTGTGTCTTTAAATGATAATAAATGTGGTATTAAATGAAGTATTTCGAATAACATTTTTGAACTAAATAAGAGTTAGTAAATCGCGATAGTTGGAGTAATTAAACTAATAGTAGATTGTAAATTAATTATTACAAATATAATAATATTTGCAGTTCAACATATATTTTGAATAATTAATATAAAATATTTAAATGATATTATGTAGGGCACACTTTAAGTGCTATAAGCATCACATGATATATGAATTATGATTATCAAGGTTAAGAATATTATCAATATGAAGAACCTAAAGTTATAATTTTTATTGGTTGAAGTTGTGTCTTAAAACATCCATATTTCAATTTAAAAATTAAATTTATTAAATTAATTTGATAAATTTTCTACAGTGTGATCATTAATGTTTAATAACACAATAAGTTATTTCTTATTGAATGTCTGTAAATCATTACAACTAAATGGATAATATTATTTTAAAATATCAATGTATGTACTAATCTAACTGTTACTACAATTATATAACTTAAATAGTTATTGTGATTAACTTAGGTTATAACCAGGTCTGTAAAATAGAAATATTTTTAACATGCTTGTTTACAAATAAAAATAATAGATAATGAACAAATAAAATATAAAATTGGTAGAAGTATTATAAACAATTAATTACATCTCAGAGGTATTTAATATTATAAAGACATAAACAAGCTCCATTGAAATGTTTAAAAGACAATAAATAAATACATTTTAAATCTTCACCTTCTCATTATTTTAAAGAATTGATTAATGAAGTCAGATATCAGGATGGCCATGAATTTGGGTCTAACGAGCGTCCGCCACGGACTTGCTCCATTTATATCAGTGTATATATATTTTAATTTTAAATATTTAATTATTATCTAATATTGATAAATAACAATTAATTATCTAAAGAAAATGCTATTTTTAAACAGCAGCTTAACTAAGTTCAAAAACAAATGAAATGAAATGAAAATACATAAACATCAAATTTGTATTTATTATGAACTATTTTCCTCCATAGACTTAGAAAGCATGTTTATTTACAATCTTTGATGTGACGTTATATTATTTATTTTGAAACATGAAAATATCTAAAAGAAAGAAAAAAAAAAGAAAAAAGATTTTGGTCGGTTCAACCAAATAGAATCCAAACTCGTCGGATACTGGCCAGATTAGGGCGGGGCTAGGTAATATTGTGAGTTCAGCCTATGATTCATTTTTTTGTGAGTTTACATTTGGGGCTTATTTATCTGATATTCTTTTTTTCCTTATATGTTATTTTTCCCTTTGGCTACCGGAATAACTTAGTAGATTGTCATTCTTGTGGAAGTTATGGGCATAGAATTATACAATGTTATGGAGCGGATTTGGAAGAAAATCATATGAAACAGATTTTTAGGAGAGTTGATATTTTAAATCCTTTAATTAGGTTTCCTAATTGGTAGGATTTTAATTATTTACTTTTTCTTAAGTTAGAAGTCTTTATTTTGGGTAATTAGGGTTAGTCTTAGTATAAATAAGTTATTAGGGTTATATTATTTCTTATCAAGAATGGGGATCCTCTTTGGCTTTGGGATATCAAGAACACTAGTTCTTGGTATTTGGGCAAGAACATTTAGTTCTTGTTTGTTTACTTATTTCTCGTTTTAATAAACTTTTCGTTGTTTTTGTTTCTATCAATTTAGTCCGACCTGTCGTATCCAAAACCCACCACTGTTGTTGGACCAAAAACCACCACCACTACTGTCGGATCCAAAACTCACCACCACTGCTGCCGGATCCAAAATCCACCACCAACTCCAAATTTGCAAATTCAAATCTATTGAAATACTGGATAAGAATATTTGAATTCTAATCTCTTGAAATACTGCATGGATTAACTCCTCTAATGAGATGATTAACTCTTCTAATGAGAGTAATTTATGCTAGCTGATATACTAATAAACAAATTATTTTATGATGAGTTTCAGGAGATTTTGCGTAATTTGTATAATATAATTATATATAATAAGAAACATTAATATTTCAAATTAAAGATTCCATTGTACAGCCATATCAAAGTCATAAACACATCCACTTCCTTTCTCAGTCTAGAAACATATACACTCTTCTTGCCATTAATAAGAAAATGTAAAATCTTAGCCATTGTCAAGTTACTGCTTCTAAGCACCATCATCTTTCTTCCATGTTATTGACACGTTCACACTCGTCAATCCACTCACTATATATGTCTATCGGCTCGGTTAGTGCTGTTACATTGGTGCAAAAGCTCTCTTGGCAAATCCCACATGAAGCCTCACCAATCAAGTTTTTCATATCACTGAAAAAGAACAACACGCCATTTCATCAAACATCACATCGTAACCATGCACAAAAAACAAGAAACCAATAAATTGATAATGAAATCATTAGACTAGTTTTGTGTCATCAAGATCAAACTAGAGAAAGAGATGAGAAATAGCTTACATTTGGCATTCCACACTAGCAACATGGTTACAGAAGGGACAGCTAAAGACAGTGTCAAGTTTGTCCATTCTCTTCTTTGGTGCTGGCTTCACCCTCGACTTTCTCTTACCCATCTTTCAGTTTAACTTTCGTAAGTGTTTATTACTGTCAAGATATCATAAATATCAACTTAACTTAAAAAACAATCATCAAAATACACCCTAATTGTAGATGTAACAGACCAATTAATACATATAGGCTGCATTAAAAAAAAAAAAAAAAATACACATCCCATGTAAACCAATTCAAGTTGCAACGAATGTATAACAATAATAAGGCACTAAAACTTTAATCGAGTAATTGTAACAACCCTAATTCTTCAACCAAATCCACTAATAACCAGGCTTAATATGAGGCTCATACTATATAGAATAATACGCGCCATAAGCATTCATCGCAATTACAAACCCACATGGAAGAAACTGTAAAAAGCAAAATTGGAACAAACACCAATCACACAAGGTCGATAAAGATAAAGCACACAACGAACATCTAATCTACAAATAAACCCTAAAAACATAATTATGAAAGAGAAGAGGAACAAGAAGCTTACATTGGATCAAAGATTTCTTGCTTTGGATGTTTGACAGCAATGATTTCCTTTTGCAAATAGTGAACGAGGGACATATATATATATATATATATATATAGAGAGAGAGAGAGAGAGAGAGAGAGAGAGAGAGAGAGAGAGAGAGGATGAAATCTGTGGCGCCATTCTACAACTAACTTACGCTCTAATACTAGGAATAGAAGTTTACACAAATAAGAATTCTTATTATATACATACTACACTTTAACTTAATCTTATTAACATAACTAATCAATTACAGAGATAATATAATAATTAATAAAAATTATTTAAAAATTAAATAATTTCTATGAAAGAACTGTGTTTTGATTAAAGAAAAATACTAATTTACATTTTATATAGAGATAATATAATAATTAATTAATATTATTGAAAAAATAAATAATTTCTATCATAGAACTATGTTTTGATTAAAGAAAAAACTAATTTACATTTCATATGTTACTTGATTAAGACTTTAATCTTATGTAATTTCATAAGACCCGCGGTTGCTATTATAATTACACAATTTATATTTTAAATATTTCAAAAAAAAGTATTCCATAAACTAAGTTCTTTTTAAAAAAAATTTTACTATTTTTTTGAATCGACTCAATATTGTGACCTTAAAATATCTTAGGCCAAGTGGAATCCAACATGCCTCAGACCCAAACTTTGAGGTCTACTTTGTTTGATGTAGTTTTTGCAGTTTTGAATGATTTAAATTTCAAAATAATTTATGAAAAATGAGATCGATATGACATGTGAAGTAATCATATGCTCAATAGTCAATAGTACTTTGCTTTCCACAACTAGGGGTGGGCAATCGGGTCGGTTGTCGGGTTCGGGTAGTTCGGATTTTGGGTAGTGAAATTCACTACCCGAACCGATTAAATCGAGTTTAATCGGGTTCGGATAGTTCGGGTTCGGGTCGGGTTCGGGTTTTGATTTTTTTATAAGCCATTATTTTGTATATAGAAAGTGTTTAAACTTAACCATATAAGCCATAATTTTTCAGTAGATAATTGAGAAACAATATGCCATGAGGTTACTTAGTAATTGACTTGTGCAATAAAATAAGTAAACAAAGAGGAGATGACAAACGAGCAGAAGCCTATAAAAATGAGTACATCAGCATTTCCTTTGAGAAAGAAAACAAGCTCAGTACAATCACATGCTCAGAAACAAATATGAAGATGACAAAGAAGAAATTGGTAATTTATGTAGTTAAAAGATAAACCCATTTAACTTTAACACAAAAAAATCAGAAGAAAAAAAAAAACGAAAGCAAAAGAGGAGATAGTAGAACCTGAATCGAAGAGAATCGAACTTGAATCGGAAAAAATCGATCCTAAATCGAAGATTCGAACCAAAAAGTCTTTGATTAGGGTTGGGAGTTGGGAGGAAGACAGGGACGGGAGGGCTGAAAACTTAGAGGGACAAATTTATATTTATATTTATATTTATATTAGATATAAATAAATTTTGGGTGTTCGGGTAGTTCGGGTACCCGAACATGCCTAAAACTCTACCCGAAAAATCCGATTCGATTGCCCACCCCTATCCACAACGGTGAGAACTTATATTTAACAAGAAATATCAATTAGTCAGAATTAAGTAATAAGTAGTTGTTAAGTAAATAATATAAATTATTTGAATTAATATAAGTTAGCGTGCTGCTATATATATATGTGGAAATTTTTGCTATTCAGTGTAAATTTCTTATAGTTTTCTCTTACATGCAACTATAAGTATAGAAAAATCACATGCAATTTCTAATTTCAACATTCAAAAGTTCCAACCATATAATATCTTGTTGGCTATTAAATTTGTACATGTCTAATACTAAAACTATTGTCTATTTATGTAAAAGAATCTTTCAAAAGTGGTCCATGCAAATTGTTGTATATTTATAGTAAAATTTATCGTTTTCCTATTAAGTTTTTCATATATACACTTGTCATATATTAGTTTTTTTGGCGAAAGATCAAATTAGCGAATAACTCCTATAAAATCCCAATTGCATCTTCAATTAAAATGAGATTTTTGATTTAAATCGCATCGAAGATGGGTTGCTTAATATAATCGTTTCTTCTTTCATTAAGTTGTATTCTTACATTATGAAATGATGTTATACGCCACTTATTGAATCATCATCATTTTATAATTTCTTTGATTTTCATGAGATTTACATGTAATAAACGCAATTGATTAATTTAAAAGGATTAACTGTTGGGATCGAATAGCCCCATGAGTGAAAATCTCGCAGCGGAAGTAACATTTTAAAATTTTAATACGAGTTCACTCAAAAGCCAATACATATGCTAAATCGAATTAAAACGCGAAAACAATAAATACAATTATACCCTTTTTCGCTTCCTTAAGTATCGGTTTCTATCTACGGCTTTTTCATATCCCCTTTAATGCCGGTTGATATTCCATAGCACTTCTCAGCACTTCTCAGAACTTCTCAGCACTTCTCAGCACTTCTCAGCACTTCTTAACACTTATCAGAACTTCTCAGCACTTCTCAGAACTTCTCAGAACTTCTCAGCACTTCTCAACACTTCTCAGAACTTCTCAGAACTTCTCAGCACTTTAGCCTGCGTGATCAACCGAGATCTCTAGCACCCCAATTGTTGTGCCTCTAAGCGTTGTATCCACACCTTGAACGTTTCCCTCGTCAAAAACAATCGTGCTAGCGATTCGTAATTACGACTATGTTAAGGATCGTATGTATGGTGATGGAATTTTTCTAGAGGAAGGCTATGGAAATCCTTAAGACAATAATATGGAGAAAACCCTAAACATGATAACTCAAATATTATCAGTAATGTATCAATTAAATCAGATCTCATTGAATGAAGAATAAAGAACCCTATGTCCAGAACATAAGGGAACGTTTTTTCTCTTCTGCGGAACTATGAGAAAAAACGTTCTCTACCTATATTAGGATCCAAGAGTCCTAATCCTTGTAGACTTTTATTCTCTCACTTCAAATCTTGATCTTTTTGGATTTACCTTTATCCAAAAATCTCCATATTAATTCTTGATAGACTTTCCTTATATTTCAACCCAAAACTCAACTTCCTCTTTTGATTTATTAATTGGGCTTTCAATTAATAAACTCCTTGGGCCTAGCCCATTAATTAATTAATCATAAGATCAATTAAAAGGTCCAATTAATTAATTCAAGCCCAAGACTTAATTAATTAATTAATTCCATCATGGATCAATATCCAATATTAATCCACATAAGGCCCAATTCGAAATTGGCCATGCAATACATACAACCGGGAAACTTATTCAAGTTTGTGTGTGACCCCTTAGGTTCATTCGAAAGCTAGCAGTGAGACCATTTCCCAAATGGCTCGGTAATCAATTAGACAATTATTACCTCAATTAATTATTATGCCAAATAATTAATCTTGGTCATGAACTAACCACCAATTAATTCATAACTCTCACAGATTGAGTTCGATGTCTAGCAACGTCGACTCAACCCCTAGATTCAAATGATTATAATAGACCTCTCCTGATCACGATCGTAGCATGTGTCTCATCCTTCTGTCAGATCTCCCGATTAAATCTAGGATTTGGTTGTCAGTCGAAATCCTACTAATTTAATCATATGACTATGTCAATTGGCGAATGACGACTTATGTCAACTAAGCAAGGATCACACACCTTCTTATTGACTTGCTTCGGCCGAAGACTTCCAGTCAAGTCATTCCCAAGACAGCATAGGAGATTCACTAATCAAACGATTAGAGACAGATCCCATCTTGGAACCGCCTGCCAAATCGCATGACCAGACTACACCCAAAATAGCCCATTATTTGATTATCCTGTAATCATGAACTAGATCAAAGTGCAGTGGGTCATGCATTTGAACAGCCGCGATCCCTCAAGTCATGAGGATCATCACATGCCTACGTGACCGTCATATTCGACACGTCCACCAATATGAATTTCCACTGGGGTTGCTCAATTCACCATCCGCGATGTGAACCCTCATACGTTGCATAGGTTCCCAACCAATACCCATGGAACAAGGTACATTCCTCCAAGGAAATGCAACGCACAAGCAAGTCTTGACGAGTCATTGATATCCCTATCTCAATGACTCTATGACTTGGAACACTTTTAGGATTACAGCCGTTCGAGTACATCCCATGATCACCATCCAATGCGTGACCGTACCCATAGCTCTATGTAACCCAAGGGACTTTATTACATACATGTAAAGACATACGATATATAATAAAGAAGATGCCATATAATAATAACGATTTAAACAAGACTGTTCTTATAGTGTTGCTAAGTATTTGGCAACCAATTGGCTTGCCGGGCACCCAACACTAACAATCTCCCACTTGCCCTAAAGCCAGTTGCCCATGTATCTAAGGCACATCCTAGATGTCCTTCAAATACCTTTGGCTCAAGGGTTTGGTGAAGGGGTTTGCTATATTATCTATCGAGTCTATACGTTCCACTCGAACGTCACCTCTACCAATGATCACTCAGATCCATTGGCATCGCCTCTTATGTTTGGATCTTTGATGAGACCTTGGCTTCCTTTGCTTTCGCAACAGCCCCATTGTCATCACTGTATCGCTATACATGATCAACAATAGATGGAATTACCCCAACTCTTGGGCGTATTTCCTATCCAAACAACCATCTTAGCAATTTTCATTGCTATGTACTCACTATCCATGGCGAGCTTAGCCGTAGTTTCCCACTCAGAGCTCCACCAACGAGTACTAATATGTATCCAGATATCGACTTCAAGTCAACTATAACTGACTGAAAAACTAGAGTCTATAAAGCACTCCAGTTCAAATTCTCCCATTGCCATATATCAAGAAAACATCTTTTTAGTCTTCCTAAGAAACTTAAGGATCGTTTCCATGGCAGACCAAAGGTCAAACCTTGGATTAGTCATGATATCGACTTTTCACATTCAGTGCATAAGTCACATCAGACCTAGTACATAGCACAACATACATTTTTGTTTCTAATAGCAAACACATAATGTATGTGAGACATTTTCCCATTTTCTTCAGTTGCCTAATGTGACACCATCTTAGAACGGCGAAAAACATGTCTCATTGGCAAGAATCCCCACTTGGATTCTTCCATGCTGAATCCATCAGCACACTATCTATGTACTATGACTAGGAGAGTCCCAACATCTCATTGCTTCTATATCGGTATAACTATATACCTAGCACACAAGATGTCTCTCACAAGTCTTTCTTGGAGAATTGTGTCGACAATCATCCTTTGATTGATTGCAACATCCCTACGTTGTTTCCAATGAGTAGGATGCCATCAATATAAAGGACAAGAAAACGCAACCTTGCTCCCACTATCCTTCTTGTACACATACTCGGTCTATACGTACTTTGACAAATCCATACAACTTTATAGTTTCATCAAAAAGTATATTCCAGCTTCGGGAAACTAGTTCAAGTCCAAAATTGAACCTTTTAGCTTACACACTTTGTGTTCGCTCCCACTAGATGTAAAGGCTTTCGCCTGCGCTACTCTCCCTCAATGTTTCCATTAAAAAAAGTAGTTTTACATCTATCTGCCAAATCTCCTAATCGAGATATGCAGTAGTGACAAGAAGTGTCCAAATGGATTTCGGCATCGCTACTGGCGAAAAAGTTTCTCTCATAATCAATTTCTTGCTTTTGAGAATAACTCTTCCCCACGAGGCGACCCTTATAGGTTACCACCTCTCCATCTACCCCAAGCTTTCGCTTATAGACCCAATTGCAGCCGATAGGCCTAAAGCTTTCAGTTGGATCTACCAAGGTCCATACCTTGTTTGAGTACATGGAGTCCATCTCGAATCTCACAACTTTTTGTCAAATTTTCCCGAATCGATGTCCAACATCGTCTTCCCATAACATTTTGGATCAACATCCAAGGAAAGTTTGTGTACTTAAAGTAAGTGGCATCGTCTAGTCCTTAACCATGGTCTTTGTGAGAGCTTGTGGTTCATGAGTTTCCTCAAGTTCTATACTTGTGCCATTTATAACTAAGAGTACCCTTTCCAAAAGGGTGGCATCACGAGAAACAAATACAGTTTGTTCCTTCAAGCTATAGAAATACTATCCATACTAGTCTTTTGGATACCCCACAAATTTACATACAGTGGATCTTGAATCCAACTTATCTCCCACTAACTGCTTGACAGCAGAGCACCCCAATACCTTGAGTATTTATCAGGCGCTTTTCTAAACCACATCTCAAATGAGGTTTCAGGCACACTTTAAGACGGAACTTTAAATATATATGTGCAGCAACCTCCAGAGCCTAGCCCTAGAAGGATGGAGGTAAGTCTATAAACTCATCATGGACCGAACCAATCCATCATTGTTCGATTTTCACGCTCAGACACACCGTTAGATGTGGCGTTCTAAGCGGAGTCCATTGTGAGAGAATTCCAAATTCTTTTAGATAGTCTATGAATTCACTGGATAAATATTCTACTCCTCGATCAAATCAAAGAGCTCTAATATTTTTACCAGTCTGCTTCTCTACTTCATGTCTAACTCTTTTCAAAAATTCAGACTTGTATCTCACAAGATACAGATAACCACACCAAGAACCATTGGTAAGTTATGAAGTAGGAACAATTCACTCATTAGACCACATACATCCAAATGGACCGAGTCCAAGGCGCCGGTGGCATACTCCATTTGCCTTTCAAATGATGATTTGGTCATCTTCCCTTTTAGACAGAATTCAACAAGTTGGCATGTCATCTTAATCTCTAAGATTTAGTAGACAACTAACTTTCTAATTCTATCTTTGGAAGCATGTACTAATCTTGCATGCCACATGTATGTGTCAGTTAGACTATTAGACTTACGTTTGCTCACATTGTTACTTTGTTGAATATGCATAGTAGAAATTCTTGGGGATATAGTATATAAATCATATGTTAAATTTGCTTCCAAAATTAACCAAAGAACATAAACAACCCTTTGTCTTTCATTGATAAATAATATCCCTCTCTATCCAAAACAAGGACAGAGATAATGTTCTTTGTTAAATTTAGAACAAAATAACAATTATTTAATACTATTTTCTACTATCTATCTCTAAGTAGACGTCCCAATGGCTATGGCAGCTACCATTGCTCCATTCCCCAGCTTTAGGGTCATCTGTACTATACTTAGAGATTTACTTCTTGTCATCACTTGTAAAAAATTACAAAGATGAGCACCACAACTGGTGTCTAATATCCAAGAAGTAGTGTTAATCAAAAGATTAACTTCAACAAATAACATACAGGCACTAGCCTTCACAGGCTCTGCAAAGTTCCTCTTTTAAGTGTCCTTTAGAACCATAGTTGTAACATATGCCACTAGTTTTTGTTCTCTAAGAACTCTATGCTAGTCGGCAGAATAAGGACCAGTAAGCTCAGTTCGTTTTATAAGATACATGCGAGTGGTTTCTTAACTATTAAGAATTAGGCGTATAGATAAATAGCATTCAGTTTTAATACGTTATACACATATATCATGGACTTTTAATAATATGTGTGCTCCCACTATTTTATTCGAATCCAATCACCCCCATGAAAGAAAACGAGAAAATAGACATTTTCCTAGTGGGCTTGAGATCTAACCATAACCATCATACACCCCGAGCACACGAGCCCATATGATGTTTACAACTAGTAGACTCGCCCGCCCTTCCACAACTCTTTTGTGGTTCTCAAGATAGTTTTGCCTCACCTTTCATATATGCCCCGAGCACACGAGCCCATATACTAATCAGTGTTAAGTCTAACCCACCAAATTATCGTAACTAATAAACCCATCCAAATGTCCCACGACTCGTAGCCAACACTTGGACTAGCGTATTCCTACGGGCCTGTAAAAAGGCTTAGTAGACCACAGCCTTCTAGGCACCATACCCGCCCCTACGACTCGCAGTCGACGAATATGGTCTTCGCGGCATTTCACATGTTCTACTAGTGGTGGAAGGCAGGGTATAACAAAACTTTCGGTCTTTGTTATTCCCATTCTAGACTTAATATTTAAACGAGGGAATTCAACATGCAAGGTCTCATCAGTTTTAGCACTTAATCTCATCCTAGGGTGATCATGCAAAGCATATCACATAAAAGGCATAAGAAAAAACCTAAAACTAGCATGCTTGATAACGGTAAATTAAAGCATATAACATAACCATGCCGACATATGAGATATCAAAAGCATAAAAATTTACCGAGAATTTTAATAATCAATTCAATTCGTAAGTTCATGCGTTTCGAAATAATTTTTAAAATAATACAATTTAAAAATAAAAACCCCGAAAATACAAGCCCAATGGGCCAAGAGCTGCTCGGCCCAGCCGAGCATGGACTGCGCAGCATACCTGCGGAGCTATGCGTGCAGGCCCAGCCTGCGCGCGCTACTGCGCACCTGCGCAGGCCTGCGCGCACTGCTGCGCAGCATACCTGCGCAGGTATGCGCGCAGCGTGCTGCGCAACGCGCAGGCCCGGCCTGCGCGCGCTGCCGCGCAGCATACCTGCGTAGGTATGCTGCGCACTCACATTAGCTTGATTCAATTTGTTTTCCCGTTTTTCGTTTTCAAAACCATGCAACCAACAATCGAATTGATTAAATAAAATTCATACAAACAGATATAAACCGATATAGGCTAACTTTATATCGATTTAGCATATAACAAGGCTCTGATACCACTGTTGGGATCGAATAGCCCCATGAGTGAAAATCTCGCAGCGGAAGCAACATTTTAAAATTTTAATACGAGTTCACTCAAAAGCCAATACATATGCTAAATCGAATTAAAGCGCGAAAACAATAAATACAATTATACCCTTTTTCGCTTCCTTAAGTATCGGTTTCTATCTACGGCTTTTTCATATCCTCTTTAATGTCGGTTGATATTCCATAGCACTTCTCAGCACTTCTCAGAACTTCTCAGCACTTCTCAGAACTTCTCAGAACTTCTCAACACTTATCAGAACTTCTCAGAACTTCTCAGAACTTCTCAGCACTTCTCAGAACTTCTCAGCACTTCTCAGAACTTCTCAGCACTTCTCAGAACTTCTCGGCACTTTAGCCTGCGTGATCAACCGAGATCTCTAGCACCCCAATTGTTGTGCCTCTAAGCGTTGTATCCACACCTTGAACGTTTTCCTCGTCAAAAACAATCGTGCTAGCGATTCGTAATTACGACTATGTTAAGGATCATATGTATGGTGATGAAATTTTTCTAGAGGAAGGCTATGAAAATCCTTAAGACAATAATATGGAGAAAACCCTAAACATGATAACTCAAATATTATCAGTAATGTATCAATTAAATCAGATCTCATTGAATGAAGAATAAAGAACCCTATGTCCAGAACATAAGGGAACGTTTTTTCTCTTCTGCGGAACTATGAGAAAAAACATTCTCTACCTATATTAGGATCCAAGAGTCCTAATCCTTGTAGACTTTTATTCTCTCACTTCAAATCTTGATCTTTTTGGATTTACCTTTATCCAAAAATCTCCATATTAATTCTTGATAGACTTTCCTTATATTTCAACCCAAAACTCAACTTCCTCTTTTGATTTATTAATTGGGCTTTCAATTAATAAACTCCTTGGACCTAGCCCATTAATTAATTAACCATAAGATCAATTAAAAGGTCCAATTAATTAATTCAAGCCCAAGACTTAATTAATTAATTAATTCCATCATGGATCAATATCCAATATTAATCCACATAAGGCCCAATTCGAAATTGGCCATGCAATACATACAATCGGGAAACTTATTCAAGTTTGTGTGTGACCCCTTAGGTTCATACGAAAGCTAGCAGTGAGACCATTTCTCAAATGGCTCGGTAATCAATTAGACAATTATTACCTCAATTAATTATTATGCCAAATAATTAATTTTGGTCATGAACTAACCACCAATTAATTCATAACTCTCACAGATTGAGTTCGATGTCTAGCAACGTCGACTCAACCCCTAGATTCAAATGATTATAATAGACCTCTCCTGATCACGATCGTAGCATGTGTCTCATCCTTCTGTCAGATCTCCCGATTAAATCTAGGATTTGGTTGTCAGTCGAAATCCTACTAATTTAATCATATGACTATGTCAATTGGCGAATGACGACTTATGTCAACTAAGCAAGGATCACACACCTTCTTATTGACTTGCTTCGGCCGAAGACTTCCAGTCAAGTCATTCCCAAGACAGCATAGGAGATTCACTAATCAAACGATTAGAGACAGATCCCATCTTGGAACCGCCTGCCAAATCGCATGACCAGACTACACCCAAAATAGCCCATTATTTGATTATCCTGTAATCATGAACTAGATCAAAGTGCAGTGGGTCATGCATTTGAACAGCCGCGATCCCTCAAGTCATGAGGATCATCACATGCCTACGTGACCGTCATATTCGACACGTCCACCAATATGAATTTCCACTGGGGTTGCTCAATTCACCATCCGCGATGTGAACCCTCATACGTTGCATAGGTTCCCAACCAATACCCATGGAACAAGGTACATTCCTCCAAGGAAATGCAACGCACAAGCAAGTCTTGACGAGTCATTGATATCCCTATCTCAATGACTCTATGACTTGGAACACTTTTAGGATTACAGCCGTTCGAGTACATCCCATGATCACCATCCAATGCGTGACCGTACCCATAGCTCTATGTAACCCAAGGGACTTTATTACATACATGTAAAGACATACGATATATAATAAAGAAGATGCCATATAATAATAACGATTTAAACAAGACTGTTCTTATAGTGTTGCTAAGTATTTGGCAACCAATTGGCTTGCCTGGCACCCAACACTAACATTAACATTATTATAATAAAAGCTTATCAAGTGTAGCTGTCAAAATTATGAATAAAGGTATATCACCTTTCCAAATCATAACCATGATTGGTTGAATTAGTAATTGATGTAGTGATTATTAATACTGGGAAAAAAATGTGGATCAAAGATTTGTGCTTGCAAAAACACGATCTACATGTTATAATCATAAAAATTGCGTTTGTAAAATGAAAAGAAAAACTTAATCAATCATATACTCCTTTTCAGTCCGCAAGTAAATATTTTTAGGAATAAAGTTTTATCCCAAAAGAAAGGTAGTGGTGCTATCTATTTTTCAATTTCATATATATATATATATATATATATATATTATACCAAATTTATTTAAACAAACTCAATAATTATGATAATTAAATTTATATCTAATTAAACTAAAAGTTAACCAAAATTACATTGTTATGAAATATTTTGATAAGTTTAAATTGTGGAGGTTAATAATCATAAGAGTCTGATTATGGTTGTCATGTCCTTTCTATAAAACACAAAAGGAAAAAGTTCTTCAAGAAAATTAAATAATGCCAGATTTTGACTCAATTGGCTTAACGTATGAAAGTTATTAAACTAAACATAACATTATGGGAATATTATGACAAATAGCTATTTCAAACATCTTTACAAATTAAACATTATCTGTTTTTCTTAAATTTAGAATGTTAATTCAATCAATAAGAATTTTTGTTAAAATAAATATACTTAAAATTTAGAAAATAGTAAAATGAGATGATGAACCAGCAATGGGAGATAGTCATTTTGAAAATCAAAGCAAACAAATATACTTGTCAAATTAAACTGAAATAATCAACCAAGAAAATAAATAAAAAAAATTATGAATTGATGATGACATTAAAACTTACAATGCCATAACGTATAAATCTCATGTAAAATATACTATAAAGTCTATAAGAATTTTCACAAAAGGAACATATTTTCATTCAATATGATTATAAAAATAAAAGGTGTTAATCAGCGTAACATTATATTGGCTGTGTATAGCAAATAGAAAGGAATCGGCCAAAAGACAATCAATAATAGCACCAATAAATTTGTAAGAAGTACGAACAATGTGTAATTGATGTGCTATAAAGATAAAAACAATGTTCCCTTAAATTTGACTTTTAAATCGAAATAAAGTTTTATTGAAAAAATTAAACTAAAAGAAACAAAGAACAACTTTCCACACTTTATTCAAAATAAGAACATAAATCTACTTCAAAAAATTAAAATTAAAGTGAGGAATCCACCAATAAATTTGGATATGATTTACAAAAGCATAAACATTATTAGAGAGTTGAAAATATAATAATTATTTGGGAAGTGAAGAAAATTAACTAAGAAAAGTGTAATTATAAATAAGAAAAATATAGAAACATAGAAAAAATAAAAAAAAATAAAATAAATATCGAACATCATTATCCAACAAAACCAAATGAAAGTAATTATTATGAATAATAATATAACTCGAAACTCACGGATATGAATTAAAAGTGAACTTATTGTCAATCCTTATTTGAGTTAGCTATAAAAAACTTACTGTTAATTCTTATTTGAGTTAGCTATAAAAATCATTGATTTTTCTCCTTGAGATTTCCTGGTGCAACAAACTTTGAACACTATTTGAAATTTAGAAATGAAAAACTTGTTTGAAAGACTACAAACTTATTCATCATATCTTATAAATTGAATCTAGCTATGGAAAGCTTCAATCGAGCTATGGAAATGTGGTGCTTTTAATGATTAATAAAATTTAAAATTCAAAACATTTCAAAGAAGGGTGTGTTAGAAATTTCTTTATTAGAAGTTTTGATGATGATAAGATAGGACTTAATGTTAGATCCCTGAAAATGTAAGTTTGTTTTTCATAGAATATCATGTACCAAGCGATAGGATGTTTATCGAGTTGTAACTTTTAGACTAGGTGCTTTTTTTGTTTATCCTTTTAGTTTTGCGAGCCTTAACGCTTGTAGCGTTAGTAGAATTCTCAATTAGTCTATTAATATAAAGAGATTGAAGAATCGGCAAGCGCAAGCGACAATCAGAAGATCATCCGTAATATCAAGTATCTCAAGCGACATCGTTCTTCAAACGACAACCATCTATGTTCAAGACAACGCTGATTTACTCCATAGCTTTCATCATAAGCAATTGGATATTAGATGTCATCTCAAAGCATTTAACGTTCAATGAGCATATATTTAAATGCATTTAATGCTTATCGAAAGGCATTTAATGCATATACTGCTATAGAGTACGGAGAGCACCAAAACAATTGGATGTCAACATAAGACAACTGGCGCAGTCTGACAACTTGCAGCAACATATCCGGGATTCACCAACCCATCTAACCTTTCTAAGCGAGAAACTTACAAGCGTCTCCCAATAGCTCTAACGGATCTAATGTAAGGTCTCAACGGATCTATTCAGAGATTTGTGTATAAATAGATCTTCAAAGAGTCTTTTTAAAAAAAGGAGAAGAAATTTCACGAGCTTAAACAGAATAGATCCAAAGCAAAAATAAACTCGATTCGAAGCTCTTAAAGTTCATCCTCAGAAAATTAAATCCCGAGCATCCATCCAAAAGATATTTCTCTATCTCTTTTCAGAAGAACATAAACCGAAGAGAATATCAACTAAGTTGTTTGACTTATCAAAAACGAACAAACATATTTCTGTGTGAAATTCTCCATCCTCTCTTTCAAACTGAGTGTGAGGAAAGTTGTAGGATATCTGCATTATTTCTTAGTGAAAGAAGCAGATCACTAAAAATGTTCTTGGAGTAGACGCTTGTGTAGCTAGAGAGCTCAAGACGTTTTAGTTTTGTACATTATATTGGAGAAGATTCTGGTGAATCTTCAGATTCAATATAGTGAAATCCTTCATGATATGGAAGAAGAAGGACGTAGTTGGGATTACACCACCCAGCGAACTTTGCAAACTTTATCTTTTTACTTATTGCTTTATTTCGTTCTTTGTCGCACATCTTTTTAAACCTAGCAATCAAGTAGAGATTATATATTGTGTAAAAGAGTAGATAGAAATTTTGCTAAACATTTTATTAATTGTGTATCTGCCCAACATATTCCATAGCCAAAGACTAACTATATTTTCGTTGTGCATTTAACGGTGAATCTCAGTTTAGATCACTACATCCATTTGTAGTCTTCATAACTGGTTCTAAATTAAATTTCTCTCTTAGTCTTTGTGCTCAAGTTCTTTTTAGCTCATTACTTAAAAACGAAAAAGAAAACAAAACTTGAAATAATCTGAGAAAAGGATTAAAAAGGATCAGGTTCTATTCAATCCGCCCTTCTAGACCCTTTGTTCAAACCACTTGGGACCAACAGGGTGGCTTGTTTAGGTAATCAACTAATCATCAAATTTACAGTAAATTTTATTTTTAATGTTAATTTTAATTTGGTTATGTCTTTGTGCTCAAATAATGGCTACAAATTACGATAATAAATGTTTATTTTGAAAATAAAAAACTTACCGTAAATATTATTAATCAAAAAGTAGAATGCATTATTTACTCTTTTTCAGCCATATAATATGTCAATTGATTAATTATTTTAAATTTTAAATTACATAACCAATCAAATCAATCAATAAATTTCTGTGATAGTAAAAAAAACTCAAAATTATCAGAAAATAGATACATAGCAAAGTGTGTCCCACAACGCTTTGCTATAATATATAATAGATTATGCTATACAAATTACTCAAACGCGATCTACATGTTATAATAATAGAAATTGAGTTTGTAAAATGGAAAAAACTAAATCAATCATATACTTCTCTTTGGTCCGCAAGTAAATATGTTTAGGAATAAAGTTTTATCCCAAAAGAAAGGTCGTTAGTGATATCTATTTTCTAATTTCAAATATATATTCTACCGAATTCATTTAAACAAACTCAATAATTACGATAATTGAATTTATATCTAATTAAACTAAATGTTAACCAAAATTACACTGTTATGAAATATATTAATAAGCTTAAATTGTGGAGTTAACAATCATAAGAGTCTGATTATGATTGTCACGTCCTTTCTATAAAACACGAAAGAAATAAGTTTTTCAAAAAAATTAAATAATGCCAGATTTTGACTCAATTGGCTTAAAGTATGGAAGTTATTAAACAAACGATATATAACATTATAGGAATACTATGACAAATAGCCATTTCAAACGTCTTTATAAATTAAACATTGTGTGTTTTCCTTAAATTTAGAATGTTAATTCAATCAATAAGAATTTTTGTTAAAATAAATATACTCAAAATTTAGAAAATAGTAAAATGAGATGATAAACCACTAAAGGGACATAGTCATTTTGAAAATCAAAGCAAACAGATATACTTGTCAAATTAAATTAAAAAGTAATCCACTCAAGAAAATCAAAAACAAATTATGAATTGATGATGACATTAAAACTTACAATGCCTGTTAATGTGGGTTTTGCACACGTTTTGCTTGTTTAAATTGGTGTTGTTTGTCACGTTTTTAGTCTCTTTCTCATGGATTAGTGCTTTATTTGCTATTACTAGGTGTTTGTATGATGAAAGGACGAAAACGTGATGAAAAGCTTGAAAAACGATGAAGTTTGATTTGGTACAAGAAGTGTCGGCATAATACACACAAGAATTAAGCGTGTCCACGCTTAAATATGGCGAGGATTCTGGTTTTGTCCAAACAAATCCGGCTGGAACGAGTTTTGGATTGATGTACTCGACTTTTATGCTATGATTTCACTTTCCAAAAGTTGTTGGGAATTATTTCTTTCCACTAGTTTACTTTTTGAACAATCCTAGTTACGGTACGATTCGTAGAATCCTATATTATTTTAGTTTTCTTGTTTAGTTAAAACTCTCTTAGGTTTAAATAAGTGGAAATTATTCCACAAAGACTTTTATGCTTGACGTACATTTTCTTGTCTGGGGAGATTTTCGAATTCAAGACTTTTGTAAGACGTTTTTGATTATGTGTTATTAAACACATAATTCTAGTTGAAGGATTTTCGAGGTTTGATTTCTGTTAATTCGTGAAATTTGAATTGTGCTTTTAATTTCTTTGTTCTTCGAGTATTTGCTTTTTCCCGGTGATTTGTTGTCAATATATTTTGATCGGTTAATTAATCTGGCCAATTGGTTAATTATTAGAATTATATTTCGCTAATTAGGATCCAAATCCATAATTGTTAGGCAAACCCTAATAATCGTAGCAGTTAGCGACGTTGATTATTTAATCGTTTTTGATTAGTCGTTATGGGAATTAGTAATCTGATTTAAATAAACTGAGCTTGTGTGTTTATTGATTAGAATAGGTATTTTTCTAGTACTTGAATGTTATCGATAGATTAAATCCTAAGACCTTGTTTAGGGTTGTCTAGTTGATAAGAGGAGTAATCAAAGAGCTTATTTTAGTTATCGACGGCATAAGGAAAAACGAGGTCGTTAGAGCTTGTTAACGACTATAGCCAGTTTACTCGAAAATATTGAACTATCATATAAATTGATGATCGAATTATAGAATCAACACTGAGATATCCGGAGACTAGAACTTCTCACTTTATTGAATCCGAATTTATTCTCTTTGCGTTTTTAATTTACGTCTTTTGAATTTTATTTTAGTTAATCAAATCCAAAACCCCTCCTTTAATCGATATTAGTAAATTAGGAATTAATTCTACACCATTCCCTGTGGATCGACCCTACTTGTCACTATTTACAAGTCTTTTCGAGTAGGTTATTTATTTTTATTGGATTCGACACCCACTAAATTTTGGCGCCGTTGCCGAGGAACGGTGTTAATAGATTTATTTCCTGTGCTACTGATATTTTTGTTTTAGTTTTTTTGTATGCCTAGGACCTTTCGCGGAAGTGAACTCGAATACGATCCTGAAATCGAGAAGAGAGCTCGTCGCTTACGCACGGAAACTTGGCTACGTAAACAATCTGTTCCACGAACTTCGCCGTCTGGAATAGATTTTTCGCTGGAACATACTGATTCTTCTAGCGATTCGGAGGAAGAATATGAACACATGGATAACGCTGCCCCTGCTAATGCTAATGCTGCACCTGCTAACGGTGCTAATGCTAATGGCAACGAAAGGACTCTAAAGGATATGGCCATGCCAAATCCAAATCAACAACCTCTCTGCATACCCTTTCCTAATCTTGAGGTAGACTTTGAATTAAAATCTGGATTTATTCATTTATTGTCTATTTTTCGTGGTTTTGCAGGGGATGACCCGCATAGGCATCTGAAGGGATTCCATTTGGTTTGCTTGACTATGAGACCAAAGGATGTGAGCGAAGATCAAATTAAATTGAGAGCCTTCCCATTTTTCTTAGCCGACAAGGCTAGAGATTGACTCTATTTTCTCCCCTTCGGCTCGATCAATACCTGGAACGAGATGGAAACGCAGTTCTTCGAAAGATTTTTTTCCAGCATCTCGAGTGGCAAATATTAGGAAGAAAATCTGTGGACTTCGATAGTTTACGGGTAAAACTCTTTACGAGTACTGGGAACGTTTCAAACAATTAGTTGAAAGCTGTCCACAACATCAGATTCCCGAACAGCTTCTTATCCAGTATTTTTACGAAGGACTCACGATGATGGATAGGAACATGATTGATGCTGCGAGCGGTGGTGCACTGATCTACAAAACTCCGACAGAAGCGAGAAATCTAATTTCAAATATGGCTTCCAACTCCCAACAGTTCAGTCTTCGACAAGATCATGCAACAAAAGAGGCAAAAGAAGCGAATGAGGTAAACGTGTCATTGTTTAATCAACGTTTAAATGATCTGACATCTATGGTGCAAAAATTGGTTCTAGGAAACTCTCAACAGTTTAACGCATGCGGAATATGTTCCGGGATTGGCCATGTGGCCGAGATGTGCCCGACTGCAAAAATTAAAATTTCGAACAAGCTAACGCGACTGGTTTTCCAAGACCCGCACAGCGAAAATACAATCCTTTTTCGAATACATACAACCCTGAATGGAGGGATCATCCTAACCTAAGCTATGCTCCAAAACCACCATACCAAAGACCTCAAGGACCTCCGCCCCCTCAACAGACCCAATCATCAGGTACATCTATAGAAGATATGTTAAAAACTTTGATGTCTAACGCCCAATAATTTCAGCAAAATACAATCCAATTTCAACAAGGCGTACAACAAATTCAACAAGAAAACCAAAACGCCATCAAAAATTTGGAAAAGCAGATAGGTCAAATGGCTACCACTATGAACAAGTTAATATCCCAGAATTCGAGCAAGCTTCCATCTCAAGTCATCGTGAATCCAAAAGAGAATGTAAGCGCCGTTAATTTGAGGAAAGGAAAAGAATTGAAAGAATCCGAACGGACGTCAAAGCACGAAGAGGAGAAGGAGTTGGAAAAGAAAGAAAAAGAGCCTACCACGAAGAAACCAACGTTCGTGATACCACCTCCTTTCCCAGGCCGATTTGCCAAGACAAAGAAAGAAGAACAAGAGAAGGAGATACTCGAGACATTTCGAAAGGCTGAGGTAAATATTCTACTACTCGATGCCATTAAGCAAGTACCTCGTTATGCTAAATTCCTTAAGGAATTGTGCACAACTAAGAGAAAGCTTATAGGCAACGAGAAGGTACACGTAGGAGAAAATGTATCTGATGTGCTTCAAAAGAAATTACCTCCTAAGTGTAAAGATCCAGGTATGTTCACGATCCCTTGTAGGATAGGAAACATTAGAATCGAAAAAGCCATGCTAGACTTAGGAGCTTCCATTAATGGCATGCCACGTTCAATTTATGAATCACTGAATCTAGGGAAGTTAAAAGAAACCGGTGTTGTTATACAATTAGCTGATAGGTCTCATGTTTATCCTGATGGTGTTCTTGAGGACATCTTAGTTCAAGTTAACGATCTAGTCTTCCACGCTGATTTTTATGTAGTTGACATGGGTCACGATGAATCTAGTAATTTTGCTCCTATCTTGCTTGGTAGACCATTCATGAAAACGTCTAGAACCATAATTAATGTACATGATGGGACTCTCACTATGGAATTTGATGGACAAATCATAAAATTTAACATATACGATTCCATGAAGTACTCTACTGACTATCATTCTATTTTTGGTATAGATGTTGACCCTTTGACGTAGACTATGTTTGAACTTGAGTATGGCGATCCATTGCAAGTAGCTTTGACCACTAACGACTTGGACGAGAAGGAAGAGCAACGTAAACCAAACCGAGAACTCGAAAAGAAGAAATCAGACATTGATTTCCTTCAATCACTTTCTCTTAATGTTTCTTGTATTTCTTTATCTTCATCAACTTCTAAAATACTTCCATCTATTGTGCAGGCACCGAAGTTGAAGAGTTAGAGAAAATTCATAACGAAACAAACGAGAATTCGAAGATCTACAAGAATAAAACGGAACCTTTTCGTGATAAGACAATCTCAAGAAAGAACTTAGTCATAGGACAAAAAGTTTATATTTAAAACCCAACCACTCGAAAGATTCTCATGGTGAACAGACATTGTTTGAAATCTTTTTACGAAGGATCTAAAAAATACGATGCCGAAACAACGGAATTAGAACCACCAAACTATGCTACATAACTTTGTAGCATCGTCTAGCCAACGACGTTAAAGGACGGCGCTTCGTGGGAGGCAACCCATGCTTCTTTTAGTTTTTTTCGTTTTTTTTGCTTGAGTTTTTTTTTTCTGATCAGAATGCTCACCAAAATTAAGCGTGCCCACGCTTAAAATTTGTGAGGTTTCTGCTTTTATACATGTTTTCCCTTATTTTTCTTTTATTTTTTTTCCTTTCTTTCCGTTTTATCAAAAATTAAAAATAAAAAAAACAATCGAAAAATAAAAAATAAAAAAAAAGCATAAAAAGAGGAAAATTTTCAAAAACAAAATTTGATATATATATATATATATATATTTATATTTATTTATATTTATGTATTTATCAAAACACAAAAATAAAATCAAAGCTTATATTTTCTTTCCAAAATCATCTTCCCCATTAAAATCCCTAATTCCCTCCTAACCCTAATCCCTCACGCCACCACTGAACATCTCTTCTTCTCCGATCAGCTTCGCCGGCTCTCATTATCGACCACCACCATGGGACGGGTCAGAAAATCAAAGGCCCCTCTGATTTTGGGGCCACCAGCAGCAGCCCCTTCGTCTCCGTCCGACAATCGCTCCGACTCCGATCAACAGACGAAGGGCTCCGCCGAAACCGGCTCATCATCTTCACCTTCGCCGCCACCACACCACACCACCATCGATGCACATCTGCGCTCTTCCAGTGACTATTTCGCTCATTCACCTCTGGCCACTACTGTCGAAGCTTATCTTGACACAATCAAAGTCACACTTGATCGATTACTACTATACTTCGACATCACGACCAAGTGATGCCCTAGGGGAGTCACCCTTTCACCTTTTTCTCACTTTTACACAATGTCGGTGCTTTTTGTTATGCCATTTTACATTGAGGGTAATATCTATGCTAAGTGTGGGGGGGTGATTCCTATTGCGTTGCCTGTTCTCTAATTTTGTTTACTTTTATGGCACGTTAATTTTTTTCAAAATCCTTTCGCTTTATGATTGACTAGTATAGTTTTTTAAGATTCGGTTGAATGAGTTGAGTTTGTGTAGTTTGACCGTGTAATGATTGATTTGTTTTCTTGTCGCATGACGATCTTTGCTAGTATAATGATTGAATGCGAATGATAAAATTGCATGCTTTAGTACGACTTAGACCTACCTTGTGAGCATTTGAAGCCGTCATTTAGAATGAACATCCATCTCCTTTCTTGTCTGTGATTCTTACATGTCTTTGCATATCCTAGAACTTGTTTTGAACCATGTCAAGATTACATGAATTTGTGCACTTTTGAAAATGATAAAGGCATTAGGACTTAACCACTAAACCAAATAAGCCTACCCTTTAATTTTCCCCTAGTTAGCCCACTTGAGCTTATTAGCCTATTTCTTGTTTTGAAACCCGAGCTTTGAACCTTCACTACTCGTGTATATCTATCTCTTTGTTTTACCCGTCCGAAAAATGAGTCGAACATCGAGATTTATCAATATGTGTTCGGGAGTTCAAAAACATTGATGTATTTCGATAAGTGTGGGGGAACCTTTGGAAACGAAAAGGGTGGTTCCAAAAAGTAAAAAAAAAAAAATCAGAAAAGAAAAAAAAAAAAAAGTGAAAAAGTTCGAAAAAAAAATGACAAAAAGAATGAAAAATAATGAAGTGAGTCCCGAGAGAGGATGAAAACATAGGTTTTTGGATCCTTATCGTTAGAATTACCCAATAACGTCTTGATGTTCTTCGAAAAAAATTACGGACTTAGCCTTTCATTACCTTTTCATTCCGACCCCGAGCCCTAGCCCCGTTACAACCTTGAATAAAAGACCTTTTGATTCATTTGTGCACATTTTCGAAAGTAATGGAGATTTTGGTGTATAACCAAGCCTATGGGATTACATTGATATGTTAAGACTTGAGCGATACACATTAAACCCTAAACACGAGTGCTTGGAGAGGATTGTGAGAAGAGTCGTCTAAATGCGTGCATGCTTATATTTCAAATGAGATCGTTGTGTTAGTTTTTGATCTAATGAAACATTGAAATCTTTGATTACTTACACGTGTCAAATTGTCACTTTCGATTCTTGTTCTTCGTTTCATAAAATCTCTGTCTTTTTGATCGGGTGTTGGGATTTTGTTGATTTCGCGTTGCTTAAATGTTAAATATTGCCCGAGACGTGCAATAGCTTAAGTGTGGGGGTATTTATTAATGTGGGTTTTGCACACGTTTTGCTTGTTTAAATTAGTGTTGTTTGTCACGTTTTTAGTCTCTTTCTTATGGATTTGTGCTTTATTTGCTATTACTAGGTGTTTGTATGATGAAAGGACGAAAACGTGATGAAAAGCTTGAATTACGATGAAGTTTGGTTTGGTACAAGAAGTGCCAGCAGAATACACACAAGAATTAAGCGTGCCCACGCTTAAATATGGCGAGGATTCTGTTTTTGTCCAAACAAATCCGGCTGGAACGAGTTTTGAATTGATGTACTCTACTTTTATGCTATGATTTCACTTCCCAAAGTTGTTGGGAATTATTTCTTTCCACTAGTTTCCTTTTTGAACAATCCTAGTTATGGTAGGATTCGTAGAATCCTATTTTATTTTAGTTTCCTTGTTTAGTTAAAACTCTCTTAGGTTTAACTAAGTGGAAATAATTTCACAAAGACTTTTATGCTTGACGTACGTTTTCTTGTCTGGGGAGATTTTTGAATTCAAGACTTTTGTAAGACGTTTTTGATAACAGCTAAACACATAATTCTAGTTCAAGGATTTTCGAGGTTTGATTTCTGTTAATTCGTAAAATTTGAATTGTGCTTTTAATTTCTTTGTTCTTCGAGTATTTACTTTTTCCCGGTGATTTGTTGTCAATATATTTTGATCGGTTAATTAATCTGGCCAATTGGTTAATCATTAGAATTATATTTCGCTAATTAGGATCCAAATCCGTAATTGTTTGGCAAACCCTAATAATCGTAGCAGTTAGCGACGTTGATTATTTAATTGTTTTTGGTTAGTCGTTATGGGAATTAGTAATCTGATTTAAATAAACCGAGCTTCTGTGTTTATTAATTAGAATTGGTGTTTTTCTAGTACTTGAATGCTATCGATAGATTAAATCCTAAGAGCTTGTTTAGGGTTGTCTAGTTGATAAGAGGAGTAATCAAAGAGCTTATTTTGGTTATCGACGGCATAAGGAAAAACGAGGTCGTTAGAGCTTGTTAACGTCTATAGCTAGTTTACTCGAAAATATTGAACTATCATATAAATTGATGATCAAATTATAGAATCAACACTGAGATATCCAGAGACTAGAACTTCTCACTTTATTGAATCCGAATTTATTCTCTTTGCGTTTTTAATTTACGTCTTTTGAATTTTATTTTAGTTAATCAAATCCAAAACCCCCCCTTTAATCGATATTAGTAAATTAGGAATTAATTCTACACCATTCCCTGTGGATCGACCCTAGTTGTCACTATTTACAAATCTTTTCGAGTAGGTTATTTATTTTGTTGGATTCGACACCCACCAATGCCATAACGTATAAATCTCATGTCTATAACTTTTAAAAGAATTTTCGCAAAAAGGAAGATACTTTCATTCTATATGATTATGAAAATAAAACGCGTTAATCACAGTAACAGTATATTGGCTATAGCAAATAGAAAGGAATAGGCCAAAAGACAATGATAGCACCAATAAATTTGTAAGAAGTACGAACAATATGTAATTGATGTGCTATAAAGATAAAAACAACGTTTGCTTAGTCAAAAGGTATGTGGCCGAGTGGTTAAGGGCATGGCCTGGAATTTCCAGGTTTGCTTCCACAAGGGTTCAAACCCCACTGGAGACATCCGCCTCCCCTTTGGGGAGATTTACCTGGTTGGTGTGGTTGCGGGTCTTGTGCCAACCCCCAGGTTTACCCTGTGCGCACTGGTGGTCGGGCCCCGCTCTAAGAGTGGTCGGGCTCCGCCAGTAGCGGCTGTGGGTTCCTGGGTTATCAAAAAAAAAAAAAAAAAAAAAAAAAAACAACGTTTGCTTAAATTTGACTTTTAAATCGAAATAAAGTTAAATTAAAAAAAATTAAACTAAAAGAAACAAAGAACAACTTTCGACACTTCACTTATTCAAAATAAGAACATAAATCTACTTAAAAAAATTAAAATAAAAGTGAGCAATCCACCAATGTCGGATCAAAAACCACCACCACTACTGCCGGATCTCAATCACCACCACCATGACTCGATCCTATGATGTATGTTTCACTGCTTTGGAGGATAATCAGAAAGTATTAAGCACTCGATTGGCTGCCTTGGAGACAAAGCTTGACCAAAAATTTGAGGAATTGATGACGGCGTTAAGAACGCTCCGACCCAACCACACTATGTGCCAGTGTTCAGGTTAAAATGTTGCTATTCATATGTATTCATTGCTCGTTATTTAGTACAAATATGTGAAGGTTGAACCCGAAGTTACCCAACACCCCCCGGAAGAAAACCTATTGAGATGCTATGAGACTGTAAAGATTCTATAATTTGATAGGACAAATCCTTGAGTGCAAAGATTTATGAATATCAATCGATTGATGTGGATAGAGTAATTTACTTTTTGTTTTTCTGAAAAAAAGATTTAAAACAATGATATAGAGTTTCTCATTCATTTGATCATCAGCTACTATTCATGGTATAAGATCACCAATGCACTCACTAAATAGAACAGATCTTTCTTGTTTGCCACTTCATCCTTGGACCCTAGATGAAATTTACGAATGAGCAATCTTTTTATAAAGTTCTTAAGCTATTAAAACAACACGAAAAATGTATCATGTTAGTATTGGCTTCCATGAACAGCAATGTTCTCTACTATGGATGTTGTTAATTTACAAAGAAGTGAAAAGAGTAAGTGATAACATTAACCATGATGATTTTATATGATGACTAACTGAATAATATGGATTTTCAGAAGGGAAGCCTGGTTTAAGTACAGTTTGTGACTCTTGATTGATAAGTACTATCCTTGCTTAGTATAAAAAGATTCCATAACTAAAAGAACAAAGAGACATAGAAGTGATACTAGCAAACAGGTAAATATGATGATTGTTAGAGCTAAATCTCTAAATCACTGCACAAATGTAAAACATTGACAGTGGAAGGTGCATGCTTATGGCTGCTTGATTGCATTCATCTGCAACAAGCAATAAATCTTACACTTCAAATGAATTGACTTGTACTACTTTTAAGGATTCATAAATTTTGGTAGGTCGTAAACTATACAACTACACATGTTCAAGCATAATGATCACTTCTGCATATTTTCCCGTGATATCATAAAAGCTAAAGAGGAAGCTAAAAGCATGATATCCATACTATGTTAGTGTGACAATCATGAAGCTCTTTCTCTTCTTTTATTTCTTTTGAAAAACCTGTTAGTTTGATAATATGCTTGTTCGAACTTCATATAATGGAATCGTAACTTGAAAAAAATCATGTAAAAGAGTAGTCCTATATTTCCTAAATAACACTTTACGTACTCTTACAAACTATTTTCACGTCTTGAATTTATGGAATCACGATCAAAAGTGAGATGATTTTATCAAGGTAGCTCAGAATCCTCGTGAAATTCATGAATGTTTATTTGTTACATCTATGTTATTATATATAGAGTCTACACGATAACCTCCTAGTTATGTAATTTGTTTTCTGTTTACAGAAACGAGAAATTCATCGCCTTTCTCCTAATAAGTATATTTCAAATTGTCATGATCATTAAATACTATAATCTTGATACTGCTTATTTGCCTCATTGTTTAGTTAGTTATTTTTGGGTGTAATTAGTTAAATATATAGGGATAAATGCAAAAACCCCCCTGTGAAATAATTTATTGGCTGAAAACCCCCTGTGAAAAAAAAATAGGCCAAAAACCCCCTGTGAAATTTTTTCATTGCAAAAAACCCCCTCGGTTAGTTAGGTCAGCTACCCCCTGTGAAATAAATGCAAAAAACCCCCCTGTGAAATAATTTATTGGCTGAAAACCCCCTGTGAAATAAATATAAGCTAAAAACCCCCTGTGAAATTTTTTCGTTGCAAAAAACCCCCAAAAACAATATTAAAGATAGTTTTTCATAAAATGTTTCTTTTATTTTTAGTAAATATGCCTCATAATATTTAAATTTTAGATCATTAACATATAAGTACTTATATATTCATTTGGGATACACTTTTACTCATATTTACACAAAAAAACGATATTAAAAATAGTTTTTCATAAAATGTTTCTTTTATTTTTAGTAAATATGCCTCATAATATTTAAATTTTAGATCATTAACATTATTGTTTTTACTATTATGAGGCATATTTACTAAAAATAAAATAAACTCATATTTACACAAAAAAAACAATATTAAAAATAGTTTTTCATAAAATATTTCTTTTATTTTTAGTAAATATGCCTTATAATATTTAAATTTAAATATTATATTTAAATTTAAATATTATAGATCATTAACATTATTGTTTTTACTATTATGAGGCATACTTATTAAAAATAAAATAAATATTTTGCAACGACCGAGGGGGTCTTTTGCAACGAAAAAATTTTACAGGGGGTTTTTAGCTTATATTTATTTCACAGGGGGTTTTCAGCCAATAAATTATTTCACAGGGGGGTTTTTTGCATTTATTTCACAGGGGGTAGCTGACCTAACTAATCGAGGGGGTTTTTTGCAATGAAAAAATTTCACAGGGGGTTTTTAGCCTATTTTTTTTTCACAGGGGGTTTTCAGCCAATAAATTATTTCACAGGGGGGGTTTTTGCATTTATCCCTAAATATATATACAATATTTTCACAGAATATTTTTTTGTAGTTTCTAATTAATTACAAATTTTCATATATTTTATTCTAATATTAAGTACTCCATATTTCTGTATTTAGATTTAATATTATATACGTTAATATTTTTTTAATGATTTAATAAGCCTGAATATATATAATAACATATATATTTTAATATTTATTTAAATAACAAAAATATTTTAAAAAAAAATGGGAGTTGGACCTAGGTTAGATCCAAAGTTTTGGGTCAGGGTCTTAGTTTAGACCCAAATTCTTGGTCTAGACCCAAACCCACACTTTTGTTCTGGGTCTGGCCTAGCCCACCCAATGACAGCTCTAAATTGACCCGTGATTTCTTTTCATGTGTTCCTGCAAATGAAGTATATATGCATGGGAAATATGAATTGAGCATAATTGTATGATAGAAACGAGGCTTTAAAAGATGCATGCTTCATCCCATTTGTATCTCTAAATAAGTGCCTATTTGTATTATACACTTGAGACAAATGCTTTTATGCCCTAGTTTTGTTTTATTTTCTGAATTTTGAAATAAAGTAACTTCTTTCTCTCCTTCTGTCGTTTTAACACTTTAATATTATTATTATTAATTCTAGAATAGTGCATATATATAAATAATATATATTACATATATTTAAAATTATAAATCTGGAAACAGGGTAGAAATTTATTGTTAGAATTTTTTCAGCTTTTGAGATAAAAAGGAAGATAAACTCAAAGAAGGCCTTAAATTCAGATGGTCCAGCACGAATCTGATTCCTGCTACCATTTTACATTCCTACAAATGACAATCTTTTAAATAACCCCTCAAATAATATATCAGTAAATTTAATAATCAGTAAATTTATTCTTTTCTTTCAAAGTTTGATCAACAAACTGACTTCGAACAAGTTAGTTGATTATTAAAAAGGCAATCTTTTTTACTGTAAAATCAGAAAAAGAAAAAACTCCCCATGTAAAATATGATGGCTATTTAAAATTTTGAACAGTCATATAATTGAAGTATTTTATTCATAATTATCAAATTAATTAAAGAGAAAAAGTAGTAAAACAAACAAAAAAAAAGTTATGATAAGGTCCCACTAATTCAACTTAAAGGAATATATTCAATTTTTAGGAATAAATTCGCGAAAGAATATTATGATGCTTAAAATTTAAGCAAACATGCCCAATATCCAATATCGACTGCTTTTTGTATTAGTTTATGGTTTAAAAATTAAAATGAACTACTAAAGGTTAAACCTCAACTTTTGAATTCTTATGCTTTAATAATGGGACAGCTACTGTAACGTGATACTCTAATTAATATAATTAACAAATTCATATATTATATGATTTTCTTATTAATGATGGTCTCGAATCTGCACCTTACAAATAAATATTTCTCTCTCTTTCTGTGTTTAACTTTAAGAAATTCTAGATAATTAGGGGTGAAATTAGTTAGTTTGAAATTGGTTATCTATTTGTTTTTAGGTTGGATTAAAATTGTTTTAATTTTAACAAAAGTGGGCAAACGCAATTTGAGCAAATGGCATTTTAAAAAATATTAGAAAAGTATATTAGAATTAATCTACTATAAACAATGGGATTAGAAAAATATGAGAAATTTTAATATTTATGAGGATAGAATCTTTGCTTTGATTGTCAATGAAGGAAGAACTTATTCCTTTTGGAGATAGATGAATAGTATGATTTACTATCCTTCTTTAGGGTTTTTTTTTTTTATTTCTTTCTCTTATGTAGACTTTTACATATGTTTATACAAAATTAGGAGAGGCAAAATTCATGAAAAAAAGAAATTATTAGCGATAAATGTTAATTAGTAAAATAAACAATTTTTAATAACAATTTGTATATTAAGTGATACTAATTAAATTTTGTTTTATTATAATAACAATATACACAAGTTTAATTGTGCATGATTAGCAAATATTAAGTGAATATCGACATACGTAATGCATAAAAGTTTGTTATTATAGCATTTGATGATTATAAAATTTGCAATAACGACAGAATGATTATACGTGTTTTTTTGTCATTACTAATTTCTTATAATGATTACTCAGACAAAGTTGTTGTTAGTGTTAAATTTGCGAAAATTATTATTTCCAACGAAACAAAAACTATCACTAAATGAAATACATTTTATTTACTCTGTCGTTAATTATATTATTTTCCAATTAGCTTCCAAACTTTAATAGTCAGCAAACGAACTTGTAATATGAAAACCTCCATGCACTCAATGTGTTATATAATTCAGCAGAATATTGTATATATTATAGTTGACCACGACTTGAGCCCGCTTAATTATGAATTCAGCGAGCCGACTCAAAATTAACTCGACACGAGTTCAACTTTTTAAGTGAGTCGATTTCGAGCCCAAAAAAATATAATCGCCAGCTCACGAACCAAAATATTCTTTTATTAATAGATATAAAGTATTTTATTTATTCATTTATTTATTTATATATGTATATATGATATGATATGTTATCACAATATACATTATGTATATATAAGTACATAATGTATAATATGTTATAATAATATACATATGTATACATAATAATATTATTTTGATATTAATTATATATGAATAAATATACATTAATAGTATAATATTAATAAAAAAATTATTTTTGTAAGCTTAAACTCGAATTTAATTTGGCTCCAATCTTTTAATCAAACTGAGCTCGAAATATAGACCAACCTAGTATGTATATGCTTTATGATGGGTGCTGGGGTTACTTGTCTTTTTTTTTAGGGAGTGTAATGGAGTTGCTGGGGCAAATATTTTTGTCTGTATATATAATTGATGAGAATAGAAAGAAGTGAAACACATGCATGGGTGAGAAGACAATCTTGTATTCCACAAAAGTACTAGAGATTGAGCCCCTTAACCTTTACAAAAAATTAAATTAAAATAAAGCTCCATATATATATTATATTATATTATATACCTAACTTTATGCATTGATGTTCACGTCTTTCTTAATAGTTTTATTGACCGTATTTTCCAAATTTATTTCCTAAACACTTTTAATTTTTCTATTAATGAAGTGATATTGCACATGCATGATTAATGTTCTCTCATGTATATAACATAATTTCTATTTCATGAGTTATTAGATTTTAATCATGTAACATAATCTCAAATATTTCGTGATTTTATTTATTTTTTTAGGTCTCGATTACAACACTATAGAAAGATTCAATTTTCTAAATTTTTAACGTGGAATTAGGATCTATATGGATTTCATGATACGAGGTTGTGTCTTATCTCTTGAGACAACTGTGGATTTGAACTGATGATGGGGTTAATGATAATAACTCAAAAGGGGTCGCACCACTAAAGAGAACAAAAGAAAATGCTTTAATACAAGATATTTAACTGGGCCTAATGAGATATAATCTTCTATTTCAAGTCATTTAATGAGTCATATGTGTTTAATAAAAATTTATTTTACACATTTTATTCATTCAATAATTTACAACATAATTGTAGTAATATCTAACGAGGTCCTACTCCTAATAGCCCTAAACTACTACCAGCTGAAGTTTTAAATGTTAGACTCTTGATTGAATGCAAACCCAAGCCCCATTTGCATATAAATATATGAGTAATATTTAAAATCATGAGTTGTTTTACATTAATACATCCATACAAATATATAAATTTCATGTATATATGCGTGTGATTTATATCTCTCCAAATTTTAGGAGGCAACAAGTATCACCCTCAATATACTAACTCTAGGAAAGTGATTATAGGAAGTGTGTAGATTTGAACTCCCAATATAATTAATTACATGAAAAACTAAAATATTAGTGACATAATATCAAAGGATAATATCAAAGCTAATTATCACCAATTATATATATCAAATATCAAATGACCAAAACTGTTTATATACATTGTCACATAAATATTTTTCAAATATTTAATATTGACAAAACTTGTAACTAAATCACCACTTCTTACCACTAGTACCAAAGATGTTTTTGTCATAATTATTGTCATTTATTTCCCATATATATATAGTGACAATTTGGGATTTGTCGCTTCACTTTTATTAATTATTACTTTTTGTTATAATTATAAGTACTCATTAACACGAATTAATATATTCCAAAAATAATATAAATATATTATATACTATTGTTTCAATATTACTAACTTTTTACCCTTAAGAAGTGTGGATATAATTAATTCATTAAGATCAACTAATTATAAATAATTTCTTATCAAAACTAAAGCATGTGAAATCAATAATTTATTAAAAAAAATATATATATAAAAGCATCAATCAAAATAATATTAGGAAACTGTAATGCTAACTTAGTGGAGTAATCTTAGGGCACTGCAAATACTGTACACTCCTTTATTGTGAAAACAAAAGGGGCACAATCCTACGCGTATACATACATTATTCAACTGTCTAAAGATACTTATGTCTGTGAGACTTTAGATGGAACATTCACATACCAAGATCTAAAGATGTTAGAAGGAAAAAAAAGTTAAATACTATAATCTCCTAATGATATGTGTGTTGTGTGTGTATGAGATAGCTTTTGGTAAAGCAAGAGCTATAAATACATATTATATGGAGGTGCACCTTATCTTTTTTACCAAAAATTAATATATAAAAATATTACACCAGAGGTATTTATTACATTTGCTACATAATTTTGTCTCCAACAAAAAGAGTAACTTATATTTAAATTCGATCAAAATAAGTTCGAACAAAGAATGAATAATGTGTGTTTAGTGTAATTTTTTTTTTATCAAAAGTATGAAAAGTTAATTAAGTTCGACCATTTATGTTCTTGATTTTCTTGTTTTTATTTTTCAGGCACTAAGTACAAAACAGTAACTAATTGAAGAACATAAATATTGCATTTAGTAAGTTGAATATATATTATCTAAAATGTTCACTATTGAACTAAGGATTTACAATTGAAGCTATACTTATTAATTAATAAAAAATCTCCACTTTTTGAAATAAGTTTTTTTTTATTATTAAGGGGTTCAAATTCTTGGGAAAATTTGACTTGTAAATGGATTACATATATAGTAGATTACTATTTTTCTTTACTCTTACCTTAATATTTTCAATCTCAAGTATTATTGAACTTTTCTTATTTTTCTTTATATAATAAGTTTATTATTCTATCACTTCATCAAGTCTAATTAATAGACTTGAATTAAACCTGAGTGTGAATTAAAATTTTCCAAAAAAGGAAGCGGTAACTTGTGGCTAACCAAAGCCCTTTATCTCTCCTCTTCATAAAAACCGCACCCTATTCTCTCTATAATGCATCGCATTTGTTCTTGAATCTCTTTCGTATTCCATTTGCAGAGAGAGAGAGAGAGAGAGAATAATGTTCCATCCAAACAAGAAGCCATCATCTATGAATTCTCACGAGCGGCCCATGTGCGTTCAAGGTGACTCTGGTCTCGTCCTCACCACTGATCCTAAGCCCCGTCTCCGGTGGACCGTCGAACTCCATGAACGCTTCGTTGATGCTGTTGCACAGCTCGGTGGCCCTGACAGTATGTATATATATATAAACATAGTTATATATATATAATACTAATCTTTTATATATATGTATATGTATCAGTTATATAATTTTTGAAATTTGTAATGAATTTAGAGGCCACACCGAAGACCATCATGAGAGTTATGGGGGTCAAGGGTCTCACGCTTTACCATCTCAAGAGCCACCTTCAGGTTCATAATCATCAATTTTTTTATTTCTTGTTGTTATTGAAGTTCAACTTTTTTTTATCAATTTAATTTCATCAAAGGTTGTTCTAATGTTTATCTATTTAATTTTTAGTATTTTGGTTATTTTTCAGAAATTTAGGCTGGGTAAGCAGCCTCATAAGGAATTTAATGATCATTCAATGAAAGATGGTGAGAGAGGTGACTATATCATTGTTCTAAATTAATATTACTATATAATATATATATATATACACTTCGACTTTGAACTGATTTCAATCACTATATTCTACAGCTTCATCTTTAGAACTTCAACGAAATAACGCATCATCGTCTGGAATTATGGGGCGCAGCATGAATGAGTATGTTCCTATTTTCATATTTATTTTATATCTTTTATGTGTTTGTGCTTGTTTCTTGCTTAATCATATTATTATTATATTATTATTTTGGATAAATGAGATGTTTGTTAGTTTTTATTATTTAGTTTTCGAAAGCAAATATATACATATACCATATTGTTTTTACAATTAAGAATATAAATAAAGTTTTTCAAACAAAACCTTCTCCTTTCAAAAAAAATTTTTGAGAGTTGAATTTGTGAAATTGTATGGTACGTGTGGTTTGATCAGTGGCAGTAATATTCACATCATTGATGCAATTAGGATGCAAATGGAGGTGAACAGAAGACTCCATGAACAATTAGAGGTATGTAATTAAACTAATAAATCCTCTTTAAAAATACCTTCTTCTTTATAAAACGAAACCATGGTGTATATTTATAGCCAATTAAAACATTTTTAATTAATAAATAACGTCAGGTTCAGAGACACCTGCAACTGAGAATTGAGGCTCAAGGCAAATACATGCAAACTATTCTGGAAAAAGCCTGTCAAACCCTCGCCGGAGAAAACATGGCCTCAGGCAGCTACAACAAGTCATCGGTGGGGCCCGATATCTCCGGCATGAAAGATTTCGGGCCGTCGATGAATTTCCCATCACTTCAAGATCTCAACATATATGGAGCTGGTGCCACTGATCACCTTCATGAACTGCACCACCAAAACATCGAAAGATCATCTTCCATTGATAACTTCATGCCTAATACTGATAACAGCTTTTTGAGTTCCAAAAAAAGGCCTAATCCATATAACAGTGGCAAAAGCCCTTTGATCTGGGCCGATGATTTGAGGCTTCAAGAACTGGGAACAGCTGCAAACGCCTCGTCTTGTCTCGACGATCATCAGCTTCATATTGGCCCTTTATCGCTCGATCGAGGGAGTGATATTGATTCAGTTTCGGATATTTACGAGACGAAGCCTATGTTATCTGGTGATCATTCGATTGGGGATAAGAAATTTGATGCTCCGGCGAAGTCGCCTCGCCGGACGGTGGAGAGGATGAATCACGCCGCCATTAGCGCCGGTGGGATGGTGCAAGGCCGGAGCTCGCCTTTCGGGTGAATTAATATATATACATTTAATTGCATGTTGCTTTTTTTTCTTGATATAATATCTTTATGATTAAGGGTTTGAAATTTTTATTAACAGGATAAGGATTATTTGAATGCATTAATGTGATCTTATGCTATATTATATCATTTTGAGCTAATGATTATTTTGTTACCTTAAAATTCTATTAACTAGCGTGCATGCTTTTCAATAATTAGTCTTGGGGCTTTTTAAGTATTTGATAATGATTCGATTAGAATGTTGTCTTCACTTGACAACCGCATGCATGCAGAAAAATCCTTTTTTTTCGTGGGGGGTTTTATTTCTCAATCGGTTAATAATTTTATCATGTATATAGATACTAGAAAACTCTTAACAATAAACGTTCAACAGCTTGGTATTTTTAGAAATAGTAAATTTATTATACTTCACTTGTCTTCTCTTATGTATATTGTGCATAAAATGTTCCATTAAAATAAAGATTTGCGTGAATTTCGTGCACATAATTTGTACATATGAAATGAAATAAGTGCAATACCAAATTGTAGTAGACGGTCTTGTAAATATAGAAGTCTGTTTATTATTTATATATTTAATAACTCCTTTTGAAGGAAAATGAATTGTATAATTAAAAGAAAAAAGGGAGGGTTTTTTTATATTTAAACTAAAGATATGTTTTGTGGCATAAATATGGTGTTTTGTGTACTGTTCTTTAAACAGTGGCATTATCCTACTAAATTACTAATGACATTGATGTACCCCAAGCTTCTGGGGTCGCTTTCAATTTCATAATTCTTTGTGAGATTATAATTTAAATAGACTTCTAAAACTAATCATTACTTGGGCCAACCTTTTCTGACAAATATACTTTTTAGTTAGTTGTTCTAAGATAGTTAATTCTCCATCATTAAAGAATAAGCAAAACCATCAATTGAAAAATGTAGTAGCAACTAATACAAACACAAATCTAAGGGATGAGTTTTTCTGTTTCAAGTTTCTATTCCATTTCTTATTTCAAAAAGAAACATAAATCACATATCAGCAGATATAAGTCACATAAATCACGTATATTATATTATATATTAATATAAAATTCACCATATATCCCAACAATTAAAATATATTATAGAAACTTTGCACGTAAATTTTTAAAGAAGTCGAGAAAACTTAGTTCATTACCAGATTTAAGTTGAAGAAAGCCGACAAAGAGTATCCAACTTTCATATACTTTTTCCTTCTTTTACCATTTGATATTCCATTGGTATCAACTACGAATTGCGGTGGCATTCAACTAGGTGCTACTTATAACTTTATTCTACCCTTCAACTTACTTTCCATTTAACTCTAATTTTTCTTTTTTCCCTTTGAAATTAATTTGCAAAAAATTTGTGTGATTTTTAACCACTTTACTTACATTCATTTCGTGTGGTTTCAGCAAAGGGCCAAAGGGTGTAATTCCATTTATTCATTTGCAATAATATCTTCATGTTAAAAGATTTAAAAGGTTGCTTGAATTTGAATTATAATTGAGTTGGTTGCACGGAGTCAAAAAGACGTTATTCAAATTAAATGATTTTGGCGGAAAAAGTGATCAAATACAATCGTGTGCCCATTGATTTATGGGACATCGACTTCATTGTCGTTGTATTTGAAGCCAACTTGGTGATAAGTGATAACCCAATGAAATTGTTTGTCGACGCCGGGGCTACCTGTCTTATTTGTACCGACAAGTTCATGTTATCCAAATATACTCTAATTAATGGAAGAAAGTTGTTTATGGAAAACTCTTCAACATCTCCTGTGGTTGGACTTGGAAAGGTTATGTTAAACATAATTTTGGGCAATGAGTTGACCTTGATTGACATGCTTCATATCCCCGATTTTCGAAATAATTTGATCTCTGAAGCGAGACTAGTTAAGGGTGGTTTTAAGTAGGGGTGGCAATTGGTTTGAATGGGTTCGGTTTGTTGGGTCCATTTAGATTGTGTTTAAAGTGCGTTGGGTCCAATGTCAAAAAATTACATTATAGTTGGACCCAACAAGGACCCAAAGTTGACCCAAAATGGATCCAATAAGGACCCATGATGAATCAAAGTGGTGTGAGTGGCTGTTGTAGAGTGTAAAATGTAGATCATTGACTCAAAGTAGAAAATAGTTTGGACCCAAATTAGGCCCAATTAAAAACCCAATTGAACCCTAATATTATTAAAAGTCAACCCAGTTGAAACAAAAATGGTAAAATGTTAGGACCCAACTCAATGAAAACTTAGTTTGGTTTGGATCCAATTATATATATTGACCCAAATTGTCACCCCTAGTTTTAAGTTAGCTTTTGAAGCTGAACGTATTGTACTAATTAAACGAGGGATTTTGTAGAAAAAGGCTACCTAGATAAGGGCTTATTAAAATTAATGTAATGACTATACTTCGTAATTTGGAAAATAATAAAATTCACTCTTTTTCTTATTTGATTGAGTATTATGATCTATGTATGTTAGATTAGGGCAGGTAAATTATAATATTCTAAAGAGACTTGTAAGTTTGAATTTGTTGGCAACTTTCAAAATAATGATCAACATAAATGCGAGATTTGTGTTGAATCTAACTTAGTTAAAGGATCCTTTTATTCGATAGAAAGAAACATCGAACTTCTAAGACTTATTTTCTATATCTGTGATTTGAAATTTGTCCAAACTAGAAGTGGAAATAAATATGTCATTGCATTCATACACGATTTCATATGTTATTGTTATGCCTATTGTTTAGAAGCAAATACGTTGTCAAAGGTTTTAAACTTTATAAGAATGAAGTTGGAAATCAACTTAGCAAAATTACATTCTCTTCTATCTTCCACTTTCAAGTTCCAAGTTTGTGAATTTGAAAGTTTATTTTCATATAAAGTTAGTATTTAAAAAACAAGAGTTCAAATAAATGTGTTGTTCGATAAATTCGAGAATTTGAAGTGGTTTCATCCTCAATAATTTTGTTGTATCTTGGGACACAAATTCTCATATCCTGTCACTACCGCGAGCTAGTCGATATTGCATTAAAAAAGTGAGTAATCGAAACTCATACGTGTCTCAACTTAATATTTTGCTTATTTTCTCCAACAAATATATCTTAATATTTCAATTTTTACAATGTTCTATCAACAAAACATAAGAAACATTACAACTTGATATGACATCATCGATCACATTAAAATTTCATATGATCATGTCACTTATAGCCAAAAAAAAGTACTTTCTAGAGAAATAAACTAAGCTTATCCATTATAATCCACACATAATCACTCGATACCTCACCCAAAATATATTTTTCCATAAATATTTATTTCATCATCACACTCGGAAATTGAAAGAAACAAAGAACTAGATTCAACTTTTTAAATCTATTTTTCCACAATTATTATCATAATATAATTTAAATAAACTTTATTATATTGTTTAAGAGTAATGAAAAATGATGAAGCTCGAGGTTTGGCAAAGCTTTTTAATTGAGGGAGAGAGCAAAAATATAGAAGAAAAGGGTTTGTGCAAAAATCGATGAAGCTTCTAACTTTAGGAGGGCAAAGTTCTCAAAAGCAGATGGAGATTCAGTACTACTCATTATTACATTACATGCAGACTCATGCATGCATATGGTCCAATCCCATTTTACAGCTAGAAAGACACTCTCACTATTATTAATTATTTATTATTTATTTTATTGATTTTTATGCATGATTATGACCTAATCTTTGGCACTAACTTTCATGCAATAACTACCTTATAGATTTCATCTATCATCCATATGCACATTGGATTCTCGCGTATATATATACTCTTTTTTTATTTTGTGGGATTCTCTGGCAACTAAGTACTGTACTAGAGAAGCTTCTTTTGGTACAAATTTTATATGTTAAATAAACAAATCATCACACTATTTCGGAACATAACAAATTAATAAGGTGTTTCTATCACCTTTTTAAATAAATTGTTCAATATTTTCTAATGTTGTGATGGTAAGTTAATTCCAAATATTTTACATTTCACGCAATTAAGATATATACAATGTTTGAAAGTTAGAATTAACACTTAATACTATATTGACATTGCGTCCAATTTTGTCTTTGCAAAATTGGAAATACATAGGCTATGTTTGGATTTGTTTCCAAATTATTTTTGGTCAAAAATTTTGGCCAATAATATTTAGTAAGTGAAATTTTGGCCTGAAAAAAGTACAATTTTTGGTCAAAAATAACAATTTTTTTTATCTTTCTCTCTCCTACTTATTTTCACTACCAATTTGTCCCCCATCTCTCTATTATCTTTTTTTTGTCTTCTTCCATCCTCCTTTAAATATATAATTTATAAGGAATTTATATTCAGATACAATATTTAAAATTATATGTGTAGTGTATATCAATTTATATATGTATAGTGTATATATGTAAATCAATTTTACATATAAATACTTAAGGGTATAGAATATAAATTATATATTATGTGTCTGTATATATTTATACACAGACTATTTATATACACATATAGAACATATATAAATATATTTTACCATGTATATCCTATATATATATATATGCTATTTGTTGTTGAAGTATACATAAACCGTACACATGTACATGTATATGAATATCAACATATTTTATTTTTATATAATAGTAAAAATTAAATATATCAACTACTATTACACATAAATGTATATTAATGTAAATAACTATTATTACTATTTTAATATTTTAATAATTAATTATTTATTAACAAACAAAAGCTTACATGATTTACTGTAAAATAACATGTTCGCTTTAAAAATAAAATTAAACATTATGTCATCAAAAATGCATGTGTCTTAACAAATAGTTTCATCAAGAATTCTCACCAATATGATCAATCAAAACAAAATTAAACAAAATCTTAGCTTGGATGTACATACAATGTATATGACATTAGTGCCCATATCCTTAATCTTATTATACATATGTTAAAACAATATATTATTAGAAGAAAAATTTTAGTTCTAATATTGTTAATCAAGTATATAAAAATATTTAATTAGGTAACCCAAGTAACAAATTAAATAGTAACATACATTATATATAATTGGAAATAAAACCTCCTTTCTAATATTGGTTTTGGACCAAAAACTTGATTTTAAAATTAAGAAAACGATATATATATATATATATATATATAATATTTATATTTAATTTTATTTTGTAAGTACAAAAAAGGTTATAGTTATGTCACAATTTTTTTTGATAAATTAATTATGCATTTTGCTTATTGAACTTGTCGTCCCACTATTAGAACATTTATAATTGAGTAATAGGTTTTTTAAGGTAACATACCGACTCATATTTGCTTTTTTTCAAATTTAGTTTCACAAAACTATAGAGACAGTAAATACTTAATTCTTAATAACCAAGTGAAAGCATGAGACATATTTATAATAAATTCTATGACTATATTTGTATAGTATATAGATATATAAATAAATATAGATATGTAATAATTTATTTTTATACTCAATAGTATATATTAACTTAAGTCATTTATGTAAATTAATAATTTATTTATTTATTTTAAATTGTAATATATACAAATAAATATTCATCTATAATATAATTATTATAATATTAATATTATAATATAACTTTTAATTATTATTTAATCTCTAACATACAAAAACTGTCATGATTTGACTGCTACAGTTACTTATATTCCCTCTCAAAATAAAATCAAACACTATCTCACCAAAAAAGAACAATCAAAAATCAATTATCAAATTAAACCAAATACTATCTCACCAATAATGCACATGTTCCCAAAGAATTCTCACCAAAATAACCAACCAAAACAAAACCAAACATACCCATAGTCTTTTGATTATTTTTTAACCACGCAAATAAAATCGACAAAGTAGTGAGGTTTGGCGGCTTGTGCCACTTTCTGAATTTAATGATCATGCTAAGAGATATAATCAGTCACTAAATCAATTAATTACTATATTAATTTTCAAGAAATTACGTACATTTCTTTATTTCGATTAGCTTTTAAAAGGCTTAAATTGTTTAATGATATTTCCAAAGTAATGAGTCAAATGACAAGTCTGCAGATTAATAATTAGAAGAATCAATGTAGGTATTTTTCTCCAGCAACCCGACAAAGAAAATAACGTATTAAACGAAGGGGAGTCTAAATTAAGCTACAAAGATAATTGTATCTAATAAAATAAAAAAAGTACTATACGATCACATAGAATGCTTGCATGAGAAATTGTTTCTTGTTTCATGTTGGTTGATGGTAAATTTGTCAGTAACTAAATTTATCTCAGTGTCCAACAGTAGTAAAAGTCGAAAGACAAATCAAGAGACTCGATATTAATTCGAAATTAGTTATTAATAGTTTTTCAAAAATAGATTTTTTTAGTACGTAAACAAACCAAAATTAAATGGGCTCTTACTAACCTTAGATATCCATTTTGTTCTGTGTATGGAGCTATGCCCATTTAATTTTGTTAATTGCCACAGATACCCAACTGGGCTGCTCTTTGTTGTAATATGACAGCTGAATCCTTTTGCTTATTTGTATTTCATTTTTTATCAGAGTTTTGAAAAGGATTAATCGAAAATTAAATTAAGATTAATTCTATTTTATTTCATTAATTGCAAATATATCATTGGTTTAGGTTCATTTTGGGGATCATGGGCTACTTCGCATGTGTCTGAATTGTTATTCCAATTCGGATTTCCATTCATGACAAGTTTGGTCATTGTTCTTTTCTTGGCGGTTATGTTAGTTGGGAAGTCGGTTAGTTAGTGTATTAGCTTTGTTTACGTCTTGTACCATTCCAAATTCTGTCAATGAGAATTGATTTCATTTTTTAGTTTTAACATGGTATCATGAGAATTCTATCAATGAGAATTGAATTTGGATTGATTTTTTTCAAGTTTTCTTTAAATCTGCATAAATTGTTTGGGCCAAGCAACAACCATTGCAAATCTGTGGTATTAGTTGGTTATTGGACTCTTTAAGTAAACTTCTTCACATGAAAAAAGAAATACTTTACGGGCTCATAATATGTCCGAATTATGCACCAGATAATTCTTTAGCTATATTTTTTTAGGTTACTTTTATTTTGTTCTAGTGACCAATTATGGGTATTGATTATATTTGGGCTGTATATCATAATACAACTATATTCTCAAGACTATATTTGGTTAATCTAGAGCGACCAGTTGATCATGCTAATGCGTTTTTGAAGCCATTCATCCGCTATTGAGGTGCTAATATCAATTATCTAATCTTAAAGGAGATTGTAATCATTGTAACATTATATAATTAATTAATTTCAATATAATTAATTAGAGAAATAAAGTACGAGAATTATTAATTGTATATTGTGAAATTTGTATTTGATGTGCAATGTTTTCATGTCAGAAAGAAAAATTAATATTTCATTTTTCAAAACCACCGAATAAAGTAAAATAACTATCAAATAACATATAAATAATTCATACGTGTATTCTCTTTTGTAAAAAATTATATCAAGAAATTAATTTTTTTTAATTTTATGATTTGAAGTCAATACTTTTTGATTCTCACACAAGTCACATATGTACTACAAATGAGATACGTACTACACATGCCCCTAGCTGCCTCCAATACGGTGTTCAAATTTTATTTTATTTATTGAAGGAGAAGGATTTTTTGCGATGTACACGATGTCAAAAAATGTCGGTGGAGTATCAGACACGATACATTATAATTTTTTAAAGTGTTCTTGTATTAAAACTGAAATTCAATAACAAATTACACATAAAGAAACCACCTTATGTCCTTCCAGAAGGGTACAAAATCAACACTTCAATAAATGACCTCATTCATTAGCAAAATATATTTCTCTTCTCTTCAATTTCATTACAAGTATAATAAAAAAATGAAAAACTGAAAAACATATATGGGAGTGTATATAAAGAACCCCATGTCAATATATACCATGGAGTGTATATAAAAAAAACCATGTGAATATATACCATGGAGTAAAATGTGTATATATAATTCCAAATTCAAAAGTCATTTTGATCCTGCGTAATTTTGATAGTTAATGTTCTCATGGGAAGAACATAGGGAATATATCTCTTCTAACGCGGTTATCCCGTTTGCACACTCTTTCAATCTGTCACAAGACATATATTCACCGATGGATTTTGTCTCCGTCAAATCTATTACAGGGAAATCCTCGAGACTTAACGGTGTGTAAGATGTTTCGTAAAATATGCCGGTATAATCCTGCATCGAGAAAAAATATATATTATGCATCGAATTAATAATTGACTGAATGATGTAATTTTAAAATTTCTTCTCTCCTAATTTTAGGCTGTTAATTTATTTATTATCAATAATAAAATTAGAACTTATTTCAAGAGTTGTAAATTAAATGACGGAAAGACATTTTAACCAGTCAAAAGAATTTATGGGAAATGGTGAAAAAAGCCATTGGAGTAGTCAAGTCAGTCTGGAGATTTAAGATTTTTCTAAGGGAGATTGCTTTAGTGAAAGATGTTGAGATCATTGTATTGTTATGCTCTCAACTTTTATGACTTTAAATCTAAAGATAACTTCAAAGGGATCGTTCTTGGGACCATTCTAAGGCTATCTATAGCTAAATATAACCAAATTTAGCTACTTTTATACACACATGATAAAGAAATATTTAATTACCTCAAAGAAATGAGACATATTTTGGGTGCCATAACAGTAGAATTGATGAATAGAACTATTGACTTCATCTGAAGCAATATGAGGCGGCATTGAGTATTCGTCTTTGGAAGTGGTGGCAATTGGTGTCCCATCCGAGGAAGATATTTCGTGGGTTTTAATGATGTTTAGGTCATCGACTTCTTCTCGGGATGTCTCCGGGGTGGCAATGGCTGACCCTGGTGATGATGACTCTTTATTCTTATTAGGTATAATTATGTTCTTCTTGAAAACCCGGCATAATGCATAAGAATCCTGTATATATGTGTAAACCCTTTTTTTGTTAATTTCATTGGTTAATTATGGTTATACCAGAGGATATATTGATCACAAGTATTTAGCATTTAATGAATCAAAGTTAGCTGGATTCTAATTAATATCACTTGAGAAATGATTTATAGGAAACTTAATTACATATATTTTGATTATTAATTAATTAATTTAAATAGTTGCAAAAACATCTCAATTCTTTTTCCCTCCTCTTTATCTAGAAAACCCTACTTTTTTTCATCACAGCACTGATTCTTTTTCACATAAATGAAATGGAATCATTCATCCATGAAAGCTAAATTTCTAAATAACTTGATCAAAATGCTAATTAAGATTATAAGAACATATATATATATATATATATATAATACCTTGAGAGTTGATCCAGCGGTGTTTTCAGTGAGGCGATATTCATGCATTACCCAATCAGTTCTAATGCCATGAGGGGCTCTCCCTCTGTAATAAACCAATGTTTTCTTCATGCCTACTGCCCGTTTCTGTGAGTGCACTGCCCGATCTTTACCCGTGGCCTTCCAGTAACCCGACCGGGTCGCCCGGTTTGTCCTCGACCCGTTCGGGTATTTCCGGTCCCGTGGACTGTAGAAGTACCATTCCATGTCTTTACTAGGTAACAATGATTTTTCTGTATATCAATCATTCATTATATTTTATAAATAAATTAAATGATAAATCTCATAATATGTTAATGAATTAATGGAATTAATATTTACCAGGTAAATCCCAAGGTTCACATTTGTAGAGATCAACCTCAGGGATGACTTCGAGCTCGATGATTCCACCGTTGATTTTCCGATCAAGATAGTAGGCTACAAGCTCCTCATCCGTTGGATGAAACCTGAATCCTGGAGGTAGAGTTGTTGGGGCCATAATGTATTAATTTTTTTTATTTAATAGTGCTTAAAAACCTAAATATTTTGTTGAAAACGAAAAAATATTACAGTGTGAAGAAAATTGAGGAATTAAAGGGATTTTGGAATGGGGATTTGCATCACAATGGAACCTATATATAGCCTACTATTGGAGATCAAAAGACATTAAAGTGGTCCTCATCATCCTATGTCTTTTTTCCATTGGCAAATTATATTTTATTATTATTTCTTTCTTTTATCTTACATGATTCACATTTCACACTTCAAAGTTATTGAGTTCACATTTCAATGCAATTAAACAGTCATACAATATAATTAACTGAATTTGAGTAGTAAAATAGTATGAATTAAGACAATTTTCTAACAATACATTTGATATTCTTTCTTTGGCAATTAATACATTCATTATTCATTAATGAATAAATGCATCAGGATTCAGGATGATCTATTCAAAATACTATTTCATCTCATATTTATTTTATTCATCTCGTATTTTATTTTATTCATATGTGACAAGTGTATAAAGTATTCTTTTCAATTATAAACTTGATATAAATTATACATAATATTCATGTAGATGCATTTTGGAAACGTGAAATGAAACATTTATTAAGAAATGAAAATTTTCAAATGAATACCTATTCATGTGGATGCAATTTGAAACATGAAATGTAACAATTATTTTGAAATTAAAATTTTGAAATGACAAAAAGTAGCCTTTGTTAAGCTTTATATTTTACTAGTAGGTGATAGAAGCTTGAAATAACTCACTACATAAATGTTACAATTTGCCAACACTTTAAAGAGTGTTGAGCTTCAAGCTCCTAAAAAATGATCATATTTGGAATAGTGTATTCATAATTGATCTTTTACAAAGTGCATATATTACATTTATCGTATAATTGCTTAAAGATTTGTATGTTACACTTTAATCCGACTAAATCAAATTTTGGGTATTAATTCTTCCTTACTATATTTTAATTTTATGCTCCATAATTACACTACTATAATTACGTTTTAAGAAATGAAGCATGAGTATGATATGTAAAATTCAAATGACCAAATCTAATTATGTGATTAGGCTAGACCAGACCCGTTCAATAGAAAATTTACTCGTAATTTATCTATGGCCATTTTCCCGACATGTACCCGAACAACTTTTTTTTTGGACCCATCGAGTATGCGATCGGGTCCGGATTAAAATCGGGTAAAATATATTTTTTTAGTTATTCTTATATGTGATATTTTATCCATAGCCATGCATGATTTTTCACTTAATTTAGCAAGACGTCTTTAAAATATATATTGATATAATATTGTGTGAGAACAGAGATATTGGAGAGGAAGAAGCTTCAGTGCTTTTGTCTGCTTGGATCAGAAACTCACAAAGAAAGTAAGAGGGCCCCGCAGAAAGGCTGCGTGGGCCCACAGACCGATACTTTTCCTTTCCCTCCCATCATGAGATCACATGCAATCATTACATTCTATTCTATCAGTAGTATCCTATACAGTTCTCGCCTTCGTACATAGATATATTGTAAAATGAATATTTCCGTGATCTTAAATAATTCCATTCACCTCCTCTAAACTTTAGGTATTTGACATTCACACCCCTCAACTTTAAAAATTTGGCATGAACTCCCCTTGGTACTTCTTTTCATTGTTTATACTTAAAATCTCACTACAAGAAAACAGGGTATCAGAGACGGACAAATCCGTCTCTGATACCCAATTTTTCCGTCGCTAAATGGTATTAGCGACGGAATATTCCGTCGCTAGAGTCGGTCGCTAAATAGCTAAATTGAATAATTGTGCATAATTGAAAATTCTGAAAAATATCATCAAATGACATAAGGAGAATGAAATAAATGGTAATGGGTGCATAATTGAAAATTCTGAAAAATAGAATTCACAACTCCTAAAAAATATTGACTTCAATAATAGTTACTTCTCTAGTTTTATAAAAATTATATTGTTTAACTATGTTAATACATTTTACATAAATATGTACATTACTAATACCATAAGTAATGTACATTACTAAAATTAATTTCTCATATTATAAAATATTATTAGTACATTACTAAATACTAAAAAAAATCTTTATATGCCCTACAATATATATATTCAAATATGATTTTTCATTAAAATTTCAAAAAAAATTCTAGTGTGCAGAAATAGTGTATTAACCTATTGAAATAATTAGTTGAAGAAAAGTAAATGCGCCTTTTTATACCACTTTGTTTTTTTTCCCGCAAATTGACAATTCTGTTTTAATAAAAAGTCAAATCTAAAAAAATTGTTATTTTAAATAATATCTATTTGTTACATAAAGATTTGATATTAAAATATTTTTTACTAAATTCTAAGTTTAGAAATATGAACATATTTTGAAAAACTTAATTTTGAGATGCTATTTTATCTTTTAATTAATATGTCAATTAGTGATAATATTTCATCCTCCAACTAATTATACAATTTAACCATTTTCTAATTAAAAGTGGAAGGACTTTTTTGTCTTTTCACTAGAAAATTTAGTGAAAAAGTAGAAGATGGGGTGTTGATGCCAATTTTTCAAAGTTGAGGGTATGAATATCAATTGATCAAAGTTCAGAGAAAGTCGATGCAATTCTTCCAATTTCCTTTTCAATCCCAAAGTGTTTGTGAGATCTAAAATTAAATGTCAATTTCAAATTCATTTTACATAATATCTTTGTCAAAATTCGAAATTTCTTGAAATTTAAACTAAGATTAAATTAGATTCAAACTAAGATTAAATTAATTTAATGAATTCTTTTACTATGGTTACAATTTCCAATTGAAATTTCCCAAAAATCTAAAGTCTTTATTAATTACTTTACTTTTTAAAACTTTTTATTTGAATATAAGTTTCTAAATGGAGTATTTTTCGTTTCAACCATAACAATCAATCATTATAAAAATATCATATGATTCTAAATGATAAATTAGTAAAATTATGTGATTTTGCATCATGAATTTTCTACTAATTTTGTTATTACTGTATTTTAAAACACTATTTATTTTATATATTTCGCAACAGATTTTAATAATATCACTTAACAAAATTACTATATTTATATTGGAAAAAGCTTTTCTCACGGGCTGTGAGATTTTTTATATCCAATTTTATTGATGGCAAATGATGCATATGTACAGTAATTAAAGTTATTCAAAGTTTTATTTAAAATTTCAAAATATTTCTATAAATTTTTATTGATATCTCTAAAATCGTAAACAAAATTTTAAATGTCTCCAAAATCTTGAACGAAATTTTCACGAATTTACTATACCATTATCAAAATTTAATATTTTATGTATTATACACATATAATATAGGTATCATAGTCATATGCATAATTTAGGCACCAATCAAATATTACCAACAATGCCGTATAATGTTGAGAACATTGCCATATTAAATCTTGAAATTAATGTGTTTGGGTCGGCTTTTTTTAATGAAAGAAATGAGAAAATTATTTTAAGGATAAGAAATTGGTCTGAAAAGTGTATTTGGTTGAGTTTTTAAGAAAAATAGGTAATAATAATGGTTGATGTGCTATGTTTTTCGTTTTGAGAAATTTGTTTGAGTAGACATTTACATATCTACTATATTATAGCACAGTTTTTCTTTAATCCTAATATTCTAGAATTTTGAATTTTTTTAATAAAATGAAAAATTCTTATTGGTTGGTTTAAATTTTTTAAGATTGATTACTATTCTTAATTTAGATAATCAAATTAAATTACTTTCCTATTACATTCACTTGCAACCAAAATGGGAAGAGTTCCAATGTTTTGATTGTGATTTGTGATCATTAATGCAAATGAAAAGACCAAAATTTATTACCATGTAAAATTCTTAGCATATCTAAATAAAGAACGGCCTAAATTAAGTACGTTCACATTAGGCTTAAATTTAAATTTTAAACTTTATTTTAAAATTGACTTACCAAATCAAAATCCTTAATTAGGAGGAATATTTAATTTACATTAGCTAAATTTACGTATTAATTCATTCCACAATTGATGGAATTATGCAGTTAATAAGGAAACTGATACATCTATAAATTATTTTCATTTAATCTAAAATCTTATAAATTATGCCATACTTTTTCTGCTTCACAAATCAATTTTACGTTTCTCCATGTTCACTAATTTTTTCATCTACAAAAGTGAATTTGATTTGATGTGAGGTATTTTATTTTATTAGTTCTTTATTTTTCATCTTTCAATAGTTTTGAATTTTACGCTTTCAATTTTATTCGATTTTCTTCATTTAATTTAGTCTTAAACATTAATGACATTATGAGAATTTCTTAGTCGATCGAAATTATTAGTCCATATTTTATTTGGCGATGAGTGGTTATGAATGGAGCAATGGAATACGTATACATATATGCTTGAGGTAATCATTTCACTCCATTAATTTTTATTTTTTGTAGTTAATACCATTGTGTACTATTTTTCTGTTTATTGTATTCTTTTTGTTGTTAAATAATTTATTGTATATTAACAATTGTTTTTAATATATATGTGCAAAGGAGTGTGATAATAATTTTTTTTAATATATATATATATATATTTAATAAAATTGGGGAAAACTTTAGATTATGAATGTGGCAAATAGCGTTCAATATTGAATTTTGAAGGTTGAAGACAAATCTCCGATTTTTATTTTCTATTCCCTTCTTCCTTTTCCTATTAGATTAAATTTTGAATTTAAATTTAGTTTCTTTATGAGAATTAGAAAGAAAATTTAATTTAATTTAATAATATAATTATAATTATAATTTTAGTTATTGGAAATAATTTTTCATTTTTTACAAGTTATAAATAAAAAACAACTTAATTGATTTATTGTTTTAATATTATAGAAATTATCTTCTGGTTGAATTTATATTTTAATTTTCCAAAATTATGAAAATTTAGCACCTCAAGTCTATATGTGAACCTGTATAGATAGGCTTCACGTACTAAATTTTACTACATTACTTTTTAATGTTATTTTTTATTGATTAAAATAATTGAAAACTAATATCATTATCTTTATATATATTATAGCAAAACGGTGTGAGACCCACTTTACTCTCTATCTTTTTTTTTCGGTAATTTTAATTTTTTTTATTGTTGAGAAAATTTTTATTAATTGATTTGATTGAGTGTGTAATTTGAAAGTTTGAATTTAAACATATTAATTAGGAATATAAAAACACTTATTTGGTAACTAACACAATATTTGGATAATGTATTTTGCATTCATGATTGATAGCGGTTATAACAAGTTTTATGATAAGTTCTTGTTAGTAAGCCAACAATTAAATGAGATTATAATATGTTGACTAAAGTTTAATTTTTTAAGATTTGTTAGATGTAAATAGACTTATTGTATTAATTAAGAAATGAAATTCCACAATAAAAAATTATAGTTAATAGTATTTGAACAATATTTGGGATAATCGTATTTATTTGTTCCTTACATCTTGACTTCTAAAAATAGTAAAGAAAAGATTTTACAGACAATTAGGGCAAACAATAAGCTTCCATAATTGATGCTAATTAAATGAGTAATTGACTCTTTTGGAATGACAAAATGAGTAATTGATTTTTTAAATGAGTAATTCACTATTATTGTAAATATTGACGTCCATAATTGATGTTAATTAAATGAGTAATTGACTATAGTTATAATTTTTAATGTCCACAATTTAAGCTTATAAAATGAGCAATTAATTCTTTTAAAAATTAAATGCTACTTTTCTCAATTCTCTATAAATTGGCATTTCATTGTAATATCATAATTGTGCATGTTCATAGTCTAACATCCGATTTACAAGATCATAAAGTTTTGATTTCTTTCTTATTTTTATGTTATTACTCTAAATTTTTTATTCATTTTTTTATTTGTTTTTTATTTTAATTTTCTATTAGTGTTAATCTATGGCAGACATAAATCAGATGACTTCCATGGACACAAAGCTGGCAAATGTGGAAGCAGACTACTATATTTTATTTATTTATTTATTTATTTATTTATTTATTTATTTATTTATCTTTATTTGGTTTGATTGGATATTAAGTGTAATTAGTAAATTTTTTAAATAATTTTTTGCATTAATATTCTTTTTATAATTTATTGGTTTAATTAGTTGTGTGGAATTGAAATAGTCAATATTCATGTAAAAAAAAAAAATTTTATATATCTCTACATATTTTCTTATGTTTATAATTTATTATGGCATTCAGTTTTCTTCAATGGAAATGAATAATAACTATTATGATTATATTGATGACTTTTTTATTTGATAAAGACTAATGAGCCAGCCGAAATAAGCTTGAAGTTTGTAAAAGTCTGAAAATAAGAGAATTTGTAAGCTACAATAAGCTTGAGTAGAGTTAGAATAAGAGAATTTGTATGTTGGCCTTAAACTTAATGTATTCCAACTCAATGAGTTTGAGTCATTTCATTTTTAGCTCATAATATTTGATTTACAAGCCTAACTTTTGTATGATAAATGAAACATATTACAATTAAGTATAATCATATTCTATTTATAAGTGACATTTGTTTATTATTATTATTATTATTATTATTATTATTATTATTATTATTATTATTATATAATTTAGTCCCTTAATATATTTACTTTGATAGATAGATATCCATGACTTTACATAATTAGTCACTAAATATATTGATGTGATTGGTCATATTTAATGTTTTTTTATCTACGAAGTTATGGATTTCACCAAATCTTTTTTATAAGTTTGTTTCATCTTCTACATTAAAGTTAAAGAAAAAATTGATCGATTAAAATTCAAATATATCACCTAAAAATCTTAAAAATATATATTTGGACAATTTATTTAGAAAAGAATATGTTCAAAAAAAATTACATTTCAATTTTAGTTTAATAAACCACTTTAATATTCTTCATAATAATAGTAGGATTATAATAGTCTTTAAAGAAAAATAAATTGGAAATAAATTTTTAGAAGGAATGAGCTCTATTGTTTTGTGGTACTCTTTTTGACAACAAATTGTTTATTTATTTATTTTCTTAAAGAATGTTCTCAACTTCTTCCACCAAACAAATTTGTTTATTTATGATTTTTTAATATTACTAAAATTTGATCTATTTCTTTGTGTTGTGCATATACGGCCACTATATAATATAAAGTTAAGAGCGTACAAGCAAGTTAGGATAGTATATATATTTGGCCTATGGAAGGCCATGTAGATTAAGATCAATGTTTAATGTTCTTTTTAATTTTCATATAGTCACCATATATTTGAGGAGCTTCAAGATAATATTCGAAACAAGTTCAATAACTCCCAATTATGCATATTTACTACCGTATCGAAAAAATATCACTAAACAACTTTATAAATGAATAAGCATTTTAATTCTTCACACACATCAATTGGACGATTTGCAATTGGTTATAAGTTTTTTTTATTCAGTAAAGGACCGTTTTGTACCTTAGCTAACAAAGTTGGATCATATTACTTTATCAGTTGTCATTAAGTAACTATATTTTAAAATTCTTCATTGTTTTATTGAATGATTTTTTGTATTGAGTTAATGGATATAAATATGATAATTATGAGTTTTCAAAAGAGATATTTTAAATTATACTCCGTGCATAGCACGGGGTACACGCTAGTAATTTTTTATTAAATAGTTAGTCAAACTCATTAGACGTAAAAAAAAACTAGTCTTAACCTTATTTTCAACATTTCATTATTTTGTATTAGAATACATGATTAATTTGATTTTCGTTTTTGAAAAATGCTAAAACAATTATTTTAATTGATGGTGTTAATTGTCAAATCATAAATAGTAACAGTTCAATCTAACACATTTTTTGCCAAAAATTCATTTTCAGATTTGTCTATAATCTTGAGAATTTTTTTATGAATTTTTTTACTAGCATACCAAACAAACAAATTTTTATAATTATTTACTTGTATTTTTTTTTTTAGCAGAGGAGTAAGGTGGCTAACCAATTAAGGCCTTCAATACGAATTTTGAAAGTAACTTTATAATTCAATTAACTTATCGAGTATTGTATATAACCCTAAAGTACTTTCTATGGAAAAATTTGATCCGCTTAACAAGTATTTATATACCATGTTAATAGTTTTGTTGTATGAGTTATATTATATATAATTTTTTATATTCAATCATTTTTTACGTCTTTTAATTTTAGTAAGAAACTATTCGCAATTAATTAATTTATTACATTCATAAAAATTAAAGATACTAAAATAGTCATATATATCATTTTCGTTATTTGTCTATCTTTAATTTGTTTTACATCAATCAAATTATTATTTCGATCATGCCCTAGTATTTGCTCCAAAATACGCCATAATTAAATTAATCAGATACTATACTTGTGCAGTTGTGCTCACTTACTATTAGATCTTTTAATTTAGTATGTACAGTCCTACATGTGATAGATCTTTAATGTATGTTGTGTATGAAACACATGATTATTATCAGAATGCTTTTAATTAATTTAATCCATTTATAAATTAAGGAATATATACTCTGCCGTAACAAAAGAAAAAATGCGGGCCAATGGCTCCTCTTGATTCTGGTAGCTTTAGTTTTTATATTTGATTGATAAATACTTGGCTCTTATATTAGTCATTGTATATTTAAAATTTCATTATTGTCCTTTAAAACATTCTTGGTACAGGTTGTTTACATTATACCCCGCATGAATTATAATTCAATTAGTCTTTTTATTATACATACAATGATACAACAAAAGTAATCGGTTCAATATATGGTTTATTCCCCCTTTCAAAAAATATCACACAAATTAGGAGAAATATTTGTTCAACCAATTCGAATACTAAAAGCTCATATTTCGTTTATAAAAATAGGCAATCAAGTATTTATATTATGTTTTTGTAGTGAATATGTATATCATGAGACCTTAGAACACTTAATATCACCCACAAGACGGGGCCCTCTTGTAAAACTTTAAAGAAACCAAATATGAAACTGGTAAAGAACATTAATCATCTAAAAAAAATGCAATGGAAAATTAAAATTGTAGCTATTTTAGTTAGGAATAGGGTCCAATTTCCAATAATTCCGAGGTGACTTTATAATATATCCCAAAGGAGAAAGAAAGAAAGAGAAAAAAAACACTTTGATCATTCAAGAAATATATATATATAAGTTGAAATATGAACAAAATTACCTGGCACCCCGTCATCTTCATGCATTGCTTTTGATTTTTAATGACCACTAATCTCTCTACTTTTTCTTTTTCTGTTTTTCACTTCTTTTAGTTCACTTTCCTTAAAATATCATTTTCCCATAAGGATAAAAAGATATGCTCTTAACAAACAAACTCTATAATCATTACAATACCCTATCTTTGACTGGTCTACTCTCTTTTTCTCTTATTTTCAACCATACTATATAAACCCTTGTCCAATACAGCATACGGTATGCTATATTTTGGTATATAATTGTGTAAATACTTTATATTTATTCTAAAATATATTGATTTTATTTACATACTAAGATAACAATGTAATAGGCCAACAAGTAAATAATTATTATTATTCGCCATCCCATGTTTCACTGTCACTGTACATGATATAGTTATACATACATTATATATATGTACTTATATATGTTTATGCATTATTAAATGTATATAATAAATGTAATCATGACTATTAAATTTGCTATGTATTAAAAATGAAAATTTCGATATTATGAATTTATATATATATGATTATAATTTGAGCGATTGATCTCTATGTACGACTGGTATAGTTTTAATAAATTATTATATATGTTCTAATCTCAATCCTTAATTTAATTCTTTAACAATTAAATTCAACTGTTATTAGTAGAGGCAAAATGGTCTTAATAAGGCAAAAGTATCATTACCATCAGAAAGAACTTGTTTTTCACATGAAGGTGGATAGTTCTTTTAAACTAATCAAGTATTTCTTAGGTAAGTAAATTAGGACTAACCCTTAATATACTCTAACTTATAAGTTCTTGTTTGTTCGAGATTTATTGAGAGCACAATGGACTTATCACTGATAGTGGCCTATTACAGTTGCGGGCTAGAAATGGAAAATGAGTGTGACTTAAATATGATGAGGTAAATCATTTTATTTCAGGTCGGGTCGATTGGGTCGAGCCCGTAGTTGAAATTCGGCCGAATACCAAAAATTGTTAATTCAAATATACAATTTGAACATATATATGATCAATAACAAAAAGGAATATTTAACGTGAATAAATATTATTACAATACTTACTAACCATAAATATTAAACAGTCTATTATTTGGTGTATATTCCCAAATCATGTTTTGTTATCCCGAATCTGTTTCTACACCAACATGATCAAACTTTTTTTCAATTCTCGAGACTGATGTAAGATGAGAATGTAGAGTTGTAATTTCACATTTTGAATTTTCATCAGTTTCATATGAAGATTTTTGTAAGACGATAATATAGTTCTGAATAATTAACAGTTTCAAATTAAGCATTTTTTCTACCATTAATAAATTGTCGAAATATATAAAGTAGTAGCTTGATCACTGTCCTTCTTGAAATAGTAATCATTTTTCCTTATTCATTGTGATTATAGCTCCGTTTCAGTATTATAAAATAATAGCTTGATTTCTTCCTTATTTCACTATCTTATTTATCTTTAATTTGTAATATAAGAAAATAAGTAAAAAAAAAAAGTTCTAAACATATAAATTGGGTGTAGCTAATTATTGAATTTTAAAAATATACATATATTATAAAAATAAATTCAGGTGAGGCGGTTGCCCACCCCACCCTAGCTCACTTCACTTGGTTCATTGAATTTGAAAATGCTAAATAATGTTTAACCTATGGTTACTGGCCACAAATTAGTAGGCTCATATTGGATGGGATATCATTTCTCATTTTTCAGAATTTTTTAGTTTGATAGTATGTGTAAATGATTTTTATGAAAAAATGTAATGATTTTATATGATGTGACTTTTTCAAAGCAAAGTTATTTTTTTGAGAAATGTCCATGGATAGATTTTTATTTTATAAGAGAATTTAGATATGTTTAAGTAATTAAGACATTTAGAAATATGTAATGTGGATATTATTTTATATATTACGATTCAATTAAAATATGTAATTATTTAATTGCATATGTTAAGATATTTAGAAAGAGCTTTGTACTTATTCGGTGGTCAATTATCAAATTATAAATAATAAATATTTAATTTTTTCGAAAAAAAAATGAAAAAAATGCAATTTAATACTTTGAAATGTCAAACAAATACATATTAGGCCATCTCCAACCCACGCCAAATTGGCGTGGGTGGAGAAGGTTTGGCGCTGGGTTAGTCTGCAACCCAGCGCCAATTGCTGCGGTAAATCTAGCGCAGCTTTTTTATTTATTTATTTAATTTATTTATTTTGCATTTTGGTCTTTTGGGTTTATGTTGAATTTTAATTTAGTCATTTTCAAATTTATAAAGTTTAAATTATTTTCAATTTAACCCTTGTAAGTTTAATTAGTTACAATTATATCCTAATTATTATATTTTATTCAATTATGCTTTAGTTTAAGTTTATAATTAAATTATAAATACATATTTATACTCTAAATTAAATTATAAATACATAATTAAATTTGTGTCATTTGTACCGTGTTTGGGTATCAATGTATATTTTTTATGTATGTGTTTTTTTAATCAAATAATAAAGTTCAACTTTAATTATTTATTCATTAATTAAATAACTTATATAATTGTTAATTGATATTTGAAATTTCGAAATGCAATTAATATAATTTTTAATTATTTAATAATAATTTATTTTTATTTTTGTGATTTTTACAAAGTATATTTTTTGGGTGAAAATGTACAATACAGAAAAGTTTTGAGCTTTATTTGTGATAGATTATAATATTATTAAAAAGATGGAAATAAATAGAATATTCTGTAAGATTCCTTTTTGGTGCAGTGAATAGTGTTCTGGGTTGGAGATGATTTACTGTAGCTGCGCCAAATTGGTGCAAGTTTTGCACTAAATTGGTGCAAAATGGCAAAATGGGTTGGAAATGCTCTTAGTGAATAAAACAAATTAATAAAAATGGAAAATGCAATGCCATCCGAGGCCTTAGTTTCTGATTGCTTTATTTTTACTTTTGAGACGTGAATTTCAGTGTATTTCATACAAGAATTAGTAAGACAACAAATAGTTATAATTAGTTGAGAAGTGTTAATATAGTTAGCAAACAATATATATATAGTATATATATTATCTTTGCCGAAAGACCCTTTCTTTGAGATCTTTAACCCACCGTCTTGCCTTAATTTGTAAACATCTAATCACAAGAAAATTAACAAAAACAGACAAATTACTGTTAGTTGTTTTGTCAGTTGCAATTTTTTCATCTTATTTTCTATACTTTTAACAAAGTAAGTTTGTTTAAACTTGACCCAAACAGCAAATCTTTTCTAACTTTTTTTAATTTAGTTAGGGAAAAAGGACCAACATTATATCCTTTAATTGAAGATAATTTTAACTGAAATTGATTGATCAGAACTAACTTGAGAATGCAGTCAAATCTTGAGGACTAAAAATGGATTTTACCCGACAATAAACTCTTTTTAACACAAGCTATAGATAAAAAAGTAGTGTTTTCAAATTCAACCCACATCGGCCTGTCATACTAGTAAAACTAAAAACCGGCCCTTAAATCAATCCGATTTAATGTAAAAACATTTTATTGTGAAGAAAACCCGTTCATTGTTCGAAAAAAATAAATTTTGAAATCAAATAAATTAAGGGCTAAATCGAATTTTCGTGACTTCTATTTTTTTACACATCATCGGCTCTAAGTTTTTTTAAAACTCAGGTTGTTCTCAATGCTCAACTATAATATTGGCATAATTACATATAAATATAAATATAGAGTGGATACAATGAAAATTGTTTTAGAATATATGAAATATATGTTTTTTTATAATATATTAATACAACAATTGTTATTTATAGTATGATTATAACGTCACCAATTCAACTATAATTAGCCCAACGGTTGAACCAGCGGCAGATTTTCCATTTCAATGTCCAAATTAGATTTCTAAACATGGGAGAGTAAAGGCAGCCCAGCTCAACCAGTAAAAGCAAAAAGAATTCCCTCAAATTTACCATACTATTTTTTAACAGTCAATCTCTTCAGTAAAATCGATCATAGGCCCAATTTTGGTCTAGTAAATACAAATCGGAATGGCCCAAAACATGTATTCAAGTTTATGGACCGATCCTAGATTGGGCTTTTAGTGGCAAGCCTGGCCCAATTTGACATTTTGACTCAAAAGTAATAAAAGAAATGGATCAGAGCTATCTTGATGAGAAATGGAAGTAACAACCATAGATTCTCATTGAAAAGATCAATGTCTTCTTGATTTGAATAATAAAAGTGAAAAGATTATGCATCTTGGATGTCATATCCATTTCATTTTTAAAAAAAATCAAGGTGAAAAAGGTTTTAAAAAATTAAAAATATGGCGTAAGATATTTATGTGAATGGATTTTTTAGAGAAAAATATATAATGATTATGATAGATGTCATTTTTTTTTTATTGTGATAAATTTTTTTGAGTGCTATTTAGATATAAATTTTACTAAATATTTATAGGTAAATTCATGGGTCTAGACGTAAAAAATAATTACAATTGAGCTTATTGTAAAAAAAATTGCATTATTTGCATTAGAATATGCGATTAATTTAATTTTTGGTATTAAAAGATGGCTGGAAAAAATATTTTAAATTAATGATTAAACTGTCAAATATGAATACTAAGAATCATTTTTTTAAAATAAATTCTAAATTATGTGGAATTTTAGAGATTTTTTAAAGAATGTTTTTAACAGATACCAAACAAATTAACATTCTTTAAATTTTTTTGCCTATCAGGGTCATATCAACCCAGCTTCCATTGGGCTCTTGTAATAATGGGCTGGTCTGCCATTCCTTAAAAACACATTCCTTATTGCCCCAATGGTTGCAAATGCAATCTCTACCTTTAAAAAATATGTGTTTGATAGCCTAAGTTCAAAAAAATGTCATTTGGTTAATATGTTGTTAAAAACTTTTCTAAAAAAATTTGAAAAAACACTTACAAAGAAAAGAGAAAAATATGCTTTTATTATTTATGATTTGACAGTTAATATCATAGATAAATATTTTTTTTAAATTAATCACATATCTAATGCAAAACAACACATCATTTAATCTATTTTTTTAGATTAAACGATGTGTTGTTTTGCAAAATAAAAAATAATTCTCATAACAAAAAATATAGCACATCAACTATAATTATTACACTTTTTTTATAAAAAAATCATCCATACAAACTTTAAACATTGCAATCCTTATCCCTCTCTAAAATTGATATGACAACCAATTAAGATTATATTATTGAGATCAAAGAAAGTTATGGAACTTCAGTAAAGTTTGCTATTCCGATAAGTATTTTAACCGTGTTCATCATATCTCTCTTTGAATTTGTGAATTGGTGTATTTATAAAATAGCTCGTATGTTTTAAAATTATTAAATACCTCCTTCATTAAAAAAATTAAGCATAACAAATCATGTATTTTAATTAACTTTGCGCGAAACTACCATCCATCAATAATTAACTGAATTTATTTAATAAAATACAAAATTCGTGCAGAGTTTAATAAAATATTGATTTATTTTGCTTATTTCAATCTAATAAAAAGGTCCTTTTTTTTTTTTAAAGTAAGTTGTAATAATTCTTAATATCCAATTTTTTTTCACTCTAAAAAAACGAGAAAATCTGATATTCTCTGTAGAATATCAGCAAAAATTGGTCCTTGTGAATAATAGTATAGCTATAGCAGAAATGAAATAAAATGGGGGACAGATAGAATTACCTTCTTGAGATGTCCCTTTTTGAACAATTTATTACTCTTTTGTCATTTAGATTCTTTCTTTTTATCTCATTTATTAAATTCTAACCAAATTGGAATAGTTCGTGAAAGCGATTTGAGCTATGGCACCATATTTATTTCAATAGTTTAATACTTCATATTTTATTCTACTCTGCAATTTGGACTTCTCCAAGGCCGTTAATCACAAAATTAAAAATGTTTGAGATCTTTATTTTTTTTTAAAAAAATGTTTAATATTTTTTTAATTAACTTATAAGCTCCAAAAATGAGTAAAAAGTAATGATAAAGGTAAAACTAAAACGTGAAATATAATTATGATAATGAAATAATTAATAACAAAGGGGTGATGGATTTGCGGGGGTTTTGTCAGAAAAATAAATGGCCGTGGGATTTAATTATTATGATGATGAGTTCATAATTAAATCCCAACAATTATTTCACTACTAATTACTTCATTATTACCATGTCTTCTTCCCCACATTTAATGTCCATTTCTTTGTCTTATTACTTTCTACGTATCACGGACAATACTATTTATTAGTATTTACTTTTATACTTTCCTTATTTTATGAATTCTGATCCTAGAATATAAAATAATATTTTATCTTGCACGATATATTAAGTCTATTCTTAAATATATAATTGAATATCGATTATATGCAATTAATTAGTGTGTTTGAAATAAATCGAGATGAAAATGTGAAATATAGTTAATTTTGAAAAGTAAATCTATTTTCTCACATGAATTGATTTTTTATCTTTCAAATAGATACAAAAACTTTTCAGGTTTGACCTAATGATAAAAGAATAAGATAGGTAAAAGCTGAGACATTGCTCTCATTTAAAACTCTGGCAACCAAAGCAGACCACACACATTATGTTCTAACAAACCCATCAAAGTAATACTATTAAGACCTGCATCACTGCCAATCTAACACATATTTTCTCCTCAACTTTTCGAGAGTTTAACTCTCGATAACATCACAAAATATGATATTATATGTATAATATATTTTGTGTACTCAAACATCTTCTTACATTTTTTGTAATGAATAATTCTAGATATTCGGAATCCCAAGTGTCACTAAATAATAAAATATCATATTCAACATATTTTGATTGATATACTCTAAAAAACCAATGTGTAGAGTGATATACTATACACATTGGGGACAAATCCTTGTAGAGTTGGTTGGACAGCTGAATCTTTGTGGCCTTGGTCACGGGTTCAATTCATGTTGAAGGAATGTCTGAGATTGTCAGCTATGAGGAACCTGACTTTACTCAATACGCATTCTAAGGATAACGATCGTAAATTTCGCTGTTATACAAAAAAATACTCTACACATTTAGTGTAACAACTTAAATTAAATATATGATGTATGAATATAAAATTAGCGGAGGGAAATTGTGGTTGAGGTAGTAAGAATTGACAAGTAACTGTTGTATCTGTATGGTGTCTGAAAATGACTTGTCTATCGACGGGTCCATTTCTACAATTAACCTTTTTGCCCCCATGCATGCGTCTCAGTTACACTATTCAATACACCCCTTTCCCCCTTTTTTATGCAATGCCAATATATATATATATATTGACCATATTTTTACTTTTCTTACATGACAAAATATCTCTTTAACATCCCCAAATAAATATATATATATATTCTCTTTTTTCTTGGAAGTTGCACAACCCCACTTCATTTTAGGCAATTATTTGCTACCTATTTCCCTTGTAAATCTTCAAATGCTTTGTAAACTCACACAATAAATGCATATAATTCATTTTATTAAGAGACCATCTAAACTCACAGGAGAAGATGTTTACAAGTTTAACTATAGGAATTGTTTATGATTAATGTAGAATATTTGAGTTGAGATTATAACTATTGAACCAAATATTTATTTGAAAGAATTTTCAACACAAAAAAAAAAAAATAACCTTTTGATGGTTACTATAGTTACTTTAACCATTTTCTAGTAAGTAGTAACCAATGTTTTAGTTATGACCTTGGATATTGACTCTTCAATTATGTACTGTACTCTACTTTCTTCTTGCTTTTTCTTTTTCCAATTTGATTGAGTCTACTCATGAAATATGTTCAAGGATTTTGTCATCTTTTAAGATTCCCCTGATGATTCAACTAGATCCTTAAAAAAAGCTGCTCTTTTTGGCTGTGTTTTTTCTTTCTTTCTTGGTTTATGTTGAAAGTTTAAAAAACAATTCGGAAATAGTGTAATCAGTTGATATAGTAACAATTATAAAATATGTCAAATTAACATTATTAAATTAATGAATGAATTGTTGAATGAATATGTCAAATCAATATTGATAAATTGATGGATATTTTATTGAACGATTGTGTTACTAAGTATATAATAATTATGTGAATAAAAAACTAGAAAATATAAATTAAAAATTATAAAGTATAATAGAGATAAAAAAAATAATTATTATAATAAATAATTTTGATTGGTGAATATGTGAAACTATATATATATAAATATATAACAGATAATATATAAGAGATCGAAAAAGGAGTTGAAAATGGTAAATTTAAGTTAAAGTAATTTTATAAGTTTATTTAAGATTTTATAATTTAAAATTTAAAAATTAAAAATTAAATTTAAAAACATAACTAAACAAAACCTTATTTTTCCCATATCCCAATAATATTATTAGAGAGTGAATTATTTCTTATCAAAAGATTGGACCAACTATAGTGACACACTTAAAATTGTTTTATTGTGCTTGCATAGTTTTACACAATGGGCATGGTTGTATTCCACTAAATGGAAATATGCACCCCTTAATTGGCTTATGAGTTGTGCCACTTTGAGGGACAAAATACATTAGAGTCTACGCTGCTTTTCATTATTTAATTATGTTTCAAATATATATTATATATATATAAGTATTATCAATGTGCGGGCGATTTATACTACCTAAATGAGAAAAGAAGATGAATGACCAGCGTATAAATTCTAATTGGCGTGATTATAGGTAATTATAAAGTGGGAAGTTTCAAAAAATTGCATCAGGTCGTGTTCTCAATGTCTCATCAGACATGACATTTCACAAAATTGCAACTATTTTGTGTTTGATGTGCCGGTAAACATGATAGTTTCCAATATTGAAAATTTGTGTCCCTAAATAAAATATTAAAAAAATAAAATTTAAACACCGTATCAGACACGCCCAGGGCGTGTATATGTAAGAGGACACAATAATAAGACTTATGCGGGAATAAAGAAGCATGTGTTCCAATTGATAATTCTTAGGAAACAATAATATATTTACCCATTATTTATAAGACACTTGATATTAATTTCACTTGTATTTGATGGATCTGAATAACAAATTTTTTTCTTTCAGATATGCAGAATTTTGCAAATCAAATAGGAATTTTACAAAGTACAATCATTGGCCTAGTTTATTTCTCTAACAAATTGTCTTAAAATTGAAATGAAAAGTCTAATTTATGTATTTTAGTTTAATTCATAAACATATATATATATATAGTTTATATATACAATATATATTAAGAGTGGTTCAGAGTCGTGTGGTATTCCAATATTTTTCAAAAATATCGTGTCATGTCGTATCATATACCATGTTTCCCGTGTTTATGCATCATAGTATACTAGGTAATATGTCGTTCTAAAATGGTTGGATTGATTCGTAATTGTTAATGTATGGTCGAGTAAGTAATGGTAACTTAACGAAATGTTACATACTGAAGGCCACCACATCGAGTATTACCTACATTTGCTTGTACGAACAGTGTGTTTGTAAATCAAATGCTTCAAATACTAATATGTCACATGATCATGTTATTGAATGAATGCTTATATGGCTTAATTTGGAGTGTTTAACATTGAATACTTGGTCCATATAAATATTTTGTGGCCCTACATTGAACTACAAATTTAATGATATATTATGAAGATCTCATGGGGTGTCAAAAAAATGTTAACAAGATAACTACTCATTTACAAAAGAAGATTCAAATATATGTGACAAATTTTGGTGGCTCTCACATATTTAATTCGCCAAAAATATATTTAATATGTTAAGACATATATATTGATGGACGCTATATATATCTTAAAATACTAGTAAAATGTATGTATCATGTTGCACATGATTGACCACTTATATTACTCTAATATAATTAACATGATAGAAGTGAACTAAAATAAATGAACATGAATTTTTAAAATTCACATTACTTCGCATATCATACATCATTCTATGTAAGTTCAATTAAGTTTTGTATTAATATACCATTCAATAACGCTAAGCGATTTATATTTGCACAATTGCATCCACATAGTATAGGAGCTCCACCTTTATATGCCTCTCTTACAAATTATAAAATTAAACATCAATTTATTATGAAAGATGAATATGTATTTAAATTGTCCATTCGACTCTTTTTTTCTTGATATAATTTTGTCTAAGAATTGGTTAATGTAAGCATAAAATAACTATATGTTGTGGTTGTTGTCGTTGTGGTCGTCGTCGTAGACACCGGGTATCCTCTTACATTTTTGTTATAAAGAATGTATACATATAATTTACATACATTTTATATTTAATTGTATTAATAAATTATAAATTTATAAATAATAAACTTTTGAGTTAATAATATAAATTTATCAAAATATGGGCTATCAATCTTTATCAAAATCTATGATTGTTATTATTTAATGAAAATTATGGAGAAATTTAATATTGGTCCTCAACACAACTGATCTAATGATTGTAACAATCTTTGAATATAAATTTATAATTCATTTATAGTACTATATAAAATAATTTGTT